>VDFB02049217.1:29930043-30625217 GCA_007258455.2 Sequoia sempervirens | reverse complement strand
TTATGGTATTCTATTTGAAAGATAGAAATTGTAAAATGTGAAGTGTCAAACTTTTTTAAATAAATGAAGTTATGCATATATATTTTATTGTCATTTCATTTTAAGTAACAAAATATGATTTTGAACTACAAGTAGTAACCAGTATAAAGGCAAAAAATTGCAAGGAAATATTGTTTAAGATATAAGATGATCTGAGCTCTACTGTTCATTGCATTCAATGGTGCAGCAACATCTCCTATACAGTGAAGATTAAATAAGATTTGGTTTGTGTCGGGCCAGTCCCTTGGCTTTTGACATGTTGTCTTTAAAGTACAAGAACCAGTATAATTGGTATTTTTGAAAAGGACAATAACCAGTAAAGTGGCTGAAAATTGCGAGGAAATATTTATTGTATAATTCATAAGGTTTGTAAAGAATGATTTATTAAGATTAACATATGAAGATGATTTGATCTGTACTGTAGCTATTGTGAAAATAGCTCTGCCAATGTAGCTTCAGCAACAGCTGCTATACATTCAATAGTAAATAATTTTGTGAGGAAATCTATCAGCAAAATAGCCTCAAGAAGAAGGAAAAGAAAGTTAGCCAAAAATTTATACTGTGAAATGAACATAAAATTAATGCCTTCATTTAGCAGATAATAATGGAATTGTAATAATGAAATAAAACACAACAAAACTGATCTGGCCATGCAGAGATTCACATTAAAATTTTCACATAAATAATGGCAAGTGAGTTACCTCAAGTTGAGTTAGCAGGAAAGGTCTGGCAACCATTACATTTACAGGTGCTATACCATTCAATAGTAAAAGTTGTTGCCAGGAAAGTTGTAACAGTAGGTATTACAGTAGGATTCAATATTGAAAAATCCACAGATAAAACCACCTTCATTTAACAAAGCTGTAATAGTAAAATAAAACACAAGAAAAGTGAGATTCTCATAAAAAAATTGGCCAAAATAATTGCAAGTGAGTTACCTTAAGATTTAGCACACATTGTGTCGAGTTGTCAAGGATGCCAAAGAGAAAAATAGGCAAAGTTTGCAGGAAAAATCATCATGGTAGTCTTGAAAGGAGACTCCTAATAAAGTGTAGGTGAGTTGAAAATGAGTAGAAAAAAGAGTTTCGTAAAAGAGCAACACATGCTACATATGTATCTTCTAATATAAAGTATAATCAAGATATGTATTTTTCAGCATTTGCATATGAAAATAGAGAGAGGAAGAGATAGAGAGATAGAGAGGAAGAGAGTGAGGGAGAGACTAGGAGAGATATAAATGGTGACATAGAGTGATAGAGAGATAGATATATAAGAAGATATAGAGAGATAAAAAGGGAGAAAAAGACAAAGAGACACACAAACATAAAGAAGTAGTGAGAGACAAATAGAGATAGAGAGAGGGAGAGATAGAGAGGGGGAGAGAAAGGATAGATAGAGATACATGGGAAGAGAAAGAGAGAGATAGAGATATGTGAGAAGAGAAAGGAAGAGATAGGTAGAGAGAGAGAGAGAGATAGGGTGATAGGGAGGGAGCAAGGGAGGGAAAGATGGGGAGAGATAAAGATAGGGGGAGATGGAGAGAGGGAGGGAGAGAAAGGGAGAAATATTGGTAGAGGACAAAGAAAGAAGATGGGGGAAGAGGGAATGAGATAGGTAGAGAGGGAGAGAAAGAAGAGGGGGTAAGAGAGGGAGAGGTAGCTCAATATATAGAAAGGAAGAGGGAGAGGGAGAGAGAGATATAGAGAGAGATAGAGATAATGAGATATAGATAGAGAGGGGGAGGGAGAGATGAGAGAGATAGAGGGGGCAAGAAAGAGAGAATCTATGACAAGTATAAAAGAGATAAATGTAGAGGAGATAGAGAGGGGGACATAGAGAGACAGAGATAGAGAATAAAAGGAGATATGGATAGATATTAATCATTCATTGGCATGCACAATGGGTATGCCAAAGAGATGTGGTAGGTCAATCAGGAATTTTTTTGGTCTCCATTACCAATAGGCTCATTCTATGTTTACAATAAGGAAAGAGGGATAGATAGAGGGAGGAGAGCGAGAGAGAGGGATTAGGAGATAGATATAGGGGATAGAGATAGAGAGGAAGATAAAGGTAGAGATGGATATGGAGATGAAGAAGGAAAGGGATAGATAGAGATGAAATAGATAAACATATAGAAAGAGAGAGAAAGATAAATATAGAGGTAGAAAGTGATATATAGAGAGAGGTAGAGAGAGATGGATATATAATGAGATAGAGATATAGGGAGAGATGGAATAAAAATATGGAGATAGAGATAGAGAGGCAAAGAGATATCGATATAAAGGTCTAGGAAGAAGGAGAGAGAGAGAGAGAGAGAGAGAGAGAGAGAGAGAGAGAGAGAGAGAGAGAGAGAGAGGTGGGGGATATGGAAAGAGGGAGAGATAGATCAATAAATAGAGAGGGAGAGGGAGAGGGAGAGATGTAGATGGATAGAGAGGGATATGGAGAGAGAGAGAGAGAGGTATATAAATCTATGAATAGGAAGAGATGGGGAGATAAGATAGAGAGGTAGGGAGATAGAGGTAGAGGTAGATAAATATATGAATAGAAAGAGAGAGAAGTGAGATAGAAAAATAGAAATATAGATATAGAGTAGGAGAGATGGAGAGAGAGATGGACTAAATGAGAGATAGAGGCGACAAAGGAATATATTGATCTAGTGTATCCTCTTGATTATTTCTCTTGTTTCCACCTATTTCTCACCTTTGGGAGTC
Organism: Sequoia sempervirens; assembly: GCA_007258455.2. Taxonomy (NCBI): domain Eukaryota; kingdom Viridiplantae; phylum Streptophyta; class Pinopsida; order Cupressales; family Cupressaceae; genus Sequoia; species Sequoia sempervirens. The sequence goes on along the minus strand of VDFB02049217.1, from coordinate 30,622,464 downwards.
TTCAGTTAAACCATGTAGTCATTTTTGTTTTACTCATACTTCCTTTGGTTCAATTCCAAAGGCAACCTTATGTTCTTGAATGTTGATTCCCTTTAAATTCAGTTCATGGTAAATTCGATAAAGCTTTACACCCTTCTAATTACACTTGTGAATAGATCATCAAATGCTAAAATGAATATTCAAAGATATATTTTGACGTATTTTATATAGATTTATTGAAGATTTATAAAAATAAATGAGAATTGACATGGTTATGTTAATTTATTTCACATATCTTTCACCAATGACCAACTTAGATAAGAAATATAAAATTAAAAATTTATTTGTATATATTTTATAAATTAAATTGATGTTATAATTATATTATTTGTTATATGACCCCTCGCTAATTAATTCTTCTAACTTTGTATAGATTAATTAAAAATAATATCGTAATTTAATATATGTTAGATTAAATTAAATAATATATATTATACAATATAAAATAATAATTATAATTATAATACTAATTGATGTAAAAATATATAATACATAATATTAAAATTGTATGAATGTTGATTATAGAATATAATAAATAAATAATTAAAGAGTAAGTTAATATAATATCATAATTTAATATATCAAATTAAATTAAAATATATATAATTGTAATATTAATTATATAAAATAAATCTATACTTAAAAAATAAATATAACTTAATTTACAAAATATAATTTTAAACTTATTATATAATATATTAAATACAATTATAATATGATTTTAAGAATAAATTTACAATGTAATATACAATTACTAGGTAAATAAAATTTATTGATTTTGTTAAAACTATTTAAAATTTTATAAAACTACCTACAAAAGCTGAGGATTAAAAATGCGGAGTATGGGGGAATTTGACGCCTGACAAAAAGTAGGAAAAGACCAGTTGTTAAAAGGAACTATTTTCTTCGTAAAATGTATGACACGTAGCCTGTTCCAAAGCTCCCATGTTTGCATGCGTAGGTAGAATGGCCATAAAATGTATGAGATCTGGTTTTACACCTGTATTTGAGGCATGCTGTGAAAAATTTCAGTCCCTATTTCGTTTCAAATTTTCATCTCGGTGGACCAGCCTGCTAGTGATGCATTCTGCAAGAACTATGGTAAAGATAAGTTGATTTTGTCTACGATTTTGTCTGCTTGCCTACTAATTTTGTCTGTCCATAAAAACATTTGCGGTTTTTAAATACATTCAATAGCAAGTGAGTTATCCTATTTTTCACAAAAAGGTGTAAGTGATATGTCAAGCAGAACAATGGTTGTATATATGTAATTTGTTGTATCCGAACTTGTAGCAGCTATATGGGGAAGTATCATTGCACTCCATGAGACCACATTTCTTTGAGGCATTTTGTCAAACAGTTCACGTGTTTTGTCTATGTTCCCACATTTTGCATACATGTCTACCAGGGCAGTTGCCTCTACAACATCTGACAAAATTTCTCTATCATTTATGCTTTGATAGATTTCTATACCCTGTTGCAAAGCTCCCATTTTGGCACAGGCTATGAGGATGATGGCAAAGGTTGTAGAATTTGGCTTTAGACCTGCCAATTGCATTTGCTTGAAAGTTTTGGAATCCCTTTCAACAAATCCATTTTGTGAATATTCTGCAATCATTACATTCCATGAGATTACATCTCTTTGAGGCATTCTGTCAAACAGTTAATGAGCTTTTTCTATGCTTCCACATTTTGCATACATGTCTACCAGAGTATTTCCAACTACAGTATCGAACAAAAATCCCCATTTCATTATGCTTAGATAGAGGTCCATACCGTGTTCCCATGTGCCCATTTTGGTCCTCTTACATGAGTAAGAATGTAAATTTAAAACTTACCCTACACTTGTTATTGGGGGAATTAACCACGTTTCAAGCTAGTCCTTCTAGGTGCCACATTTAGAAGGCAAGTTTTTTCTTTATTGCTAACCCTAATCAAATGTCTTCCTGTTGATCTATTTTGTACCTAACTCCTGCAACAATATGATAAGGAAGAAGGAAGACAACCTAGAAGTAACATTGGAGAGGGATGTAGCTCCTTTGTTGGTGTTCAATTCATACGTTTGGGCAAAATTAGTGCTAGAAAAGATAGAAGTGTCATGAGGGAAACTTGAAGTTTCCCTTCATAGGCTTGTGCCAGCAGCAGTAGCAGGTTGCAAAGATGTGAAATTGAGAGCTGGACAATGCAGGAGAATGTTGCATGTGTAATGAATTGTTTTTTGGAGTCTACTTCTAATAACTCTGTTCTACAGGGGCTATGTGAGACAGAGGTTGCAATCCACTCAAACAATCACTCATGGGACAATTACCATGTGATGTAAGCAATGAAGTTATGATAATGGTTGCCATTTTTCTGAAGTGGAGTTTTTGTGACGATCAACGGTTGTGGATGGATGGAGAACCTTGGCAAGCGTGTTTGTGCTTTCCAACCGTCGATGGTTAAAAAGAGCGCTTCGAAATGAACAAATAAGACAGAAGGGAAGACGACAAGGAGTAATGAACGATCAAGATCTATTTTAAATGGTCTTGCATCCTTTTTTAAACCGTCGATAGAGAAAATGGATTGGAAAACTCCATTGAGGGAACACCTTTGGCCTAATTACTGGACGCACTCAAACTTTTCCCCGGTGTGAAATTACACTTCACCTCTTAACATTAAAAAATTTACCACGGCGAAGGTTTCCATTGGGCACATTTAATTCTCTTAAATATATTGCCATCGCCCTTGAATATTTTATTGGGCCCACCTTTCACCTTTATTTAAAACATTTAAAATATTTGCCCTTTAAACAATAATTTCCAGTGGATAAAACATTTTACCCATCGGCCTTTGAGCTTTTCTTCTTTAAAAAAACATTTGCCCCTCTTCAAAAAGAGTCATCAGGTCATGCTTTAGTCTTCAAATATTTTACCTTGACAAAAGGCCTTCAAAAAATTAAATCATCAGGAAGTACTTTGCTCATGCCTGAAGACTTGTGTTGGGACCTACCACTTGCCACGTGGCCAAAATTCAGAAGTCTCACGGGCATTAACCAGTTTGCATTTTAAAGGTGCGAGATTGCAAGGAATGGTCAAGATTTTACTGCATCCAACATTCATTCTAAGCCATCAATCTCTTTTGGCCTCCTCTATATACCCTAACTTTCCTCTGCTTTGAAATTTCACCGTGCTCTACAATTTCTTTCCTGCATGTTGTGGCAGCAATTGATTAGGCACCCATTTAGCCCTTTGCATTTGTTTGAAAGTTTATAAGGGCCTTTCAACAAATACATTCTGCTCATACTCATGTTGATTTTTGTAGCTCGAAAAGTGGGATATGGATTTGCTTTAAAACAACTCAAGATAAGATTTGTTTTAAATCAATTCGAGTTGGATTTTTAGCAACAGCAGGATTTTTATTCTTTAAATAGAATGTTTCTGAGTTTGTGAGGATAAGATAAATCCAAGAGTGGGATTTTATTCTTTAATAGAATGTTTCCGAGTTTGTGAGGATAAGATAAATCCTAGAGTGATTTTATGTGTAAGTAAAGCCAAAGAAAGCAAGGAAATATTCTTTCCTTGCACGCTAAGTAAAGCAGCTAGGCTCTATAAATACAAGATTGTTGTAGCAAACTCATATTGTATTTTCGAAAGAAAAAGTTTGCTGTTAGGCTGAATAGAAGATCCAACATTTGCAGGTTTTTCCCCGCATTGGGGTTTCCTGGGTATATCTGTGTTATTGTCTTTTTGTGTTTGGCTTCATGTTATTTTTGCTTCCGCTGTTATTAGTTGTTAATTAACCCAGTTGTATTAATTGTTATAAATCAGATTTCTTTCTGTGAATTTATTGTGCAATTAATCTGTTGCTGGGTTATAGAAATTAACATGGTATCAGAGCTCTAAACTCTGAATACGAAGCCAAGATTTGTAACGCAGATTTCAAGAAAAAAAAAAGTCATCAGATTTTCGTTTCCAGTTCTTTTGTAGCTATGGCAACTAGTGTTCGAAACGAGGACAGGCTCGAGGGTGCGTCTAACTTCTTGCAGTGGAAGGTTTGGATTACATCTGTTCTCAAGGAGAACAGGCTATGGATCTATGCTAGCACAGAAGTGACTCCACCAACAAATGATCCTGTTGCCTTAGATTCGCATGAAGTCAAAGAGGCCAAGGCTCAGAGGATTATCCTGGATGGAGTAAGAGATCATTTAATTCCTCATTTATCGGGGAAAGACACTGCCAAGGAGATGTGCGATACGCTCACAAAACTTTATCAGAGTGACTATCAGAGTCGTAAGATGATGCTCAAGGACAAATTGCATAATACCAAGATGTCCAAAGGCGAGAGTGTGACCTATTACTTGTCCAAGCTGACACAAGTCAGGGATGAGCTTGCTGCTGTTGGAGAGACGATTAAAGAAGATGAGTTGGTGCGTATAGCCTTGAATGGTTTTTCAAAGCACTGGGAAGTGTTTGTCAAGTGTGTTGTCGGCAGAGATCGGCTACCTGATTGGGCAAGACTTTGGGATGATTTTGTTCAGGAGGAGATCCGTGAAGGTGCTCATCGAGGAGATCAGACAAAGAAGGTTCAAGATGAAGAAAATCTTGCTCTTGCAAGTAAGGCTAAGAAGAAGTCCAATAAAGAGCAATCGGAAGGTTCTTCCTCCAAGAGTGGGAAGAAGAAAGATCTGAGCAAGATTAAATGTTTTTGCTGCCATCAAATGGGTCACTATACCAGTCAATGTCCGAATAAGAAAAATAAGGATAAGCAGAAGAAGCAATTTGCTGCTACAGTAGAGGTGAACGAGTTTGCATCACGATTTGAAAATGAGTTTTCGCTCATTGCCTGTCTCTCAAGTTCAATTGCCAACAGAGTATGGTATATTGATAGTGGGGCGTCTCGCCACATGACGGGAGTCAAAGAATGTTTCACCAAGTTGGAGGAGAAGAAGCTGGATTTCTATATTGAGCTCGGAGACAATGCCAAATACCATGCAACCGGTATTGGCACTGTCAAGTTTCAGAGGGAGTCTGGCAAACCTTTGTTGGTGGAGGATGTGTTGTATGTCCCTGGCATGACAAAGAATTTAAACTCAGTTTCTGCCTTGGAAGACAAGGGTTACATCATGACCTTTGAGAGGGGAAAAGTCTATATTCGTCCCAAAGATTCCAAGATTGCAAAAGTGATTGGTGTCGGGCATGGCAGCGTGTTTCGGTTATAGTTTGAGCCAGCACATGCGTTGGTTAGTAGCTGTAAAGGGATAGGAGAATTATGGCACAGGAGGATGGCTCACCTTCACTATGGAGCACTTAATATTCTTAAGGAAATAGTGACAAGGCTGCCTGAGATGAAGACAGAAAAGCATGAGGTGTGTAAGGGTTGTGCTCTTGGGAAATATGCCAAGACCAGTTTTCCAAGCAGTGACACTAGATCCGAAGGGATTTTGGATCTCGTACACTCAGATGTGTGTGGACCTATGTCAACAACATCCTTGAATGGATATGAGTATTATGTTACCTTCATTGATGATTTCTCCAAGAAGACATGGATATATTTCATGAAGAATAAAGATGAGGTCTTTAGTAGGTTCAAAGAGTTTAAGGCTCTTGTGGAGAACCAAATTGGGAAGAAAATCAAGATACTGAGGTCTGATAATGGAGGCGAGTATACCTCAAATGCCTTCAAAGATTTTTGTGCTCAGGAAGGTATCAAGAAAGAGTTGACAGTTCCATACAACCCACAACAGAATGGGGTTGCTGAACAGAAGAATAGAGCTATCGTTGGAGCAGCCAAGGCCATGCTTCATGATCAAGATTTTCCTTGGTTCTTATGGGCAGAAGCTTGCAACACAGCTATGTATTTGCAGAATAGGAGCCCTCACAAAGTGTTGGGAAAATTGACTCCAGAAGAGGCGTTCACTGGTAAGAAACTAGATTTGGGGCACATTCGTATCTTTGGATGCCTTGTGTATTGTCACATTCTTGTTGAGAAGAGAACCAAGTTGGAACCTACTGCAGAGAAGGGTATCCTTGTTGGGTACAGTGAAACTTCTAAGGCTTATCGGGTTTATATTCCTGCTCTCAGGAAAATTGTGGTTCGCAGAGATGTGAAGTTTGAGGAAGAGAGGGCTCTTCAGAAGTCAAGTAACTTGATGAATGAGGAGGAACAAACATCCACAGTTGAGGTAGCACAAATTCCTCAAACTTCAGTTACACAAGCTGGAGAGTAGAACAAGCAAGATGATCAGATAGAAGAACAAATAATTCCTCAGCCTCAGATTCCTATTAGTGAGAAGAGGAGAAACAAGGCAGCTGAGCAAACATTAAGAGAGGCTCAAGAATATGTAGGTAATCCTCAAGATTCAGTCAGACAAAAAAGGGCTCCCAGACATTATTCAGATTATGTGGCACTCATGAGTGAATTAATTGAAGTAGAGCCTTCCATCTTTCAGGAGGCATCCAAGCACCAAGTGTGGAGAGATGCCATGGTGGAAGAGTATTCTTCCATCATGAAGAACAATGTGTGGGAGGTAGTACCAAGACCAGAAGATAAGTCTGTGGTGGGCTTGAGATGGCTGTATAAGATTAAGCATGCTGCAGAAGGTAGTGTGGAAAAGTTCAAAGCCCGGTTTGTGGCTAAGGGGTTTTCACAGAAGGAAGGAGTCGACTATGATGAGACTTTCGCTCCAGTAGCCAGGTACTCATCCATAAGAGCTATCATTTCTATAGCAGCACAGATGGGTTGGAGGATTCATCAGATGGATGTAAAGATGGCCTTCCTCAACAGGGTGATTGAGGAAGAGATTTACATAGAGCAACCAGAAGGGTTTGAAGCACATGAGAGGGATTCTCATGTATGTAGGTTGAAAAGAGCACTGTATGGACTCAAGCAGGCTCCCAAGGCGTGGTATTCACGTATTGATAGTTACTTGCAGAGTGTGGGCTTCATCAAGAGTGAGGTAGATTCAAACCTATACTATGTTCAGGTGAAGGGTGAACTTCTCATATTGTTGTTATATGTTGATGACCTATTTCTCACAGGGTCAGAGAAGCTCATAGCACACTGTAAGCAGGATCTTGATGGAGAGTTTGAGATGAAGGACTTGGGGTTGATGCACTACTTTCTGGGATTGGAGTTGTGGCAGAAAGAGGGAGAGATCTTCCTTGGACAAGGGAAGTACTTAATTGATATCTTGAAGCGATTCTGGATGGAAAAATATAAGCCTATGTCAACGCCACTTGTGACCAATTGGAAGAAGATTGATGCTTCCAGATCAGAGGCAGTGGACCCGACTTTATACAGACAATTGATAGGCTCTCTTATGTATCTGGTCAACACCAGGCCAGACATTTGTTTTGTAGTGAACTCACTCAATCAGTTTATGGTGGAACCTAAACGTGTGCACTAGATAGCTGCGAAGCATGTTTTGAGATATCTCCGAGGCACAGTTGATTATGGGTTGAAGTATGTTCAGCAGGATGGAGTGAAGCTCAAGGGGTTTACTGATGCAGATTGGGCAGGTAGTACAGCTGATCGAAAGAGCACTTCAGGGTGCAGTTTCAGTTTGGGATCAGGAGCAGTCTCTTGGTACAACAAGAAACAGAAGTCAGTTGCACTGAGTTCTGCAGAGGCCGAGTATATGGCAGCTAGTATGGCTACATGTGAGGCTATCTGGCTTCGAAAACTTCTAGCTGGGCTCTTTAATCAAGAGCTGGATCCTACAGTCATTTACTGTGATAATCAGAGTTGCATCAAACTCTCTGAGAATCCAGTGTTTCATGACAAGTCAAAGCACATTGAGATCAAGTACCACTTCATCAGAGATTGTGTGGATAAGGGGATAGTGAAGCTCAATTACATTCCTACGGACGAACAGATAGCAGATATCCTGACAAAGGCCTTGATGAAGAGCAAGTTTGAATTCTTCAGGGACAAGTTGGGTGTGGTGCAGAACACTTTCCTCGCTAAGAGGGAGTGTTGATTTTTGTAGCTTGAAAAGTGGGATATGGATTTGCTTTAAAGCAACTCAAGATAAGATTTGTTTTAAATCAATTCGAGTTGGATTTTTAGCAACAACAGGATTTTTATTTTTTAAATAGAATGTTTCTAAGTTTGTGAGGATAAGATAAATCCAAGAGTGGGATTTTATTCCTTAATAGAATGTTTCCGAGTTTGTGAGGATAAGATAAATCCTAGAGTGATTTTATGTGTAAGTAAAGCCAAAGAAAGCAAGGAAAGATTCTTTCCTTGCATGCTAAGTAAAGCAGCTAGGCTCTATAAATACAAGATTGTTGTAGTAAACTCATATTGTATTTTCGAAAGAAAAGTTTGCTCTTAGGCTGAATAGAAGATCCAACATTTGCAGGTTTTTCCCCGCATTGGGGTTTCCTGGGTCTATCTGTGTTATTGTCTTTCTGTGTTTGGCTTCATGTTATTTTTGTTTCCGCTGTTATTAGTTGTTAATTAACCTAGTTGTATTAATTGTTATAAATCAGATTTCTTTCTGTGAATTTATTGTGCAATTAATCTGTTGCTGGGTTATAGAAATTAACAACTTAGTCACCATGGCATTTTATTGAGACCACTTTGAAAGGGGCATTCTGTCAAGCAAAATCACGTGCCTGGTAATGTCATATTCAATGAAAAGTTTCTGAAAAAAATTCAACAAATTATAGTACATTTGTAGCAACAATAGCATTTCATGGGATCACATCACAACAACTCAGTAGGGTTCGAGCTCTCTGGAGGAGAGTTGGCTCATTGTTGGGGCCCTCTGTCAATTTCTAACCAGAATCTAATCACCCCATTTCTCTGTGCATTGGTAGACGTCCCTTTGCATTGGATGTTAAATTCATAGGGTATATGCCATGTAAGACCCCTCATCGCTCTGCATTTTCTTGAAAGTATCAAACAAATTTTCAACAAATCCATTTTATGCATATTATGTTGCTCGATTTTGGCTAGCTTATTCCCTTTCCAACCGGTTCAATGGCACCCCATTTCTCACATGCCAATTGCATTAATCTCACCATAAAGCTCATGCCCTATTCATTCTACATTTGCTTAGCAGTCTCAAATCCTTTTCAGCAAATCGATCTTGTATTTGTTGTTTTAATGCATGGCATCCTCCTTGCAAATGCCAAACTCATTTGCTTGAAAGTTTCTAAGGCCTCTTCAACACATTCATTTTGTGAAGATACTGCATTCACCATGGTGTTCGGTGCAGGAGTTTCCCTTGTTCAATGTGTTGCCTCCATTGAGTTGTTGCCCCCTTCTTAGCTTTCACAATGGTAGAAATCGGTCTGGGCTTCCAATTTTTTGCATATATGTCTATTATTGCTTTTCTGACTCTTAAGTTTTCTGTCCTTATGATGGTTGTGTGTTCCCTCATAGCATTTTACATTTACTTGAAAGCTTCTGAAGTCCTTTCAACATATCCAGTTTGTGCACATGTGTGGCCATCATGGCATTTTGACCGGTGCCTCCTCCAATGCATTTGTTTAAAAGCTTCTGAAGTCTTTTAAACAGATCAATTTTGTATACATTGTGGCACCCCATAAGACCACATTTATTTGGATGTATTTCATCCAACTTTGCATGCCCTGTCTATGCTTCCACATTCTCCTTTGATGTCTTCAAACACAATTTGGACACCTCTATTCCCTACCATGAACTTGTGGAATTTAAGCGTTGTTACCTCAATTCATTAGTATGCTTTTCCTTCAAAGCTTAAAGCCACAACATACTTGGTCCAATATAGCATCAGATGTACCCATCAAGGAGGCTGTTGCAAATTTCAGAACAAATCCAACTTTATATGCCTCTTCAGAATCTAATGTTTTGGATGCCAGTAGCATGTCAACTAATTTTTTGAGGTCCAACCAAGCAAGATCACAAGTGTTGTGATTTTATTCAATGGCAACTTCATTCCATCTTTGAAGATGGTCGAAATCGTTCCTCTAAGGAAATATTTTCCTGAGAAGATGGTGATTCTTCCATTCACACACAAAACCATCCATTTCTAGCAACTGACTTAGAGAAAACACATCATGGAATACCTTGGCAAACCCCCCTTTTTTAGGGAACATCAATATCACCAATTCAAAAATGGATTTAGTTTCACCATATATTGATCCTCAACTTTGAAATAGATTCCTTGATGCTTGATGACGGTCATATGAATAAACTCATGTCAACATTAATTTAAGATCATTTGATCTCTTTATGCTTGGACCGGTGTCATCAATTGCTAGCCCTTGTATGTAACACTCCACACTTATAGCTTCAAAACTAATTGAGTCATGTTGGGTCCCCATGTGGGCTCGGCTAATTTTTTTTTTGTTTTCAAACAAGTTTCAACTTGAATTGATCGAACACAGCCTCTGAATGCTCCTAAAGTTGAAAAAATGAACTGGGTATACATCAGAATTTTCTTTTGAGGCACTTTGAAGAAAGGTCAAAATTGGTCAAGTGGGCTCTAGAATTGGTCTGGGAAACTGGTCAAATGACCTCCTGGAGCTATGAAAATTTGTAGACCTGTAGAAATTCAACCTAAGAATGAGGTGCAATAGACAGCTCAAAAAAACAAGTCCCGAGGTGACAACTATTCAGTGTTGAAATTACTTAGTTGAACTTTTCTGCAACTGCACCTGTTCATAATCAACTAAAACTCACCAAATCAGCATTCTGGAAAAATATCAAATCAACTCCTGGTGAGCTACCACTAGACACACAAGCTCATTTGGGCACACTGAACACGTATGCAAGATGGATTTTCTTCAATCATCATTATGCACGAGATATTAGCGATCAAATTTGATCACCTTGAAAGGTTTCAGAAAATGCAGGTGCAAAATTGAACAAATTGCATTTGGTTTTGGCCTAGCAGAAATATCAAATCGGACCATGGAGCTCTAAAACCGGACATAGGAGTTCATTTATGTATGGAAAATTGAGAACGAAAATTATTTCATCTTGACAATCATCCAGTTGCAAAATACAGCTCAAATGGGAGGTCACTTTGCAAAACTGAAAGTTTGCAAATAGCAGAAAAGTGTCAAAACCCTCCAGCTTCACTTTTCAAAACCCTGTTAAAACTCATTGTGGGAAGCTGAAAACTGACAAGCACACTCACATATGTCATATGAGTGGGTCCACAAATGGGTTTGGCTTGAAAATGAATTGGCACCAAATTACGACCTTCTAAAGTAAGTCACTTAGGTAGATTTTTCAAGTGCACTTCTGAGAGTGGAGAGGCAATTTTTTTGAAATGGGCACTTCAAATTTGCAAAATTTGAGAGTGCCATCAAAACTTGAAAATGATGCAAACTAGTGGTCTATGACATTTTTTCTATAGATTCTAATTTTATTTTATTTTAATTTTTTAGAATCAAATTGCATTTCGTTTTCCATCTCCTTCGATAACTAGTTTTTAATAGTAAACACCATTTTTAAAGAGTAATGTTTACTATGTATCACAACTTTTTTTCTATGAAAGATAAAATTCTAGTTTTTTTGAATTTAGATTTTTAACTATGATATCTATCTCCTTAATTTGGTTTCATAGTGTTTTATTGAATTTTTTTTTCTTAATTAAGTTTTGAAGTCAAACCAATTACAATTTTGACATAGGTTTATTGTATAACACAACCTTTTTTGTATGTTTCAAAATTCAAATTTTTTTGTTGGATCGAAGACATCAATACAAAGAGAATAGATATTTTTTTAGAATTTTTTTTGGTAATCTACTATTTTTCCACATGTGCAGAATATAGAGCTTGATTTTCGGTGACAAACCTACATTCACAAGAAATAAAAAATAAATATAATAATTTAATTAAATATACATTTAAAATTATACTTTTTGGAAAGCTTATAATAAGGACTACATACACTAGCACTTGCACCAGGGAGGGTGCAAGGGTTACGCCGATAGAAAAATATAAACGGTTCTAAAGTGCAGTTATTATGCATTTATTGTTTTTTCGCCCTTAATTTATCCTTACAAAGATTTCTTCTGATTAAGCGACATAATTGGCTAGTATATCTTCTGTCAAATTCACACAGGATTTGCATCTGATCTGGTTTGAAGCCACACCCAAAATTGAATATGATAATTTACCCAATTTAGTTGTCTTAACACATAAAATGATTCTTGGGGAATTTGAAGATTAGTCTCCATCACGAAAACCCTTATGATTTATTACCTGAATTCTTCCTATTTGATGCCAAGCTGGTTGAGATTATAGATCTAATTCTAGTTTATCCAGAGATATGAACCCTTTATCCATACACCCACAAACTGATTTAATTTTTCAATGTGAACACAAAATTCAAGTATAAGGAATTAAAATCTTTCCTAACAATATGAAATATTGGCAATAGTAAATAATCCTTCTAATCGAAAAATGTAACTTTGCTGATATTGAAACTTGTAGAAACCCTGATAGCTGACCTTGTGTTTTCTGAATAGAGCCAAGCCATGCTATACACAAGCATTTCAAAAAATACTTTCGTAGTGTCCACCATGCTTTTATCATAGTTTTTGGCAATCCATGGTTCAGAATCTAAATGATCCTTTTCTTCCCATTGAATTCGAGCAATATCCTAATAAAGGGAAAAAACCCCCAAAATCCATGATTCATAACTTGAATGATCCTATTGAGTTCAGGCAATAACCAGATAAAGGAAAATGACAAGAAGAAAATCTTGAAAACCCTTCCAGTACAAATCCTAACCATCTTCAGGGAAACAAACTCCAATAGCTTCTATACAGTTTGTCCTCTAAAATATCAATCCTCTAACTTAATTTGCCATCAAAATTTGCCGAAAATCCAAAGATTTTAAATCCAACATACTGCAGAAATTGGAACAAACAAAAAATATTGCAAGCAGAATCAATCCCAAAACCTTTGAAACTTTCCTTGGCGGAGGTACAGGGAAACAAAGCTATGCCATTGCAATAATATAAGCATGAGATCTTAGGAAAAACCTTTTGTTAGAACCGATCTTGATCTCATCCCAAAATGCTCATTAGTCGTTTCTAAGCCTGCTGTAATCATTGCATCCTTTACATGCTCATTCCTTCCTGTTTCTCTCAACAGCGAAATTAACTTGGGAATATACAATGATGTTTTCAATGCCGAGAATGAATAAACAACTCTGTTCTAAAAAAGTAAAAGAATTATGAGTAAGGTTGATGAGAAGAAGAATAAATTTTGTTTAATTGGGAATAATAGCTTTACCAATCTCAATTCTATTTACATAGGGTCACTTAAAAATATTTAATAAACTGTTGTGTTATAGCAAATGATAAAATTCTGTTAAAAATATTTGTACAGTCTGCACAAAGAAATTGTATCTTGCCGATTTATGTATTTTGTTAGGGGAGTGTCCTTTACCCTTTCTTGAGACAGAAATGGGATGCTAACAAATTTCACTATCTCACTGAACTCAATTCCATTCTCACTGTTGTTATCTTTGCATACAACATAATAAGCAAACCAAAACATAAAGTACACAAAAATATTCAACTACACCTAAAAAAATTCAGCTCTACTGACACCATCTTCCTAAGAATCATTTTAACATTGAATTGTTTCATTCTTAAGCTTATTATCATTAAACCACTCGGAGAGAACATCACATTACAGAGGATTGAATCTTCGTAATGTAAAGGAAAGCAGATGAACTAACAAAAAGAAAGCAAGAATAGAAATTTACATGACTTGAATAAGAGCAATGAATATCGGCTAAAAGGAATATTTGAGGGTCTGTAAAAGTCCAATGGCATATAGGAGATCTTAGTTTGGAGTCTACCTGAAACACTCATTCATATAAAAACAATAAAGAAAGGTAAATATTCAATATCAACAGTTAGAACAGAACATATTATCTGCAAAAATGGAAAATGCCCTGTTTATACCAAACTGTATTAATGTTATAGACTTTGGACACTAACTCAAACAAGCCTATAAGCTAAATCATTAAGCGACTCACATTCATAAATATCTTAGAAATAAAAAACAAAAAATAGTAACGACAGTAAATAAAAAGAGAACAAAACTTCGAATGAGGCTTTAAATTTTTTGTCAAACAGGAAGGGACTAATGTTTCTCAAGAAAAAAGTAAAATTTCAAAGACAATAAATAGAAAACTAATCTAAACAGTTTTTTAGGTTTGCTTACCTAGACTGTGCAGTAGGGATCGGCGTTACCTATTTGAAATAGACCAAAGCTCATTTGCCTGATCAACAGCTCTATCACGTCGGGAGACGATTGAATTGATTTGGACTGTTAAATTTTCCACTTCTGGTGAAAATCTCGGTGATGATTTTAGCGGTTACTTTTTGCTTTACCGGTTAATTTCCTTTACTATTAACATTTTTCGGGAGAGATATCAGCTCCGTTATTTTCCCATCCTGCACTACAATAGCCGAGCTTTTGGCCACACGCCGTCCTCCAATGGTGCAGATAGCGATAGACTTACTGGTACAACAAACAACAAACTGCATTCCCCTTCTACATCGCAAATAGAATGGCCATCTCCATCTTTTTACACAACCTCTCCTCTATACTCTTCATTTCAGACTTTCATCTCTTCTTCTTTCCCTCTTCTGTGTCCCATCGATTATTTCCCAACAGATGTCCTTCCTACGAATCCGAAGCTCTGCTTCGCATCAAAGCGGCCTTCAATTGATGTTTCGTTGGATTGGAAAGTTCTTTCTACTTCAAAATGACCAAACAATGTCCACTATTTTGTTTGAGAGCCATTGACAATTGTAGAGGCGCTTTCCCCTATGCCGGGTCTGAAATGTCAGTGGAGTGGAACTGGTATTTGTAGGTGGTGTGTGTCAAACAGGTCATCCATGTCCCATTCTTCTGCATCAAGCCTGTAGGTTATTGCGCTTAGATAAATGTTATTCTGAATCAACAGGATGTCCAAAGCCTTAGAAACTTTCAAGCAAATGCAATTGGCAGGTGTAAATCCAGACTCCAAACTTTGATACCATTCTCCCTGCCCGTGCAAAAATGGGGGCTTTGGAACAGGTTATGGACATCCATCAAATCATAAGGGATAAGGGAAAATTTTTCAGATGTAGTTGCACCTGCCCGGGTAGACATGTATGCAAAATGTGGAAGCATAGACAAGGCATGTGAAGTGTTTGACAAGGTGCCTCAAAGAGATGTGGTCTCGGATATGCACAAAATGGATTTGCTGAAAAGGCTTTAGAGATTTCCAAGCAAATGCAACTGTCAGGTTTAAAGCCAAATTCCGCAACCTTTGCTAGCATCCTCCCCGCCATGCTAAAATGGGAGCTTTGGAACAGTATGGACATCCATCGAAGCATAAAGGATAGAGGAATTTTGTCAAATATTATAAACTTTCAAGCAAAAAGTGGAAGCATTAACCAGGCATGTGAACTGTTTGACAGAATACCTAAAAAATCTCATGGACTGCAATGATTGCAGATATGTACAAAATGGATTTGTTGAAAAGGGCTTTAGAAACTTTTAAGCATATGCAATTGGTAGGTGTAAAGAACAACTGGTTGGTCAGAGAGAAGGATTGATTCAATTGAGAGTTTCTGTTGTCGGTGGATCCAGTCGATTGACTGCTTTGAACTCAGCTTTGTTTCCTCAGATGTGTATATGTTAATACTTTGTTTCCTTGTTATGACATTTTGATACTGTTTTGTTCCATAAGCACAAGAGCTCCGTTTTCCAAAGCAAATCCAATACTGATATATTACAAACTGAAATTCAGGGAAAGTGACCGGTTCATTTTTCGTTGCCTACGCACACGTAAAACCTAGATAAAAAAGTATACAAACTTCTGTTCAAAACCATCACAACCCCCATGTATATATATACTCTGCATGGAGAAACATGGCAATCATTTGTAGTTTCAAGGAATTTTTTTTATCTGGGTAGATTGTTTTATACCAGCAGAGGTCCGTATCATGTCAATACCCAACCAATCAAGCATGCATATCTATCAAGGTAGTTGCGATTATGATATCTAACAGAGTTCCTCTATCCTTTATGCTTCGATGGATGTCCATACTGTTCCAAAGCTCCCATTTTGGCATGGGTAGCGATGCTAGCAAAGGTTGCGGAATTTCGCTTTAAACCTGACAGTTGCATTTGCTTGGATATTTCTAAATCCTTTTAAACAAATCCATTTTGTGCATATCTTGCAATCATTACAGGCCACGAGACCTATCTCTTTGAGGCATCTTCTCAAACACTAGGGCAGTTGCAACTACAACATCTGACAAAATTTCTCTATCCTTTATGCTTTGATGGATGTCCATACCCTGTTCCAAAGACCCCATTTTTGCACAGGGAGGAAGAATCTAAAAAAACTCCTCCTTCCATGATACTTTGATGGATGTCCATACCCTATTCCAAAGCTCCCATTTTGGCACAAGTAGCGAGGACAATTGACAAAGTTTCAGAGAAATTCTTATAGTGGGTAGAGGTGGCGTTGTTACCTATAGAAGCGCCTGTGAGTCCGTCTTCTGTGGAGTCTCGGATATGAATGTTGAGGAGAGTTCCATTCAGAACACTGGTGTTTCTATTTACTTCTTCAACTGCCAATTCAATAGCAGTCCTCGCTATTTTGCTAGTAGTTGTGGAGCGGCAGCGAGGTGGGCACAACAGGAGTGCAGGGATTTTCACAGGTAGCGCAAGTGGTGCATACTACTGAGGGCGGAGGAGTAGACCACCTGCACAGTCACCACATTACCCACAAGAATTTATGATAAAAAAATTTGGTGAAAAGCGGTGAAGCATCAAAAACAGTAAAAAGCGGTGAAGAAATATCAACGACGGGCAGACTTTCAATCATCTCCAGTAAAAGGTGAACCGTGGATTTTTAAATTTAGCTCGCTCTATTTCTGAAAAACAACCCGGTTTCCCTGTCAGATGAAAAAGGTAAAACAACCTGGTTTTGAGCGTG
This sequence comes from Sequoia sempervirens, assembly GCA_007258455.2. NCBI lineage: Eukaryota > Viridiplantae > Streptophyta > Pinopsida > Cupressales > Cupressaceae > Sequoia > Sequoia sempervirens. Next base: position 30,605,487 of record VDFB02049217.1, on the reverse strand, counting down.
AGACAGGTTTTGTGTGAAAGCTCACACCATATATAGCCTATCGGCTAAAAACATAAATTTTAAATGGGTTCATTTGATCCCCCCAAAAGTAAATCAAAAGTGGTTTTTATTAGCATTTTGTTAGGTGTAGATGAGACTCCATTAAACGTATGGTTTAAATCTAGTGGGGTTCTATCCAAGGGGGTTTGATCAAACCCTCTTCAATTAAAATCCTTTAAATGGAACATTTCAAGGCTTAAATCATTATATTTTCTAAAAATATGTGATTTTAGCAAAAATCGGGATGTCCCAAAAAGTGTAACCCATTATTGTGGTAGTACCCAACGAGAGCCATGAATTTCTTTGAAGTAGTGACTTGCCATAGGTCTCATTATACATTGGACATCTAAAAATGAAGTGATCTAACTCCTTGTGAAGGTAATGAGTGCATAATCATAATTGGACCAAAGGAAATCTCAAACGAAAGGCAAGCCTAGTGTACTCAAGAGAAATAATGCATCCATCTTTTATCCATAAACCACTAGAATAATAATATTAATAGTGCATAAATTATTGCTTCCTAATTTGACTTCTTCATTGATTCTTAATAACCTACCCTATAGCCTTTCTACTGGTAACTTAGTATAAATATTAAAAAAAGGAAAATAAAAAATAATAGAGCATAAGCACATAAGATATAGAACACATAACATAAAATTTTATCTTGAGGAAACCTAAATGTGTGAAAAAATCTAGAAAGGGTGTGATATAAGCACCCCATAACTATTTGGTGTGAATACATGTAGTAAAATACCATTTTAAATAATCTTTAGAGCTATACAATGAAACTATAGTCTTCCTTGTCACTTTTCTTCTATAATAACAAGAAGTTTGAATATGCCTTTTATTTGATTGAATTTACAATAAGAGTCACTTCTACGAGCCTACCACACATTATAAATGACTAAATTTTGGTCTTTTATCCCCTTTGTGGCCATATAGACAAAGGGAATATGGGTGAATTCCCTATAAGGTAAATGATTATCCATTCATAACTCTCCAAATATTCCCACATCCATGAAAACTTAATGGCTACCAACAAGGACTATGAAGTATTATCTTTCATAAAGAAAACAACCCACTATAGCTTCATGATAAGAAGAGGATCTTAGCACAAGTCAAAGTCAATATTAGTGCAACTACTACCACAACTTGAATGACTAGGTAAAACATAGCTAAACAAAGTCAATTGGCTACCAATAATAGACAATTTTGTCTTACCAAAAGTGTTCTACCCTAATGATTTCTACAACAAGAATGTGTATGGATAATCAACTCAATAAATTTATGATAATGTTTTGGACCACCACCAAGATTCTAGTAGATCCAAAATCCAATGACATTTCTTGTTTGTGATTTCCAACATTCATGGCATTGTTGAAAGTGATATGAATCTCTAAACAAAATCATTTTAGCAGAATATTAATTCCAAGAGCCTTTTTTTATGTTACAAATTCACTTATAATAGCTTTCAACATGATAGTTGTAAATGATACAAAATAAAGGGAAAACAAACACCCAAATTCAATTAAACAAAACTTATACCTTGCTCTCCAACATACTTCAATTTGAGCAAGAAGAGGATGAATGTGCACTCAATAAGATTGAAAAAATTTCAATGGAATTCAAGGATCCTTTTAATGTGCGCTTTTTGTTGATATATTGATAATGGAATGTGGATGCCTCTCAAACCTACAACATAACCTTGCAATGGAGAGTGTTCTATTTTTGGATAAGAGGGGGTAAGATTTATAAATTTCTTGGATGAGAGATGAATGGTTGAGATTTTATTTAAATATAAATATTGCATGATTCATAAGAGTTTAGGGTTATTGAGAGGATGCCAAGTAGCAACACTAGACCAATAGATTTTGAAGAGCGGGGATTGTACAAATTTCAAGGTCTAGGAATTGTTTGACCATATCCAATGGTGGAGGATGAGTTCTCTCACGTGTGAGAGGATGTATGGGGAAGAGGGGCCAAGGACAAGTGTCATATCATTCATGTGAGGACACCTTAAAGGAAGATTATTTTTTACAAGTGTGCTCACACATGTGTGAAGACACCTTGCAAAGAGGAAATTTGGATAAGTGTCATGTCACGTGTGAGAGAACACATGAGGAAGGAAGATGGAGACATGTGACTTCTCACACATGTGAGATTCGCATGGGGTAAATTGAGGGTGATATTTTTTTGGATCAAACATATGGTCATTATTTTGTTGTAGCTTTTTAGGACAAGTGTAATTAGGGGTGTGTTTAATTAAATTGATCAAACTTAGGTATGTGCAAGGGATTGACTTAGTTAATTAATTAGTTTTAATTAGTTATATTGGATTTGAGGTGAAAAACGAATTAAACAAATGATTTTCATTTATTTAATTCATGTGGCATGAGGCTATAAGGTTCAATTTAATTAAATAAATATTGAAACATTAGAAATAGGGGGCTTCCAATATTTTAGGAGATAGGGTTCCTATTTCACACTCTTGTTTCACTCAAGGAAACCCTAGATATCTCAATCCAAGGATGGAATGGGGGAAAGAGATCTACTAAAGGTTGTCCTAGGGTATGATTAATGACTAAAGAGGGTTTCACCACCAAGCTAGGGATTGAAAAGACAAGTAATATGCAAGACCTAATATCAAAACCTAATGATATGCAAAACTTCACTAAATGACTTAGAAATGAATGCAAAATAGAATAGAAAACTAGAAAAGTATAGAGGTGCACTTGGAAACCTATAGAAATTTAATTGAAGACCTAAAATGCTGAAAATGTTGAATTTAATGCATACTGGGACTCATATGCCAAGCTAGGTGATTTAGTCCCAGATTAGGGTTTTTGGGTAGGAACAAAAATCTGGCAAAGACAAGTTTGGAACAACTAAAAACTAGAAAGTACACTACACTAGGACTCATATGCTAGAAGTGGTGTATCGGTTTTTCTTGAACTTTTCAAAAAGACAAAGTATGAATATGTTCTTCTTTGTCTTCTCAACCTGATTTTCGGATCTGAATTGTTGAATTTTTCTCTATAGGTGTCTTTTAATGATCTTCTAAACAAGGTCACCACTTGGACAACTTTGCAACTTTGAATTATTTCCAATCTTGCTCTTCAATATGTCCTTAACCTAGATCTAAAAATCACACACTAAAGAGGGGAAAATGTTGTTTTGTTAGTGGAAAGGGGTTTTCCTTGGTCAAACCCCGTTTTGGTAATCAAACTTTGTAATGAAACCAAATGGAAAGGAGGACTGATGAATGAACAAAATGGTATGTTGCAACTCACCAAACCCTAGAAATAAAGTGCTGAAAACATGTATGAGATGAATCTAATGGATATGGATCTTGACTCTTGCTTGAATTATGTAGATCTTGAATTGAATACTTGCTTGAATCATGAACACATCACAAATGTTAGTTCAAAAAAAACATGATGCATGATGACTTTGACATGATGCTTGATACTTGAATAATGCTCCAAAATGCTTGATAATCAACTCGTGAATGCTCTTGAATGTTCTTGTAAACTCTTGTGATCTTTAGTTTGCTAGAATGCATGAATACTTGAAAGCTTAGGATAAAATATGTAAAAAGACCTTGTATTTATACTTTTTTATGCCAAATTTCTCAAAATTACAACACTACAAGCCGACATCAAATCTAGGAGAATAAAATACCACTAAGAATTTGAATTTTATTTAGGTCTAAGCCACATAGGACTCATACACTAGAAGTGGCGTATGAGTCCCATTGGGCTAGGCTAAGGGACACATTTTTCAAGAAAAGGCTTAGATTTATGTGAAATATAGATCGAGGCCCCAAAAATTAGGTGGGACCTATATGCCCAAGGTGGTGTATGAGTCCTAGATCACTAAATTTGGGCCATACAATCCAAAAACACCTAAATTATGATTGGATGTTGATTTATATCAAGATTATCCTCAAAAAGATGCATTAATTAAGACTTGTGGATGCAAAATAAGGCATAAAGAAGCCCAATTAATAATGAAAACCCTATATTAGTGTGAGAGTGTAATACAACACTTTAAGACACCTTAAATAAGGCACAATTAAATATATTTAATTTACAAGGGCCCAATGTTAGTGTAATTAATTAATTATTACACTAGCATAAGTTAACTTAGGTCATGCATCATTTAGTCCTAGGTTAGATTTTAATAAATCATTTAATAAATGGGATAATATTCCCTTCCTTGTTTGTAGGGTTAAGATTCCTTCTAGAAGATGAGTTTTCCTTCTAGAACTTATCTCAACATTTAATAATTTTCTAGATAGGGCTCACATGTTGTCACATGTTGTTAGATCATGACACATGGCAACATCTCATGCATCTTAGGTTTTCTTTCTTGCCTATATAATCAGGAAACTTGTTCATTTGTAACATATCAATATCATATCAATCAATCATATCATCAATATAGAATCTCTATTGTACATGCCTAGTTGCAACACTTTCTTAGTGGTTGATTATCTTTTCTGGCTTAAAGGTCCTTCATTGAAGAATGCAACTTTAGGAACTGTGCACCCATAATCTCAACATGGTATCAGAGCTTGTCTAGTGAAACGTCAACCCTCGATCAAGAAAGTTGTTGTACGAGATTCTTACAGGCTTGAAGGTTTCCATTGAAGGCTACTTGTTTCCACCCGGGCACCAAGCTAATTTCTAAAGCAGATGGAGTCAAATCCGAACTCGCCATTTTCTTCATAAGGCCTCAAAACCCTAGGATCACCTATCCATTCATCAAAATTGGATTCATCAACCCAAGAGCCATCAAAGGTATTTGGGTTTGCAAAATCAACTGGTACAATTTGTACAAACATGCAATAAAAACATCATCCCGGTCAGTTGTCTTTTGAGGCAAAATTTTTTTAGCAATAGGCACTTTTTCATCTCAAAAATTGAGATTTTTTTTCTATCAATTTAGCAAAAAATATGTATATTTTATGGGCTATAGTTTGCAAAAAATAAATTTGGGGCGACAACATATTTTAATCTTTGGTCGACAATGGTAGATTTGATTTGTTAAAATATGTGGGCTTATTATATTATTTATTAAATCATTGTGATTGGGTTTGGTCAACATATTTTATTGAATTTGCAATGTCGACATAGTATTCAAAATTCTATATGATTTTTAATTGCAATTTTGCAATATTAAAAATCAAACTATTGTTTTGTTAGCCCATCATTTAAAATCCGCAGACTTCAAAAATTTGTGGCGGCTACATTCATGTAGGCGTACATCAAATTGGCAGGTTTGTCACCCACATTCAACGAAGGTACCAACCAGTTTGTCAGTCAGACCTTCTGCCGTTACCTCCACCAGTACCATCCCTTCGACAGTCATTGTTGGAGTCTTCTCATCCACACCTGCCAGAATTTGTTGCCACCAGCTGGTTCTTTCATTACCGTCGACTTTGTTCTTTGTCAAGTTGTCAACTCTTCTGTCAGCGGTGCTCATCCTCCCACCAAGTTCTTCCCATTGGCGGTGTCTCCTTCCATTGTCGGTGGTGTATTTCCAACAAGGTCCATATATCGCCGATCACCTACTACTAGTGATTTGTTTACCGACCTCCTAAGCTACCAGTACCAGTTCCTTTGTCATCTGGAGGATTTGTTGACTCCAATCGTGCTACCTAATCCAAACAAAGCCACCAAGTACCACCGACTCAACCACTCATCCTAAGCCCTACCACCACTCCAAGAGTGGGCTTTTTTTGCCACTTTTTCCATCGCAGTCATATTAGAGACTAGGTGCTAGCGCCCGGGGTGCTAAAATTTTGCACCTATTTAGCCTGCAAAGTGCCTAATATAGGCCTTTTTTTCGTTTTATCACAACTTTCACCCACAATGTCGAAAATCGACAAACGAGATACTATCGAAAAGAGAATTTCATCTACTTTCCAGTGGTGACATCCATTCTATGAAATTTTTCTTGTAGAAGATTCTACAGTCAACTGAAGTCAAAACACTAATCTAGACTCAAAGGCTCATATCTTCGCAACCATTTATCGAATTTCAGTGATTCCAACAAAATCGGGAAGGTGATTCAGAGCTTTCTTCATCCATCCAAATCCCTTGATCAGTTTCAACTCTAGGTACTCTTGTATTGATTTTTTCAATTTAGTGCATTTATTTAATAACCTGGACATCCTAAAGCTTGGGAAATTTTTTTGATGTGGGTAGCTTCACTTCAGTTGTACATCATCTTTGGAAGCTTCTATTTATTATTGAAGGTCATTTGTCTTTTTTTTTGTGGAGAAATTTCATTATGGGGCTTGCATATACTCTTTCTTTGGCTATGTTGCACAAGGGAAACTATAAACAATGGCGAGATGGGATCAACCACCATCTCCAATCACTTGATTTGTTGCCACATTTTTTTGGTATAGTTCCTTATCCAAGTGAAGGTATTCATGAATTTGCTTGGAGTTACAGTAGATACACTATCTTGGAGATCATTTCTATGCAAGTTGATTGTGATGTTTTGAATGCTATTGATCATTGTGATTGTCCTCACATTCATTGGATTAAGCTTTGGGGGATCTATGGAGATTCAGATACTCCACCATTCCTCAATGGTCATGATTCAGAATATCATTCTTCAAATCAAGTACCCCATGATGATCTTGTTGTGCAAGAGGTTGATTGCCTTGATCATTTTGAAGAGGCTGACAAGGTTCCCTCAAATGCTTCTTCTCCATCAGAGACTATTGGTATCCCTTCACATTCAGTGATTTCTTATCCAAGTTCATTGATTGAGGCTTCCACTATCATCATTCATCAGGAACCATTCAGTTTTCCATACTTGACATCAGAGGATAGCTTCATTTCAGGTATCACTGACTTGGCTACTTCTACAGGTTTGGAGGACATTCTTGAGGGGATATCACTCCTCTATTCAGATCCACCTTTGGAGATTTTTCTTTCATCTCCACATCCCTTTGTCTCAACCTTGATTGGGGATCCAAAGACTATCTGGGAGGCACTTGGTTTTTCTTCAGATATTTCATATCTGAGACTTCTTCCTTGTTACTCCTTTCAGGATTTGAGGTTTCTTTAGCATCCACCATTGGATTTGTTTCTTCCTAGTGGGATATTTGTGGTTTGGACACCTTCATTGCTTTAGAATTATTTTAGTGGTTTTGAGGACACTTCATTCAAGGGGGGCTATCAAGTCTCCATCACATCCATCATATCCATCACATCACTGTCTTTGGATATTGTTCAGCATCAGTTTCCACATCGTCCTAGTTTGTGACCCTCTTCATTGATTGTGGCATCTTCATCTTCAGGAAAGGAGACATTTGAGTAGAGTTCAGAGACACCATCCACTTTCATTCTTCCTTCCTTCAATTCCTATCCAGAATGGGAAGCATCACTACACTTGCAGTTGGTTTTGTTTCTTTCGAAAGGGAGACAAGTTGTTTGTTGACATTGGATATTGTTTTGTCTTCAGACACTTACCATTTTTGTAGGTGATATCATCTCCGATGGGGGGCTATTAATTATATTGTATCCAAGTGACAGATGGTGTACTTGGGGGGTATTTGGGAGTCCTCCATCCTTCCCATCCTATCTCACATTTTTGCACTTTCATCTCCTTTTTGGAGAGGGGTTTTGTTCCCATTGGGTATTCCCCTTTTGTCCGGTTGTGGGAGATTTTCTGTGTCTTCATGTACATGGGTACCTAACATGGCCTCATAGCCAGGATCCATCATCATCATCATCATCATCATCTTGCATAATCATTGCATTTTCCTCCCTAAGTTGAACTTATGGGGGGGTGTTAGTGTAATTAATTAATTATTACACTAGCATAAGTTAACTTAGGTCATGCATCATTTACTCCTAGGTTATATTTTAATAAATCATTTAATAAATGGGATAATATTCCCTTCCTTTTTTGTAGGGATAAGATTCCTTCTAGAAGATGAGTTGTCCTTCTAGAATTTATCTCAACATTTAATAATTTTCTAAACAGAGTTCACATGTTGTTAAATCATGACACACGACAACATCTCATACATCTTAGGTTTTCTCTCTTGCCTATATAATCAAGCAACTTGTTCATTTGTAACATATCAATATCATATCAATCAATCATATCATCAATATAGAATCTCTATTGTGCATTCCTAGTTGCAACACTTTTTTTGTGGTTCATTATCTTTCCTCGCTCAAAGGTCCTTCATTGAAAACTGCAGCTTCAGGGATTGTGCATCCATAATCTCAACACCCAAGACCTAATGTGAATGTGTTAAACACATTACAACACTAAATCAAGGCAACATTAAGCTTAACTTAACAAGGAGGGCCTAAACAAGCATGAAAATGTAGAGGGATACATTTTTTGTGGCACAAATATAAACTTGTTTAATTAAAGGTGAATACTAAGGATACTAGATGGATTAATTATATAAAGTCATTCTATATATATATATATATATATAATTTTTAAACAATTGTAAAGGAATCTTTAAGGCACCATGTGTAGTAGTGAGCTACCTCTAATTTTTTTAGGGCAATGGTAATTGTCAAAAGAAACTTCAACTAATCATTTGAGTAACTTCTATGTGAGATAATTTGGCTATTATTATAACAACATACTCATCATGCAATTTTTAGAGTATTACCCACCATGAAGCACAATCATCACAGAAACCTGTTTATCTACATAAGACTACACAAGATTTATAATCTTAGAAGGAAATTTCTTTTTTTGGTGTGCTCTAGTGTAGTAGTAAATAATTCTTAACCAATTTTAGGTGCCATGGAAAATACATTGTGCATGCCTAAGATTTGTGTTTGGAATCAAATCAAAGTTTATAATCCATATTTCGTGTCATGAATGAAATTAAAATATTATAAAATGTATTATAGAGTAGACAAATGAAAATTCAGACATAAATTATTGGTAGATAAAAACATAAATAATTGTTGACATGCATGATCTTTGATGTTTAAACTTCAAATATATATTTTTGTACCCCCTAACTTCCTAGAAAAATACATAAAAAAAAAAATTATTATGAAAATCTATGATCTAGTTGATTGAAAGGACCAAAATATATCAAGTATATATAACCATAAGAATGAATACCCTTATAGTTGCATATGAATAAAAATATAAAAGAATATATTATTATCTTATCGTGATTATACATGAACATCTATTTCTTTCACTATGTCAATTCCTATCATAAATGAAACAACTTCTCATTCCTCTATTTCAAAAATGAATACTATACAATGTAAAGAAATTATTAAACTATCCAAAAGGTTTTAAATTGTTAATTGAGCATAGTGATTAGGACCAAAAAGAGTATAAATAGAAATTAATTTTCTAGGTAGATGATGCTAGCAACTAATGATTCATAAATTGATTATTATTCACTAAAAATTATTCACTTTGCCCATATTCATCCAAATAATGTTACCAATAAAGTTAAATATTCAAATTAAGATCTAAATATTTGTTTTTGATTAACGATAAATAGGTTTTGAAGGGTGCCTAAAACCTTGAACAAAAAAGAAAGTGGCAGTAAAGATAAGAAAAATGACTGCCCAGCCAAAAGCAACAAAAAAACCAACTGATTAACAATCCATCAGCACACCATCAGTAGTCCACAACAGCCAAAAAAAATACTAAAAGACAAGCCATATAACCATTAGAGTAGTTCTTTAAACATTTTTGCAGCCTCCAAATCCTTGGCCACCAACCTATCATGCATTTCCATGATTTCTTCAACATCACAAGTAGGATCCTTCTTACCTTTCTTTGGTTTTCTCCTAGTATGCACACTCGGACTAGAAACCAAATTAGTAGAATGCACATCCATCCCAACATCCTCCCCATGATCCAAGTTCGTCTGGTCATCAAACAGTCCCTTCTTGGTCAACTCCTTAGCCTTCTAATTGAGGAAAACCATACCCTCAGTCGAAGCCTCCAACTTCTCCCTGTTTATGTTAATGAGTGTGTCCAAGTCCCTTCTAAGTTGCATGTTCTGTCTTTCCAACACTGCCACTCTCGGACCAAAGTCATTCTTCAAAGCAACAAGCTCATCCACCATACATCTGGAACATTGGTATTCAAGGATCTAGTAAGCCCAAAAATAGACTCCTACTCCTTAAGACTACGAAGAGTAGAGATTTTGCACCTAGCAATGGTATCATGCTTGTTATGGAGATCTTGTATCTCTTGAACAAGCCACATGAGCAAATTAAAAGAGATATCAACCCATTCTTTGACAAGGCTCAATGCCTGAGAAAAATCCATCGCTCCCCAAAACACACCCCTGCCCTGATGCAAATCAACTAGAGGTTCCTCCTCATGCACATCCTTAGAAATAAGCTTGGCCTTCCCCTAATCCTTAGAAGCAAAATCTGAGCAAAGTCTTCAAGATTGACCGTTGAATTTCTCTTAATGGCAGGAGGGGACCCACTAATAGCCGAATTCTCACCCTGAATATTTCTTGCCACCTCCTTAAGATTAATGCCCACCTCCTTAGCACGACCCTTAGGCTTCTTACTAGAACCCTAAACAACACCCTCAAGAACCTTCAACTTATGTTTAGCACACAGAGCAACTTTGGAGGATGAGGGCTTAACATCACTCGTCGAAGGAGTGTAATCCAGATTAGTGTCAAAGCCATCAGACCAACCCTCCAACTCTTCCTCAATCTTTGTACCTTTGGACTCCTAAATTTCTTCAATCCTACATTTCCCACTTCCTTTCCCTTTCTTCTTAGAAATAGGGGACTGGGGGGTTCTAATAATGAAGTTATCCTTAATAAACACAACAATAAGCAACATTAATCTTTCATGAAAATAGGGATTCCTAGGGTTTTTTCTATAATTTGAAATACCCTCTTCCAAAGACATCAACAGGTAAAAAAGGAAAGATACCAGCTTACCATAGCGAAAGTGGTTAAGCAAAACAAAGTGGTGTCCATAGAGCATCAAGAGTGAAGTAGCACATCAATGCCACTGCAACCTCCCACCAAATTGGTTTAATCTTTGTTCTATCATAGCCCCCACAGTCCAAACAAACCATTTTAGCCCTTTCCTTGTCACGAAGGAAATTCTGCCTAGCAGATTGCGAAATGTTCTTGTCCCTACAGAATTTTTTGCCTTCCGTGGATATACCTGTGACCTTGGCAATAAAACCTTCATTAATGGTAGTATCCCTACCAAACATACTCACCACATGGCCATGCCAAGCGTCAACAAACTCATTAGAAACTGAGGATTTGAAACCATTCGGTCTCTCCATGAAAGAAGTAACACCACCTCTCTGCAGAATTTCCCAAACTCTAGAATTAGCTATGGTTTCATCGCAAGACAAAGGCTTTGTTCAACACCTATCCCTGCCCATCATTGAATTACTTGTAGAAAGAAACACAACTAGAACAAAGTAAGGGAAATAGCCCAAAAACCACCCAACAAGCGTGTGAGGCGATCGAGAGTAGTTCGTAAGGAAATAATGAAGAGGATGCTTAAACAATTCAGCTGAATGAGGCCACAATTTCCAATGAACGTCAACGTCAACTGTGTAAGAAGTCCCATCAAGTAGAAAACTTAATGATACCCACCCAAACCCAAGATCAAGGAGGTGGGAAAAAATATAGAATTAATGAAGGTCATTAATAATAAGGCTCCTTAAATCAATAGGAAGGACGTCATCCTCCCCCCACGATCTATCCAATGACACACCATAATTAGCCAGCCAATCAACCACTACATTCGCCTCCCTATAGGCATGAGAGATGTAATTTTTTTCAAATTCACCACCTAAAGAAATGGAATTTGATATAAAGTTATTAATAGACCATGATGGAGGAGACATTTTCTTAAGGAAATTCACTATGTTTAATGAATCACCTTTGATCCAAAGTTTGGAGATCCTCAAATCCCTAGCCATCTTGATGCTATGAGAGGAGGCCGCTACTTTAGCAAGGTGGTTTGTAAGATCTAGATATTTGTTAAGATTTACCTACACATAAATTAAACTAATGATCAATAAAATATTTAATTCATAAGTGGATCCATACCACCTCATCATATGATATTTCTCATGCACACATAACTCACAATCTTCAAAAACATAATTCTACTAGTCAAATCTAACTAAATCCTAATCACCTTGATTTAATATAGCCTTATATTATATTTTCAACCACATGGAAAACTTCCACCATTTGATCTCTCTAATCCATGCCTTTGAATATAAAAAATAATAAATATTAAATATTTTTTTCAATCATTGATCTACTTATAATCTCATCTTGTGCTTTAAGTTCTCACATCCTAAATTGTTAGATATGGTAATTGTTTACTTTTCAATGAAAGTTTGATCAATATATGATGCTTTCCCATTTTTCAAAAACTAAAGGCTACGAAATGATAATGTTGGCCACTAAGTAGGAATTTGATTATTAATATTCATTTTTTCATGACCCCAAATTTTTAATAACCATAACCTTATATACTCTTTGTGAAAAAATAATAAAAAATATTGAGCTATTTGATTTCCTCAAGATCAATGGTTTATGCTCCTTAATATTTGGCATAAACATATTGTGGAATTAGAGTCCACTACTCTCTGCAGTTAATTTTAGTTTGAGCTATTTCTTTTCCTTAGATCAATGACATATTCTCCTTAATTTTTGACATATATCTATCGTGGAACAGCTTTTAGTACTCTTTAGAGTTATTTTTAAATTTTTCCTTCATATATAACCAAACCTTTTCTAAAATATATTCTAGTGATATTTTGTCGCCCAATTCATAAATCTATCACATTTTAAGTTTGAGATTTAATCAAACATTAATGAAAGATAACCATTTAAAAGATAAAAAATCAAAATACAAACTAAAACACTTCATAGAAAAGAGGGATTACCCCTTAAGACACATTTTTCATTCAATGCTAATTCATGGAATAATGTCATTTTCATTTTTTAATAATGGGAGGAAAAGTTCTCCTAAAATTCCCATCCTTTTAACAAACATAAAAAACACAAAAAGTCAAGCCTCCAAACTCTAATACGCCACAAAAACATTTCTTATCAAATTATATAAAAAATAAGAAAATGTAGAAAACTTATCATCAACCTTGAGAATGAGATTAAAACATCAGCATGCATGTGTAGTAGGGTTAATATTATCTCTTTGATTCTCACCACTTCCCAAAGGGGGCTTAGAAGCTTGTGCAAAGAAGGCATCACATTGATGGAGGTAAATGTCATAAATTTCTAACAACTTGGTATAGTTCAACTATAATTAATTTCTCAAAATCTAGATGAGTCTCCCATGACAAAGCCCTACAAAAAAGATTTTTCCATATCCATAACCCTCTATTTACCACTAGTTTATGTAGATTAGTACATTAAATCTAAATATAAATTTGTAATATTTATGGAATTCATTATTACAGGTCAAAGATAAAATAAGTGTATGTAGGTCAATTAATGGAATAAAATGATTAAATAATCAACTTAAATTAAGCGTTGAGTCACAAAATAAATATTAAAATATATTGAAACTAGAATAGATATCTTAAACACATTTATCTAAAAGACACCAAGAGATATCATACTCAAGGTGTCTTTCTAACCTATATAACAATTATAATATAAGAGCCTTAAGAGTGATATCTACCAATGTCTTTTAGATACATGGATTTAAGATATTTATGCTACTAATTATATTTTCTTACAAGTTCCCAATGCATTTCAACTAAACTATTTTGAGCATATACACCAATTATCACATTCCATGAGACCACATTTATTTGGGACATTTTAATGAAAACCTTAAAGCCTCATCAAGGGAATTGTTCTATGCATTTATTGTAATCATGTTATTCCATGAGACCACACTTTTTAAAGCATTATAACAAATAGTTCACTAATTTTTTTATTCTCACACTTCACATACATATCTACCAAGGCATTTTCAAGTACAACATCTAAAAAAATCCATTTTCCATTATTCTTTGATAAATTTCTATAATCTATTTTTACTCAATCTGAAATTGCTAAAATTTTCTTTAAAAGACTCAACTCCTTTCTATATTTAGGCCAAGCATTTTTTCTTATCATAGATAACCAATCCTAGAGACCTTTAAGTGAGTCCTCTTTTTTAAAAAAATTGTAAGTGTTTTTCTTCTTCATCCCCCATGTGCTTGTCATATGTTAGAAGTTACAAAAGCCTAAAAATGTCCCAAGTATGGGGTATTTTGGTCATTTTATTAAGTTTTGTGGAGTTTTTAAATTTTAGTGGGAATTCAAGCATTTCTTACCAATATTAATATCCAATTCCAATGTCCAATTCCACCTAAAAATTTTGCAATATCTTTTAGGCCCTTTCTTCCTTCTATTTTCTTTCATTTTCATCATTTATAAGATCTCGATATGGATCCAAACATTTTCCTCTCCTCTTAACCTCTTTTCCACTTTCACTCTAAATCCTTGCAATCCTCACTCATTTTCATCTTTGCAAAATTTTTAAGTGGATCTAGAATTCTCTCTTATCCCCACATCATCTTCCATAAAATTTATCTGCATCACCCCCACTTCCCCTTTGTGAGATTCCTTTCCACCTCTAGATATTTGGACTATTGTTCCAATATCTTATTCTAGCATCCACTTCTACAAACTTTCCCTAGTTTCTCTTGCATTCCCCTTTAGTAGAATTTTGAAGCAGATATGGATATTTTCCTCCATTTCATTCACTTAACTTATATAGTTCTAATGTCCAATTGAACATTGAATTCTCACAAAGTTCCAAAAGCATTTTTGTATCCATTTAATTTTATGCAAAATTTACCTTGAGTTTCAAACATCCTTTCTTCCACTCTATCATATTGTCCCAATATTTAGTTCTACAAACTTTTCCCAAATTTTATTGCATGCATTTCATCTCTTTGTTTAACTTGTTTTGTAAAATTTCAAAGTGCATCCAAAATTATTTTAGATGCATTCCACATGGATATTTTTCATCCCTTTTTCACCCCTAGTTCCTCAAACTTTTGTATTTATTCCATATCCACCCTTGAACTCACTGGATTTTCCCAAAAATGCCATTAATGCCATATTTGACTCTTATAATTACTAGGATTAGCTTTTTCCACACATAAAACCTTATTTATCCCAAAGGAATAAATATAAATTCAAAGTCAATAGTGTATGATGAACACCATTCCTCCATTAATGTGATCATTGAGTTCTTGATGCAATTGGTCTCCACACAAGGTCCAAGCTTCTATTTCAATAGATTTTAATGGAATTCAACTTGTTTTACACACAACATTATGGTATCCAAGTTCTTAGTAAAATTATGATGAAATTTAAGTGACAAAACATAGGGTTATAAATATCAATTCACTTATCATTTGAGTGTTCACTAGGATAAGAGGATGAAACCCCTTTGATTCCTAAAGGCATTCTCATTTAGGAATTGCATTTGAGCTTCGAGGATTTTGTAAGAAGTAGTAATGTTATCATCTGATCTGTGGTGATCTTGAAAATCATTCTGGATCATTGTTCTGAATTGTAGTTAATATATTTTACATACATTTTGGAGTTTTCATCATATTTTGGAGTAACATATGTTGTTCATATCTTGTTTTATTTAAATTCCATCTATAAATTCTCATTTTCACATGACTACAAGTGCCAAAGAGCTTCTACTACAAGTCTAGTTGTCATTTGAGAGATTCATTTTGTAAATCACAATGAGATGCTAATCTATATAAGATATTTGCAACTGAATGTCTCTTTGGTCATCTATATATCTTCAAGGATAATTTTGAGGGATGAAGCGTGATAGGTTCTTCTTAGCTTAGGGTTTTCTCTCAAGTGCCACATTTGTTGGTATATAAATATAATAGTATTAGATAAATGTTGCAACATTATAAATCATTATTTATAATGGTATTTTCAATATTATATATGGATTTCTAGAGTTTAGAGAGACAATTAAACATGTTCAATTATCAATATCATGTCTCTTTATTTATTTTTGTGTTGTTTCTTTTAACAACTGTGACTTTGTAACCCACTACATGGCATTAGTCTTAGAAATAATGATCCAGATACATGTGAAATGAAAACATCATTCACTAGTAGTGCAGGATTAACTGAGTCTAAAAAGGTTTCTTCTCAAGGAGAAGAAGAAGAAGAAGCAAGCAACAGCGGCAATAGTTTAATCCAAAAGACAAGAGAAAAATCATGTTCTCTATTGCTAGCTAATAATGGTAATTATGTCAGAATAATTTTTTGTTTCCCAGGATACAAGAAAATTCCATTAGATGCATTTGTGGATACAGGGTCTTCCAGGTCATTGGCTAAAACCAAGGAAATTCCTCCAAAATTCTAGAAACACCGTCTTGATCTTCCACATAGCTATGCAATTAATGGAGAAAGGATTCATATGGGTAGGTACGCTCAAGATGTACATATTGAAATAATGGGAAAAATGTTTGTGACTGATTTCATTGAGTACAATGATCTAGAAGATGATGTTTTGTTCGGATTCTTGTTTCTAACAAAATACAAGCCTCGTCAATTTTGGAAGCACAAAATTTCATTAAGACATGAAGAATGCAAAGTTGAAATCCCAACTCTAAAAATATTAAATCATAAATTTGAGAATAGTGGAAAAAGAGGCAAACAAGAATCAACCAAAGAATCAACAGAAGAAACATCTGATCTATTTGAAGAAATTAGAAAGAGATTTGAGGTGCTAATCTATAAAAGATATTTGTAACTGAATGTCTCTTTGGTCATTTATATATCTTCAAGGATAATTTTGAGGGATGAAGTGTGATAGGTTCTTCTTAGCTTAGAGTTTTCTCTCAAGTGCCACATTTGTTGGTATATAAATGTAATAGTATTAGATAAACGTTACAACATTATAAATCATTATTTATAATGGTATTTTCAATATTACATATGGATTTCTAGAGTTTAGAGAGAGACAATTAAACATGTTCAATTATCAATATCATGTCTCTTTATTTATTTTTATGTATTGTGTCTTTTAACAATTGTGACTTTGTAACCCACTACCTTTGTAACCCACTACATGGCATCAATCTTAGAAATAATGATCCAGATACATGTGAAATGAAAAACATCATTCACTAGTAGTGTAGGATTAAGAAGTAGTCTATGTGCATTTCATAATTTAGTATTATTCCTAAAGAAACATCTCAAATGAGCTTTCAAGAGTTTGTACCCTTAGAGAATCATGTTTTGCATGTTTTCATAAACTTAATAGAGGTTATATGTGTAGTAGGTTAGTCCTTGGTCTATTGATATCTTTTGGGGCTAGGAATACACTAGATACCATTGCAAGTTTGTTTTTTTATATTTAGTTATGTTCAATCATATTAAGGATGCATCTACGAACACCCTCTTAGGTCTAACTGAGCCTAAAGTGAAGAAGATATTATCGACTCTCAACAATTGGCATATCAACATTCATTCTTTGTTGATGTTAATCTATTCATATTTGTGAATGACATTTCCCTATCCTTGAAGAGGAATGATTCCTCTAGAAGAGTGAGCAACAATTTCAAAATCCCAAATACCCAAGGTATTCTAAAGCTCCCATTTTGGTATAGGATAGAATAATACTAGCAAAGATCGTGGAATTTGGATTTACACTCATGCCTTGCATTTTCTCAAAAATTTCTAATACCTATTCAACAAGATAATTTTTTACATGTTTTGCAATTATTATAGTCCATTAGACCACATCTCTTTGGGGCATATTGGCAAAGATTTTAATTGCTTGTGTATTCTTCAACATTTTGTTGATATCAACATGAATTAGTGTCCCAATGACCTTGGCCATATCACTTGGAGGAAATAATCTCACAAGGACGGTTCTTGGAGATAATGCAAGCCCTTAAAAAATTCAATTGTGCTTGAGCTACCTCATGTTTGGCATATCATTTAAAGTGGGTTTCAAACCCATTACCATTTTCTATATCTTTAAATGGTTTAAATGTTTAGTTTATGCCCAAGGACCTAAAAATTTTAGGTAAAATCATGACAAATTTTACACTAACCCAACCTAGCTGGGGGTAAGGGGGGACTTATAGAGGACATGGAGTTAGGTCTAGTTCCTTAATATGGTTATGCTTGACCTAACTACCTCAAGGTGTCCCCATGGAAATACATAGGGGTGGGTATTTGTCCATGAATTACCAAAAAATCTAACCCTTATCTCTAGGTTTCCTATGGCCACTACAAGGGAGCCCTTAGTAGGATTTAAACTTGGATCTATGGTGTGAAATTTATCTCTCAACCATTGGACCCAAACTTGATGGGATACTTGATTTTAGACATTTTAAATAAATGGCTATGAAGGCATTTACAACTACAACGTTTGGAAAAAACCCTTCTTAGTTATGATTTAATGAATATCGATGGCATCTCTTAATATTAGTTGGCCTTAAACTCATTTTCAATATTTCTTTGGGATCATATCACTAAACTACCAAAATTAAATTTGATAATGATGGGTAAAGAAATTATATCATCACATTCTAGATTTACATCTATGCATTGGATTTTCTCTAAAGCTTTCAATGCCTATTCAACAAACCCATTTTCACATACATTGTAATTTTTATAGTCCATTAGACCACATCTATTTGAGGCATATTGTCAAATAGTTGAGTTGCCTTATTTATTATTTGACATTTTTTTATATCAAAGTGAATTAGTGGCCCAATGACTTGGACCACAACACTTGGAGGCAATAATATTGTAGGGATGCTTCTCATAGACAAGGTGATCCTCTATAACCTCTAGTTGTACCTAAGATGCCCCATTCTTAGCACAACATTTAAAGTGGATTTAAAACATATAAGAATTATTTATATATTTCAACAACTCAATTGTGCAATCTATGCCCAATGATCTATAAATCTTGGGTAAATTCTCAAGAAAGTTTACACGACCTTGAGTTTAGTGGGGGAGAACTTATAGAGTAAATGGAGATGGGCTTGGTTTCTTAATATGTTTACACTTGACCTTACCTCAATATGCCCCCATGGTGAAACATAGGGTGGTCCATGCACTACCATAAGTATGACCCATATCTCCAAATGCCCTATACCCATTGCAAGGGAACCCTTATCCTGTGAGATTTGAATATGGGTCAATGGTGAGAAAATCTTTAGTCCTCACCATTAAACCTAAACTTGATGGGTTATATTCTTCACAATTTTGAATACATATCTACGATGACATTTGCAACTATAAAATTTGACAAAAGACTCCACTCAATTATGTTTTCATGAATGTTGATGCATTAAGTCACCTAGACTCGTTTACAAGCTTTCTTTGGGATCCTATATTAAAAAAGATCATATGTAAACTACCAAAATGAAATTTGATTTTGTTATTGAAAAATCAAGATATCATCATAGTTTTGATTTTTTATATTATTTCATGATAATAATTAGCTTATTGTCCCTAATTCATGGGTAGTTAAAAACTACTATGACAAAAAATATTTTGTAAAATTGTACATCATGCCTCATTAGATGCCCATATTATCTATAGAATTTCCATAGTAGAGGCATCGTAGTGAGTAAAGAGTTTTATAACATGTTATACATCATTACATATGCTGCATTTTACTATATATGTTGTTTGTATCTGTATATTAGCTGGAATTTCATTAACTTTAAGAAAAATTTGGCAAGGAGTGGTATCTATTAAGTCTTTTCATGGCTACACATTGTCCTGCTAGTGTTCTCCTCCTCATTCATGTTGACTCGAACCTCAATCTTCCCACTTTCAGCTTCATCAACCATGGATTGAGCATCACTTTGCAAGTCTGTTTGGCTCGATAGAGACCCCTATGTCTTCCATGTACCTCTATCGTCACATTAAAGTCCCTTTGGAATTCGTTTATGGCCTTTAGAAAAAATTCATGTTTTGCACCCTCCAGCTGACAATGTTCTAAAATTAGAGGTTGGAAGATCAAACTCATCCGCCAATCTATTCCAACTTTTCATTTTTCCTTCATTCACAATGTTCTCGAAGGCTTTAATGCCTCTTGGAAGATTTTTTGAATAACAAATTAGTAATATATGTTTAAACCACCTATTCAATAACAAAAATATTTTAAAATCAATTTATAAATTATTGTAGGTTCCATGAGGAAATACTAAGTTTTCCATTGGGAAACAAATCATAAAAAGGGAAAAGGATCAAGCATCTATACCTTCAAATCTGTTAACTTTCTCTACTAGCCTTGGTCTACGAGAGTATAATTGAAATAAATTTAACATTGCCATAATTTCTATTTTATAATCAAATAATAATAGAGAAGAAAAAAAGTATGTGTGCTCAATCCTTACAAAGATAAAATTTAAAAAATAAAGACTATCTTTTTAATTGATTCAACTAGGGAGTATTAGCAACAAAGTTAACATTACAATGACAAAAAATACACCATTATATAATGAAGATTTGTTAGTACAAAATTGGTTTTTTTTTAATCTTTATATAAACCATAAAAGATTGATGGTACAAAAATTGTATTTCATGGAAACCAAAAATACAATTAACCTCTACAATGAAAGAGTAAATTTATATACCAAAATTTACCATCTTTGTACTAATTAAGTCTTTGAATTCTTGAACTAATTTCTACGAGGTCAAGAAATATTCATCCATCCTATAAAATCTTGAAATTTATGTATCAAGCAAGTGGAACAAGTTGTATTTTAATAATTTTTTCTACCATTAACTAGTGGGGAGAGGAGACGGACAAAATTTTTGATTTTACCTAACCTTTTTTGTTGACATTTCCATCCTTTTCTACTCTTACAACTCATTTTCTATTGTTTCATCTCAATATATCCTCCATAGTTCAATATTTTTTGACCCAATTCCTTGCTATGGTCAGTACCTCTATTTTAGAGTTTTCAAATACCTCTTTCTAATTGTATGCACCATTTGTGTCCACTCTCTAACTATGTAGTGATTTTTAATATAGAAAATTTATAGAATAGTGGCTTAAACTCAAGTTGAACTCCTTTCAATTACATGATACTAAAAGGCAACAGCTTATTTTTATATTAAAAATATTGCATGAGTAATGGCATTCAAAGATGAAATGGATTTTATGGTAATTTGTTGGTCACGACTTGCAAGTAAGCTTTTATTAGTGCAATGGTAAAATTTGCATACTCGTGTTAATTCTCATTTAATCTTGTTCATAACTTGATGTGGATGTCTTAATGTAATAATATATTGGCAATTGATATTCTTGTTGGAGTTAGCTTGCAATCCCATACATGTGCATTCGTATCCATTTCTATTTTACCCACGTTCACACTAATTCCAAGATATTCATTCATCATCTCAAAATCAAAAATTTTTTTCCACAAACCACTTTTGACTAACTCAGGATTGATCGAGGTCAATCCTAAGGAGTGCATGATTCTCTAAGCTCAAAGTTTTAAATTGAAATTCAAACTTTCTCCTCTCTTTCACTTGCCACTATAATGCACATTCATGCAAAATATTATGTCATTATATTTAAAATCATTCATTGTGTACTTAAACACAACATGATGGCATTGAGTAATCATATGCAAATCCCCACCAAGACGGCATGGATAAATCTGTCAAGTTAAATCTCTCATAAAATAAAATCATTACATTAATGTGGTTTATTCTTATAATACATGTTGTGCTTGCTAAAGTAATGTTAAAATAGTATAGCTTTTAAGCCCATTTATGTATACATGCATCTAAATGATAATTGTATAATTTTTAAAAAGAAATTGAATTTAAAGTTAAAGTAAAGGATTTGCTTTCTTTAAGTTTTAAAAACTTGTGTATGATTTCTTTGATTTCTTCTACTATTAAAAAATAAAATAGATGCTTAATAAAGAATAAAAGTATATAATATCTAAAATAAAAGAACATTTTAATAAAAAAATTATAATAATCAATAGTAATAATTTAGATTAATATTAAAATTGATATTCATATAAATATTGTAAAATAAAAATATTTTCTTTATATTAATGTAAACTATATATATATATATATATATATATATATATATATATATATATATATATATATATATATATATATATATATATATATATATATATATAATTATACAAATTTCAATCTATTACCTCTTTTGAATAGATATATGTAAGATTTTTAGTTCTTGCCATGTAACTATAGGCAAGGGGTAGTTTCTAACTAGTGATTAAACATTTTATTTGAAGCCAATCAAAATGTATTATTATTTTTTTATGCAAGATTTTTAACTTTTCAAATTTCAAAAATTAGTTTTCCTCAATTTTTTTGGCTACAAAACTTTGAGTGATAAGGGCAGATTTTCAGGGAGCATAAACTTTTTATGGCAGTTTTTCAAGATTTTTCTACCACAAAGACCATAATAAAAAACTATCTAGCTAATTTTTAGGAAATTTTTTGAACTCTTCAAAATTTGTTTACTTGTTATATTTTCCATTCTATTCATTTATTTACTTGTCATATCTTAAATAAAATATAATTCAAATAATAAATTCAAATATATAAAATAATCTAATAACAAATTCAAATAAATAATATATTTTTAATATATTATATTATTAATTTAACAATATATTATAATATTATGTTATAATATTATAATATATATACTATATAATACATATGTAACATATATAATATCTAATATATAATTTTAACATTATCTTATAATATACATATAATATAATATGCAATATAAATAACATCTAATATATAATTTATATATTATATTTAATAATATTTTAATTTTATATTTTAATTTTAAATTATGTAATACATTATCTTTTTAATAATTTAATATATTATATTATTAAATATTTTTAATATATATTATATTAGATTAATATATTATATTAAATTAATATCTAATATATTAAATTAATCTTGTTTTTATTTCTCTAAGAATTATTAATCTAAATAATCTATATTTGATTATAAATATTTATTTAATTCACCTAAATATGTTTTAAAAATTAAACAATTTGAATGATATCATTGATTTTCTTGGATGCATTATGATATTTTTTTTATAGTTAGAATTATATCTCATGAGACAAACCTCTCAATTACTACTTGTCTTTTGAGAATATTGTGGTTGATAAGACAATGTTGTTATTTATTTCTTTACTTGATTGAACCATTATTTGATTATAAAAAGGTTGGAAAAATACTACACTGTGTAGAACAAGAAAGTAAAATAGGTGTATAATGAAGTGGGTAAAAATAGGGTACCTGTTTTTGTTATTCAGCAATACTAAAAACAATAAAAATTATAAAGTTCATATATATGTGCTAGAGTCATTAGTTTTCCTCTAGTCTCCATACAATTTATCAATAAAAACACAAAAACAATAGACTACATAATCTTATATTTGCACTAAGTGTGCTTATTATGGGTTGAATATCAAAGTAGTAAAATACATGAACTAAAATTGTTGTACAATATGTTTAAAGCTTACTCTATTATTATTATTAGTTCCTATAGGGGAGGTTCATAACTTAAACCATGATTAATCTATTTACATTCAGCCAATCAAAATGATTCCAATTTCTTTGGACAGATTTATTTTTGACTAAGTCATGAACAAATTAAGAAATTTTTTTAATGGGAATTTTGTTGGAGACTATTTTGGCCACCTTTGATTGGAGCTACAAATGGTTGGCAGGTGCATTCGTAGCTACCAAGAGTAGAGAGTGCACAAATTCCAAAGTAGGCTCTGTAGACTGACAGTCGGCAATTAGGGTAGAAGTTGTTGCATGTAAGAGACACCTGCATTTTTTTCTAAACCAATTTTCTTCTGTATTTTTGCTTTTGGCACTTTTAACAAAGGGTGATTTTTGCTATGTGTATTCTTAGGAGTCGAGGGGGAGAATCTGTGAAGAACATGCAAGCCTTGTCGAGAAACCTAAACAAAGCATTTTACAATAGACAAAAGGAGCTAGTAGGAGTTCCTTCAGCTTGGGCACACAATATGGCTATCAAATTGCAGAGACTCAATATTATCCATCAGTTGCAATATCTGCAATATGAGGGTTTTAATATTTTTTGGCAAGGCCATATCAAATAGAATTGAAGAAGCCACTGATTCAACCACTATGAAACTGTTACAAACAAGGTTCTAGCCATGTTATGTTTGAATTATCTCTATGATCTTTGTGGCTTTAAATGTAAGATTCTTTAGCATCAAGCGTGCATTTCTTTTCAGTGCTTGTTTTTTTAGATCATGATAGAGTTTTCCTAATAGATTTAGGAATAAAATTCATATTTAGAGATTTTGATACAACCTTAAAATTAGTTTCTATTTTTTTTCAATTTTTAATGATGGATTGTTCTTTCTCCTACTTATCATTTTCCTCTTTCTCTCCTTATCATATATGAATCTTTCTGTGAGCTTTGTTATGGGATTTTTCAACCATTTCTTTGGTGGCATTTTCACTTTATTGTTGTGTAGGGTTTCTTAGGAAAAAAGGCTTCTTGCTGCAATAGAGGGTAATTATCATTGAATAGTTACAACTATCTACCATTTGAAAGTTTAATTCTAAACTAATTACCAAAAGGATAAGATAGAAAGAAGCAACTACTTTTAGCTTCTTTATTGCAGATAAAATTCTTGTTGCACCTAGCCAGGTATACTTTTCTCTCTTTGATTTCTTCTTCACGACTAGATGGCACTAAAGATTTATAGTTTGTGTTGTGTATGTGATAGTAATTGGACCTGGTAGTCATGAATGTTTCACAGGTGTTTTGGTGTCACTATATGTCACGGGCTCTTGACTTTGAGCTTGTCTTCCTTCATATCTATCGGCTATTTTATTGATTTTTCATTCTTAGTTTTTCTTTGGTGAAGATATTCAAGGCTTTATCTAGTGATAATTAACCTACATTTAGAAGATTATTCTTAAGATTAGAATATAAGAGTATCTTGAATTTCTTTTACCTCACCGCGCTTGGTTTTTATAGCCAAAATGCCTTTGTCAATAAATGTTGCTACCTTATTGTCTCCAAGCTTCACTTGACTTCTCTTTGTTTCATAAATTTTGACAAATGAGTTCTTGTTACATGTCATACAATTGGAGCATCCTGAGTGAAGAAACCAAACATCATCCTGAGATTTCTTTGCCATATGACAAGAAAAAAACATATTAGATCCTAAATGCTCTCTGTCCTTAGGGCTAAAATTTGCTCTTTTATTTTGTATGCAACTCTACTTGATTCTACACTCCCTCTTAAAATGACCAAATCTGTCACAATAATGACATTGTATATGCCTCTTATCTAAATTGCCAAGACCATGACCTTGACCTCTTCCTCCATGGCTTCTTCCTCTTCCTTTTGAATAAGATGATATTTCCCCCTCTCTCTTGCGGATTTTCAGTGATGACACTGCCTTCTCCAACTTAAGTCTTAGTTGTAAATGTTTTTTCTGAACTTTCTAGAGCTCTATCCAATCTACTTACATGAGATGACAACAATCCCATGAGTTGTTCTAGCATTAGTGTCATTAAATTGTTACTTTATTCTATTGCAATAACCATTGAATTCCATTTTATTGGTAAGGATCTAAGTCACTTTTCATAAATTAACTAGTCTGTAATGGCCTCTCCATTGTTGCTCAATTGGTTAACAATATCTTGAACTCGAACATAAAATTTGGTTATCTTCCCATTTTCCTTCATTTGAAGATTCACAAATTCTCTCATTTATTTGTGCCTTGGTAAGAAGACTTCAAAGTGCCCCAAGATTCCTTGGCATTTTCTGTCATGGCAATTCTGTAAAAAATGCTAGTATGTAGGACACTTTGGATTAACAACATGCACAAGGCATTCTTCTTCTTTGTCTCTTTCTTTTCATTCCTATCTTGTGTTGTTAATGCATTCTAGTCTTGAGGATCTACGTATCCAAATTGAACAATTTCCCATGTCTCTTTAAACAAAATTATTTTTTGCATTTTTATTGCCGAATAGTCATAGAGAGCACCATTGAATGGAGGAAACTGCAAAAGAGAATTTGCTAATGCCATTTTTTTCTTTGTGCCCTAAGAAGTTAAAAAAAAAGCTTTCAACAACTGAGCCATTTCAATACATTTGTAACCCAATGCTTTGATACTAATTGAAAAGATTAAACCGCCGCAGATCTACTACAACCTTCACTACTATTGTAGAATAAAAAATAGTGTATTTCATAGAATTTGGGAAAAATTCATTCAACTGGAAATAAAATTCCGTCACATTCATTTTTGATAATTACATTGATGCTTATTATAGATATTTAGTTGACAATGGTAGAAAGAAAAATAAAACAAGATAACCATAATAAATAAAACTACAAACTGAACAACGGTCAAACTGGATAGTTGTTTATTTTTCTTCTAAAACCATTAGTTAAGCATTATTTTCTCAACATGAAAGAAGTAGTGAATATCCATGGTAGTTTGTAACACATTAACCAAAACCCAACTAGTCCTTGAATCCCTACATTTTGGGTATCACACATAATTCTCTAGAATTAAATTTGAAATATAGGTTTATACAAAACAACAATACTATTTTAACATTTCTATAGTTTTCAAATTCTATACAGAAAAGCACAAAAAACTTTGGCATTTTATAAAGATATATGGTATCAGTACTTTAGCCCTACTAGTCTAGTATTTTGTCAAATAGCTTGTATTTTTCAACATTTTCTTTCTTTCTAAAGAAATTTTCCATAGTCTTGGATAGTTTTTGGCTATGCTTTCCTCATAGAAATTTCAGAATCTTAGAGGTCTCTCTACAATTTTGTAATGTTTTTTCTTTATATAATACTAGATGGTTTTGTTTCTTTGAAGAATTGTTTCTTTTAATGAAGGAATTGTCAATGCTATTTAGTTTTCATTGTTTAGTTTGTCTAGTGAAGTGATTCAAGGCTTTATCTAGTAATCAGTGGCTACTAGTTTAAAAAAATGTGAGGCACAAAAAGCTCTCTTTGGACCTTTATTATTCCTTCGCTTACTTGGGGAATTGATGCTTAACAAATTATGTTTTCATTTTTCCATGGGCACTAAAGGTAAATGACAATCCCATTGCTTTTCTTGCATCCAATATTATAATGGACAACCCTTGTATGGTAGATTGACTGTTGACTGGTCAAAAATAGGATATTGCAAGTGCATACAATCATATCTAACTTTTTTTGGTTTATGTTGTTTAGGGCATGACATTGAATTTTTTGATTTGTTGTTTGTAGGGGGTTTTGAAGTTTACAAAGGAAAATAGTCACTTGGTCACAGGTTCAATTCTAACATTGATAATGCTCTTGGTAAAATGATATGACGAAGTAGAACACTCCTTATAATATTTATTTGTATTGTTTCCACATTAGAATCAGTTGGAGGATTGTATTTGTTCATCAGGAATCGTCATTTTAATAATATGATTTAGTTCTATGCAAAATAAAATTGTCGTCTTCTATATTAATGACTACATGTATTGTTTTGGACTTTCCAATTTAAACCAAGTCAAATCAAATTTTCACATCAAAGTTCATATGTGAAAATTAGATTACACAAGTGGAGAGAGGGAGATGAATTGAACCAAGAATGCAATAAAAGGAAGTTAAGCATTGTTAACAAATTTGTTTTGGTTTGGATTTTTCGATTTCTTCATATATTTCTCTAAATCTTTTTGAACACTCTAGATCTCCTATTTTTTGGCCTTTGGATAATATTGAATTTTTCAAATTATGCAACTATGGTATTTATTATGAAATATTCTCCTTGTATTTGCACCATAATTTGACCAAAAAGGAAAACATTTATTAGTTTTGGGACCAAATAGAAGAAAGAAAATATCTAAAGCCTTAACTCATGTTTTATTTGACAATATTAACTTCAAATATTAATAAAATCTACTGTGTTAATCAAGGTTTCTTCTTCTCAGATATTGTCAATATGGCACATCTCCAATGAAATACAAGAACTATGTTAGAGTCCAATGATATATAGAACAATGTGTTATTTACCACGGCGGAGGCTGCTACTCTTGCAGAGGAGGCTATCTCTAGTCTATTGTAGCATACCCCTAATACTATGCAACAACCTACCCCTAGAACTATGTAGAGGACTAATTCTAAAGAGCATATTTTTAAATATGACGAGAACACAATACCTCAATACTCAATGCATACACAAAAATCATGAACAAAACTATTCTTGTACACTTTGACAAGAACTTCGCTGCTCTGCAACTCTTATTATAATTCATTTTCAAATTTTTAAATAACTTAAATCTAAATTTATGCTAATATCATTTACATAATAACTTAAATCAAATTTACTCGATCCCTTATTTCTTTTCATAGAAACAGATTAAAGGAAAAGAGATCTTGCCATTGATCATCGTAAAAGTGGTAAAGTTTAATCTCCAAACTTGAGCGCATCTCTAGAAACTCATCACCCGACACAAATGAGTCAAATTCATAAAGAAAAGTGTATATTAATTCTCCTGCTCTGAATAAAAAGTAACACTACTCATAAACTCACCCAACTCACCTTCAATCTCTCTTTCCCACCACTGCTAGGAAGAATAAGACTCATTTTCATTCATTGTGGGAAAAATGCATATCGAATACACCTTTGTCGTCAATCTTTATCAGTAAGATCATGGTAAGATTAGATATAGCAGTGTTTACCATCTTGTACAAAGATTTCCAAAAAACAATGGACAATGCTTTGTGTTCTCCAATGAAGAAGCAAGTGATGTCCAAAAATATATATTTTTCCTCTGCATTAAGAACCTATGTTCCCAGAAATGTGATGTGAAAGTGTCATTTCTGTCGGAATGCCTTTCCCATCGCCAACGGTCGTTTTCAAATCATCCATGCCATTTCCAAGCCGTTAAAATAAAAAATCCCTAGGCTTCCCTCCCTTATCTATGAGATTAATACACCCAGGTAACCTAAAAAATTAATAATGCTCTTTATTATCGACTGTAGTAGGAGAAAAGAGCCAGTAGTTGTGCAGGGTCTATTTGTCGTGCAGTCAATTGTGATTATTCATATCAGTACTAGAATAAATTAATAGTATATCTTGTATATATTCATTTCACATATTAATCAAAATATTAATACCAAACATGTGACATTATGGGACCAACATTGTTCAATTCAGAACTTATAATCCTCAATCTAAAAAAGCATAAATACATTCATAAACAAGTGAAATAAATGTTTTTTTGTCTCAAATAAAATATCATAACTGTCCACTATAAGTGTCATTTATAAAATTCGGAGAGTAGAATTAATATGCATTGTCATTGACTAGTAGAATTCGATGGAATTAATAATGCTCTTTATTATCAACTGTAAGTAGGAGAGAGGGGCTAGTAGTTGTGCAGGATCCAATAGTTGTGTGTGATTATTCATATCAATACTAGAATAAATTAATCTTATATCTTACATATATTCATTTCACATATTAATCAAAATATTAGTACCAAATATATGACATTATAGGACCAAAATTGTTCAATTTAGAACTTATAATCCTCAAGCAAAAAAAACATAAATACATTCATGAACAAGTGAAATAAATATATTTTTTCTCTCAAATAAAATATCATAACTATCCACTATAAGTGTGTCATTTATAAAATTAAATACTCATTCGATAAAATAAGACATTTATTTAAACAAGTATTGTTATCATAGTGAAAAAATATTGTTCTAATGTGTACAACTATTGGGGTAGCAAGTTTTTCATGTTAATAGTTTTCCTATCACAAATATAAAAGGTGAACACAATATGTTTTTTCAATAAATGTGAAGGATTTTCAAAAAGTTTGTGTTTAACTATTGGTTCATTTTTGTTTCATATAAGCTGTATTTTAAATAATTGTGTGTCATTTTTATATACCAATAGGTATTTGGTCCATTTAGGTTGCATATAAGCTTTATTTTAAATAAAAATATGATATTCTACCAGTGACATGATATTTTTTTGTTCAACTACTAGAAGTAGGTACCATTCGGTGAAATCTTTAAAAAGTTAAATTTTGGACACTTCTCAATAGATGTGTTGATGTGGCAAGTTGTATGATGAATCACACCTCCAAACCTTAATTATAGATAAATAAGAGACTAGTCCACATTTTTAAAAAAAGTGAAATTTGCCATATATTAAGCATTAGATTAATTTTTTAACTATTTTTATTGACATACATAATATTTTTTAAAAATAGTTTTTTTGCTGTGATAAATATTTTTAAAAAAATTAGTATGTATTTATATAATTATTTAATAATTAAATTGATTTTAAAAATAATTTATTTATTTGACAGAAAATTTAAAAACTGATTTTGATTTTTATTGTCAACAATATAAAATTATTTAATTGTATTTTAATTAAACATATAATATATTACTAAAAATTTATAATATAGATTATTTTATAAATTGAAAATTAAATTTAAATGATTTTCTAAATATTTAAGTTTTTTTCATTTTTTAGATTTTTATTTTTATTATAAATTATAATTATAATTAAAATATAGAAATGTGTTAAATAATTTTGGTTTTATAAGTGTTATATATATAATTGAAATTATTTAAAATGTATATGAGGCTAGTGCTACTATGTCCATTTGAGGATAGTGGTGTTGTTTTTTGAAGAGGGTTCAATTCAGTTGGCTTCAGCACTACTGTTAATATCTTCCAGATCTTTCATTTTCAACACTGTCTATATTTTCAACACTATATATATTTTCAACACTGTATATATTTTAAAAATTCAAATATGTTAATATCTAGTGTATATATATTTGAATTTTTAAAATATATATATATAATATATTCGTTTCTTCAACCTCTAAATATCTGTGCTGTCAATGACTTCCGTCCAGCACTCTCTGTCATCATGCTTATCATACAAAAATGCTCCAATGACTTCCAGTGAAAGAGGACGCCCCTTACAAGCTTCCACTATTCCTTTGGACAGATCTTCGTAAGTGGGGCTCGGAGATGCTCTCAGAAAAGCGTGCCAACTAAATAACTGGAGACCTTCCTTTATCTGCAATCCAGTCATTTCGTGGATGTATTCAGATGAGACCCCCGCCACATGTAGAATGTGTTTGTCTCTGGAAGTAATGATAACTTTGCTACCAGGGCCCAGCCAATCCCCAACCAAAGCATTTGATTGCACCTCAGCATCCACATCATCTAAAATAAGAAGCGCACGTTTTCCTTTCAAACGATCTCTGAACAGACATATGCCCTCCTCAACACTATCGACTTTTTTGTCATACTTGCATAAATCCTTAAGAATTTTTTTCTGTAATTTTGGGAGGCCCGTGGAGTCTGCAGCAGCAGTGGCGCTGACATTAAATAGAAAAGAAGCAGCGTCAAAATGAACATAAACTTGGTTGTAGAGGGCCTTGGCAAGTGTGGTCTTGCCAATACCTCCAATACCCCATAATCCAGATTTAACCACATGACCTTCCTCTGAATTGAGCTTAAATTTGTGAACGAGATACTGGGTGACGCTTTCCAGTCCCACAGGGTGCTTGGCGACCTCTAACGGCACTCTGTCCAATGTCTTAATCACGTCATTCACCACCGTCTTTACTAGAAATTCCAAGCTGCAAATTAATGTTCACAAACGCCCAGTGCAGTCAATAAAAATTGCAAAAAATACCAATTCTCCTCGTTCTGCTTATATGAAGAGTTCAAAAAAAGTTTAGAAAATAATAAAATATTATAGTATTAGTAATTTTATATGTATAAAATGATAAATAAAAAGATAGATTTGACGTATTTTATTTATTTAAGTATTTTTTTTTTAAATATTATTTTATTTTATTTTATTTATATTGTTTATTAAAGAATCATTTTTATTTATTTAATATCTTTTAAATTTAAGAAATTATTTTAGATCAATTTAAAAATTATTTTATTTTACTTTAGACTTTTATAAGAATTATTTAAGTTGTTTAAAGAGTTATCTTTATTTATTTTAAAATTAGATTATGTTGTGTTTTATTTTTTTATATACACAATCACTGACATTCTATTGTATTTTAGTTATTAGATAATGCTAAAAATAATTAACCTTCAATATTATTTGAATTAATAAATTTATATGAGTTCATAATTTTATTAAAGAATAAATTATCATAGGCATTGAGTTGTAATGGTAAAAATGGTATATTTATTATTTTTTCCTTTATTTTTAAAGTATTCTTTATATAATAATTAGTCTACAAATAATATATTATTATATGAATTTGACTCATAATATCATTATATTTCTAGATTTTAGTATTACTCATTATTAGATATAGGTTCCAATTTTTAAGTCTCATTTGTCACTTTTTTTTAAATATGCAAGTGTGGACTTCACTCAAATTATCTCCACATTATATATTTAATCCTTAAACTTTTAAAATTCAAAATTGAAATTTAGCCCTTGCCTACCACTTCATGACTTTTGAGCCAACTTTCTCACTAACTATTGCAAGTTGACCTAGTGTATGTTTGTGCTAATATGTGTGTTATATTATATTGAAAGACATTTATTTATTTATTTAAGATCATCAAAAACAACCTAAAAATCATTGAAGAGCATCAACAAGAACACCATAGCAGCATTATATCAACAAACATCATCATAGGTCTATTGCAATTGTTATTGTTGTTCTCAATCATTGCTCCAAAGTTACTAAATTAATCCAACTAGGGCTCCAAGGAGAACAAGATCCTCACAATGCAATAAATTCTTCAATGGTGTTTAAAACACCACCAATCAGTATTAAAATTTAGATATTAAATGATTAAGGTAAAAAAATCCAACTATCCAATTTTCATACAAGTACAATTTATATAAAACATCAAGTCCACAAGTGGAGCTTTGAACCAAAGTAAAATGTAGCTAGTTTGCATATTTTGATATACTTGTCTAATAAAGCCCTAAAATTATAACACTATGGTGAATTTGTCCCATTCATCTTAAGAATCATTTTCTCATCTCTAGGATTGAGCTAAGTATCACCCCAATATAAATCTCTATCTAATTAGACCCTATTATTCAAACCCATAAAGTTCACTCAAAGCAATCACTAAGAGCAATATAATAAAAAAAATAAACATGCCACTAGCATCTAGAGCACAAGTAGGAGGGGATCCCAATCATCCAAATTTTTTTTGTTCCATTCATCAATGGGGTTCAAGGTAACCACAAGAGGGTCTCATCTATCAGTATCATCATTAATATTTTCTTCCCTATTTTCTTCAACAACCACTCAAGCAAGAGAGATGGCAAGAGCCAAATGAGGAAATTTGTTGGAATCAAGTCGGCTATAACTTCCTCCATTAACACATGACGAAGAGGTAGAATGCTTACTAACAGGCTATAACTACCCCTGCTAAGCATGATCCCTTCATGTAGGATGATGAGAATCCTAAGAGTGAGCATCTTGATGGCCATGGGAAAAATGACCTTATGATCATAGCAACACCCTCAAGGAGGAGACTAACCACAAGAAGAGATGGGAATCAAAGGTACCTAGCCATAGCGCAAGAGGCATTACTCGAGTGATCCAATAATATTTATAAGTGAGCCACCTCAACTATAAATTTATTTTCTTGCACTTGAATTTGTAATAACATGTATTATAATAAAGCATAGTTTTAGTATAATTCAAAAACTAATGATCAATAAAATAACTAAAAAAATAGTGAAATTTATATCCTTCTGTAGACAATAAAAATTGTCCTAGGCTTGCGATTTCTAAATTCTCTATCATTGCCCCTTTTGTCTTTGCTAATTAAATAATTTTTAATTATTTAATTATTTTCTAAAGTCATGTCTTCTATTAATTAAATAATTTTAATTATTTAATTAATTCATTCCTACTTTTATTTCTTGTTTGATTAATTAAATAAATTTTATTTATTTAATTGTGTCACTAATTAAGTCCTCTTCTTTCTAAAATTAAATAAATTCTTATTTATTTAATTTTTGTCCACTATCCACTATAATTAAATAATTATTTTAATTATTTAATTATTCATTAGCCTCTTCTCTCATAAATTAAATAAATTTTATTTATTTAATTTGGTCCACTCTCTTGAATTTTGAATTAAATCATTATTTAATTTAAAATAATTACTTTTGTCATATTCTTCTATAATTAAATAATTATTTTAATTATTTAATTATTTATTGGTCACCTAGATTAAATAATTTTAATTATTTAATTTCTCCTATCACCTCTTTGTCTGCCAATCTTATCTTCCAAATCAAATCTTATCTCTTGACATCTCATTTAATTTCAGCCCTTGATTGAATTATCTTATAATTCAATCTTAGCCATTCATTTCTTGTCATTTCCCTAATTTTGACCTAACCCTAGTCCATACTACAACTTTGAATTTTGGCCATTGATTTAGACATCTTATTGACATCCAATCTCAACCGTCAATCCAAATTAAACATTTCCTATAAATGAACTCTCTCATAAGCCATTTAGGGGGGTTGATTCTTCAAGTGTCCTTATACTATGAAAATCATTTTTGAGTCTTTCATCCATATTTATCTATTGTCATTCATCTATCATCCCCATGTCAATGTTATGCTGCTAAATTGAGCAACCAACATTCCTCCAATAATCAACCTTCAAAATCTTGCATTCTCATACAAGTGGAGAAGAGCCATGGAGGTCAATCAAGTCTAGTTTGAAAATTGGTTTGCATTTCCTTTATTTATTTGCATTTTCATTCTAGTTTGTGCTTCATGGTGCTTGATAGGGTTTAGTTAATTTGTTGTTTTCAACATTGAAATCTAAATTTTTTCCTATTTACATTGGTGAACTTGACATATTTTAACACATTTTGAGAAATCTTGGAGTTGGATTCTTTTGTTGCAGGTTTGACATCATTGTGGATAAAGCCCTAGTTTCTAAAGATTAGACCATAACTTTCAAACGGCTATGTATTTTTTCACAAAAAAAATTCTACATGTTGGAGACAACGTCTAGAGATCCCATTCCAAAAATCAGATTTTTCGAAGCTGGTATGAATTTTTTATAATTTTTTTTTCTGTTTTTCATGAAAAATAAATTTGGAGAGCAAATTATCGAATTTTTCAGATATGTTTCCATTTCTGGAAAGCTCTCTAAATTTTAATAGGGTTTTTTTCTTTATCTTTCAAATTTGGATGCACAATTATTAGTCAAACAATAGATCTTTTAAAATTAGGGTTTCACAAATATTTGCTTATATCTCACAAACAGTTGTAGATCTGATCACAAGTTTTTTTTTTTGTAGATTTGGAATGACAGTATACAACTTCGATCAAAAAATCAAAATTTTAGGAGCTGTTTTTCAAGTGCAAAACAGCAAATTTTTCTGATTTATTTACATTTTTGGAAACCTCTTGAGATTTTAGACATGCTTTATTCTTTGTATTTTTCATTTTACTGTCAAAAATATTTCCAAAAATCAAATTTGTCTTGACTAGCTAACCCTCTAATAGTATTGATCAATTATCTTGTTAGGGTTTTGGCTTTGTTGTTGGTTTTGTGCATGTACAAAAAATAAACACTTCAAAGGACACATTGGATCAAGTGGACAAATATTTGGAGCTAAAGAAATTCTAGGTGCACACATTCCATCTTTCATCTCTTAATCATTGCTTGTCAAAACACTTCAATTTGGGCTTAAAAAGAACATCTTCTTTTTCACACACTTGGATTTTGGGGTCTAAAATAAATCTTGTTTGATTGTCACATCATTGAAATTAGGCTAAAAAGAACCATTGTCTTCAATCACACATCTTGACTTGGGGTTAAAAAGAACAAGTGTTTAAACTGTTTTACAAGCATTTCAATTTTCTAAATGGATATTAATCACTGCGAGTGTGAATCAAGTGTGTGTGTCCTCCATAACACCTCATTTGGTTTGCTTTTGTCATACCCTTCTTAGGAGGCCTACTTGGAGCACACACCCCTCCAAGGGATGACCTCAATTGAGTGTGAATCCAAAGACATGCTCCTTTGGGAGTTGAAATCTTGTCACTCTAAGCTAAGCCCCAAAGAACTTTATACCTTTGGGAAGTGACGGTGAAGGGTGGGTTACCCCTTTCTCCTGGCTTATTGGCAATATTTTTCTTCCAAATTATACCTAGTCAACCTTGTGAAAACTCACTTGAGACCTAATTGGCCATACCCCACTTGACTAGTCATAAGGCTTCTTGTTGTGTATTCAAGTGTTTGCTTAATCATAACATCTAATCTTGGAAGACAAACTTATCATTGTGCTTGGTGTGTGTGTTCATGCATTTACATGTGAAATATTGTGTTTGATATTGCCCAAGTCAAACTTCCAATAAACACTTGCCACATCATCTAAATCATACAATCTCGTCATTCCACATCATCATCTCTTTAATCCAATCAACATCATTTTACACCATGAAAACATTGGAAGACATAGCATAAGAGCTTGTTCACATGCTTCATGTAGCTCAAACAAGTCAAGCACCTTTAAACCAACAAATCATTCAAAGAGTCCATGACATGATCCAATAGCTTCAAACAAACCAATCACCTCAAATGCAACAATTCATAGCACAAATCCAATACCTCATGGCCAATTGTCAAGTCCAAAAAGCACATTATCCAGTCCAATCACCACATCAACAAATTTCGCATCAATCCTATGTGTCACCTATATCATCATATCAACCTCATCCATCCACATATCAAGTTTCCCCTTCATCAACCTATCACAACTCTTCTAATGTCAACCCTTGTTCACATCAATCAACCTTTCAACAGTCGTTATCCTATTCAACCCCTTCATCATCATCACAACAACAAATCATAACACAACAAGTCGAAACACCATTCCAACCACAAGACATTCCACCACAATCCTATGTGTCACCTTCATCATCATGCCAACAAAACCCATTTACCTTCCATGTCAATTCCACATCAACATATCCACCCATATCACAACAAGAATATAGAATCCCAAGTCCACCTTGGCAACAACATCAAGAGCCTTTAAGTCTTACTGACACCTTTGACAAGGGGAACACCAATCTAGTCCATGCACCCTTACCACCATCCAATCAAATTCCTATCCCTAAGCCACCATGTCCTAGTCCTAATCCATTGGCATCTCCACCTTCTTACCCATCAAACTCTTCATTACCCCCACCATCATCTAATCCTCCATCAAATCAATGCCTTACATTTAGATATTTAAAACATAAATTGATGGCATTACATAAATCCACCAATCCACCTACAAAGGATGTGACCCAAGAGCTACAAGAAAGGAATCAATTTCCACCATGTCATTCAACACATATACTTGAACATACAAAAGAGTCCTCACACATCATGCCAAGTCCTTCAAGTCAACCATGTCATCCTCAACCCCTTGGGCCAAGTCAAGAGTCTCCCCTCATAAGTCCAAGTCAACCTCCATCATGTCTCCATGTTGTTGACCATCAAGAACATGTCAAGTCTCTCCAAGATTCATCCCCTTGCAATTCCATTCAAGCAACCCAAGAGGTATATCAAGAGTCTACTCCCAAGCATATGGAAAAATCAAGCCCTAGTCCTAATCAAGATCAAATCATTTTCATCCAACTTGTCCATAATCTATATCTTTTTTATGATCAAGATGATATCCATAATGATGAAGAGCCTATCCATGAGCAACTTGATCCTATACCCATCCATAAGCAAGATATTCCAAATTCATCTCCATGTAGTCCTATCCATGATCCATCAACATCCACTTCCCTTGATGACACAAGTGCCTCCCAAGCACACATAGAAGATCAAACAAATACCTTGAATCTAAGTGAACACAATGCTAATCAAGATCCTAATGATCCTCCATCACCAACTATCGACCCCATTGCAAGTCCTCCATCATATTCTATTGGTCTTTCCACCATCATTCATGAATGTTTCTCAGAACAACAACAACCATTATCTTCCCTTGCTTCATTTTCTCCATCCAATAAGGAACTTGTGTCTAGTGTTCCACCTACACCTAGTCCTATTGTCCATTGCATACTCCAAAACATGAACCACCAAGGTAAAGGTTTAGATCTTCATGAACAAGGTATTTTGGAGCCCATCCACGTCAAAGTCCCTTCACACTCTTATGGCCTTGGACATACACCCCAAGGACACCAATCTCAAGATGTTGGTATTTCCTCCATGCATCCTAAGTCCACTTTCCATCATAAAGTCTATCATACGCCTAAAACATATGTTGCCATTCCACCACCGTCATCCTACAAATGTCAAAAGCATGTGACCATATAGTTCCCTTCATGCACTCTACCACCATTGCTTCCAACTCCTAATTTCCCTCCATCCACTTTACCACCATTACTTCCAACACCTAATATCCCTACCATTCAATCCTCTTATCCATTTATCCATAAATACCCTAACATTCCTAATCATGACCAACAAATGCACACATTGTCTAAACAAGAAGCTTCCACTCATTCCACCATACCCAGGGGATTCAAAAGAAAAAAATTTAATGCCTCTACCTATAAAGTAAAAAATCCTAAGAAC
Organism: Sequoia sempervirens; assembly: GCA_007258455.2. NCBI lineage: Eukaryota > Viridiplantae > Streptophyta > Pinopsida > Cupressales > Cupressaceae > Sequoia > Sequoia sempervirens. Next base: position 30,566,744 of record VDFB02049217.1, on the reverse strand, counting down.
CCTAATGCCTTAGGACATCAATACAAAATGTCAAAGCCAAGTACATCCAAAAAGTTATATAAGCCCATACCTCCAAAAGAAAAGTCTAAATACAAAATGGTTTGGATACCTAAGAAAAAAGAAATCAAGTCAAATGAGGCATCCACATCACAAAAATCCCAACCATCCACTTCCATCCAAAATACGCATTCCATTCAAAAATTACAAAAATCCCACAAGACAAATAAAAGCCATAAAAATACTAATTCTATGTGGGTGTCTAAAGCCCTTCATCCACCATCTCCTAAGCAAACATCTCCATTGCTTCCTACACCCTGCCCACATCAAAAGCTTCAATGTTTATCACAATGTGTGCAACCATTGGTCATGGTTCCCTTCCATTTCACAACAAGCCCTTATACCTCCATCTCGTCACCCCCCATCCACTATCCTACATATCTTCCCCATCACATCCCTATGGTCCATGCCTTTGGCTAAGCCTCCCCATTCATCTTTTGCATAATTCCCATATAATCCACCATTTTCCTCCATAATACACATCATAATCCATCATCTACCTACTCCATCTCCATTTCATGTCATCCCTTACCAACATCTATGAGCATAATGACATTTGACATAGTCCATGCAATGACATCCATCTCTAGTGGGACTATCACCTTTCATGGAACTAGACACTTGAGTCCCTCTTATCCATATTCCCCTATCCGAAAAGTCAAAAAATGAAAAAGAAAAAGAAAAAGTAAAGAGAAATCCATTCGTTCAACAGTGAAAACTTGGTAAACAGGCACCCTGGATAAGTACCATGATGAAAACCTAGCAAATAGGCATCATGTGTAGGTTGATCTTCTATGTCACTTACACTTGGGGGCACAATGTCTTATCTATCCAACCTATCATTTTTATGCCATATCATTTCCATCCTACCTACCATCTTAGCCATCATACCTACCTATCATATTGGGTCCACTTATCCACCCTTCTTTTGATCTTGATGAAGACATAGGGGAAATTTTTTTGGGTATCTCTTGACATACCTCATCCTTTCTAAACCAAGCCTATCATTATCCTATTGTCATAAGCTTTGTCATGAAAAATTCTGAGTCTTGTGCCTAGAATGGGGCATGTCATTCCTATGCGACATAGTCTTTGGAGATCACATCCTTGCTCTCTTATGATGCATACATCCTATCCATCCATCCATTTATGATGAGCCTTTTATCCCTTATCCTATCACCCACCCTTGCACCTAGGCTCGGTTTTCCCCTTGTCATTGGTATCTCGCACAAAAGCTACCTAAATTTTCATCCATTGACACCTCAAAATATTCTCAAAAATCCAAAAAAAATCAGAACATGTCAAAAAAAAAATCATAAAATGTCAAAATTCCAAAAAAAAAAATTCCAAAAAACACAAAAACATTCAAATAACTTTCAAAAATCCAAAAACAAATTCAACATTTGTCACATAAGTCAAATAAGTCAAACATAGTCAGTCATTTTAAATTTCAACATTTAAATCTTGAACCAACAAACAACATAGTCCAATTAGTCATCCAGTCAAAATCAGTCAAATTTCCAAAACAATGTCAAATCAGTCTTCAAATTATCCCAATCACATCAATTCTTCTATTCAAATCATCACATCCTCTCATCCATGTCAAATCATCATCAGTCATTCCAAGCAATAATCCAAATGCAAGTCAATCCTTAGTCCATACCAATCAAGTCAATCAATCTTGCCAAATTATCCAATCATATCATTTGGTCTTAATCCTAATCTTGTTGGCAATCAAAGTCAATTAGTCAAATAGTTAGTCATCCTTGTGTTGATCTAGGGATATGTCTTTGCCCACAATGACAACACTATCAGTCATCATCATCAATCAATCAATCAATGGTTTACAACTTGACAGGGGCAATACCTTGTTTGTTTTTGTATCATTTGTGCATGCTTGCTTTCTTGCTTGTGTGTGTTATCATTTGTATCTTGCATTGGCATCAAGTCCGACTTATTCCAGTTAATATTCATATCTTGTATCTAGACAAGGTTGTATTACACTGGGGCACAAGGCACATCATCACCTTGGTCCTTATACCTTGGTGCATCATGTCTAGTGTTACATCAAACATCATGGTTGCTCACTTTCTTGTAGCATAATGTATCATTCATCTCCTTCATCTACTTCCTATCTTACATCATGCATCTTGTCCCTCCTTATCATTTCATTTTGAGAGCATACCCATGTTCTTTCAACCCGCCTATCCTCTCGAGGGGACATCATCATCCCACTCTTATTTCATCCTCATCCTATCTTTTGTCATCATCCATTTTCCTCTATACATACCTTAGCTTCTTTGAAATGATGTTACTCAACACAAATCTCATTATCTCAAACATCATCTCAAAGAGGGGCAAAATGTAGACACTAAAAATTTTCCTAGGCTTGTGATTTCTAAATTCTCTATCATTTCCCCTTTTGTCTTTGCTAATTAAATAATTTTTAATTATTTAATTATTTTCTAAAGTCATGTCTTATATTAATTAAATAATTTTAATTATTTAATTAATTCATTCCTACTTTTATTTCTTGCTTGATTTATTAAATAAATTGTATTTATTTAATTGTGTCACTAATTAAGTCCTCTTCTTTCTAAAATTAAATAAATTCTTATTTATTTAATTTTTGTCCACTATCCACTATAATTAAATAATTATTTTAATTATTTAATTATTCATTAGCCTCTTCTCTCATAAATTAAATAAATTTTATTTATTTAATTTGTTCCACTCTCTTGAATTTTGAATTAAATCATTATTTAATTTAAAATAATTACTTTTGTCATATTCTTCTATAATTAAATAATTATTTTAATTATTTAATTATTTATTGGTCACCTAGATTAAATAATTTTAATTATTTAATTTCTCCTATCACCTCTTTGTCCGTGCCAATCTTATCTTCCAAATCAAATCTTATCTCTTGACATCTCATTTAATTTCAGCCCTTGATTGAATTATCTTATAATTCAATCTTAGCCATTCATTTCTTGTCATTTCCCTAATTTTGACCTAACCCTAGTCCATACTACAACTTTGAATTTTGGCCATTGATTTAGACATCTTATTGGCATCCAATCTCAACCGTCAATCCAAATCAGACATTTCCTATAAATAAACTCTCTCATAAGCCATTTAGGGGGGTTGATTCTTCAAGTGTCCTTATACTGTCAAAATCATTCTTGAGTCTTTCATCCATTTCTATCTATTGTCGTTCATCTATCATCCCCATGTCAATGTTATGCTGTTAAATTGAGCAACCAACATTCCTCCAACAATCAACCTTCAAAATATTGCATTCTCATGCAAGTGGAGAAGAGCCATGGAGGTCAATCAAGTCTAGTTTGAAAATTGGTTTGCATTTCTTTTGTTTATTTGCATTTTCATTCTAGTTTGTGCTTCATGGTGTTTGATAGGGTTTAGTTAATTTGTTGTTTTCAACATTTAAATCTGAATTTTTCCCTATTTACACCTTCCATATGCTAAATAGAATCTCCACCTTAAAAGCATATCAGAATGAAATGAAACTGTGAGGGATGTTAGGCCAATCTCCTAATAAGACCATATTCTAGGAAAAAATCTCAAGTCTGAATCGCTTGAAGAAGGTATATATGCAAGACCAATGATCTTGAGATCTAGGATAAACCTAAGAAAAATATTTTTGAGAGACTCTTCATGACCACAAAAAGAGCATCGAGGATTGAGAATGCGTAAATGGGATAATCTAAAACCAATGGGTTGTCCTTGAAAAAGAAGACACTAAGCAAATTGAGGCAATTTAGGCTCTAGCAAGTTATTGACCAAATAGTGTAAAAGCTACAATGCCAAACTAACACTAGAGACTACAAATTCCATTGTTGATTCACGATGGGCACCATGCGTAGATGGAGAGAAAACCAATGATCTACCCTTGACAAGGCTTATAATTCAAAACAGTAGTATTTGGATACTATTTTTGGTCTTTCCACAAAGGCTTGCAAGAACTAATGCCAATTTTGTAAACCACATTAATCAATAAGGATTTTATAATTAAGTCAAAGGTCTCACAATTTTAACTATTAAAGTCTTCACAAGAGGACAATTCTAACATTGAAAAATAGCAAACCACCAAATATTTTGTTGGTTCATGTGGAAAGACCAATATGCAAATTAGAAGCATTTGAAAGAAGCCAAGGATTCATAGCTTCCCAAGATTGCCAAATACTTTTTATCATAAAGGTTACTTTAATCTACACAACATATTTCACAATAAAAGGTATGAAGACCAATCCCCTTCTAAGCTAGTCACCCAATTGTATGACCAAAAAAATTACAATTCCACACTAAAGATTTCCAAGCTCCATTACCCTTAAGAGCACAAATGATCCACTTAGTGCAAAGGACCAAACCTTGACATTGAGTGGAAAGTAATCCCAACCCTATTGATTCATGGGGAAGAAAACGACTCCCAATACACCCAACTGAAACCTTCATAATTATTTGAAGAAGACTAGATAAAATCATGAAGAAGCTTCTTTAATTTCAAATAAGAAGTTTTAAAGGGAACCCAAATAAAAGAGTATTAGCCATGAGTAGTTGCAAGTATCCTAGAAGAAATCCGAAATTTTCTAGCAAAAGATAAAGGTTTGGTGACCCAATAAGTAATTTTTTTTCAATTCTAGCAAAAATAGCTTGTCACAAAAAGGTTGGAGATGCCTAAAAGGTAAAAGAGATGCCCAAAATTTTAAAAATTTCACCATGATCAATCCACTTCCATCCAAAATAACTAAGCAAAGAAAGCATGAGAAGGATTGTCTATAACATTGATGCTTTTGCCATTGAACGGAAAAATCAAGCCCTTGGAAAAATATCCAAACACTAATTATTAATATGTTTTATGTTATTTTCCTCTTCCAAAAGAAAAAAGAATCATCAAAAAAGTAGCCATTAACAAGTGGAGCCAAATAATTGAGTAAATAAGTACCTTTAACCAATCATTGAGAAACATAATGGGAGATGAGGTACCCAAACCCTTCAACAACAAGCACATACAAAGTTGGAGCTTAAGGGAAACAGTGGCAAACATATCATAAGAGCCCAAACACATTAAATTGCTAATGATTGACATAAGACAAATATAGACATCAACAAAAAGAATACAAATAGATTGAATGAATTGAGGTCTAAATCCTAAGGCATATAACATTGTAGGGATAAAGGATGACTCAATACAATCATATGCCTTAAAAAATTAGCTTTGAAGAAAAAAGTTTGTTGATGAGATTGTCAAGTCCATTCCATGCCTTCCCAAACTAAAATAATATTATCCAAAATGTCTCTAGGTCAAACAATTTGAAGAAGAATATGATGTAGCTTTAGGGCTAAGACTTTTCCAATGATTTTATAAGAGATGTTGATCAAGGTGATTGGCTACCAATTGCAAATATCATCTGTATCCTTAAATTTTGGTATAAAGATAATATTTCTTTTATTTATAACCTTTCCTAAGAACTTAGATTGATAGGCTTCAAGATAAACCTTATGCAAGTCCTCCCCAACATATAAGCTCTATTGCCTAATTTTAGCCAATGTAGTCTAGCTTTGATTTGAGCGCCTCTAGAAAATAATTGAATCAATAAAAAAAATATGGTGAAGCTTAACAACTTTGACCTACAAAAAAGAGAAAAGGTCAACTTCAAGCGAAGTAGCCTAATCTAGAGATACGAGGTGTTATCCTCACATGCACATCAACAAAAAATAACCATATAGTGCACATAGATGTGAAGAGAGTGAGTGTACATTATGGCCCTATTCCACCAAGCAATTCATCCAACCATCTACGAAGGCCTAGCCTCCAAATCCCACACCCTTTGAATATGGGCCGACCTAGGTTGATGAGTTAGCAGGGAAGTATTAAGAAAAAATGAGTTTTGACAACCAAGTTGAAAGTATCCACTTGCCAAATGTTTAATATTAAATTTGATTGGAAAATGGTCAAATAATATGGTATCTGACAAGGGAAATATAATATAAAAAAAAAAAAAACAACTAGCAAAAGAGAAGAAGATTTGAGTGGAGATCATAGCATGATCAAGGTATTTAAAGACTATGTTAGTAAAGGACCAACCTAAGAATTATTCCACATATACCAATGAGAATGATTATGGTGATGACCCATATTGGGATTAAAAAAAGACACCAAGTGGGTCAAATAGCAATAATTTGGAGTTGACTCAATGCTTAGACCCGCTCATTCTTACTAGCTACCTAGCATATTATTACACATGTAGTACCACACCTCCCCCTCACTATTTGTCCAAAAAATAGGAAAATTCTCATCTTTATTATATACCATCTTCACCATACTAAAGTCTTCACATATTATCCAAGTTGCAACAAGCATAAATCAACAATTTATTATCATACTAAAGATTTATCCAAAACATCATTGGAAGCATAAATATTATTAATACCAAAGGAATTATTTTTAACATTTATGAGGATCCACATCAACCTATTGGCAGGTTCAAAACCGTAATCTATCACATGTAGAAGACATCTAGAAGAGAGAGTGGTAACCTCTCCACATCCACCATTGTGATTGTTGAAAAAAGATTAGATGTCTAGATGACATGGCATGCAGTAGAAAGCAAAAAGCTAGTAATCTTGACCTCTTATAAGGAAAAAAAATCTAAAATTGGATAATTTTGACCAACATCTCTCACTACATATTTCCTAGGGAGGTCAATGAGACCTTGAGCATTTTAGGAGATAAAATTCATTGACAAGAATCAAAAGACATGTCATCATTATCTAACTCTTTAAGAGAGGAATAACGATTTTGCAAAAACTCTTCTCTAGAAAAACTCCCCAACTAAATATTGGGGATTGACACCATCTTTTTTTTTGTAGTATACTCTCCCTCCTCTCACCCCTCCAATAAACTATGAAAGCTAAGATAGAATAGTTATCTTCGGCTACGAGGATAAAATAAATGTCAGTTACGACATTCTAGAGAATTGTTGCCTGATGTGAGGCTCCCCATCAGAGTGAGCAACCTCTTTCCCCTTCTCAAAAGGGTTTGAAGACACCCTTGGTTACACTTGAGTTGGTGGGTGTGTAGTATCATAAAATTGTTACCCCTGACAATTTCACACTATGCTGACACCCAACTTGCACACACAATTAATTATATTAATAATTTGTTCATTTCAAAGCTAGATTGGGAAAATACACTAAAATCTCTGACATCCAAAGAATTTTGGGCTAAAATCACCCAAACTAGGGTGAGGGTGCCCTAGTACTAAGGGTGTCTTATTTTAATGTTTATCATTTTGAGTGTTAGCCTTGAGTGTTGTAAAATGACCCCAAGCCGACCTATATCAAAGAAAGCAGTTGGGATGTATATGTAAATAAGTTTTCCCTCTCATTTGAATAACTAGGCACTCTTATGACAAATCATTCACTATTATGTTCTAATTGTGAAGATATAGGGAATCTCTAATTTACATGCTAGCTACAACAATATATTATGTTATGTGGACTAACTTCTTGCAGGTCTCCAAGACAATTTAATCATCCATCAACAACTCTTTGTGTCAACTTATGGTGTGACGTCACTTTGATAGGGGTTCATACCTAAGGTAACACTATCCATTGTCATTTGTTTATTACAGTCATTTGTTGTTTGCTTTTCCTTTTCCCAACCGATTGTAAGCACTCTTTACCATGAGCATCATTATTTTTGTGGAGGTGGGAACACCAACACTGGGGTTCAACTGAGGGAAGCTTCTATACAACACAACCTTTCCCCTCTTTCCATGTGTGCAAGTCAGTTTGGGACTTTCATCAACAATAGATTGCAGAAAAGTATAAAGCAAACTTGTATCTTCCAAATCTTGATTCAAGTGTTCAAAATCCTCATTCCTCAGATAAGGGCACCCACACCTCTCTCCCTCCAATTCAAGCTCAAATTTAATACACAAGTTACTCTTTATTTGTTCACTCCAGATTTGTATATGTTTCTATCTTTCTATTTTCATTTGTGCAATAAATTCAATTTTCAGATCTAGGATTTAAGTTAATTGGGTTAATCAAATCACACATAAAATCTACCCTCTTTGCAACAAAGGAACCAAACCCTAGCAGATTATCTCTCCCTTCGGGTTGTAAGCCAATCATCAAACCCAAGTTGGTTTGTGTTCTAATATTAAATCCAAAAGAGGGAAAGTTGGATCTAGGCTAATTCACTTGTTGGATCTAGAACACTTTTCCCACTTAACAGGGTGGTCAAGCTTGGGCAAGGTTTTGGCCTAAGAAACATTAGTATGAGCAACTCTATTTTATGATTCCCAATTGTAGTCCACCTTTAGCCAACTTTTGGAGGAGCCTCAACAAGCTAGGAGGAGGGATTATTACGAGGAATGGTGAGAGGACAATATTTAATCATAAGCTCAAAATATTGGCACCAAAAATAAGTAATGGGTAAATTAAGGTAAAACACATGTAGGATGTGGCATAGATATCCAATCTTTAGAAAGATCTATCTCAACACAAAGACACACTTTTGTGGGAAATCTTGATAGAACTTATCAAATTCAACACAAATGACTTATTCAAGGGAAGCATCAATAATAATAATAAAATATCAATAGGGCAAAGGAAAACTTGAAAATTTAAGTCAAATAGGGAAATGAAGCATCTTTTCATCTGAGAGGATAAAGTCACACATCCATAGCTAAAAAACCAAGCGAGACGCATGAACATGCCATGGGCCATATTTAAGGATAGCCTCTACGTGACTAGCCTCATCAAAATAGAAAAGAAAAAAAGCCTTCGATAAGGTTATGGCCAACATCAAGGAAGATCCCATACAAGGCCCAATGTTTGATAACCCATTCACAAAGCATTCTTTCAATAGGAGTTCCCCCACAAAAATATCCTATCAAAGTAAAATGATCTAACCATTTTCATGTGTTATAAAGTTCAAGGATTGGTAACACCACATAAATAGGATGATTAGAAGGCTTACATTGTGGAATACTCTCAGAACAACCTCTAAGGATGCTTGTTTGATGATTCCATTGATTAGAGCCACCTAACCTTCAACGCCAACACAAACTCCAAGGTTGACATAATTTGAGGCCATATAAAGGACTAGCAAGAAACTTACAACAAATGCAAAAGGGTAAAATATTTCTTGTGTCAAAGGTGTAAAGTGACCTATTTAGAATAAAATCTAATTTGTTTGGATCAAAGTCCAATTTATTATAAAGTTATTTTAGAAATATAAACAACTTATAAGTCTAGATTATTTGAAATCATTCTTTGAATTTCTACTAAAGACTTGTACTCTAGATAGTTTTGGTTAGTTGATTTTAGATGTAAACTTCAGAGGTTTGGTTGTTTGCACTTTCAATGGATCTCAATTGTTGCCATTTTTCATGTCACCATTGGATGCCCATCATTTATATCCGATCAGAGAGATCCTATATGTGCATCCTGCTGAAAATCCATGTTTATTTTGATGCTGCTTTAGGCTTTTTGAGGTTTTAAGACTCCTCAATTGTATCAACAACTCAGACTCAAAGGGAGTGATCTAATGAACATCGCACATGTTCTTCACATCACAGTTTGCACTTGCATCGACAGGGTCAATTCTGCGATGTGCGATGGTGAACGTATATTGTTGGGGGAATATTCTTGTGGCCAGGAGGCAATAGCCCACGGTCTCGTGGTACCATGGTGGGTCCTCAGTTTGGCCCTGCGGGGGTGGAGTGTGACGATAACAAGGACACGCGAAAGACGTTTATTGCATCACTCTCTTCTAGTGCATCATATTTTCATATCATGAAGTTGACGATCAAACAACAATGTGCGATGTTCCAAAATCAACGGCACCGATGAGAGGGGCGATCCAATTTGGTCATTGCGCGGATCATTCACATCATAGTTGTGAATGATGCTATGATAAGGTAGATCGCAATGTCTTGTATGCCACGATGTAGTCTTTGCATCATGTTTTCATGTTGTGAAGCCAGTGTTCAATCTGTGATGTGTGATGGGATCATGAAAGAATATTCAGAGGTCAAGCGTCAATCGACTACTAAATCACATGGGCTTGGGGCATCATGATTGTGTCTCATTCATTTGAAGGAAGGCGTGATCTATAAGGGCAATGTGATAGACGTTGATCATGACCTCGTATGGATCAACGGTCGCATTTTAAACTCTCACTAAGGGGATTATCTCAGCCATCCAGACTCAATCCAATGGACAACATTCAAACATTAACGGTCGGTTGTTCCAGTTCAGGGAAAGGATGTAGAAGTAATGGCTCGGTGACATTATTAGCTACCTGATCGAATATGATCAACTCTGGATCAATTTTTTACACTTTTCCAATGTTGCATTCATTGCTTGGGCGGCGCCATTACTCCCTAGTGTGTTGCAAAGGCCAATCTCTCCTGTTAGGGTATGTTTTCCCAAATTTTGTTGCAGATTTCATGGGTGCTCCATACATGCATTCATGAGAGTCATCATTTTACGATGTGCTTTGAGATGTCAAAGCCTTTATGGCTTGGTTGTCGCTTATTTCTGAGGATAATTTAGATGTTTGAAGTATGATTGGAGTTCATCTTCCTGCAAACCCTAGTTAGGTTAGGATTAGGTTTTTTTATTTCAATTATGAGTTATGCCTGCATTATAAAGGCAATATTTGTATCATTTTGAATGGTTCTTCCTTGGATATTCTTTGGCAGGCTTATGCTATTTTAGCATTTCTACAACTACAAAATTGGCTTATGCCTCTATGTTAATATAAGTACTTCTTTCACTATTTCTCCATGCTTGCATTAGGTGTAACATTTGATACCTCTTTGCATGCATGAGTTTTAATCATTTTTATAGGTTATACGATTATACTAGCAATATGTTGTGGTTGTCAATTGTGGATAATCCTCATCCCTTTTGAAATATTTCAAACCCTAGCCTCAATGTTTCCCTCATAGAATTGGTAAAAATAGAGATTTGTGTAAGCTTTACTAGTGATTTTATTGATGCTCTGTGCAATCACAAGCGGGAGGAAAAACTCTAGATTTGGTGCATCGCCTTTTCATTATTTTTTATGCGTTCCTCCTCCTTTTTCCCAATGCAAGGTATTAGTTTAGAGTTTATTGAGGTTGGTTTAGACTAATCCTCTTTTACACCTGGTTTAGAAAGGAATCTGACCTTCTCTAGAGATTTAACCTCACTTGCAATGTCCCACACTTCGAGGTTATTTCCATTGTTTCACTGAAAGTTGAACTTGTTCAATAGGGTGCATTTCATTTGACAACAGTTTTCTAGCTTGAACGGTGCTAAGACTGAAAAAGATTTTATTTTTACTATAGTTGAGGGAGTGGTACTCCTCTCAATGATCCAGCCTTGAAGATGCACACAATCAAGGTACTTGGCGACTCTGCAATCAAAGAATATTTTATATCAAATTTGGTGACACCTATTGGGGAGGAAGCTTGATTACAAAGCAAATCCATGCATTCATGCCAAGAATCCAATCAAGATCTTCTTGAAGAGGTATTTTTCAATATACACAACTTTCTTTTGTTGCTCCTAAAAGAAGAGGTAGACTTTATTTGTCACCTGTTAAAGGAAGTAGAAGAAATAGAAGTTCAGGTCCTTCTCCTAGGAATCAATCTACACCATCATTAAGAGGATTGTTTCAAGTTAGAACACCCACTTCTCAAGCACAAAGAAACTTATTCCAAATGGCTAGAAATCAGCCTTTAGTACCTTTTAATGGAGGTAACCCACTGAATTTGCAGCAACATGATTACATCCCTATGGTTGCCTTGAAAAGTCTCCCATTTTTTAATGGAGAGGACCAAGTCACCCCTATTGAACACATCAGGTATGTGGCTTCCCTATGTGCAGTCCACAATGTTATTGAAGAAAATGTAGCCCCTAGAATTTTAGTTGCCTCATTCAAAGGCAAGACTTTGCAATGGTTCAGAGGTTTGGCAATGAATTTTATCACCACATAAGATGAGTTGAGAGACGAGCTTCATAAACATTTTGAGGACAAATCAGATCATTTGTCTTTGGTGGAGCAGCTAACAACAATCAAAAGAGCTCCTTGTGAGCACTTGATAGATTTCAACTTTCGCTTTCAAAAGACCTGGGATAGAATCCCACCTTTGGTGAGACCTTCAGCTCAATATGTCTTACTATACTTTTTGAGGGATCTAAATAGTGATATTTTTGTAATGATTCAATCTATGGGTGCACAAACACTTCCTACTACTAATGAGGTGGCCATTAGAGTTGAAAACAATCTTATACAAGATGGAAAGATAGCCCCAAGACCTCCAATGCCATTTTCCCCAAACATACAGCCACCATTGTCTATGCAAACCCCACAAATAGCCACTCTACCAACTGCTCCACAAGAAAAAGTTGTCCTAGCTCAATCTTTTGACTTACAAGAAATTAAGGGCCTTCTCCAAAAATTTGGAAATGAGTTGCTAAATATTAGCAGCAATCTCAAAATTACAAGCCTTACCAGCCCCAAAACCAAGCACCTTATCAACCAACTCAATCAAATAGGTTTCCTTCCCAAGAAAATAATCAAGGCCAAAAGAAAGGCCTTAACCTAAGACCTTTTCAAACATATAATCCAAGTACAACAAGCACATCCAAAGAATTAGTACATGTACAAAACAACCTTGCTCAGGATTATGAGTGGTGTTTTCCTTGCAATCAACCTTATAATCAATCTACTTGTTCAAATGGGGTGCTTAATTAGGCATTGATGGTGCAAAGTGCACCTAGTTTACAACTGAGTACATCAGATGAAACACCTTTACAGCAGCAAGAGCAATTTCCAAGTGATACTACACTACTAAATTGGCAAGGAGAGGAGTTTTGTGGGGTTAACCAAGATCATAATCCTATAGCAGCCAACACAAGAAGCAAGAAAAGAGTTATGGAGATAGGGAAACCTATGAATAAGGAGTCTCATCAAGCTCCTAGGTCAGACCAAGAAGTTGTCAGCCCATCTACACCTCATAAAGCACAATTCCAACAAAAGAAGCAACTTGGGATTCAATCCCAAGCAACCTATTTACAAGGACATGCTACTATTACAAAAGCTCAACGAAAGGTAGGCCCTGCTCCTTTTAATATTCTTGATTATATGAAAAGACCCAATATTAGTATGTCTATGTGGGATTTTGTCTATCCGTAGACAAAAAGATTTGTTGCAAGCTACCCTATCAGATGTAACCACATCAAAAGAGCTCTCAACTAGCCAAGATAAGGTTGTATTGACCAATAAATCCCAAAACATCAAGGACCAACCAAACAAAGGGGTCAAACCACTACCATTTTATGTGTCCCTAATCATAGGAGGTAAATTAGCACACAACTGTATGATTGACTCAGAAGCTAGTAGCTTTGTGATGCCTAAACAAATCACAGATAGATTGGGTATTGAGTATCAATCTCTCAAAAAAGGAGTAGTCCAACTTAATGGGATAACTATTAACACTGTAAGGATCATAAAAGACCTAGGCCTTACCTTGCATGCATGCGCTAATTTTTCCATCCCACAAGATGTCTATGTGATTGACCTGCCACCTTATTTTTCTCTTTGCCTTTCAAGGGAGTTCACTACAAAATTGGTTGGTTATTTATCTTTAGATTGGTAACATATGTTGTTTAGGACAAGATATGGAACCAAAGTTACTATTAAGTTTGAATTTATAGCAAAGGACCACATAGAGCCATATGTACCTTGTGTGGAAAATGTTAATTGTGTCATTTTTAATCATGATGAGCATGTTGTTGTTTAGGAGCCAAGTACCCAAACTAAAGATATCCCCGATATTCTTTTGGACGAGTGGATTGTTAAGAATGTGGAAGTTGATCCAAATAATAATTTGGAAGAGGTGGGCCTAGATGTTTTCTTGGTCCATAAGCCAAAATCTTTCGTTCCCAATTTCCAAAAGAGAGAAGTTGCATGAGCAGTAGCAAAATGAGATTTGGAAAATGTTTTTTGATGGTTCAAGAAGTAGACATGGAGTTGGTGGGGGTGCCATGCTTGTATCTCCACAAGGTGAAAAGTATTACTTATCTTTTTTATTCTCTTTTAGTTGTACTAATAATGTAGCTGAGTATGAAGCCCGATTCATGGTCTAGAGTGGGCAAGGAAAAAGAAGATATGTTGCCTACAAGTATTTGGAGACAGAATTGATAGTGAACCAAGTAAGAGGTTTATATTTGACCAAAAATGACTTGCTCAAGTCATATAAACATAGGGTATGGGATATGATAGAATAGTTTCATGCTTTCAATGTACTGTCCATACCTAGAAATCAGAATAAGCATGTTGATATATTGGCTGTTGTAGGTGCTCAATTTGATATTCTAAATGATGTCAAGAGTGATAAACTACATCAACATGTCAAGGTGGTTGTAAGGCCATAAATTCTTGATAATGATGTGCATTGACAAGTTTTTGACAGTGACAAATATAATGTTAACTTCTTGATTGAAGAAGTTAAGTTCTCAACTAGTAATCAACAAAAATTGTAGTAGCAATATGGTGAACAAATTATTCAGCTAAGGTCAAATAAGTTGCCAAAGGTATTGGTAACCTAGAGTCCATCTTCAACACAAATGACCAAGCAAGAAAGGAGAGGCCCAACATGTTGGTTAAAGAGGAACCCTATGAACCTATTGAAAATTTCAAAGCTAAACTCCTTAAACTTGGCAAGATTTGTACTAAGGAAGAAAAGGATGCATTTGATGCACTTTTCCAAGAATATGATGACATCTTTGCTTGGGAATATAATGATTTGAAAGGTTTTAACCCTGAGTTGGCACAACATACCATAGAACTGGAAGCCAATGCAAAACCAGTAAGGTAGAAGCAAAGGCCTTTGAATCCAAAGCTTGAACATCTCATGAAGAAAGAATTGAGTAGGTTGATTGAAAGGAGTATCATTTTCCCTATTAAGTACACATCATGGATGTCTAACTTAGTACTTGTGAGGGAAAAAAATGGAGAAATCAGATTGTGTGTGGACTTTAGGGACTTAAATAGAGCTTCACTTAAATATCATTATCCACTGCCCTCTATGGAGCAAACATTACAAGTTGTATCAAGTTCAAAGAGATTCTCATTGCTAGATGGATTTTCTGGTTATAACCAAATCTTGGTTAAAGAGGAGGACCAATACAAGACAACATTCACTACCAAGAAGGGTACCATGGCATACAAGAAGATGCCTTTCAGATTATCTAATGTCGGGGCAACTTTTCAAAAAGCAATGGATATGGCTTTTCAGGGTCTCATGAACAATATTGTCCTTGTTTATTTAGATGATATTATTGTTTTCTCACAGGATGCAAAGAAGCATTTTTATCATCTAAGGTAGGTTTTTGACAAATGTAGGGAATCTGGTGTATCCCTTAATCCAAAGAAATGCATATTTGTTGTTCATGAGGGTAAGGTACTTGGTTATGTGGTGTCCAAATAAGGTATTACAATTGATCCTAAAAGGCTGAGTGTCATTTTAGCTCTCCCTTTGCCTAGCCATAAAAAGGGTTTACAAAGTTCCATAGGTAGAATTAACTTTATCGGGAGTTTTATACCGGATATTGTTGATTTGTTGAAGCCACTAATGTCCATGCTAAAGAAGAATATGGTCTTCAAATGGATTGGAAAAGAAAAAGAAAATTTTGAGGCCATAAAGGAAGCCAGAGTAGCAACACCTACATTGGTAAATCCTGACATTTCTAAGGACAAGGATACCATCTCTGTTATGCTAGCTCAGAAGAATGAGGAAAATTTGGAGTAGCTCATGGCCTTTTTCAATTAGGGTCTAGAAGGTTATAGGCAGAGGTATTATTTTATTGAGAGGCATGTTCTTGTTGTTATTAGAAGTCTAAAGAAGTTTAGGCATTTGGTTTCCAACAACAAGATTCAATTGATGGTTGCTCATCCTTGTGTCAAAGAATTTATTTCAAGTAAAGATTTGAATGAGAAAAGGGCAGGTTGGATAACCAAAGTGATGGAGTATGATGTGGAAATCAAGATCACAAAGCTTGTGAGAGGTAAAGGTTTATGTGAGCAACTAGTTGGTGAAATGGAAGATAACAAAGAAGAAGTCATCGAAACTGTCATAGCCCACCAAGAATAGTCTCAAACAATTGCACATACTTCCCCTACAAGCTGGGTGCAAAATATGGTTCACTTTCTCCAAACTAGTGAGTGTCCACAAGGAATGGATAAGGTTAAGAGAAGGTACTTCAAACTGCAACCCATCCCATATGTACTGCTTAATGGTATACTTTTCAAGAAAGATGTCAATGGCATGTTGCTTGAAGAATTCCATGATGGGGCAATTGGAAAACATTTTGCACCAAGAACTACAACCCTAAAAATACTAAGGGTGGGATATTATTGGCCTAGTTTATTCAAGGATACCCATTATTGGATAAGAAAATGTAAGAAATGTTCTTTCGTCTCTGAGAAAGAAAGATTGGTTGCCCTTACTTTGCAGTCCATCCAATTTGAATAACCCTTCATGAAGTGGGGCATTGACTTTATTGGATCTATCAAGCCACCTTCTAGTGCAGAACATAAATGGGTCCTCACTGCCACTGATTATTTCACTAGGTGGATTGAGGTTGTAGCATTGAAGAAGGCTAAAGAGTCTGTTGTCCTAATTTTTTATGATGATTTGGTGACAAGGTTTGGAGTGCCTAATTCAATTATTTATGATAATGCTTTAGCTTTTGTGGGCACAAAATTGAGTGAATGGGCTATCAAGAATGGCATCTAGTTGAGCACTTCATCAAACTATTACCCTCAGGAGAATTGTTTGGCTAAGTCAACAAATCAGAATCTGATAAGGATCATCAAGACGACTATGAAAGATAATAAAAGATCTTGGCATACCAAGTTAAAATATTCCCTATGTGTAAATAAGATCACTCCTAGGAGATCCATTGGAAATTCCCCACACATGCTAGTGTATGGAAAGGAAGCAAGGTTGCCCTTATTAGATGAGTTTCCAACTCTTGAATTAGCTAATCAATTGGAGATGTTGGGGGTAGAGGAACCTGATGAGTCCAATTAATGGCTCAATTTTGTTAGGGTTTATCATATATTTGTTGTTGATACTATAGACTATGACACCTAGTTATTGGCACTCTCCATGGTATTTACTTAAATCCATAAACCTTTGGCATAAACTTATCCTTGTGACTTTTGATGACATTAACACGTTATGTGATTATCTATGTTAATTTTACATATGGTTGAATGGATGTTACTTTAAGGTAATTATGGATATGCAATTATTTGTGTGTGTTAATGCCATTATGCAGGTTCACATTAAGATGTTGATGTAAACGAAGCTTGCAAAGTGGAAGAAACTCCTGCCAACTTGTCGATTGCTAAATAAGTCAAAAAGATGGTCATTAAGAGTTCAATGGAGGGAAACTTCCAATGGAGGGAAATTCCTAGCTCGAATGAAAGATTGTAACTACCTTTTAAATGATCATGTTTGTTGGTTGAGCAAATCTAGGGAGTGTGTTGTGTTGGATCCTCATTGAGGCAAGTATGTTTTGACTAAATTTGGCACATGCATAACTTCCTCCTCTTTTCTTGCTTTCAATAAATGGCATCCTCCTATTTTGATGGAATCGACTACCTAGTTAGTTAGGGTTAATTAAGAAGTTTTTCCCTCTATAAATAATGGTCAAATGTCGCTTTTCATAAGGTTGGATGTTCTAAAATTGTACTCGCATTTTCAATTTAAGTAATACAGTCATATTGTTGATATGTTGTAATCATGTTTTCAAGGAATAAAATGATATTCTAGTTTGTTGCATCTGAGTTAACTTAGGGAAGACTCATTCAAAGGGGCCCACTTGGTGAGAATTCCACCCATTTAGTTTAAAAGTTATTTTTTTGTTCAGTAACTAGTTTCAGCTTCAACAGTTGTTTGTTCCTGTAGCCATTGGAACTTTATTCAATGATTGTTCCTGCAACCAAGGCAGACATACTAGTTTCTTGTCTGTTTGCTGAGATTTCTATTTATGTCATCCATTTACAGTTCAGTTGTTGATACTCAATGTAGTTCTCAATTCATGCTCAATGCTTATGTTAATTTTTTTCTAGCATTTTATTTTTAGTACTATTTCTTTTCTAGTTTAAGGATGACTACAGTGGATTCCTAGTGCACATATAGTGTTGACCCATTTCAAGTTCACATCCCTGGGTTGACAATGAAATGCACCTTCATAATGAGTAAAATAACTGCTTAGTGTAGATGTCTAATCTCTAAGTCACAACTCCAAGGGCTTAGTTATTGAACTATTAGAGGAGGCCAACATTTTTGGCGCCATTGTTGGGGATGGTGTCAAACTAGGAAGTTCTTCGGAGTCATTTTTCAATTTCTTTCTATTTAAGTATCTTTGAAGTTTGTCCTTATCATATCCCTTATTTGAATAGAGTAATGATCCGCCATTCTTTCACCAATTCTTTGTGTGAGTTGGTTGATACTGAGTTAATACCACATGCATAGGGGCAGAAGAAGAGATGCTTTAGGGAGATTCCTTCCTAATAACTTTGATCTTGATAACCAGCTAGTTGAGTTTCAAAATCCACCCGAAAACGAAGAAAAAGAAGAAAATACTTTTGCTAATGCATTTCCCAATTTGACCAGTTTTGAAACTTCCTTTGAAGAGCAAGTTGTCCAAAACCTAGTTGAAAATCCATTTGCTTTGGCACTCCATCAAGCCAATATGGCTAGTGCAAATCCAAATAGACCTAACCAACCATCTTTTTTATTCTCTATCACCCACCAGAATGAAGTTGATAATATCAAGAACATCTCTGCTTCAGCTCTCCCTAAGTTCTATGGGCTTGTCACATAAGACCTTGACACTTTCTTATTTGAGTTTGATATCCTCTGCAAAAACTATGAATATAGCACTGATGCTCATAGGCTTAAATTGTTTCCTACCACCCTAAAAGAAGCTGCATTAAGATGGTTTATGAGCTTGGGAAGGAATATTGTTGATACTTGGGATGATATGAAATCAAAATTTATTGAGAAGTATAAGGAATACTACATAGGTGGTGATATGAGAGGGGATGATATTTCATAATGCAACAAAAGGAAGATGAAAGTTTGGAGGACTATATTTCAAGGTTTTTGTTTTGTTTCCAGAAATCCCCACATCATGCACTCATTGAAGAGTCTCAAAAGTTGCTCTTCCTTAGAGGGATCAATGAAGCTTGCACTGATGTTCTGGATTTGATAGGAGGAGATATCACCCAAGTTCCTTGGGATGATATTAAGAAGATATGTCAGAATTACTCCAAAGCAGTATGAAGAAAGGAAGAGGTTACCAACCCTCTTTGGGTAAATCTTTCACCAATGGAGTTTCAAGAATGGAAATCACTCATTTGTTGGCAAATTTTAAGCAAGATATCATAAACAACATGGCCACTCAGCTAGATACACTCCAAGAAAAGAAGAAACAAGAGGAGGCAAAGGCAATGTTGGCAGAATATTGTACTCATTGTAGACAAAAGGACTATTGATGCAAAATGGTAGCCAACATTGATAGCAAACAGATTCCACTAGAATTCAAGCTAGTTCAGGTTGATGATGATCAGGTTTTCTACATTGTACAATGAAGACTATGGGCTCCAAGACAAGGTATGCCACTAGATCCATTATCTTTTAGTGGACCTTATTTCAATTATTATGCATCTAGTAATCAATGGCAACACCCATACCCATCCAATTATGGAGGATATCCACCTCAACCTTCAGACAACACTCCAAATACTTGGCCCAATTACCAAAACCCTCCACCCCAGTGGCAGCAATCCCAAGGGAATTGGTAGCAATTCCTAGGGAATTGGTAGCCACCTCTAGGAAACTGGCAGCAGACATCCCAATGGAGGGGAGAACAGCAATGGCCAAACCAGACAACTGGTTACATGCAGCCACCTCCATAGTCTCAACAACCTAACATAATGCCTCCTCCTACTAGCTCAAGTTCTAGCACACCTAGACCTACTCAGATACCAATTCAACCCACACCTAACCCAAATAACAAACCACAGCAGCAGTCTATCTACTCTGTAGATCCCAATCAATTTCATGCATATATTGTAAGTGTGAGTGATATTTATTTGCATTCAAGAACTACTTTGCCAACTCCTTTCACTCCTATCATCACTGAGCTTCCTATGGAAGAAGAGGAGCATCAAAAATGCCCCTATTCAGCCAAGTGTGCCTAAAAAAAATGAACCAATTCAACAGTCTGATCCAAACCCACCATTTCCTCAAAGGTTAGAAGTTGTTAAACAAAAGGAAGAGAAGGAAGAAACAATCTTTGATATTCTGGATCAGTTGAAACACATATGTGTTAAGATACCTTTATTCCAAACCATAAAAGATGTCCCCATATATAGTAAAGCAATCAAAGAAGCATGTCTCAAAAAAGCCAGGGAGGAAAAAGAAATATCCACTACTATTCACATGGTGGGATAGTTGGCAGATATCATGCTTGGGAAAGTAACTGTTCCTAAATATACTGACCCAAGTAGTCTTGTAGTTGCAGTCATTATCAATTGAATCCAAGTAAATAATGTCTTAATAGACTTGGGAGCAGTTATCAATGTGGTGACTAAAGATCTCCTACAACAACTGAATGTTACAACTCTGCGACCTACTCCTATTGTCCTGCAGCTTGCTGACAGTTCTACTATTAAACCAGATGGTATTGTAGAAGATCTTGTTGTTATCCTAGACTCTTGGGAATATCCCGCGGATTTCATCACCCTTTACCAACTACATTAGGAGGGTATCCCATTATTCTAGGAAGGCCATGGTTAGCTACAACAAATGCTTACATTGAGTGTCGGTCAGGGGACATGACTCTTTCTGATGGAAAAAACACTAAAAAGCTTCTCATTTATCCTCCTGCTCAATCATCCCAAGATATGGACAACCCCATATGGCCACATGTTGGAGAAGAGAGCGAGGAGGTCAATTTAGTGGCACAACTCATGATGATAGGCAGAAGTTCTTTTCTGCAACTTCAAGAAGAAGATGAAGTATTATCTCAAATAATTCAAAATCACTGTGAAGTGCATGCAAAGTCATCCACTCATGCATTTGGTTCTACATGTCTATTGCAGACACTTTTGCCTGCTCTTCCTGCACCTGAATTTCCTGCAGCAACAAATATGCTTCATACATTGTTGCTACATGAACTAAAAAATGCCAAGCATTACTAAAACAACCATGATTGAGTTGACCACACAAGTACAAGTTTCACAGGGAAAACATTTGAATATTAACAGCAAGTTGAATCAAGAACAACAATTGTCCCTGACAAACTTGTTGAAGACCCGTCAACATGCATTTGCATGGGATTACCATGACATGAAAGGATTGGACCCCAAGCTATGCACTCACAGGATCTACATTAGAGATGAATGCACATCAGTAAGGCAACCACAGAGGAGAATCAACCCTGCATTGAGGGAGATTGTAAAAGGGGAATAACAAAAGTTATTGGATGCAAGATTTATTTCCCCTATCTCAGACAGCCAATGGGTGTCCTCTTTGGTCATTGTGCTTAAAAAGGGAGGTAAATGGAGAGTCTATGTTGACTATAGAGAGCTAAATTCTGCCACCAAAAAGGATCACTTTCCTCTTCCTTTTACAGACCAAGTGTTGGATTCACTTGCAGGTAAGCAGTATTTTCTTTGCTAGATGGATTCAGTGGTTATAATAAGATACAAATTGCACTTGAGGATCAAAAGAAGACAACTTTTACTTGTCCTTGGGGGACTTATGTCGATTTAGTACTTCCATTTGGTCTTTGTAATGCACCTTCAACCTTCCAAAAAGCAGTTATCAGCATATTCTCAAATATTTCACATGAATGGGTGGAGATCTAGTATGGATGATTTCACTACCTATGGTACTGATTTTGATGAAGCATTGGAAAACCTAAGAAAGGTTCTGCAAAGATGTGGGGACCATAATCTATCCTTGAACAGTGAGAAATGTTTTATGATGATGTAGGAAGGAGTAGTCCTTGGTCATTATATCTCTCAAAAAGGAATTCAAGTGGACCCAGCCAAGATTGAGGTGATTACCAATCTTCCTATTCCTGTCAAGCAAAAAGATGTTAGAAGTTTCCTGGGACATACAGGATACTATAGACGTTTCATAAAAGATTTCAGTAAGATGGCAGCACCACTTTATAACCTTCTAACTAAAGATGTTCAATTCCAATGGACAGAAGATTGTGACAAAGCATTCTCTGATTTAAAAGAAGCCTTAACCCATGCTCCTATGTTCAAAGGCCCTAATTGGGAACTCCCTTTTCATATTCACATAGATGCATTTGATTATGCTATAGGACTTGTCTTGGGACAAAAAGAGGGAGCGGTTGAGAATGCAATCTACTTTCTCAGCAAAAACCTACAAGGAGCTGAGTTTAACTACATCGTGATAGAGAAGAAGATGTTGGTAGTCATTTATGCTCTCAATAAGTTTAGACATTATATCAGATCTTTGTTCATACAGACCATGCAGCGATAAAATACCTTATGAACAAGCCATTGATCATAGGAAGGTTAGCTAGCTGGTTGTTGTTAATGCAAGAATTTGATATCACCATTGTTGACAAACTGAGCAAAGCAAATGTTGGGGCATATTTTCTCTCCAAATTGACTACATCAGAGGACACTCAAGTCATTGATGACTCTTTTCCTGATGAACATTTGTTCCTCATTACTGTACACACACTGTGGTATGCAAATATAGCCAATTATTTGGTTACAGGGAGAATCCCCCCTCATTTCTCTCCAAAAGAGAGAAGGGTGCTTATTGAGAAAGTGTTTCCTTTCTCATGGATTATAGGATGTTTATTCTACACTGAACCAGATCATGTAATGAGATGTGTAAGGGAGGATGAAACATATGATATACTACATGCATGTCACAATGAACCCTGTGGAGGGCACTTTGCAGCCAAGAGGACAACAATAAAGATTCTTAATACAGGATATTATTGGCTCACACTTCATAAGGATGCAAACAAATATACTAGGAAGTGTGATAGATGTCAGAGGATGAGCCGACCAACTAAATCAAATGAGATGCCTCTATACCCTCGGGTAGTTATCACTCCATTTGATAAATGGGGACTTGATTTTGTGGGTCTAATTGATCCACCATCAAATAGCAAATCTTATATCTTGGTTTGCATTGACTATGTGACCAAGTGGGTTGAGGTCAAGGTTATGAAACATGCCAAAGACAATAAAGTTGCAGAATTCCTCTATGAAGAAATCTTCACATGTTATGGGGTTCCAACAGAGATAGTGATAGATCAAGGGGCTCAGTTTACATCAACTCTTATCACAACACTAGTCAATGAATACAATGTAACGCATAGGAAGTCTACCCACTATCACCCTCAAGCCAATGGCCGGTCTGAGGTGACAAATAGAGAAATAGAGGCTATTTTAACAAAAATAGTGGTGATTCACAGGAAAAATTGGGCAAATCGGTTGCCAGAAGCTATTTCGGCTTATAGAACCACTTGGAAGACAACCACTAGTTTCACTCCTTTTGAATTATTGTATGGAAAAACAGTCATCGTGCCTATAGAGTTTGAGCATAAAACTCTTCGAACTGCACTAGATCTTGGGATAGACATATCCAAGGCACAGAAGGACAAGATCATGCAGCCAAATGCCTTGGATGAGATGCAAAAGTTAGCTCTTCATCATGCTGACATAGTGCAAAATCAAAGAATCAGATGGCATGATAAATACATAAAGGAAAAGAAGTTCCAACTAGGTGATTGAGCCCTCCTTTATAATTCCAAGTATCAAGATAATGCAGAAAAACTGCAAACCAGGTGGTTGGGACCATATGAAGTAGCAGAAGTCTTCTCCAATGGTGTTGTTCAACTCACAACCATTGACCCTATCAGATTCAAGCTCGGGTATATCATAAATCGGCTTCCAAACAAGAATTCATGCAACAATTTCTTCAACACCAAATCCCCAAACTTCCTGTAGATGAAGGAAGCGGGCCTAGTGTCCCTCCTTCTAACTAGTCAAAGTATGCATGCAATCACAATAAAGATTTCCACTTTTGTGGGAATCCATTTCTCCATCAATAAATCCATCCATCTCCATCCTTTCTCTCTTCCATAACTCCACCATCACTTCAATCCATTACTACTTCATTTAATTGCTCGACTATACTTTTAAAGTAACCCGCACTTCCTTCCACATTCTTTGCAAATGGTACTCCAAATTTTCAGGTACGTGCATAACTTGTTATATCTTAATTATCTTAAGTGCATTTATTTAGTTATTGTATATTAATGTTGATATTTCACATAGCACATATTTGTACTCTACCCTGTCACATCATAATCACATCCTAGTCTGTGCGTACACATGCTGTAATTTAGGTTGGGGGGGAAGTTTGAACCCACATGTCCACATGTCATACATGTCAGCAAATTTAAAATGAACCAATTTGAAATAGTTGAAATGACAGCCTGCATGTATGATGTGACACTAAACCGCCACCATTTTCCTCGATGATACCCCTCATTTATGTTTCTTTACTGCCTTAGTCATAGTCATAACATCACCAAAAAGGTAAATTGAAGAGTTACATGACATTGGTGTTAGCACTGAAGAAGAGTTGCAGGAAGCAGAAAAAATTAGGTTTTCAAAGAAGGATTGTAGGAAAGAAAATTTTGTAGAAGTGTTTGTCTGATTATGGGTAGAAACAATGGGAGGTCAACTGATTAGGAATGTACCTACAATTCATGATGTGATATTGCAGGATGCACTCTCTCTAGCCGAATTCAAAAATTGTGGATGGTTAGACTACTTTATGAAACTAGACAGTTTCAATGAGGACATTGCTCTGGAATTTGCACAAACACTTTCTGATGGTAAGGCAATGGTAAAAGGGCTAGAAGGTATAGCCACTGAGGAGAGAATTGTTGAAGTAATGGGTTTTCTTGCCGAAGGAGAGCCATACCCTGTTTCTAGGGATGTGCGGTCAACTACGGAAAAATTCATTGAACCTAGTGATCCTCTGCTTGTTGTAGATAAGCAAGGAACAAGAACTTCTCTGCCAGAAAAGTGGAAACAAGTTGATGTCTACATTGTCAAATATATTACCTATGAGGGCCAAAAATCATGCCTCCATTCTATGCATTTTAAGTTCTTGAACCATATGAGACATGGAAGAAGGATGAACATGCCCAATGTGTTGTACAACCTCCTTGCAATCATGGCAACTGAAATGCAAAAAGGTAGCGACAGTTTTGTCTCCCATCACTGTTTGATAAAATTGTTAATAGAAAAATCTTTACAAGAAGTGTTTGGTATGTCATGGGAAGAATTTGCAAACATTGATCAATTTAGATTGGAAAATGTGTCATAGAGGTCAGCTTCAAGCTTGTAGGGTTAGTAGGGGTGAGAGGGTTGCTAAAACCACTCTTGGAGCTTCAACCTCTGGCACAAACCCTCTTGTAGCTGAATCAACAATAGAAATTGGTTCCTCTGAATCAAATTATTTGGATGAAGAAAGTTCATCCTCAGACCCAAATGTCAATGTTCTTCCTAAAACTCCAACTCATACTAGGGTTGCCATTAGAAAAGAGGAAGCACATATGAGAGAGGCAAAAACTAAAAAAGAAAACATTAGAAAAAGAAAAACCTAGCCCTAGGAAATGAAAAGCTAATGACATTGGTCTTCCTGCAGCCATTGAGAAACATAAAAGCCGTTAAAAGAAATCAAAACTAGTTGATTCAACTACTAATATGCCTCCAAAAAGAAGCCCTAGACTCAGAAGAACACTTAGGAAGGAGACAGGAGCTCCTAAGGGGCAGGTAAATGTTGAGATGGAAGACATTTTTGAGGAACAAGCAAACATAAGATTAGCAGAGCTTGTTGTTGTTGCAAAGCAAGTTGAAAATCAAAAACCACTGCAATCAAAGTAAGATGAATAACAAGAACCACTGCAACTAGTGCCATTTGAACAACATGAACCAGTGCAAGGAAAGATCTTGGTCAGGAAACATAAACCTCCAACTTTTTCATGGAATCTTGTAGCCCTGAACTTATGGAATGAAATGCAAAGGAAAGAGGGGGAGTGGAAAAAGGAAAGACTCAAGCTACAGGAAGAAGTCAAAAAGAAAAATGCAAAAATTGAAAGAAAGATGTAGAGATTGTTGCATTAAAGAATAAGGTAGATAATGTGGTAGCTTTAGTATCACAAATGATGGCATGCAGAACTCCTCTAAGAGTATTTGCACTACATTTGGAGGAGTGTCATCTTTCCTTCAAGCTGTCAAGTGTTATTTTAGGTTTAAGCCCTTCTATTGAAACCCCGCATGAGTTTTTCCAAGCCTACCAATCTTCCCCTCTTGAAGTTAAAAATTTGTTGTGTGAATTGTACTTGCATAATTATGATGTGCCTAATGATCATGACTAGAACCCATTGTTATACATTGGAGATATTCATTTGAGCGCATTCATATCATGGATCCAGAATGAAGTCGGCTGGGGGCAGTAATTTAAAATATATAGGGAAAAAGAACTCCATACCCCCTTGCCTCTCAGAGCTGAATCCAATAACTCTTCAGACATTTACTATACATGGAATAGAATTCTTTATCGTCTGAGCTACAAAAACAAAATCATGCATGTTAGGGAAAAAGCATACCAAGAATATGAGCAGGTGGCTGATACTACAAGGAAAACAGTATTGGGGTACCTATCACAGAGGTGGAATAGTTTGACAGATCAGTTGAAACAGGTTGAACCCCATTCTTTGCAAAATTATGTTGCGGCATGTAAATGAAGTACTAGGTACATACAGCTTGGAAGGATGAAGTAGCACTATTGGCTTCCATTGACATTCCAGCCACCTATTCTATTGTGGCCAATACCAAATTACAGATACTATCAATATGACATAGCTACAAAAAGGCTAAGGTCGAGCCGATTGGAAAACAAGCAAGGGTTCTACTAGGATTCCAATTAAGATACTGCAGAGACTGATCTGGGACAGTTGGCAATTGGTGACTTCAAAGCTTTAACAAGGCAAAGGAATAGAGCTCCCTCTGTTGGAGGACCAACAAATCATTAGGTTGGGGGGAGATGATGAGTCCAATTAATGGCTCAATTTTGATAGGATTTATCATATATTTGTCGTTGATACTATAGACTGTGGCACCTAGTTATTGACACTCTCCATGTTATTTCCTTAAATCCATAAACATTGGGCATAAACTTATCCTTGTGACTTTTGATGGCATTAACACGCTATGTGATTATCTATGTTAATTTTACATGTGGTTGAATGGATGTTACTTTAAGGTAATTATGGATACGCAATTGTTTGTGCATCTTAATGTCATTATGCAAATTCACATTAAGATGTTGATGTAAACGAAGCTTGCAAAGTGCAAGAAACTCCTGCCAACTGGTTGATTGCTAAGGAAGTCAAAAAGATGGTCATTAAGAGTTCAATGGAGGGAAACTTCCAATGGAAGGAAATTCCTAGCTCAAATGAAAGATTGTAACTACCTTTTAAATGATCATGTTTGTTAGTTGAGCAAATCTAGGGAGTGTGTTGTGTTGGGTCCTTGTTGTGGCAAGTCTGCTTTGACTAAATTTGGCGCATGCATAACTTCCTCCTCTTTTTTTGCTTTCAATAAATGGCATCCTCCTATTTTGATGGAGTCGAATGCCTAGTTAGTTAGGGTTAATTAGAAGTTTTTCCCTCTATAAATAATGGTCAAATGCCCATTTTCATAAGGTTGGATTTTCTGAGATTGTACTCACATTTTGAGTTTAAGTAATACAGTCATATTGTTGATATGTTGTAATCATATTTTCAAGGAATAAAATGATATTCTAGTTTGTTGCATCTGAGTTAGCTTAGGGAAGATTCATTCAAGGGGGTCCACTTGGTGAGAATTCCACCCATTTAGTTTAAAAGTTATTTTTCTATTCAGTAACTAGTTTCGGTTTCAGCAGTTGTTTGTTCCTGCAGCCATTGGAACTTTGTTCTATGACTATTCTTGCAGCCAAGACAGATAGAGTAGTTTGTTGTCTATTTGCTAAGATTTCTATTTCTATCATCCATTTCCAACTCAGTTGTTGATGCTCAATGTAGTTGTCGATTCATGCTCAGTGCTTATGTTAATTTCTTTCTAGCATTTTATTTTCAGTACTGTTTCTTTTCTAGTTTAAGGATGACTTCAATGGAGTCCTAGTGCACATATAGTGCTGACCCATTTCAAGTTTACATCCCTAGGTTGATAATGAAATGCACCTTCATGTGAGTAAGATAACTGCTTAGTGTAGATGTCTAATCTCTAAGTCATAGCTCCAAAGGGTTAGTTATTGAACCATTAGAGAAGGCCAACAAAACCAATGATGGTCAGATATGCTCAGTTGATGGAGTTAGAAGAAATCAAAGATAAAGCAATGAAGAAAATGGAGTATCAAAATTACATCAAGAGGTCTTTTGACAAAAAGACAAGCCCTAAGGTTTTCAAAGAGGGAGATGTAGTCCTCAAATGGGATGAATTTAAGAGCAAGCCTAGAAGGCACACAAAATTTGTTGCCATGTGGAGCGGCCCCTACATCATTTTTGAATGTAAGTAACATAATGCCTTCCAATTATTAAAGATGGATGGAGAGGAAGTGCCAATCCCAGTCAATGGGATTCACCTCAAACATTGTTTTTGAGGTATTTGTTTTAGCTTTTTGTACGTGTTAGTTTAGGTCTCTTGCTTTCCATGAAGTGCTTTGCACACCTTGCGTTCTCCTTAAGGGATTGCATGCTTTAGATTTCTTATTTTCTTCCAAGTGCAGTGTGCACATATCTTGTTTTGTTTGCCCTTGGTTGAACACATTTGTTGCAATCATTATTGACTTTGTGCCCAATGGGGTTTAATAAGGCTACTAAATTTTATGATTAGCAAGCAATCATCTCGGAAAGTCACCAAGAATGTTACCATTTTTCATGTCGCCATTGGATGCCCATCATTTATATCCAATCAGAGAGGTCCTATATGTGCATCTTGTTGAAAATCCATGTTTATTTTGATGTTTTAGGGTTTTTGAGGTTTTGAAACTCCTCAATTGTATTAATTTAGGGTTTTTGCTTCTACAAGTTTGTGCCTTCCAAAAGCCCTCATATGCTTAAACCCTAAACCCCTACTTTGAGTGTATACTTTTGTTCTATTTCTCTATTGACTTGTGTTGGCCAATTCCTAGTCATTCAAGTTATGACTTATGTCCAAGTCGCCATCAATTTACCAAACCCCTGGTTCCATTCTACCATTTGTGACGTGCCTCTTCACAAGGTCTAGCTAGGTCAAAGCCCTCGACGTTATTTTTCCATGATATACCTTTGCCTTTATGAAATATCATTTTCATCCAAGTGCCTAAGCGAGGTCCCCTTTTCAAAACAACCTTTTGAGCATGTGCTAATTATTCCACCTAAGAGTTTTGTCCTTCGCTCAACTTGCACCACGTGGCAGTTTCTCATTGCATTGTCCACTCACTCCACATTGTGTTTTGCTCTCCCTCCACTAGTTCCCTTTGCGCGATATGTGATGGTCATAGATCAACGACTCAGGATAAAAGATGGAAATCAACGGTCATCAAATAGGTTCAATACATCATGTTTGTGTCTCATGGAGGCTAGAGTCTTTTTACGATATGCGATGAGGACTAATCAATGGCTCAAATTCAAAGGGAATGATCTAACGAACATTGCACAAGTTCTTCACATCGCGGTTTGCACTTGCATCGGCAAGGTCATTTTTGCGATGTGCAATGGTGAAGGTATATTGTTGGGGGAATATTCTTGTGGCCAGGTGCCAATATCCCGATGTCCCACGATATCATGGTGGGTCCTCAGTTTGGCCCTATTAGGGTGGAGTGTGATGACAACAGGGACACACATAAGACGTTTATTGCATCGCTCTCTTCTAGTTCATCGTGTTTTCATATCATGAAGTCGACAACCAAACAACGATGTGCGATGTTCCAAAATCAACGACTCTGATGAGAGAGGGGGGATCCAACAGTCATCGCGCGGGTCATACACATCATAGTTGTGAATGATGTTGTGTTAAGGCAGCACGCAATGGTCTTGTATGCCACAATGAGGAATTCAACGGTTTTGATTTAAAGGCAAGGATTGAATGGCTATCGCGTGCAGTATTTGCATCATGTTTTCATGTTGTGAAGCTGGTGGTCAATCCGCGATGTGCGATGGGATCATGAAATAATATTTGGAGGCTAGGCATTGGTCGACTACTACATCGCATGGGCTTGGGGCATCGCAATTGTGTGTGTCTCATTTGTTTGAAGGAAGGCACGATGTGTAAGGGAAATGCGATAGTCGTTGATCATGGTCTCATATGGATCAACAATCGTGTTTTAAACTCTCATTAAGGGGACAATCTCAACCATCCAAACTCAATCCAATGGCCAGCATTCAAACATTAACAGTCAATTGTTCCAAGTCATAGGAAAGGATGCATAAGTAATGGCTTAGCAACATTATTAGCTACCTGATCAAATATGATTTGCCCTAGATCAATTTTTTACACCTTTCCAATGTTGCATTCATTGTTTGGGCAGCACCATTACTCCTTGGTGTGTTGCAGAGGCCAATATCTCTTGTCAAAGTATGTTTGTCTGAATTTCATTGCAGATTTTGCAAGTGCTCCATACCTACATTCATGAGAGTCATCATTTTGGGATGTGTTGGAGATGTCAGAGCCTTTATGGCTTGGTTGTCACTCAGTTCTGAGGACAATTTAGATGTTTAAAGTATGATTGGAGTTCATCTTCCTGCAAACCCTAATTAGGTTAGGGTTAGGTTTTCTATTTTAATTGAGTTATGCCTACACTATAAAGGCAATATTTGTATCATTTTGAAGGATTCTTCCTTGGATTTTCTCTGGTAGACTTGTGTTATTTTAGCATTTCTACAACTATAAAATTAGCTTATGCCTCTATGTTAATACAATTACTACTTTCACCATTTCTCCATGCTTGCATTCTGTGTAACATTTGATACCTCTTTGCATGCATGAGTTTTTATCATTTTTATAAGTAATATGATTGTGCTAATTTGTTGTGGTTGTCATTTTTGGATAATCCTCATCCCTTTTGAGATCTTTCAAACCCTAGCCTCCATGTTTCCCTCAAAGTATTGGTAAAAATAGAGATATGTGTGAGCTTTACTAGTGATTTTATTGATGCTCTACAATGCAATCACAAGCAGGAAGAAACACTCTAGATTTTGTGCATCACCTTTTCAATATTTTTTTATGCATTCCTCCTATCCCTTTTCCCCCCTGTAAGGCATTAGTTTAGAGTTTATTTCAGGGTTAGGTTAGACCAATCCTCTTCTGCACCTAGTTTAGAAAGGAAGCCGACCTCTGAAGATTTAACCTCACTTGCAAGGTCCCACACTTTGAGGTTATTTCCATTGTTTCACTGGAAACTGAACTCCTTGTTCAGCAAGGTGCATTTCATGTGACAACAATTATAATGGTGCAACATTATCATGACATTTGTAATTGTTTTTAGCCTCTTTATCTAAACTATTTAGCCCTTTATCCCATCATCTATCTCCCTTGTCCACCTATATGTGCTATTCATTATCAAACATTTCACAGTTAGTGACCTTATCCCTTGCATATCTCACATGCCTTCACACTCACAAATTAATGGATATGTTTACTTTTGGTTGCTTTACATGTTGGTACTAACATGTTCTTATCTTACATGACAAGGTTTTTGTGCTTACACGAGTTATTTTATATTATAATACTTCCTAACAAGTTTATCATGTTTTAATATCTAATGTTCCTATATGTTCTTATTTAATCCCTTGTCCAGCATTCATGATTGCTTCCATAGCACTAAATTTTGGGTTAAAAATGGGGGTATATTGATATCTATCATTATATATGTTTTCCTGAACATACCTTTAGTATTGTTGTTTATATTGGATTAATTAAATAAATTAGAATGTTAGTTGGTTGATAAATAAATAAGTTAATTGTTAGTTATGGGAATTTATTCCCATATGAGATTATTCAAAAGAAATGAAAGGCTATATTGGCCAATGCAATATAATAAAACTTATCCCAAAGAATTCAATAATATATTATTCTATATTGTTCTTTATTTGCAACAATGGTTTGATTTGATTTTTGTGTGGTTTCTCTATCATTTTTCCACATGGTATCAAGGCATTCATGATGTTAGGCATGTCAAGAAGCAATGAAGAAGATATTGGCAAAAAAAAATGGTATGTAGGTATATTGTTTTATTTTTAAAATGGTGTTTTGTTACATCAATCTAACATTGTTGCAATAAAACTATATCTTTTTGTTTCTCAATGAGATTTCAAAAATCAAAATGTTTCAGAAAGAAGAGTAAGAGAAAAATAAAACCCAAAAATGGCTTGAAGAAATTATGAGTATTTTGTGAGCAGCTTAAAGGAGAAGATTGACATGGTATTTGTAGTAGTCAAAGAAATTTAAGAAGGTATTGATATATTTAGTTTCTATTATTTAGTTGTTGAAATCTCCATATACTTCAATTCATTAAAATCTCCATGCTTTAAGTCATTTGAATAAAGCGCTGAGGATGCCATATGCCTAGTACAATATATGATAATTTTTTAGTCCTCTTTCCAAACATAAAAATTGTAAATTCATTCCAAGTTTTGTTTAATTGGCTTTGTTGCTATATTTGTAATTATTGATAATGTGAGGTGTATAGCCTAAAGAGAAGAGATTAAAAAAAATTGTCAAAACTTGTGAAGAAAATCTTGATTTTGATGTGCTAGGAGTATCAAGGTTGTGTAGCAAAGTGTGAGGGTTTTTAAGAATGTGATCAAGCTGCTTAGCATGGCATTATAATGACGAAGCCTCTTTTCCAAGTCTAAGATGCAAAATAAATATAAAAATGCAAGGACTTGTGGTAATTGTTGAAAGTGCATTTTTGTTGGAAAAGCAAGACAATCAAACCATAGGCATTATTTTTTTCTTTATGTATAAAATAAATCTTGTAGTTGAGAAAATAACCATAGGCATTTGATCATTTTGTGCATGAAAAAAAAAGTTTTTTGAGGAAGAAGTCAAGGATTTTTGTAGCCAAACAATTTGATTATATTGTAAAAGAGTGCATTATTAGTTGAATTTGACACTCAATTTATTTATTTTAAACATGACTACATATAGTGTTTATACTCTCTTCATCTATGTTACACCTAAGAGGACCTTTGAAGTTTTGAATGCTACAACTAGCGATTAAAGAGTAACAAGTTCATATTGGAGGTTGGAGGCAATAGAGAATGGAGGTATATTATTGTCTCGAGCTAGCTTCTCACTCAAAGATGACACATTGCATGAAAAACATCATTTCACATTTGTGTCCATTCATGAAACAAGTGTGGACTTGGATTTTGTTTACATTTCCTATGAGTTATGTTAATGTATTCACATTTTGGACTTGGATTTTGTTTACATTTCTTATGAGTTATGTTAATGTATTCACATTTTTGGTTGAGGTTTTTTGTTAGGATATTTTAATCCTCGACATTAAAATAGTCCCAACCTTGTTAAAGTTTCGATCCAAGTGCAAATAATGATTAGGTGCCAAAATGTAAAAGGGTTGGAAAAAATGACGTCTTTTGCTTTTGGAAGGAGTCAAGTTTTTCTCACATAGCAAGGAGTTTGTCCAGGGTTTTGCAGCTCATTTGGTGTTCAAGAAGTTCTCCACATTTTTCTGCTAAGAGTTTCATCACGTTGCAAGGGTGTTAAGGAGGTTTTGGAGTCCATGAATGCTTACACACGTTGCATAGATCATGCAGAGTTTTGTGGGCACGTTACAAATATGTGGAGAGCCATTTCCCCTACCTGGGGTGAGACCAGTAGTTCTTTGTTCCAGATCACATCCACGTTGCAAGACTTCAAGGAGGATGCATGAGAAAAGGGAAAGATTTCAGGGGAGTCGTAGAGGTTTCCTTAGATGAAGGACGTTTAAAGTTTTTTTCCACATGTTCACAAGTTACAAGCCTTGCATGTCGCCACATTACAACAGGCGCAATAAATATTTCTCTAACCCATTCATGCTAAACCTTTCATATCTGTCCAGAGTCTTGTTTGTTTTCTGTTTCTAGGGAGTCATACGCAGATGTGTATTTATGTGATGTGTTGATGAAAGGAGTCCTTCATAAATCTTTGGAAGGAAACCCTATTTTTAAGAGGGCTAGTTATGTTAAAATCTGAGCTAAGTTTGAGTTAAAGATAGGAGTTACATGCAATAGATGTTACATTATTTGAGCTGCTGCCTTTTAAAAGATTGTTAAAGCTATTGTAAACTCTTGTCACGGTTCGAGAGATATGAGAATTGATTAATATATAGGTGACATTGGAGTTGATCCATTTAAGCATGCGTAAAGGTATAACAGTATGCCAACATAACACTCTTATTTACCATGAAAATTCCTTTGAGAGTGGGTTTTGAGCAATCATACAGAAGGAATCACAAAACAGCTGAGCAACCAGCAGCTGAGAGCTAGAGCAGTCACTGTAGAAAGGCTGATGTAGTAAGGGCTGGATACTTGTTGCTTTTTCAGCAGTAATGTTTTCAGAGTAAAGCTAGCATGAGAAAGATAGTCAAGAAGATAACCAACATCTTTTGGGAGTCATTAAAGGAGGATATAACAGATATAACATATGTTGTGACAATGCCATTATGACAGTGGAGTTGTTTGACTAGAGGATGAGCAGATTATGTTATAGGGTATTGACAGTCCCTGAGGTCATAGGATCATGATGTAGGCAAAGATGCAGCCCAGTCAAACAAGGCCTGGGGATCTGTACACAAGTTTTTTTTTGCCAAAAATAGCTACAAGTACGATAGCTGCCATGGAACAAGATTACTGTTTGAGTCATTTCATTCATATGACTGGTTTGAATTCTCTGAATAAGTGGTTTCAAGATGCCTATAAATGAAGCAAGCGATGTTCATGTTGCTGGTAAGGCCAATCTGATTACATATAAAGGGCTATGATAGCTTGTACACTGCATGCTGTGGCGATTCTTCTAAAATTAAAGTAAAGAGTCAGATTGGTTCTTCAACCACAGTGCATCTGGTTAACCACTGGTTACACAATATGATTTCTGGTAGCAGGTAGTTGGAGCAGATTGTATGCAAGTGTTCTGTTGTGACCTAATTCACACCTCACCCCATTGCAAATGGGGACCCTCGTAGTTTCCTTTTTAGGTTTTTTGCCGTTGAGCGTCTCGTTTTGTTTGGTCTCCGTTTGGGGTTTTTGGGTTTGAGTTTTGAATGGTCACCCGAGTCAGGTAAAAAAATTTGAGCCTGGATCACTGTGCAAATGTCATCATTGTGCTTACGAGGCGAGAGGGACGAAGATCGACTGTCATTTAGGTCAATTCTGACACCTCCTACTTTTTAGGGTTTTCACTTTGACCCCTATTTTTTTAGGACCTACTTTTTTGGCATTTTTGAGCAATTTTGAGATCCCTATTTTTTAGGGGGTATTTTTATAAAGTTGCTATTTTGGGAAAATTTTCTATTTTATATATTTAGAAGGGGCCCGAATTTTGAAAATCCACTCAGAAGTTCGAAAAACTCAACACAACTCTCAGAAAATCAATTTGAAAATTTTTTGAATTCATGGGGAAAATCAGAAAAATGTTAGAAATCTGGAAAAATCAGTCCCAAAAATCACAGAAAATGGTGAAGAAATCTGGAAAATTCATGAAAAATCTGAGAAATCATGGCAAATTGATGACTGAAAATCATGGTAAAGGCATGAAAGAAGACTGAAATCTTAACCAGCAAGCTGAAAGAAGGGCAAAGTCAATGGCTGAAGATGGAGTTCGACCTGCACAAATGGCATGGCATAAGTTGGTCTGAAGTTCGCCTTGAGTGACTTGAAGTTGAGGCAAGTCCGCCCTTTAACAAATGTGGATGGCAAGACATTAAGCTAAGTCCGCCCTTTAATGGCATGGACACAAGGTAAGTCCGCCCTTAGCCAAAATGTGGAGTGGCAAAAAGGATGGTGAAGTCCGCCCTTGTATGGCAAGACAAAAGGTGAAGTCCGCCCTAAGCACTATGGCATGGCAAGAGGAAAAGTCGGCTTCCAAAAGAATGGCACAACATGAGGTGAAGTCCGCCCTAAGCCACATGGCATAAAGTAAAGCCAAGTTCGCTCCAAGTTAGCACAACAAAAGATGGCTCAACACTTAGTGAATTCCGCCATATGGAAAAGATGAGATGGCTCAAGCATAGGCAAAGAAAAGAATGAATGGCATGAAATCAAGTGGAAATTCGCCATACTTAGAGAAGTAAGAGAAAATCAAAGCTTTGCCTAAGCTTGACAATGGAAAATTAAAAATATGCTTGAGAAAATTCGCCATACTTAGAGAAAATAAAAATATTTTCTAAGTCTAAACATTTATATGTCTAAGAAAATTCGGCCAAACGTTTTAGGAAGATGGAAAGAAAATTTTTCGGAAAATCATGGCGAAATAAAATGGAAAGAAAATTATGGCGAAATAAAATTGGAAGAAAAAAAATTTCGCCTAAGACAATGGCAAGAAAATCTTGGAAAATCAAATTTGCCTTAGATAAAATAAATGCCATAAAACGAAGGGGTTGAAAACAACACATAAAGTAATTAGTTTAATTATTTTAATTATTTATTTTTCAACACCCAAAGAGATAAGCTTCAAAAAATAAAAATCGGAAAAAGACAAAAAGAGCTTTACTAAACTGGCGTTGGATTTGGAAACTTTCCCGGAGACTATCGTTGAAGATAAAACTTGCCATTTAGAAGCTGAGTGTAAGCCAAGTTCAAACTCGATTTAATGGAAACTATTGAAATTTGCTAAATGGGTCGATTTTCTCATCTTTAAAATTGAATTCACTTCTCATTTTTACAATCATTCGATTTTTGAAAGAAAAGTGTGAGAAGAAAGTTTGTCTAAGGCACGAAATTTGAAAAAAGTTTGAAGCAAAGTGAAAGAAGCAAATTTGTACCAGTTGGCATTGTGATCATAACTATTTCATTTGTCCAGAAGAGCCAGGCAGATTTATTTTTTCCACTTCATTTTGGCATAAAAACTTCATCAATTCTTTTCTTTCCAGCGTAATTCTTCACGAAGTTTGATCTAACAACTAGATGGATTATTTTTCGAGTAATTTAAATTTTGAATTCTAATTATTCTCTTTGTTTCTTCTTGCAGATTTGTTTTCAAGAGAGTAAATATGAAGTTTACCAGCAAGGGTATGCAGTTGCAGTCAAAAATCAAATCCAAATGGGAGCATATTGTGGACACCAACCTTGGCCATGTTGACCTCGATGATTTCAGGGAAAGAATGTACGAAAGTGATAAACGTTTGCCTACGCCAATTGCAAGAAGGATGATACGCAACGAAATTGTTCATGCAGCTGGATTTCCACCAGCAAAAGAGTGTCTGGAACTTATGGTGGAATGTGCATTGCATTATAATGCACGAGAAAGACAGATAGAAGCTCCTGATCGAAGAGTTCTCACATACTTGTCCGAGCCAGCCATTCAAGAAACTTTTGGAATTCCAGTTTACAACCGAATGTCTTACCGAACCAAAGAGGATGCACTTAAGCTTTACCAAAATCAGCAAGTCCTTTGTGCATCAAACATAAACAAGACTTGGTTGCTGAAGCCCAAAGCTACCACAAGGAAGATGCCGAAGAAGTTGGCTAGAATACATTTCAAAGAATAATATGGCAACATCGTCTTGCTGCTGAATAGAATAGTAGCAAATCCTCAGGGTGTGCCTTTCGAAAACTGGATGTATTATTTTGTTGATGAAATAACTTCCGGAGTGAAGATGTTTAACTGGTCCAGAATGATCAGTGATAGCCTCCATGAACAGTTGGTCGACCTAAAGGAAACCAAGACCTTTCATATGAGCTCATACGTCATATATTCACTTGCAAGGTCTTACAAATATTCTGGCTTGGTTTGCAAGGGTGTGGTTGGCAACGGTGAAGGACAGCTCAAGGCCTATGATTGTTATCCATAGTTGCAGCTAAAGGAGAAGCCACATTTCAGGTGAGCACATGACGCCTTCCTTATGTGCATCACTCGACTTCTCCAAGGCGGAACACATCAGAGACTCACCCGTGAGGCCAAGAGTCTGATCGGCCAATATGGATCCTAGTTCATCCAGTATTCCAAGTTTACCTACATTAGGATTTAAGGATTCTCAGGACGTCCTTATAGACTGCCCATTTATCCGACCAACAAAATGGTTTTGTTGGAAGTTCTAAGGCAATTGGAAACATATCAGAATATCCAAAGGCCAAAACAGAAGGCAGCTATCACTTTTCCATTTTTCATCGGCAATATGGAGGAATCATGTCCAACGGCGCAAGCGACAGAGAGTGCTTGACTAGAGATCCAAAAATATCCATTCATATCATACAAGCCAAGGAATAACTTTGATCCTCTCCATCACATTGGAACAGTGGATGGACAGAAATACAAGCACCGGGTAGACTTAGAAGATTTATGGGCTAATGCGGCTGATGAGTATGATGTAAGGAAGAGGCTGTGGACAAGATTGCCACTAAGTATGATAAGGGCAACCGAACTTTTCAAGGTACCTGATCAATTGGAGGATGATGGAGTATATTTGCAGCCGGGCTTCGATGAAAACGAGCCACTTCCTCCTGTGTGATGGTCTGAGCCTAAGATGAGTGACTTGGCAACATTCATGCAACATGTATTCAAATATTCTCAACGGTGGATAGATCAACAAATGCAAGTTTTGCGGCAGAGAAATGTGCAATTCACATATGAATTGATGGGCAATTCAGAGTCATGTTCCTCAAATGCCGGAGCATCTCGTGGGGATGGAGCAACAAATGCCGCCAACTTGAGAAAGAAGAAAGAAATTGATGAATCTACAAAGCAGGACAAGAATAAAATGATAGATGAAGGGCCTTCCCAAAAGAAGCACAAATCCAGACCTCTCCAGTCAGCCACTTCCAAAAATATAGATGAAATACTAGCCATGGATGAAGAGTCTTGGGAGCATGTCAGGATTCCTTCTCCAGTTGGAGATGTGGAACCAGTGCAACTGGAAGATGATGATTAGCCTTCCCCTACAGGCATGGAAATTCTGGAATCAGACAATGACACAGACATCATGGATGAGGGATTTGAAGAGGGAATGATTTCTGCCCTCAAGGGAATATAGGAGGATCCATCCGTGCAGGAGATTCATGACATGTCAAAAATTCAGGAAGCACAAGAAGTGTAGGATATTCAAGAAGTCCAAGATCAACAAGAAGACAAAATTGAGCAATCAACCCTCCCGGATTGGCTAAAAGAAAGATTGAAGAGAAAGGCGCCAGTAGAGGTTCCTGAAGAAGATGATGCCCCAGATTTCTTGGCCAGGCTAGAGCAAGCTGCCACAAGAAAGAAAGCCAAGAAATTTCCGGCCATACAAAGGGATGAGGCCGGCAATCGCATGGTGCAAATAGCAGTGCCTACAGCTAATAAGTTCCAAGATGAGATTGCTCCGAATGAATATGCCATCACGACCATTGATATGGGTCCGACGACAAAGGGGCAGGAAGTTGAGGACTTGGACAATTCCGTTGCCACTATCAAGTCTAGGCTGGAAAAGGAAGTGGCAAAGAAAAAAGAATATAAAAAAGAGATTGAGCGTTTAAAAGATTATATCCAACACTTAACTAGGCCACTCAATCAAGGTGACTAGGCAACACTTCCACCTCCAAATTCTTCACAAGAATTGGTTGCAAATTTTGAAGAAGAGTTGACTACCGCCAGAGAAGCTAAGGACTGGATGGCTGGAAAGAAAGATGAGGCAATGGAATTCGCAGAAAAGGTGGCATATGTGTATGAACAAACTTCCTTCCTGTTGTCACGAGTTACAGACTTAGCGAAATCATGGGATGGCCTCGAAGATATTCAGAATAAGATTATCCCATGTATTCAAGAATTAAAAGGCATCTCGAAGCAAAAGTTGATTGACGACAATTATTGAAGCTGGAGCTGCATATGACTTCAGTGGCTGGTACTATGCTCTGGTTTCACGAAGAGAAGTCTTGGAAAGGGTAAAGCAAAATAGCGCCAAAGCTGAAGAGCAAGCGAAGGAGATTCGAAGTAAGGTTTACCAAATGGCTGCAGATATGCTTGACCGAGATATTGTTCGAAAGAAACACTTGCAACTACAAAATTTAAAAGAACAAGTGCAAAGAATTTTCTGCACCACCTCTGGGCCAATCATGAAAGAAAATTTCACCAAGGTATTCAACTTCATGACCGTCAGAAACACTTTCTTGCTGCATGAACCAAAATGGATGACCACCTTTGCAGGATGTGCTGAGAGTTTGGACTTGCTGGAATACGTCAATGCGCTTCCGAACATTGCCATGGAAGAAGTTAGCTGGATCGTGTCAAAGTTCGCCGAACGTGATGCTTTGCAGGTGGATAAGGATGCAACTCCAGATGCCTGAAGTTCTCTCCAGTTAACTGATGGATGTTTAGGAAACCCTAATTAGGGTTTAGTTCTATTGAATTTGGGCCATTAATCTTATTTTAATCTTGTCCATTCATTGTAATTTGGGATTGCTATATCCCCACTCTCTCAAAAAAAATGAGAAATTGAGATTAGATTAAGAGGAGATAAATAGAAGAATAAATAGAGAATTAAAGAATTCATTAGAGAGTAAGAGAGAGAGTTTTATGAGATTGTTGCAAAAGACTATTTTGATAATAAAGTTCATCATGCATGAGGTGCTTTGAATCCTTTGATTGTCAAATGGTTGCATGGTTACATACTTCTCTTCCTCGTCTAATAGATTTGAATTAGAATTTTGTTTAAATGTATGTTAAAGAGAATGATAGATTGATAGCAAGGGTTAGCGAAACTTAGCTCATACTTTCTTTGAGTGGATGCTTTTCATTCAATGTGTAAAGTTAGACTGAGCTTTATCATGGATGCTTCAACGTTTTACTTCGAATAATGTTGTTCTATTGATGGTATTGTTCGTGGTGGAAAATTCTTAAGCACAAATCCCAGAAGATTGCACTTCCTTTGTGTAGTTGTCGTTTAGCGTGGCGAAACAAAGTATTGTTTATTTGGTTTCACTTAATCCTTGTTGTCTCTTGATTTCATAGGACTAGCATGGGATTTCTAAAACCCTTACTCTTTTTTCACTTTTTTTGTCGAAAATCAAAAAAATCCAAAATGGTACTGTATTTGTGTCTTTGCTTTTCTGAGTAACTTGCAAAAGTAAATCCCTATTGTGCCCCCAGCAAATCACATCAAACCATAGAGCTTATCCGCACTCATCTTAAACATTGG
Organism: Sequoia sempervirens; assembly: GCA_007258455.2. Lineage (NCBI taxonomy): Eukaryota > Viridiplantae > Streptophyta > Pinopsida > Cupressales > Cupressaceae > Sequoia > Sequoia sempervirens. Next base: position 30,525,144 of record VDFB02049217.1, on the reverse strand, counting down.
AATTACCGTATGATCTTACTTGCAATCTTAGCATACAAGGTAGTTTTTCAAGAGGGGATATAGCGTCTTTGACACTTTATTCTAGAATGTTTGTTGTGTCATAAAACATGCATTAACATGTTCAAAATTGCAACATTTTCTGGCTTGTGGACTTAGTGGGAGATGCAGATCTATGGGTTGTTACTGCAACATAGAGCAGTCAAGGTCGTGGGCCTTGCCAAGGAGCAGAGGTCTCAAGACACGCTGGCATTTTTCATTTATCATGTATTGCATAAGCTTTTACCCTATCCCCTGGACAAAACAGCAAAAGGATGAGGAAGCTTTGGGTCTGTCTATCTCGAGATACTTTTCAAATGCAAACATGTAGCCATCAAAAGTTATCTTTGATCCATTCCAATTTGCTATTGAATCTGATGATGATAACAATGCATGGCTATCACGCGGCAGAGACCTTTGATGCAGCTTATTTTCCCCTCACTCTCTTTTCTAGTGCAGTTAATCCAGGTTTGGAACTTGTCTTTCCTAGAGACACCTGACCATGCAAGGGTCTCAGGGAAGCAATTTCCAAGAAATCATAGGTTTCAGTTTAAATCATGGAGTCACAGCAGTTCAGTTTCTTCAATCCATGAATGCCTTTGACATGTTGAATCCAGAAGCAGGGTTTCTTCTATAAAAGCAGTTGTCTTTATTTGTGAATTTCATGTTGTTGCCTGAGGTTGGATCACTTCTGATCTAAAGTGATGGTCTCAGATAATGAGGGTTCAAATCAGTTTTTTAAGGGTTGCAGACCTATCAAGGATGGCAGAACTTGTGTGAGAGGTTTATAAAGGGTAACGTCGTACACAATGTAAACCTACAGAACCTTGTACCATGCAAAAGACAGAAGACAATGTTTATGAATAAAGGGACAGTTACAGTCAAGGGAATCTGCGGCAACAGCATTAAGGACAGTGATCATAAAAGACCAGTCCTTGATCAAGAGGTGACCATGAACAGAGGATGGTGTATGGGACAAGAGACCAAGGGCAAAATATCAGTAAAGAAGCTATGCAAGGTGGTGACTGAAAGAGATGATAAATTTCTTGTAGAGCATAAGGCCTAGATACCATAATGAACAGATCTGATGAGAAAGTATGCATAGTGAACAACTTGACGGACAGGCAATATCTGAAAAGAATGAAGAAAATGTTGAAAGTCCATGTTAATTTATTGCTTTGCTGTCACTTCTTTTAGCCTCTGTCTGCAGCAGGTCCTGATTTGTGAGAAATCATGAAGGAGGAGGAAAAAAGGGACAGTGCATGTTAAGTCTTGTGTGCAAGAGCAGCAGGACAAAAGGATTATGATAATGTCTCAGCATTATGGGCAGTGCATGGGTCTAAACACATGATGGTTATGCTGTCTTTGTCCCAAGAGCTCATAGTGATAGTCTAAGTCACCATATTCGATCGAATATCATCTTGAAATTCGAAATTCGTCGAATTTCAAAAAAAAATTTGAAATTCGTTCATATTCGCCTATATTCGTACGGTCAAAAATTTTGCATTAAGAAATCTCAAAATATTAACAAAAATTCGTTGAAATTCGTCGAGGGCACTGTAAAAACATTTTTTAAGGTTTTTTTTTCCGCATTTTTTCCAGGAGATCTCTGTTTATCCCGCACGGGCTGGTTTGCAGGGCTCCACAAAGTATTTGCGAGCGTCGGCGTGAGGCTCTAGGCGGACGCATTCCTTAATCCATTGGGCATTCAAGCGGCTGGAGCTGGACCGTAAATGGACTCCGGCAAAGTCTTCAGGCACCGATGGGTTTGCAGGGCTGCTAACGCTGGCGGCTCCTCCAGCATTCGATTTATTATTATTTTTAATATTAACATCATTTCTAATATGTTTTCTTATTATTTATTATTTTTTATATGTTCTTTATATGATTTCTTTTGTTATGTTTTTATATTCTTTTAATATTATTTATTTATGTTGTGTTTTCATATATTTTAATATTATTTTTATTTATTTTCATTTGCTATTTAATTTTGTTTTTTATTTATAATGTTAAAATTTAATATTTAAAAATAAATAAATAAACTTTTGTTATAATATATTTATTATTTAATATATAATTTAATTAATTTATTATTTATATATTAATAATATTTAAATTTAAAGTATATTTTAAACATATTTATTATTTATTTTGTTTTGTGTTTAGTTTTATTAATATATTTAAACATATTAGTTTATTAATATTATTTTTTATTTATTTTAATTTATTATTTATATTTTAAAAAAATCAAAATTATATAAGACGAATTTCATTCGAATTTTTTACTTTTCGAATTTTTTCCTTGTCGAATTTCATTCGAATTTCAATGTTGCCGAACTCGAATTCGAATTCGAACCTGGTGACTTAGGTGATAGTTAACAGCCAAAGGTGACAGAGGATAATGAAAGGTTATGGGTCTTCATGAAGTAATAATGCAGAGTTTTGAGATTGATGCTCAGTTAAAGTCTGAGTCTCAACCTTTGGATTCAGTTGAAAATTCTGCTCCTCTATTTAGAACAACAGATGATCAGTTAAGTAAAACAGGGTTGGTGATTTGTATTTCATAATGAGGAAATTGTGGCCATATGGCAGTCTTGAAAGTAAGATGATAAGTGAAGGAAAAGATTGATAGCTAAGGTTAACAATAAAAGAGCTTAGTGGGTAAGTAGTATGAGACATAGAGCTGTTTTAACAGTGAACATACCACAAAAGACCACAGTGATAATGACAATCTCTTAAGATGAAAGACAGTCCAAATACAAGAGGACAGTCCTATGTGCAAGGAAAGGAGGACAGTGAAACATGGAGGCAGTAGTTTCAGTTAACAAAGTGCCATGATCAAAGAAGAATGCACAGTCTCTAGGGTTGCAAGATAGTCACTGTCAGAAGAGGTAAAAGGTAGTCAATGGAAGTGACAGTCACATGATAGCATGGAAGTCATGTCTTTACATCATTAACTCTGCCTATGTAACCTCTTGTCAAAGATATTGTTAAAGATGTATCCTCCAGTTGCCTTGACTGCAGAGCTGATATATACTTTCAAATGAAGCAAATATTGCTTAATGGTTTGAGCTCTGTGGTTATTGATAGTCATTTCCACCCTTTCTGCCAACTATCATCAGTATCTTGCAATGGTTCTATATCCTGCTGGAGACATGGCCGAAGCTATAATGCAACAGCACAAAAAGCTTATCAAAAATGAGTGATGCCTTGGTTTGGATCACCCTAACATAGCACACAGCTCGCGACATAGGAAGGATGAATATAGTACTACATTATCTCCAAGATGCCTTGTCATAAAGGTTGGGATAGGACAGTCCCTTGATGATTGAACAGTGAAGCATGACAAAGCACAAACAATGGGTAAGTGATCTGAAAGGGCAGCACAACAAAGAGAGACCTAATGGCAGATCTCAGACTGAAGATGACAGTTGTGTACACAAAGAGTAGTGAGTGGGTGAAAGTCAGCAAGAGCAACATTAAGAAGATTAGGATATAGAACATGTGTCATCTTTCAGCCCTTGAAGTTCTCCTACACCCTCCTAAGGAGATTGACTATTTCAAATCTTCTTTCCACATGCCCTATTAAAATGTTTTAAGAGTTATGAGCAGCTGGAGGGCATCTAAGGTTTGGTGAGTTTGTGCAAATAAATGGAGCAGATGTAGGAGGTAGTTTTGACCATGTTTGAAGCTTTTCCAGGCATCTAGGAGCATATTTAGGAGCCTTAATGGTAGATAGGGTCAAGAAAGGACTTTTTATCACTCCAACACTTTTTTGGAGCAGTTTTAGGGGCTGCAAAGTAGGGACTATTGTTTTGGACGATCAAAGGAGTTTGACTCAGCCAAATCAAGCAAACACTTGTCTTCTTTCTCAAACACATGTTCCTATTCTTTTTTAAACCGTTGAGCGGCATAAAGGCAAGCTTTAAGAGCAGATAGGAGTTAGCTCAAATTCTTTCAAGCTGGGACAGCAATTGTAACTCAGTTTTCAAGCTCGTACACAGCTGTATGTAACACTTTTGATCAATAAAACAAGCGATTTCACCTTCTCATTTGCTGTTTATTGTGTAAAATCTCTTAAGATAGTTGAAGTAGTCTTGTGGTGATATATTTTCCCCTTGATTTTTGTCCTATTCTCTTTGCCTTTGAGCAGAAAGTATGCATTTTTGCAGGTAGTTAAGATTAGAGTTTATGTTGTAATAGCATGCATAGCTCCTTCTAAACACTATTTTTAACATATCAAACCTTGTTATGAAACACTTTTGCAAAGACATATGAAATATTGGGTTGTGTATGTTTTGAGTTGAGATTGTTGATCATTTTGAATCCAAACAGCAGTATAGGCTTTGAAAAAACCATTTGGTGCATCACCTTTTAGTTTAGAATTCATTTTCATGTTATCTTTTTCTTTTTTCCTCAGTGAGCAATAGTAGAATAGGTTTAAGTAGGTGATAGAACCAAGGGAAACAGCCCTCTCTGGAGATTCTTTCCATCATAGGTGACTCACAAACCTACAAAGATCCCATGTTTCATTAGTAGGCTGAGTTTTGCAATTCAGTAAGGGTGCACTATTTGGTAATAACATTTCTCTTCTACAACAAAGGAAGGATCGGTTCTTACAACACTAGAGGTGGGATATTAACACACTTGAAGGAGATGTGGATGCTTTAGGAGAGTTGTTCTCTCATGTTCAACACAAGAGGAGGGGTTTTGACACACTTGGATGAGATGTGGACTTTTAGACGAAAGTTGTTCTCTCATTGTGGAAGGAGAATGGGCACATTTTATGTTCTCTCATGTTGTACAAAGGTTTTGTAGGTTTTGTAGTCAGGAGATCCACTGGTGGAGTCAATTTGGTGTTTCCTGGATAAGCAAGGAGAATTGGTGGAGGTGTTTCATCAAAGTCTTCATAATGGCTGTTGTGTTCAACTCTTGTAGTGTTCCACCCTTTGTTCATGTTGATGTAATAAGGAGCTGAATTTTGAAAGATTACATCAATAGTTAGTATAACATCATTAGTTTGTCATTTATATTAGATTAAATAAATAAATTAGAACGTTAGTTAGTTGTTGGTTTTGGAAGTTATTTATGTAGAAGGTTATTCACAGGAAATGCAAGGCTATATTAGCCAATGCAATGTAATGAAAATTATTTGGAAGAATTCAATACTATATTATTATGTATTGTTTGTATCTACAATAATGGTTTGATCTTATTTTTTGTGTGGTTTCTCTATCATTTTCCCACATCATCTTTTTGTGTCACATGATGTTATCCTTACATTCCTTATACATCATTATTGAGCTCTCCAAGATTAAATCAATTAACAAATATTTTTCTACTCCCATCCAAATTAATTGCATTCTTTACATGCAACTAATTGGAGGGGACATATAAGGTCACTAAATTTATTTTCTTAAACAAGATTATGGCAACCATCGCATGATCAAAGGCTACTTCAAATAGTACCACATTACTTTTGCTACCCCAAGGCAGTATCTATTAATTTGTTTCCTTATGTTATATCGTGTTCCATCACAAGCAAAATATATCTCATCCCTTTCCTCTTTTTTCTTTTCTTTTAATTATAGAAAACATAGTTTTGTTTTAAATGCCTATATGATGTTATTCATTGACTATTTTTCTTTCTATTTTCAATGTTTCCAAGGTAGGTCACTCATTCCAAAAAAGCATGTTCCAAGAAGTGACATGTATTCCTTTTATGAGTTGTTTAAATAAATTTACTATGATAGCTGCTTGATTTTATTTTGGCATGCATTCTCATGATAGTTCACATCTAAATCAAAGTAGGGGCCAAAGTGCATAGCCAAAATTACATATCTTTCCCTTTTTCGCTTCTTTTTGGATTCACTTTAGTTAGGTTATATTTATACAATGAAATGCATATAAATAACACAATTTACCCTAATGGTTGCCACATGGTCCAAGCCCTACCTCTCTCCATCTACACTCACACTCTTAATGATTTGGTCCTAGTCCTCAAATTTATCCATTTCTTACCTTGGGTCAAATCTATGATTTACCGTGGGGGGTAGGGTGGAAGTCCCTCCAGGTTGGCGGAGGGAAGTGGCATTGGATGCCACGGTGGAAGGGTGATGGGGTATGGATGCCCCGTTGGCATCTCGTCTGGCTATGTCATTTATGGCTGGCCCTTTGTATAATACCCGATTCCTTGTGGAGGACAGTTGTGGTCCCATCCTCAAGATCTAGTGATGTGTGCTAATTATGATGAAGCAATCCCATCCGTTGCAAGGACATTTGGCTCATTGGAAATGTACCATTTGTTGGGATTGGCGGCTGTTTGGTTAATCGAGTACGTTTATTTATTGAAGGTTTGTTCTTTTTGTTCATTATTCTCTGCAGGTGGCCGAGGCGTACGCAGGCTCTCATCTCTCTTCGGTTGGGGCAATCTAAGAGGGATTGCAGATGGAGAAGGGATCAAAATTCATTATCGAGGTCTCGGTGGCAGGCCTCGCTCTTTTTAGGGCTGACACTCCCATTTCCCTAAGGTCGTCGGCAAGGAAAACATCTTTTAGAGAGATCATTGATCAAAGGCTTAAGCAGATTTTGCTCAAGTGTGAGTCATTGGTGCTTGTGGTTGTGAAGATGGTTTTGGGGTCGGGCCATCTGGAGAGCACGGAGTACGGGAGGGGCAACTTGCACATCTCCTCTTGTTTCCTAGCTTCCTTCTGGACAATCATGTCCTGAAGGTGGAGGCCAAAGGATTGTTGGTGAAATTGTTCAGAGAAGACCTAGTGGAAGGTGTGGACAAGGTTTTGAGCGTGGTGGTTGAAGGAAGGGGCTGCCCAAGGCTGTGCGACATTGAAAGGCTTCGTTTGGAGGACACCATGAAGATTTATCCTTTCCTTCTGGACTTGCATGGACCAGGCTTGATGAGGCATAGGTCGATTGTGGCAGTGGTTGTTATTTTCCTCAAGAATTTGTTTGGTATGATGACGGTTGGTGACAAGGAGTGAAAAGTAGAATTTGAAGACTTTGCAAAATTGAATAAGTTTATGTAAGCTAGTTTTGGGTGGAAGCTTTTTTTGGTAAAGGTTGGCCTTGGTTTTGTCCGTTATTTTGAAAATCTCTAGTAGCATATAGCCAGTAGTGGCTTTTTTGTAGTTGGTTTCAGTTGGGCTATCTTTGGCTCTGGATAGAATTTTTTTGGTTGTTGGTTGGTAGCTTAAGTTTCTGGTGGTCAGATGAAAATATAGCTCTGATAAAATCATTTTACTTGCTCGGCCAACGCTTGTATTTCTATAATTTTGTTTATTAATAAAATAACAAACCTTATGTATCAAAAAAAAATAAAAATCTATGATTTACCAAAATGACCTAGGTCAAATCTATATTTTATAATAATTATAACATTTTTTAAATGAATTTTTAAAATTAAAATTATAATTGTTACATGTTTGAAATAAATTTAAAAATTAATCAAATAGTTACATATATTTCTTTTTAAAACAAAAATAAAAATTATACTTAAAAGTAAATTAAATTTTTAAAAAATCATACAAACTACTATAAAAAAAATTTAAAAAATTGTGAGAAAGATTTAGGCCACTTCTCAATTTAAAACTATATTATAAGTATGGGGTTTTTATGTATTAAATTTTTATTTTATAAAAAAGATTTTTTTCATTTTTATAATTATTATTTTTTAATTCAAAATAAAAAATATAATATTTTATTTATTGAGGTTTATATTTTTTAAGATATGATTGAGTTAGATTTGATTTTTATTAATTATAAAGGATTGATTTTCTTTGTTGTGATGGCAATTTAACTAAAGATATTAAATAATTTTAAACGAATTTTTTTTTTTATGAATAACTCTTGATATTTTAATAATTTAACTAAGAGACAACTTCCAATTTATTTTTATTTAATTTAAATATATACTACCAAAAAACAATAGTCCACCTGATAAAAACACTTTTATAAATTAAACTGTTTTTATTAAAAAATAAATTAAAAAACCCACTCTATAAAACCGTATCCTTAAATAATGGTTAGTCTGAATGGAGGCATAGTTGTCATCGAATATAGAAAAGCAAGCAGGAGAGCGAGAGAGAGAATGAGGTTAGTTTCTTACCCTCCACTTGTATCCATAGACCATCCTGGACGAGAACAGATCTGTAGAAGGGCATCCTTCCATCCGTCAATGTCTTTTGTTGGGTATCGATCTGGATGGCTATAATGGTTGTGAAACGCTTGCTTGTACGGACTGGAGTCTGCTTGAGGATATCTAACGTGAGTTGGATCCACGTCATAGAAGAGGGGAATGATCAAACCCTCGCTGTTCACCATTGTGGCGGCCTCCCTGAGACACCATGTTGACTCTGCATAACCTTTTGAAAATACAGGAGTGCGTATGTCACTGCTCTTGATTGCTCTTTCCAAGCTCGGCCAAATCAGTTCTCCCTTTTCCAATTTCTCGTCGTCTTTATACGCGTGCAGTCCTGCAGCAGTGAGTGCTTCATAGAGAAGACCAGCGAGAGTATTTCTCACATCTTTTCCCCTGAAACTCAGAAACACATGATATTTCTTATCGTTTTGGAAAGGAATTTTGGTTGTGGGAGGCATGTATTCTTCCATCTTGAGAGTTGCAACTGAAAAGGAATGGCAGAGAGGAACTAGGAGGAACTCGAAACAAAAACAACTACGAAGAACTCGAAACAAAAGAAGTCTGAAGAACTCGAACTCGTATCACACAACCTGAACCGATGCTAGGCAATTCTGTTTGTACAAAGCTGTAAGTGCATAGAAAAAGAGATTCCCCACTTTACAGCTGTTTCCAATCCAATCAAACCAATTTCTAAATAATTTTCTCCCCCAGTCAGATAAAGCAGGCCTATTTGTCATGCTAACTTCTTGTCATCTTCAATGAGTGCGACTACGGTCGGTGGAATATTTGATTTAGTGGCCGGCAATATCTCTTCAGAATCACGGCAAACGGGACTACTTTTATTGAATTTTCTTCTCTATCATCTCTACTTTTTCTGATATTCTTTTCCCTATTGTTTGTTTTCTTTAATCCTTTTCATTTTCTTTTCCCCTGGAAATCCTTTTCATTTTCACATGGGGTGCGAAATTCGAAAAGGTAACATTGCGAATACAAAGTACAAAATGTAGACCACAAGCAATGCACAATAAAAGAAGACTAGTTATTGGTCTTTAGTATATATTATTGTAACGTAACAAGAAAGATGATCTCCCGGCAAAATGGGCAAAGGCTATCCAGCGCCCAAAATGGTATGGGGGCATGGGATGCCTATGTCATGCTCTTGTATACTCTTCTGATCGTCCGTGTACCAATCGGCCATGTATTGTAGGCAGGCCGTATTTGTCAAGGTTTGTCAAGGGCTTAATCTTGGAGAAAACTCCTTGGTTAAGCGCGCTTGAGCTGGAGTAGTACTGGGATGGGTGACCTCCCGGAACGGACCAGTGCTTCACCTCTGTGAGCATCACCTAGATGCAATGAGTGCTAAGTGGACCATTCGATATCATGAGAGATGGGTTCTTGTTGAACCACTACTCATGAAACATGGGTCAATGAGTTTGACTTGAAACTACACGGTTGAAACCACTAGTTTCACTCCTTTTGAATTATTGTATGGAAAAACAGTCATCGTTCCTATAGAGTTTGAGCATAAAACTCTTCGAACTGCACTAGATCTTGGGATAGACATATCCAAGGCACAGAAGGACAAGATCATGCAGCCAAATGCCTTGGATGAGATGCAAAAGTTAGCTCTTCATCATGCTGACATAGTGCAAAATCAAAGAATCAGATGGCATGATAAATACATAAAGGAAAAGAAGTTCCAACTAGGTGATTGGGCCCTCCTTTATGATTCCAAGTATCAAGATAATGCAGAAAAACTGCAAACCAGGTGGTTGGGACCATATGAAGTAGCAGAAGTCTTCTCCAATGGTGTTGTTCAACTCACAACCATTGACCCTATCAGATTCAAGCTCGGGTATATCATAAATCGGCTTCCAAACAAGAATTCATGCAACAATTTCTTCAACACCAAACCCCCAAACTTCCTATAGACGAAGGAAGCGGGCCTAGTGTCCCTCCTTCTAACTAGTCAAAGTATGCATCCAATCACAATAAAGATTTCCACTTTTGTGGGAATCCATTTCTCCATCAATAAATCCATCCATCTGCATCCTTTCTCTCTTCCATAACTCCATCATCACTTCACTTCACCATCACTTCAATCCATTACTACTTTATTTAATTGCTTGACTATACTTTTAAAGTAACCCGCATTTCCTTCCACATTCTTTGCAAATGGTACTCCAAATTTTTAGGTACGTGCATAACTTGTTATATCTTAATTATCTTAAGTGCATTTATTTAGTTATTGTATATTAATGTTGATATTTCACATAGCACATATTTGTACTCTACCCTGTCACATCATAATCACATCCCAGTCTGTGTGTACACATGCTGTAATTTAGGTTGGGGAGGAAGTTTGAACCCACATGTCCACATGTCATACATGTCAGCAAATTTAAAATGAGCCAATTTGAAATAGTTGAAATAACAGCCTGCATGTATGATGTGACACTAAACCGCCACCATTTTCCTTGATGATACCCCTCATTTATGTTTCTTTACTGTCTTAGTCATAGTCATAACATCACCAAAAAGGTAAATTGAAGAGTTACATGACATTGGTGTTAGCACTGAAGAAGAGTTGTAGGAAGCAGAAAAAATTAGGTTTTTAGAGAAGGATTGTAGGAAAGAAAATTTTGCAGAAGTGTTTGTCTAATTGTGGGTAGAAACAATGGGAGGTCAACTGATTAGGAATGTACCTATAGTTCATGACGTGATATTGCAGGATGCACTCTCTCTAGCCGAATTCAAAAATTGTGGATGGTTAGACTACTTTATGAAACTAGACAGTTTCAATGAGGACATTGCTCTGGAATTTGCACAGACACTTTCTGATGGTAAGGCAATGGTAAAAGAGCTAGAAGTTATAGCCACTGAGGAGAGAATTGTTGAAGTAATGGGTTTTCCTTCCAAAGGAGAGCCATACCTTGTTTCTAGGGATGTGAGGTCAATTAGGGAAAAATTCATTGAACCTAGTGATCCTCCGCTTGTTGTAGATAAGCAAGGAACAAGAACTTCTCTACCAGAAAAGTGGAAACAAGTTGATGTCTACATTGTCAAATTTATTACCTGTGAGGGCCACAAATCATGCCTCCATTCTATGCATTTTAAGCTCTTGAACCATATGAGACATGGAAGAAGGATGAACATGTCCAACATGTTGTACAACCTCCTTGCAATCATGGCAACTGAAATGCAAAAAGGTAGTGGCAGTTTTTTCTCACATCACTGTTTGATAAAATTGTTAATAGAAAAATATTTACAAGAAGTTTTTGGTATGTCATGGGAAGAATTTGCGAACACTGATCAGTTTAGATTGGAAAATGTGTGTCATAGAGGTCAGCCTCAAGCTCGTAGGGTTAGTAGGGGTGAGAGGGTTGCTAAAACCACTCCTGGAGCTTCAACCTCTGGCACAAACCCTCTTACAGCTAAATCAACAATAGAAATTGGCTCCTCTAAATCAAAGTATTCGGATGAAGAAAGTTCATCCTCAGACCCAAATGTCAATGTTCTTCCTAAAACTCCAACTCATACTAGGGTTTCCATTAGAAAAGAGGAAGCACATATGAGAGAGGCAAAAACTAAAAAAGCAAACATCAGAAAAAGCAAAACCTAGCCCTAGGAAATGAAAAGCTAATGACATTGGTCTTCCTGCGGCCACTAAGAAACATAAAAGCCCTTAAAAGAAATCAAAACCAGTTGAGTCGACTACTAATATGCCCCCAAAAAGGAGCCCTAGACTCAGAAGAACACTTAGGAAGGAGACAGAAGCTCCTAAGGGGCAGGTAAATGTTGAGATGGAAGACATTTTTGAGGAACAAGCAAACATAAGATTAGCAAAGCTTGTTGTTGTTGCAAAGCAAGTTGAAAATAAAAAACCATTGCAACCAAAGTAAGATGAATAACAAGAACCACTGCAACTAGTGCCATTTGAATAGCATGAACCAGTGCGAGGAAAGATCTTGGTCAGGGAACATAAACCTCCAGCTTTTTCATGGAATCTTGTAGCCCTGAACTTATGGAATGAAATGCAAAGGAAAGAGGGGAAGTGGAAAAAGGAAAGACTCAAGCTACAAGAAGTCAAGAAGAAAAATGCAGAAATTGAAAGAAATATGTAGAGATTGTTGCATTGAAGAATAAGGTAGATCATGTGGTAGCTTTAGTATCACAAATGACGGCATGCAGAACTCCTCTAAGAGTATATGCACTACATTTGGAGGAGTGTCATCTTTCCTTCAAGCTGTCAAGTGTTATTTCAGGTTTAAGCCCTTCTATTGAAACCCTGCATGAGTTTTTCCAAGCCTACGAATCTTCCCTTCTTGAAGTTAAAAATTTGTTGTGTGAATTGTACTTGCATAATTATGATGTGCCTAATGATCATGACCAGAACCCATTGTTATACATTGGAGATATTCATTTGAGCGCATTCATATCATGGATCCAGAATGAAGTTGGCTGGGGGCGGCAATTTAAAATATACAGGGAAAAAGAACTCCATACCCCCTTGCCTCTCAGAGCTGAATCTAGTAACTCTTTAGACATTTACTATACATGGCATAGAATTCTTTATCGTCTGAGCTACAAAAACAAAATCATCATGTTAGGGAAAAAGCATACCAAGAATATGAGCAGGTAGCTGATACTACAAGGAAAATAGTATTGGGGTACCTATCACAGAGGTGGAATAGTTTGACAGATCAGTTGAAACAGGTTGAACCCCATTCTTTGCAAAATTATGTTGCGGCATGTAAACGAAGTACTAGGTACATACAACTTGGAAAGATGAAGCAACACTATTGGCTTCCACTGACATTCCAGCCACCTATTCTATTGTGGCCAATACCAGATTATAGATACTATCAATATGACATAGCTACAAAAACGCCAAGGTCAAGCAGATTGGAAAACAAGCAAGGGTTCTACTAGGATCCCAATTAAGATACTGCAGAGACTGATCTGGGACAGTTGGCAATTGGTGACTTCAAAGCTTTAACAAGGCAAAGGAATAGAGCTCCCGCTATTAGAGGACCAGCAAATCATTAGGTTGGGGGGAGATGATGAGTCCAATTAATGGCTCAATTTTGATAGGATTTATCATATATTTGTCGATGATACCATAGACTATGGCACCTAGTTATTGACACTCTCCATGTTATTTCCTTAAATCCATAAACATTAGGCATAAACTTATCCTTGTGACTTTTTATGGCATTAACACGCTATGATTATCTATGTTAATTTTACATGTGGTTGAATGGATGTTACTTTAAGGTAATTATGGATACGCAATTGTTTGTGCATCTTAATGTCATTATGCAAATTCACATTAAGATGTTGATGTAAACGAAGCTTGCAAAGTGCAAGAAACTCTTGCCAATTGGTTGATTGCTAAGGAAGTCAAAAAGATGGTCATTAAGAGTTCAATGGAGGGAAACTTCCAATGGAAGGAAATTCCTAGCTCAAATGAAAGATTGTAACTACCTTTTAAATCGTCATGTTTGTTAGTTGAGCAAATCTAGGGAGTGTGTTGTGTTGGGTCCTTGTTGTGGCAAGTCTGCTCTGACTAAATTTGGCGCATGCATAACTTCTTCCTCTTTTTTTGCTTTCAATAAATGGTATCCTCCTATTTTGATGGAGTCGAATGCCTAGTTAGTTAGGGTTAATTAGAAGCTTTTCCCTCTATAAATAATGGTCAAATGCCCATTTTCATAAGGTTGGATGTTCTGAGATTGTACTCACATTTTCAGTTTAAGTAATACAGTCATATTGTTGATATGTTGTAATCATATTTTCAAGGAATAAAATGATATTCTAGTTTGCTGCATCTGAGTTTGCTTAGGGAAGATTCATTCAAGGGGGTCCACTTGCTAAGAATTCCACCCATTTAGTTTAAAATTTATTTTTCTATTTAGTAACTAGTTTCGATTTTAGCAGTTGTTTGTTCCTGCAGCCATTGGAACTTTGTTATGTGGCTATTCTTGCAACCAAGACAGATAGAGTAGTTTGTTGTCTATTTGCTAAGATTTCTATTTCTATCATCTATTTCCAACTCAGTTGTTGATGCTCAATGTAGTTGTCGATTCATGCTCAGTGCTTATGTTAATTTCTTTCTAGCATTTTATTTTTAGTACTGTTTCTTTTCTAGTTTAAGGATGACTTCAATGGAGTCCTAGTGCACATATAGTGCTAACCCATTTCAAGTTTACATCCCTAGGTTGATAATGAAATGCACCTTCATGTGAGTAAGATAACTGCTTAGTGTAGATTTCTAATCTCTAAGTCATAGCTCCAAAGGGTTAGTTATTGAGCCATTAGAGAAGGCCAACAAAACCAATGATGGTCAGATATGCTCAGTTGATGGAGTTAGAAGAAATCAAAGATAAAGCAATGAAGAAAATGGAGAAGTATCAAAATTAGGTCAAGAGGTCTTTTGACAAAAAAACAAGCCCTAAGGTTTTCAAAGAGGGAGATGTAGTCCTCAAATGGGATGAATTTAAGAGCAAGCCTAGAAGGCACACAAAATTTGTTGCCATGTGGAGCGACCCCTACATCATTTTTGAATGTAAGTAACATAATTCCTTCCAATTATTAAAGATGGATGGAGAGGAAGTGCCAATCTCGGTCAATGGGATTCACCTCAAACGTTGTTTTTGAGGTATTTGTTTTAGCTTTTTGTACGTGTTAGTTTAGGTCTCTTGCATTCCATGAAGTGCTTTGCACACCTTGCATTCTCCTTAAGGGATTGCATGCTTTAGATTTCTTATTTTCTTCCAAGTGCAGTGTGCACATATCTTGTTTTGTTTGCCCTTGGTTGAACACATTTGTTGCAATAATTATTATGACTTTGTGCCCAATGGAGTTTGATAAGGCTACTAAATTTTATGATTAGCAAGCAATCATCTCGGAAAGTCACCAAGAATGTTACCATTTTTCATGTCGCCATTGGATGCCCATCATTTATATCTAATCAGAGAGGTCCTATATGTGCATCTTGTTGAAAATCCATGTTTATTTTGATGTTTTAGGGTTTTTGAGGTTTTGAAACTCCTCAATTGTATTAATTTAGGGTTTTTGCTTCTACAAGTTTGTGCCTTCCAAAATCCCTCATATGCTTAAACCCTAAACCCCTACTTTGAGTGTATACTTTTGTTCTATTTCTCTATTGACTTATGTTGGCCAATTCCTAGTCATTCAAGTTATGACTTATGTCCAAGTCGCCATCAATTTACCAAACCCCTGGTTCCATTCTACCATTTGTGACGTGCCTCTTCACAAGGTCTGGCTAGGTCAAAGCCCTTGACATTATTTTCCATGATATACCTTTGCCTTTGTGAAATATCATTTTCATCCAAGTGCCTAGGTGAAGTCCCCTTTTCAAAAAAACCTTCTAAGCATGTGCTAATTATTCCACCTAAGAGTTTTGTCCTTCGCTCAACTTGCACCACGTGGCAGTTTCTCATTGCATTGTCCACTCACTTCACATTGTGTTTTGCTCTCCCTCCACTAGTTCCCTTTGCGCGATATGTGATGGTCATAGATCAACGACTCGGGATAAAACATGGAAATCAACGGTCATCAAATAGGTTCAATACATCATGTTTGTGTCTCATGGAGGCTAGAGTCTTTTTACGATATGCGATGAGGACTAATCAATGGCTCAAATTCAAAGGGAATGATCTAACGAACATTGCATAAGTTCTTCGCATCGCGATTTGCACTTGCATCGACGAGGTCATTTTTGCGATGTGCGATGGTGAAGGTATATTGTTGGGGGAATATTCTTGTGGCCAGGTGCTAGTATCCGGATGTCCCATGATATCATGGTGGGTCCTCAGTTTGGCCCTATGAGGGTGGAGTGTGACAACAATAGGGACACGCATAAGACGTTTATTGTATCGCTCTCTTCTAGTGCATCGTGTTTTCATATCATGAAGTCAACAACCAAACAACGATGTGCGATGTTCCAAAATCAACTACTATGATGAGAGAGGGGCGATCCAACAGTCATCGTGCGGATCAACAACATCGTAGTTGTGAATGATGTTGTGTTAAGGCAGCACGCAATGGTCTTGTATGCCACAATGAGGAATTCAATGGTTTTGATTTAAAGGCAAGGGTTGAATGGCTATCACGTGCAATCTTTGCATCATGTTTACATGTTGTGAAGCTAGTGGTCAATCCGCGATGTGTGATGGGATCATGAAAGAATATTTGGAGGCTAGGCATTGGTCGAGTACTACATCGCATGGGCTTGGGCCATCGCAATTGTGTGTGTCTCATTCATTTGAAGGAAGGCACGATGTGTAAGGGAAATGTGATAGTCGTTGATCATGGTCTCATATGGATCAACAATCGTGTTTTAAACTCTCATTAAGGGGACAATCTCAACCATCCAAACTCAATCCAATGGCCAGCATTTAAACATTAACAGTCGATTGTTCCAATTCATAGGAAAGGATGCAAAAGTAATGGCTTAGCAACATTATTAGCTACCTGATCAAATCTGATTTTCCCTAGATCAATTTCTTACACCTTTCCAATGTTGCATTCATTGTTTGGGCGGCACCATTACTCCTTGGTGTGTTGCAGAGGCCAATATCTCCTATCAGAGTATGTTTGTCTGAATTTCATTGCAGATTTCGCAAGTGCTCCATACCTACATTCATGAGAGTCATCATTTTGGGATGTGTTGGAGATGTCAAAGCCTTTATGGCTTGGTTGTCACTTAGTTCTGAGGACAATTTAGATGTTTAAAGTATGATTGGAGTTCATCTTCCTACAAACCCTAATTAGGTTAGGGTTAGGTTTTCTATTTTAATTGAGTTATGCCTACACTATAAAGGCAATATTTGTATCATTTTGAAGGATTCTTCCTTGGATTTTCTCTGGCAGACTTGTGTTATTTTAGCATTTCTACAACTATAAAATTAGCTTATGCCTCTATGTTAATACAATTACTACTTTCACCATTTCTCCATGTTTGCATTCTGTGTAACATTTGATACCTCTTTGCATGCATGAGTTTTTATCATTTTTATAAGTAATATGATTGTGCTAATTTGTTGTGGTTGTCATTTTTGGATAATCCTCATCCCTTTTGAGATCTTTCAAACCCTTGCCTCCATGTTTCCCTCAAAGTATTGGTAAAAATAGAGATAGGTGTGAGCTTTACTAGTGATTTTATTGATGCTCTACAATGCAATCACAAGCAGGAAGAAACACTCTAGATTTTGTGCATCACCTTTTCAGTATTTTTTTATGCATTCCTCCTATCCCTTTTCCCCCCTGTAAGGCATTAGTTTAGAGTTTATTTCAAGGTTAGGTTAGACCAATCCTCTTCTACACCTAGTTTAGAAAGGAAGCCGACCTCTGAAGATTTAAACTCACTTGCAAGGTCCCACACTTTGAGGTTATTTCCATTGTTTCACTAGAAACTGAACTCCTTGTTCAACAAGGTGCATTTCATGTGACAACAATTATAATGGTGCAACATTATCGTGACATTTGTAATTGTTTTTAGCCTCTTTATCTAAACTATTTAGCCCTTTATCCCATCATCTATCTCCCTTGTCCACCTGTATGTGCTATTCATTATGAAACATTTAATAGTTAGTGACCTTATCCCTTGCATATCTCACATGCCTTCACACTCACAAATTAATGGATATGTTTACTTGTGGTTGCTTTACATGTTGGTACTAACATGTTCCCATCATACATGACAAGGTTTTTGTGCTTACACGAGTTATTTATATTATTATACTTCCCTAACAAGTTTATCATGTTTTAATATCTAATGTGCCTATATGTTCTTATTTAATCCTTTGTCTAACATTCATGATTGCTTCCATAGCACTAAATTTGGGGTTAAAAATGGGGGTATATTGATATCTATCATTATATATGTTTTCCTAAACATACCTTTAGTATTGTTGTTTATATTGGATTAATTAAATAAATTAGAATGTTAGTTGGTTGATAAATAAATAAGTTAATTGTTAGTTTTGGGAAGTTATTCCCATATGAGATTATTCAAAATAAATGAAAGGCTATATTAGCCAATGCAATATAATAAGAATTATCCCAAATAATTCAATAATATATTATTCTATATTGTTCTTTATTTGCAACAATGGTTTGATTTGATTTTTGTGTGGTTTCTCTATCATTTTTCCACATGGTATCAAGGCATTCATGATGTTAGGCATGTCAAGAAGCAATGAAGAAGATGTTGGCAAAAAAAAATGGTATGTAGGTATATTGTTTTATTTTTAAAATGGTGTTTTGTTAAATCAATCTAACATTGTTGCAATAAAACTATATCTTTTTGTTTCTCAATGAGATTTCAAAAATCAAAATGTTTTAGAAAGAAGAGTAAGAGAAAAATAAAACCCAAAAATGGCTTGAAGAAATTATGAGTATTTTGTGAGCAGCTTAAAGGAGAAGATTGACATGGTATTTGTAGTAGTCAAAGAAATTTAAGAAGGTATTGATATATTTAGTTTCTATTATTTATGTTGCATATGGAACATGAGACAATGTGAGAAGAAGGCCTTTCAATTTTTTATGACCATACAAGTTGTTGAAATCTCCATATACTTCAATTCATTAAATCTCCATGCTTTAAGTCATTTGAATAAAGCATTTAGGATGCCATATGCCTAGTACAACATATGATAATTTTTTAGTCCTCTTTCCAAACATAAAAATTGTAGATTCATTCCAAGTTTTGTTTAATTGGCTTTGTTGCTATATTTGTAATTATTGATAATGTGAGGTGTATAGCCTAAAGAGAAGAGATTAAAACAAATTGTCAAAACTTGTGAAGAAAATCTTGATTTTGATGTGCTAGGAGTATCAAGGTTGTGTAGCAAAGTGTGAGGGTTTTTAAGAATGTGATCAAGCTGCTTAGCATGGCATTATAATGACGAAGCCTCTTTTCCAAGTCTAAGATGCAAAATAAATATAAAAATGCAAGGACTTGTGGTAATTGTTGAAAGTGCATTTTTGTTTGAAAAGTAAGACAATCAAACCATAGTCATTATTTTTTTCTTTATGTATAAAATAAATCTTGTAGTTGAGAAAATAACCATAGGCATTTGATCATTTTGTGCATGAAAAAAAAAGTTTTTTGAGGAAGGAGTCAAGGATTTTTGTAGCCAAACAATTTGATTATATTGTAAAAGAGTGCATTATCGGTTGAATTTGACACTCAATTTATTTATTTTAAACATGACTACATATAATGTTTATACTCTCTTCATCTATGTTACACCTAAGAGGACCTTTGAAGTTTTGAATGCTACAACTAGCGATTAAAGAGTAACAAGTTCATATTGGAGGTTGGAGGCAATAGAGAATGGAGGTATATTATTGTCTCAAGCTAGCTTCTCACTCAAAGATGACACATTGCATGAAAAACATCATTTCACATTTGTGTCCATTCATGAAACAAGAGTGGACTTGGATTTTGTTTACATTTCTTATGGGTTATGTTAATGTATTCACGTTTTGGTTGAGGTTCTTTGTTAGGATATTTTAATCCTCGACATTAAAATAGTCCCAACCTTGTTAAAGTTTCGATCCAAGTGCAAATAATGATTAGGTGCCAAAATGTAAAAGGGGAGGAAAAAATGACGTCTTTTGCTTTTGGAAGGAGTCAAGTTTTTCTCACATAGCAAGGAGTTTGTCCAGGGTTTTGCAGCTCATTTGGTGTTGAAGAAGTTCTCCACATTTTTCTGCTAAGAGTTTCATCCACGTTGCAAGGGTGTTAAGGAGGTTTTGGAGTCCATGAATGCTTACACACGTTGCATAGATCATGCAGTGTTTTGTGGGCACGTTACAAATATGTGGAGAGCCATTTCCCCTACCTGGGGTGAGACCAGTAGTTCTTTGTTCCAGATCACATCCACGTTGCAAGACTTCAAGGAGGATGCATGAGAAAAGGGAAAGATTTCAGGGGAGTCGTAGAGGTTTTCTTAGATGAAGGACGTTCAAAGTTTTTTTCCACATGTTCACAAGTTACAAGCCTTGCATGTCGCCACATTACAACAGGCGCAATAAATATTTCTCTAACCCATTCATGCTAAACCTTTCATATCTGTCCAGAGTCTTGTTTGTTTTCTGTTTCTGGGAATCATACGCAGATGTGTATTTATGTGATGTGTTGATGAAAGGAGTCCTTCATAAATCTTTGGAAGGAAACCCTATTTTTAAGAGGGCTAGTTATGTTGAAATCTGAGCTAAGTTTGAGTTAAAGATAGGAGTTACATGCAATAGATGTTACATTATTTGAGCTGCTGCCTTTTAGAAGATTGTTAAAGCTATTGTAAACTCTTGTCACGGTTCGAGAGATGAGAATTGATTAATATATAGGTGACATTGGAGTTGATCCATTTAAGCATGCGTAAAGGTATAACAGTATGCCAACATAACACTCTTATTTACCATGAAAATTCCTTTGAGAGTGGGTTTTGAGCAATCATACAGAAGGAATCACAAAACAGCTGAGCAACCAGCAGCTGAGAGCTAGAGCAGTCACTGTAGAAAGGCTGATGTAGTAAGGGCTGGATACTTGTTGCTTTTTCAGCAGTAATCTTTTCAGAGTAAAGCTAGCATGAGAAAGATAGTCAAGAAGATAACCAACATCTTTTGAGAGTCATTAAAGGAGGGTATAACAGATATAACATATGTTGTGACAATGCCATTATGACAGTGGAGTTGTTTGACTAGAGGATGAGCAGATGTTATAGGGTATTGACAGTCCCTGAGGTCATAGGATCATGATGTAGGCAAAGATGCAGCCCAGTCAAACAAGGCCTGCGGATCTGTACACAAGTTTTTTTTGCCAAAAATAGCTACAAGTACGATAGCTGCCATGGAACAAGATTACTGTTTGAGTCATTTCATTCATATGACTGGTTTGAATTCTCTGAATAAGTGGTTTCAAGATGCCTATAAATGAAGCAAGCAATGTTCATGTTGCTGGTAAGGCCAATCTCATTACATATAAAGGGCTATGATAGCTTGTACACTGCATGCTGTGGCGATTCTTCTAAAATTAAAGTAAAGAGTCAGATTGGTTCTTCAACCACAGTGCATCTGGTTAACCACTGGTTACACAATATGATTTCTGGTAGTAGGTAGTTGGAGCAGATTGTATGCAAGTGTTCTGTTGTGACTTAATTCACACCTCGCCCCATTGCAAATGGGACCTCGTAGTTTCCTTTTTAGGTTTTTTGCCGTTGCGCATCTCGTTTTGTTTGGTCTCTGTTTGGGGTTTTTGGGTTTGAGTTTTGAATGGTCCCCCAAGTCAGGTAAAAGAATTTGACCCTGGATCACTGTGCAAATGTCATCATTGTGCTTACGAGGCCCGAGGGATGAAGATCAACTGTCATTTCGGTCAATTTTAACACCTCCTACTTTTTAGGGTTTTCACTTTGGCCCCCTATTTTTTTAGGACCTTTTTTGGCATTTTTGAGCAATTCTAAGATCCCTATTTTTTTGGGGCTATTTTTAGAAAGTTGCTATTTTGCGAAAAATTTCTATTTTTAGAAAGTTTATATATTTAGAAGGGCCCGAACTTCGAAAATCCACTGAGAAGTTCGAAAAACTCAACAGAACTCTCAAAAAATCAATTTGAAAGTTTTTTGAATTCATGGTGAAAATCAGAAAAATGTTAGAAATCTGAAAAATCAGTCCCAAAAATCACAGAAAATGGTGAAGAAATCTGGAAATTTCATGAAAAATCTGAGAAATCATGGCAAATTGATGACTGAAAATCATGGTAAAGTCATGAAAGAAGACTGAAATCTTAACCAGCAAGCTGAAAGAAGGGCAAAGTCAATGGCTGAAGATGGAGTTCGACCTGCACAAATGGCATGGCATGAGTTGGTATGAAGTTCGCCTTGAGTGGCTTGAAGTTGAGGCAAGTCCGCCCTTGAACAAATGTGGATGGCAAGACATTAAGCTAAGTCTGCCCTTCAATGGCATGGACACAAGGTAAGTCCGCCCTTAGCCAAAATGTGGAGTGGCAAGAAGGAGGGTGAAGTCCGCCCTAAGCACTATGGCATGGCAAGAGGGAAAGTCCGCTTCCAAAAGAATGGCACAACATGAGGTCAAGTCCGCCCTAAGCCACATGGCATAAAGTAAAGCCAAGTTCACTCCAAGTTAGCACAACAAAAGATGGCTCAACACTTAGTGAATTCCGCCATATGGAAAAGATGAGATGGCTCAAGCATAGGCAAAGACAAGAATGAATGGCATGAAATCAAGTGGAAATTCGCCACAAGAAGGAGGGTGAAGTCCGCCCTAAGCACTATGGCATGGCAAGAGGGAAAGTCCACTTCCAAAAGAATGGCACAACATGAGGTCAAGTCCGCCCTAAGCCACATGGCATAAAGTAAAGCCAAGTTCACTCCAAGTTAGCACAACAAAAGATGGCTCAACACTTAGTGAATTCCGCCATATGGAAAAGATGAGATGGCTCAAGCATAGGCAAAGACAAGAATGAATGGCATGAAATTGAGTGGAAATTCGCCATACTTAGAGAAGTAAGAGAAAATCAAAGCTTTGCCTAAGCTTGACAATGGAAAATTAAAAATATGCTTGGCCTTGAGAAAATTTACCATACTTAGAGAAAATAAAAATATTTTCTAAGTCTAAACATTTATATGTCTAAGAAAATTTGGCCAAACGTTTTAGGAAGATGGAAAGAAAATTTTGCCAGACTTAGGACGGAAAGGAAATCATGGCAAAATAAAATGGAAAGAAAATTATGACGAAATAAAATTGGAAGAAAAAAAATTTCGCCTAAGGAAATGGCAAGAAAATCTTGGAAAATCAAATTTGCCTTAGATGAAATAAATGCCATAAAACGAAGGGGTTGAAAACGACACATAAAATAATTATTTTAATTATTTTAATTATTTATTTTTCAACACCCCAAAGAGATTAGCTTCAAAAAATCAAAATCGGAAAAAGATAAAAAGAGCTTTACTGAACTGTCGTTGGATTTGGAAACTTTCCCAGAGACTGTCGTTGAAGATAAAACTTGCCATTCAGAAGCTGAGTACAAGCCAAGTTCAAACTCAATTTAATGGAAACAATTGAAATTTGCTAAATGGCTCGATTTTCTCATCTTTAAAATTGAATTCACTTTTCATTTTTACAATCATTCGATTTTCGAAAGAAAAGTGTGAGAAGAAAGTTTGTCTAAGGCACGAAAGTTGAGAAAAGTTTGAAGCAAAGTGAAAGAAGCAAATTTGTACCAGCTGGCATTGTGATTGTGACTATTTCATTTGTCCAGGAGAGCTAGGCAGATTTATTTTTTCCACTTCATTTTGGCATAAAAACTTCGTCAATTCTTTTCTTTCCAGCGTAATTCTTCACGAAGTTTGATTTGACAACTAGATGGATTATTTTTCAAATAATTTAAATTTTGAATTCTAATTATTCTCTTTGTTTCTTCTTGCAGATTTGTTTTCAAGAGAGTAAATATGAAGTTTGCCAGCAAGGGTGTGCAGCTGCAGTCAAAGATCAAATCCAAATGGGAGCATATTGTGGACACCAACCTTGGCCATGTTGACCTCGATGATTTCAGAGAAAGTGAAGAGTACAAAAGATTTACTGAGAGGGGGGGTGAATCAGTAAATCAAATACAAACTTTTATTTTTAACTTTTCAAACTTATTACAATCAATTTTTGATATGAACCAATTTCCTCAAATTGATACAACTTTATTGAAATAATATTTTTAAAGTAGGCACCAACCTACAGATTTACACCAAGATGATTTAGTAGAATATAGCCTACAAGGAACACCTAGACCTCTACAAATTTAGTAGACACCTGCCTACAAGGAGCACCAACCCCTAATGCAAGGCACCAAACCTTGACTTGATGGAAGTGAGATTGTCTTCAATTTGATCTGCATAATGCCAACTCTCCAAACTACTCTATGTGATCAATAACATCACCTTCAGCCCACACAAGGAGGTAGGAATCTGACTGAACTGCAAATCTTCAACTACAACCACACTTACAGCCTTGAATGAAATGTCATACATATATCTTACTCAAACATTGCAACTCTTAACTGAAAGATCATAACAATAATTGTAACCTTCAAGCGCATCTCTTCATAAAAAATGTTTATTGTAAATCGAACTTTTTCACTCTTAAGCTTCTTTTAATTGTCAAGGTTGTTGTTGTAAAACAAACGTCTATCTTCAGAATAGACACGTTCCTTTCCTTAACCTGTTTGATCAATGATCGCTTCTCCTTCCTAGAGCTGCATCAAAACAAGAATCGCTTTTAGTTAAATAAAAAATATTGTTATGTATCTTCTCCAGAAAACACGTCATTTTAGAAAGTCGGATTTTAGTTAAGAAAAGAATGTTATGTTCCTTTGCCAAAGAACACGTTATTCCAGAAAGTCGTGTTATTTGTGTTTAACTTAATGAAGAATATCGCTTCAAACTCTTACGCCTTTTCACTTTAAGCTCTTACGCCTTTTGCTACCCGCATCTATACAAGTAGAGACGCGTCTTTTGCTGTTTTAACTTCTCCACAATTTTTTAATTATAACAAATCACTAATCACATTTGTCAAACCACTAATCAGATTTGTTAGATTAAATAGTTCATCTTCTAAGAATTTTAATTTGAAGGTGTTATTATTTGACTTTAGATCATATTCAATCTGAAGATCCTCCCAAGAACTTCGATCTGGAGATGTTATATTATCTATTCAATTTGAATTTTAATTCTTTTGAAGCTGTCAAGAACTTCGATCTGGAGATGTTATATTATCTATTCAATTTGAATTTCAATTCTTTTGAAGCTGTGTTATTCAATCTGAGGGATCCAAATTCTTTCGATCAACAATAATCTGATTTCTCCATAGTGGTTTTCCTTCATTAAGCTCATCAATAAATTATTCCAATAATCTGATTAAACCAAACCAAGACTTGAAATCAACGATTTTTCCTAACATCAATGATAATACTTCTAACAATCTCCCACTTTGTCATTGATGGCAACTTTGTTCTTCTTCCTTTTGCTCCCCCTGTGCCTAACTTCTCCCCCTTTGACATCAATGGCAAGGGGTCTTCTAACAATGCTTTGTTTTGTTCCATGAAGCTATAAGATATATGCATAGCTCCCCCTGAAAATATGCTTCCACCAATCAATTTGATGGATGTGGGACAACTCCCAATTTGTCCCTTAAATACTCAAATGTATCCCTTGGAAGTGGTTTGGTGAATATATCAGTAGTTTGTTCTTTTGTAGCTATATACTCCAAACATACTTGTCCTTCTCCTACTTGTTCTCTCAAAAAGTGATACTTGATAGGGATGTGCTTGGTTCTTGAGTGCATCACTGGATTCTTGGAGATGTTGATTGCACTAGTATTGTCACAATATATAGTGCAAGGATGATCATACTCTACCTTGATGTCTTTTAAAGTTTGCCTCATCCACAAAAGTTGAGTGCAACATGCTGCTGCTGCAATATATTCAGCTTCTGCTGTAGATAGAGAGACTGATTCTTGTTTTTTGCTTATCCAAGACACTAAATTTCCTCTAAGATAAAAGGCTCCTCCACTTGTACTTTTTCTATCATTCACATTGCCAGCCCAATCAGCATCTGTGAATGCTTCAAGAGTAAAATCATTTCTACCAAGGTACCATAGACCATATTCCATTGTGCCTTTCAAATATTTGAATATACGCTTTACTGCATGCATATGTGTTTCTTTTGGTGCTGCTTGAAATTTGGCCACAACTCCAACAGCTTGCATTATATCTGGTCTTGTAGAAGTTAGATACAACAAACTCCCAATCATTGATCTATATAGTGTTTGATTCACTTCTTGGGATTCATCATCTTTGCTTAGCTTGCAACCTGTAACCATGGGAGTGCTCACAGGATTGCAGTCTTCCATTCTAAACTTTTTTAACATTTCCTTCACATATTTGGTTTGGGAGATGAAAATTCCTTTGCTTGATTGTGAAATTTGCAGCCCAAGGAAGAAGGATAATTCTCCCAACATTGACATCTCAAATTCTTTTTGCATACATGATGAAAATTCTTTGCACATTTTGTCCTTATCTCCACCAAAAATGATGTCATCTACATACACCACCACAATCAATAAATGTCCATCCTCTTCTTTGATGTATAGATTGCTATCTACATCTCTTTTGAAACCTTGCTCTTTGAGATACTTGTCAAGTCTAGAATACCAAGCTCTAGGAGCTTGTTTAAGCCCATAGAGAGATTTCTTTAACTTGCACACATAATCCTTGTCTTCTGATAATAGGAAGCCTTTGGGTTGTTCAATATAAACTTCCTCCTCTAGATCTCCATTAAGAAAAGCAGATTTGACGTCCATTTGATATACCTTAAACTTCTTGTGACTTGCATAGGATAAAAACATTCTAATTGCTTCAATCCTTGCAACTGGTGCGAATGTTTCCTCAAAATCTACTCCTTCAACTTGTGCATAGCCCTTGCACACTAACCTTGCTTTGTTCCTTGTGACTTGACCATCTTCATTTAATTTGTTTCTAAAAACCCATTTTGTGCCAATTACATTCTTATCTTTTGGTCTTGGGACAAGTTCCCAAGTTTCATTTTTCTCTATTTGATCCAATTCTTCATTCATTGCACCAATCCAACATTTGTCTTTGCTTGCTTCTTCAAAAGTTTTGGGCTCAACTTGAGATAGGAATGCTGCATGACAATCTTCATTGTAATTCACCATTTTCCTTGTAGATCTACATCTATCTTGAAGAATCAAATCTTCAGGATGGTTCTTTTGAACAAACTTGGAAGGTGTCTTTGGTGTCTTCTTGGGAGTCTTTTGTGGAGATTCTTCTTCCCTTGCCTCTTCCTCCTTTTCTTCTTCTTGGGAGTCCTCATCCTCTTTATCTTCATCATTTATAGTTTGAACATGGTGATCATTTTGTCCAACTTCTTTGAATTGCTTTCCTTCATCAATTCTTACATGAGCACTTTCAACAATTTTGTGAGTTCTTTTGTTGTAGCATCTATATGCCTTACTTTTTGATGAGTAGCCAAGAAAGATTCCCTCATCTGCTCTTGTGTCAAATTTGCTCAAATCTTCTTCATCTCTTCTAATATAGCAAGTGCTTCCAAATTTTTTGAAGTATTTGACAGTTGCTGGTCTACCTTTCCAAAGTTCATATGGTGTCTTCTCATTGTTCACTCTTATTTGTGCATGATTCAAGATGTAAACTGTTGTATGAATTGCTTCCTTCCAAAAATAATCTGCTATCTTGGTTTCATTTAGCATTGCCCTTGCCATTTCTTGAACCGTCCTATTTTTCCTTTCTACAACCCCATTTTGTTGAGGGGTTCTTGCTGCAGGAAATTACCTTTTAATTCCATGTTCTATGCAGAAATTTTCAAATTCCTTTGATGTGAATTCTCCTCCTTAATCTGATCTAAGACATTTTATCTTGCTGTTTGCTTCATTTTCAACCAGCTCTTTGAAAGCTTTGAATTTATCAAAAGCTTCAGATTTTTCTTTCAAAAATGCAACCCAAGTCATTCTTAAGAAGTCATCAATCAGCAACATAAAATATCTTTCTCCATTCATGCTCTTGGATTTGGTTGGCCCACAAAGATCTGTATGTATGAGTTCTAATGGCTTTGATGAAGAATGCTCCTTAGACTTAAAGCTTGACTTTGTTTGCTTTCCAAGTTGACACTCTCTACAAATGATATTAGAAGGTTTTGTTATCCTTAGCATATCTCTCACAGCATTTGATTTGCTAACTTTGACAATATTATCAAAGTTTAGATGGCCTAGCCTTTTGTGCCACAACCAACTTTCATGCTCTTGTACTAAGTTGCAACTTTCACAACTTATCTCCTTTAAGACATACAAATTATGTTTCCTTTCAGCTTGAGTAACCAACTTTCCATCTTTCTTGATATCAAATGTATTAGAAAAAAAAATGTGATACAATGTCCTTGATCACAAAGTTGACTAACACTTAGAAGATTTTCTTTTAGGCCCTTAACATACAAAACATTTTCTGTTTTTGTTCTCCCATTATCTAGACTAAGTGTTCCTTTTCCTTTTATTTGTTTTCTTGTATTATCACCAAATCTTACTGTTCCTTCATCAGTAGGTTCAAGAGAGATGAATTTGCTCTTGTCACCTGTCATGTGCTTTGAGCACCCACTATCAATGTACCATCTATCCTTCTTACTTTCAGCATGTAAGGCTATTTGGATGAACATTGATTTCTCCTTTTTCCTCCACACTTTGATAGGTATTTCTTTCCTTTCAATGGACTTATCTACCTTTTTGTTTTGTTTTGGAGAGTCATTAAAAACTGTCCTCAAGCTTGTGCTTTGTGCCCAAGGTTATTAAAATTGTAGCATAGACTATTATAGTCCATTAATGGTGTGAAAGGATTATAATCTTTCCTGTTGTGACGTTTTTCACACATCGCCCCATTGCAAATGGGGACCCCCTAATTTTGGCTTTTCTTTTCATTCATTTTGTCATTGTCTCTCTTTTCCACTGTCTATCTTTCCGGGATTGTGCCCGCCATTGAGTTTAAGCTTGAAATTTTGGCCAAGTCTGAAAAATTAGGGTTTTGAATTTTCCAGCCAACCCAAAGTCAAATGAGATGAATAAATTGCAAATTGAGCTTAACACTGTTGTTAGTATGCTTCCAGCAGGTCTCCACAGAAATTTCATCGAATTATGGCAACTTACTATTTTTAGTAAGTGTGCAATTACAGGCAATCCTTCAACATTTTTGAGATTCCGACAATCACACTGCGTCCAGAGCACATCAGGCTATTCACAGGTCAAATTTGAACTGAAACGGACAACTTGCTATTTTTAGCAGTTCTGCCTTCGGAGGCAATTTTCAGGGCTTAGGGGCGGAGTTTCTAATGCATGTCCAGAGATTCTTTCTGGGTTTTTCGAGATCTTCGCAATGATGTAACATGCAAATGGAGCTGACCACTTTTCGGAAACTTACTATTTTTAGCCAGTGGTTGCATGTTGGAGATTTTTCTGGGTTTTTCTGGGTTTTTCAAGATTTTTCGGGCAGTATGACATGCAAAATCATCCAGCAGCCGGATGGTCACTTTTTCGGCCACTTTCTATTTTTAGCAGGTACCACTTAGGCAGCTGCCCAGCACTTCAGAACTGCAAACTGACTAGCATGCAACTGAAACAAGATCAAACGGAGCTCATCTGAGGAACATGCATAAAATTAGGGTTTCAAGGTTGAGAGCTAAAAATGAGGAGTCAGACACCAAAATGCTCAAAACTGAGGTATCCATCATGATCAGCATCCTTCCAAGAATATGCTGGCAAAATTTAAAGGCAATCAGAGAACCTGCTATTTTTAGTAAAATGTTCCAGACGAGGGCTATAAATAGAAAGTTGATCGCAGGCGCAACGCCAACGGGCAAATTCACCAGCAAGGAGCGCACTGCCCAAATTTCAAGTCAAACGGAGATAGTGGAAGCCTCAAAAACGGGCGCTTACTATAAATAGTAAGTCACTTCATAAGCAACTATAATTGGCAGGTCAGCATCGAATCTCAACGGGTACAGGTCAAACATGTGATGAAGAGTCCGTGGCACGAATTTCAAAACAAACGAAATTACAGAGAATGAAGAATCAAGCATTTGCTATTTTTAGCAGGCCAAGATAGAAGGATTAGGGTTTCCTAAAATCAAGGACAGAGCATGACGACCAGGCAAGAACAACATCCAGTGACGATTACCATGTTTCAGGCATTCAACGCGTGAAGTTTGAGCACTTTCTGAGTAATTTCTATTTTTAGCAGGTTGCTAAAAATAGCAGACACAAACAGGCATCGGGCGTCAACAGTACAAATCGGTCAAAATTCAGAGCAAGGTGAAAATCAGGCTTTCCGGAGTCAGGATTCAGTCAACGACACAAAATTTAAGGAACTTTCTAAAAATAGAAACTCAGGGTGAGTTAGGGTTGACAAAGGAAAATCAACTTAAATCTGGCAGAGGGCACAAAATTCACTAAAATGGATAAATTTTCAAGTCCAGCATCACAGAGGCAGAAAATGGACTAAGTCTGGAGTAAGGAAAATTTGTCTAAGTGACAAAAATGAAAGCTTATGGGTCGATTTGCGCCCCTCTTTGGGGACTTAGAAATTTCATCTTAATAGTAAGATTGGAAGCTTGACTAGTGATATGCGCCTGGGGTGTTGAAACTAAATGTTGGCCATGTTATATGCGCCCAAGGCCAACTTAAAAAGTTGCTGAGCGTTAAATTGAAAGTAACCAGTGCCATTTGCGCCTAAGGATCAAAAGTGAAGGACTGAGGTATGATATGCGCCCAGGGAGTTTAGGGAAATCGAGTTTTCAAAATTCAAAGCTGAGCATAGAATATGCGCTTGAAAACACATCATACTATTTGCAAGCTTCCCACGTGATCAACGCCTGGGAGAAAAGAAGAAAGCCCGACCTTTCTTTCCAGCCACGCCATGGGAGGAATTTGAAATGTTATAAAACGATTGAAAGTACAAGACTCCAAATGCGCTTGACTTGGTAGTTGCGCCTAAACCAAAATTGAAAGTGCTGATGTATGATTTGCGCCCCACCTTGCTAAGAGACTCAAAATTTCACTAAGTGTTAAAACTAAAAGCTCATGATATCAAATGCGCCTCCAACTGGAAGCATCATGGGTAAAATGCGCCTAAGAGCAAGCATGGAAAAGGTCACTTAAAATGAAAGGTATACTTGCTAAATGCGCCCATGGTCAAATTGAAAATACCACTAGACATTTGCGCCCTTAAGCTTTTAAGTGTTGAAACTGGACGTTGGTGGGGTGATATGCGCCCAAAGAGGTGATTGAAGATGTTGAACGAAGCCCCTATAATCTGCGCCCCAAACTGAAAGCACTATGTATGATTTGCGCCTGGGAGAAGAGAAGAAAGCTCGACCTTTTTTCCTCAGATCTGAAATTAAATATCATAGCCACGCCATAGGAAGAGTTTGAAATTTTATAAAATAATTCTGGAATTGGCCACGTCTTCAAATCAGAACCATAGGAAGTTATATGCGCCCTTGATGAAGACCAAGATGTTGAAAGATGGGAAGGACAAACTTGAAAATTTGACACCTTGAATGCGCCTCAGAGAGAAAATAACTTAGGAAATATTCTAAGGCGTGAAAATAAGAGTTGCCCATCTTATTTGCGCCTCAAGTACTAAACTGGATGCTCCCCATCTAATATGCGCCCAGGGATTAATTGGAAACTCCATATGAGATATGCACCTGGAGGTTTAAGTAAGGAAATTTAAAAAATGCCAGGTGGTATATGCGCCCAGTAACTTCTCCTAAATGTTTAAAGTGAAATACCACCCTCTTGTATGCGCCCATAAAGAAGAAGAGTGGATCTTGAAAAATTAAGTATGGATTTTAATGAAAGTCGCCCACTCCAAACATGCCTTGAGGTGCTTCAGGTATAAAAAAAAAAAATTAAAAGTTGGGGGTCTAATTTGCGCCCAGGCAAGAGAAAAGAGAGTGAATTTCCCTAAGGCGTTAAATGGTTACCCATGATGTGAGATGCGCCTAACAACTTGAAATTAATGAAATATTCTAAGGCGTGTTGAAGGAAAAACTCAAGGTTTTCTAAGTCACAAATGTGAAGGAGATTCTAAGATTTGCGCATGGAGAGGGGAAGTGTTTAAAATGTTTCGGAAGTGAAAGCTTTGCCTGCCATTTGTGCTCAGGGAGGTTGAAGCTAAATTGAAAATTGTCTAAGTCACAAAATGAAACCTCTACATATTATTATTAAGGCGTGGAATTTGGAAATGCCTTCTAAGCTTCAAGTCGAAATTAAAAGATGGGGATCTCATATGCGCCCAAGACATAAAGTGGTGAAATACAGTTGATAAGTGAGGAATATTGCAAGGCGTTGATTTTTTTTAATACCTCCTATCAAATGCGCCCAAAGAGAAAATTTTCCTAAGTGAGTCAAAAGAATAAAAAATTTCTCACCACAGGAAGGATTGAAAATGAATAAAATTTCCTAAGGAAAAATTTTCAAAATGCTAAATGATTTGAAAATTTTCTAAGGCAAAGTATATTCTTCCTTAGGAAATTACGCCTAGACATGGAGGATGATGAAATTTCTTAAGACATGAATAAAATTGCCAGAGGTGAAGTCAAAGAATGCCGACACAGGGTTGATAAATATTTTCAAGTCAGAGCGAAAAGAAATGTTCACAGATGATGAAATGGATTAAATTTGATGAAAATTATTTTTTCTAAGGTTCAAAATTCAAGAAAATTAAATGAACCCGTTCGTTGCGCACCCATGGATTCGAAGCGTTCTGGAGGAAATTTTCTTCTGGGTATTGTTGATTATCGATGAGGAATGGATTTTGAGGTCTTCCACAGCTTGTCAGGGATTTCAAGGTGAAGATTTTAAATGGGCACCAGGATGATGAATTTCCTAAGGGAAATTTGAAAAAATTTCTAAGGCAAGGAATAAATGATGTTGTCGAAGATAAAATGCCTCGGCGGACGAATTTGAAAGTGATCGCCTAGATGATTTTTGATCAAATTCCTAATGAAAGGATTTCTTCTCGAATCTGAGTTGGATGAAATATCAGAGCAAAGTATGCCCAGGCAGAATGCAGGATGGGTTGAAAATTTGGCTAAGGCATGAGGAATTTGAACGCAAAATTGACTAAGGAAAAACGATGGACGCTTGGAAGTCAAAGCGTGAAAATCAGGTAAGTAAGGTGAATTTATATTATGATGTGTTCTAGTGCCCTTCTCCTTGCTTGTTTTGCAGGATGAGCGTGGAGGCCAAGTAATGAAGCACGATGATATTACAACCTTCGGAGGAAGATAAAGTTGTAAGTTTCACATGAAGGAAGAGAAAGTTGCAAGAAAATGGCTAAGTGTTGAGGAAACATTTTCAAGACGCAAGATGGAGAAAAGAGTGGAAGTTCGAGCAAGGTTGAAGAACAAAGTCAAGAAGAAGATCGAGAACAGTGTGAACACGTCTGCAAAAGGGAATCTTCTAGAAGGAATAATGGACATTATGGCTCATTTATTACCCCTCTCTTTTGTGGCGGTTTTTAGGGAAAATCATGTTTAGGGCTGAGGTGGCACGATTCTGGCCACTCTATTGATTGTAACCTTAGCCGTCTTTTGGGACTTGGCTAGCTATATAAAGGGGGAGTCCCCCTCATTTGTACCTCATTAGCTTAGAGTTAGACAGTAGACATAGAATAGAGGGACAACTTAGAAGTAGATTGATAGTGTAGTTGGAGGAGAAGGAAAGTTTTCCTTTGAAAACTTTTGTAAGAAATTGTCGTGTAAAACTTTCATAATAAAAGATCTTTCATTGATGGTGAAATTCATCTTTGTTGTGGATAGCTAGCGAGGTTTCTTCATCCCTTCTACTTCAAGTAGCGTAGAGTAGCGTAAATTTCATTTTCATGCAAGTAGATGTTAACTGTGGAATGTGGTGTTTGTTCTAAGCAACTTCGTCTATCCATACCACTAGTGTGTTTACTGATGGTGAATGCGCCTTGTGTGGTCAACCGGAATATCATGTACTTAACTTCAATCATAGTTTGAATAATGGTATGCGTCGTTGTGATGGTATCTTTATGTCAAGTGGTGGTTTGAACATCTCTAGTCATCTCCCTTGAAGATTGCACCGACTCTGTGGAAGCTGTCCGATGCGAGGCAAAG
This sequence comes from Sequoia sempervirens, assembly GCA_007258455.2. NCBI lineage: Eukaryota > Viridiplantae > Streptophyta > Pinopsida > Cupressales > Cupressaceae > Sequoia > Sequoia sempervirens. Next base: position 30,491,190 of record VDFB02049217.1, on the reverse strand, counting down.
CGAAGTCCGGTTTGAAGCTTGCGAAGATTGATTGCCATATCCCACGCCTTAGAATAGATTTAACTTCTTAACCCTACCCCATTTCATTCAGTATTTTCTGGTTAGAATAGGAAACAAGAACTTCATAGACAAATCTTTCAAGCATTTGAATTCCTTTCTCCGCTGCCGAACAATTCCGTAAGTCCCCTTGAAATACCAGCAAAATCACATCGAGCCAAACTGAGCCTATTCGCGTTAAAGGAACCTTGGAGTTGAACGTACGAACTTTCTGGCAATCTTAGCGTGCGGAATACTTTGATCAAGAGAGAATAGGGAAGCCGTTGGCAACTTTATTTTGCGTTGGTGCAAGTCACGAAAAACACATCAACATTTCCTAAGGTAGCTAGAAATATTTTTCACTTTATTTTTACAATTTAAGGCCTTGTGCCCAAATTTGTTACATAGAAAACAATAGCCATTAAATGCATAGAAGTGCCTAGTATTCAGTCTTCTTTTAGGATCAGCACTTATCCAATCTTCTTCACCTTGCTTTGAGAAAGTCTTGAAATCTTCTTTGGAGTTAGTGACCTTCTTGGATTGTTCTTCAAAACTACCTCCCATTTTGCTTTGAAGAAAATCTTGAGCCTTCATTAGCTCAATCAACTTGCTGGATTCTTCATCAATCTTTGTGTGTTGAACCTTTGTTTTCTCCAATTCCAACTTTAGCATTGCTATCTCTTGCTCCAGCTTGTCACATTTCATCTCCTTTGTATTGAGTTTGTTTTTCAATTCTTCTTCATTTCTTTCAACTTCCATGATTTAAGCTCTCAAATCTTCAATGGTTTTTCTTGAATTCTCCAAGTCATTTGTCATCTCTTTGATCTTCAACTTGTACTTGGCAGCCTTCTTCTTCAAGTCTTCATTTTTCTTGTAAGCATAGTGCAATTCTTCTTCAAGATCTACTTCCTCTCCTTCATTTCCATTTTGATCTATCTCTTCTTCTTCTTCACATTCTTGATCAACATTTTGTTCTTCACATTCAGCCATAAACAATATTTCATCTTCCCCATTGCTTGAGCTATCTTCACTTTGTTCTTCGGAGGTGCTGCTATCTTTCTTTGAATAGAAACTCTTCTTATGTTTTTGAAATTTCTTCTTTGAGTTGAAATTCTTCTTTCCCTTTTTCTTGTTGCTGATTTCCTTTTCTTCTTCACTAGAGCTGCTTTCATTTTGAGGACATTTTGAAGCATAATGTCCAACTTTTCCACAATTGAAGCATTTAAAAGGGAATTTTCCTTTGTATTTTCCTTTTCCTTTCTTAAGTTTACCCATGAAGTAAGCTTCTGCTTCATCATTTTATTTTTCATCCTTTTCTTCATGCGTGTTCTTGTCATTTTTGGATGCTTTGAATGAGACTTCCTTTTGTGGTGATCTACCTTCAATCCTCATCTCATAGGCAGCAAGGATCCCATGTAATTCATCATTTTTCAGCTGATCTAGATTTGTTAGTTCTTCCAATGCTACAACATTGGCCTCAAATTTTGTAGATAGTGATCTTAGAATCTTATCAACAATAAAAGTATCCTCAATTTCTTCACCAAGTCCTTTCATGATATTTATTGTTTCATCAACACGGAGAAAGTATGAGGCAATATCTTCATCTTTATTCATCTTGAGAGTCTCTAATTTCCTTCTATGAGTTTGTAACTTTGCCTTCTTAACTTTTGCATCTCCTTCATAGATGTTTTGAAGTTTGTCCCAAATCTCTTTTGCTGACTTGCACCTCATGACTTTTGTAAATTCAGAATCTGTTAGGCTGCAAAGAAGAGCATGCTTAGCTTTTGCATTGTTTTTACTTCTCTTTTTGGCTGCTTGATCCATTGGAGGGGTAGCTGGAGGTGAATACCCATCAACAACAAATTACCACACATCAAACCCAAGTGCATTCAAGTATGCTTCCATCTTGATATTCCAAAAGGCATAATTAGTCCCATCAAAGATGGGTACTTTCATAGTGTTGCTTAGATTCGCCATATGTGCTCTTAAGGATCTCCTTCAAGCGATTAAGCTTTCAAGAAGGACCTTGCTCTAATACCAATTGAAGAGCACAAAAGATTTACTGAGAGGGGGGGTGAATCAGTAAATCAAATACAAACTTTTGTTTTTAACTTTTCAAAATTATTACAATCAATTTTTGATATGAACCAATTTTCTCAAATTGATACAACTTTATTGAAATAATATTTTTAAAGTAGGCACCAACCTACAGATTTACACCAAGATGATTTAGTAGAATATAGCCTACAAGGAACACCTAGACCTCTACAAATTTAGTAGACACCTGCCTACAAGGAGCACCAACCCCTAATGCAAGGCACCAAACCTTGACTTGATGGAAGTGAGACTGCCTCCAATCTGATCTACACAATACCAACTCTCCAAACTGCTCTATGTGATCAATAACATCACCTTCAGCCCACATAAGGAGGTAGGAATCTGACAGAACTACAAATCTTCAACTACAACCACACTTACAGCCTTGAATGAAATGTCATACATATATCTTACTCAAACACTGCAACTCTTAACTGAAAGATCATAACAATAATTGTAACCTTCAAGCACATCTCTTCATAAAAAATGTTTATTGTAAATCGAACTTTTTCACTCTTAAGCTTCTTTTAATTGTCAAGGTTGTTGCTATAAAACATACGTCTATCTTTAGAATAGGCACGTTCCTTTCCTTAACCTATTTGATCAATGATCGCTTCTCCTTCCTAGAGCCGCGTCAAAACAAGAATCACTTTTAGTTAAATAAAAAATATTGTTATGTATCTTCTCCAGAAAACACGTCATTTTATAAGGTCGGATTTTAGTTAAGAAAAGAATGTTATGTTCCTTTGCCAAAGAACACGTTATTTCAGAAAGTCGTGTTATTTGTGTTTAACTTAATGAAAAATATCGCTTCAAACTCTTACGCCTTTTCACTTCAAGCTCTTACGCCTTTTGCTACCCGGATCTATACAAGTAGAGACGCGTCTTTTACTATTTTAACTTCTCCACAATTTTTTAATTATAACAAATCACTAATCACATTTGTCAAACCACTAATCAGATTTGTTAGATTAAATAGTTCATCTTCTAAGAATTTTAATCTGAAGGTGTTATTATTTGACTTTAGATCATATTCAATCTGAAGATCCTCCTAAGAACTTCAATCTGGAGATGTTATATTATCTATTCAATTTGAATTTTAATTCTTTTGAAGCTATCAAGAACTTTGATCTGGAGATGTTATATTATCTATTCAATTTGAATTTCAATTCTTTTGAAGTTGTGTTATTCAATCTGAGGGATCCAAATTCTTTTGATCAACAATAATCTGATTTCTCCATAGTGGTTTTCCTTCATTAAGCTCATCAATAAATTATTCCAATAATCTAATTAAACCAAACCAAGACTTGACATCAACGATTTGTCCTGACATCAATGACAATACTTCTAACAGAAAGAATGTACGGAAGTGATAAATGTTTGCCTACGCCAATTGCAAGAAGGATGATGCGCAACAGAATTGTTCATGCAGCTGGATTTCCACCAACCAAAAAGTGTCTGGAACTTATGGTGGAATGTGCATTGCATTATAATGCATGAGAAAGACAGATAGAAGCTCCTGATGGAAGAGTTCTTGCATAATTGTCCGAGCCATCCATTCAAGAAACTTTTGGAATTCTAGTTTACAACCGAACGTCCTACCGAACCAAAGAGGATGCACTTAAGCTTTACCAAAATCAGCAAGTCCTTTGTGCATCAAACATAAACAAGACTTGGTTGCTGAATCCCAAACCTACCGCGGGGAAGATGCCAAAGAAGTTGGCCAGAATACATTTCAAAGAAGAATATGGCAACATCATCTTGCTGATGAATAGAATAATAGGCAATCCTCAGGGTGCACCTTTCAAAAACTGGATGTATTATTTCGTTGATGAAATAACTTCCAGAGTGAAGATGTTTAACTGGTCCAGAATTATCAGTGATAGCCTCCATGAACAGTTGGTCAACTTGGAGGAAACCAAGACCTTTCATATGAGCTCATACGTCATATATTCACTTGCAAGGTCTTACAAATATTTTGGCTTGGTTTGCAAGGGTGTGGTTGGCAATGGTGAAGGATAGCTCAAGGCCTATGATTATTATCCACAGTTGCAGCTAAAGGAGAAGACACATTTCAAGCGAGCACATGATGCCTTCCTTATGTACATCACTCGACTTCTCCAAGGTGGAACACATCAGAGACTCACCCGTGAGGCCAAGAGTCTGATCGGCCAATATGGATCCTGGTTCATCCAGTACCCCAAGTTTACCTACATCAGGATTCAAGGATTCTCAAGATGTCCTTATAGACTGCCCATTTATCCGACCAACAAAATGGTTTTGTTGGAAGTTCTAAGGCAATTGGAAACATATCAGAATATCCAAAGGCCAAAACAGAAGGCAGCTGTCACTTTTCCATTTTTCATCGGTAATATGGAGGAATCATGTCCAATGTCACAAGCAGCAGAGAGTGCTCGACTGGAGATCCAAAAATATCCATTCATATCATACAAGCTGAGGAATAACTTTGATCCTCTCCATCACATTGGAACGGTGGACAGAGAGAAATACAAGCACCAGGTAGACTTAGAAGATTTCTAGGCTAATGCGGCTAATGAGTATGATGTAAGGAAGAGGTTGTGGACAAGATTGCCACTAAGTATGATAAGGGAAACTAAACTTTTCAAGGTACTTGATCAATTGGAGGATGACAGAGTATATTTGCAGCCAGGCTTCGATGAAAATGAGCCACTTCCTCTTGTGAGATGGTCTGAGCCTGAGATGAGTGACTTGGCAACATTCATGTGACCTGTATTCAAATATTCTCAATGGTGGATAGATCAACAAATGCAAGTTTTGCGGCGGAGAAATGTGCAATTCACATATGAATTGATGGGCGATTCAAAGTCGTGTTCCTCAAATGCCGGAGCATCTCGTGGGGATGGAGCAACAAATGCCGCCAACTTGAGAAACAGGAAATAAATTGATGAATCTACAAAGCAGGACAAGAATAAAATGATAGATGAAGGGCCTTCCCGAAAGAAGCACAAATCCAGACCTCTTCAGTTGGCCACTTCTAGAAATATAGATGAAATACTAGCCATAGATGAAGAATCTTGGGAGCATGTCAGGATTCCTTCTCCAGTTGGAGATGTGGAACCAGTGCAACTAGAAGATGATGATCAGCCTTCCCCGACAGGCATGAAAATTTTGGAATCAAGCAATGACACAGACATCATGGATGAGGGATTTGAAGAGGGAATGATTTCTGCCCTCAAGGGAATACAGGAAATTCAGGAAGCACAAGAAGTGCAGGATATTAGAGAAGTCCAAGATCAGCAAGAAGACAGAATTGAGCAATCAACCATCCCGGATTGGCTAAAAGAAAGATTGAAGAGAAAGGCGCTAGTAGAGGTTCCTGAAGAAGATGATGCCACAGATTTCTTGGCCAGGCTAGAGCAAGCTGCCACAATAAAGAAGGCCAAGAAATTTCTGGCCATACAAAGGGATGAGGCTGGCAATCGCACGATGCAAATAGCAGTTCCTACAGCTAATAAGTTCCAAGATGAGATTGCTCCGAATGAATATGCCATTATGACCATTGATATGGGTCTGACGACAAAGGGGCAGGAAGTTGAGGACTTGGACAATTCCATTGCCACTATCAAGTCTAGGCTGGAAAGGGAAGTGGCAAAGAAAAAAGAATATAAAAAAGAGATTGAACGTTTAAAAGATTATATCCAACACTTAACTAGGTCACTCAATCAAGGTGACCAGGCAGCACTTCCACTTCCAAATTCTTCACAAGAACTGGTTGCAAATTTTGAAGAAGAGTTGACTACTGCCAGAGTGTAACACCCCTCCTTTTTGTGCTCTGTTAATCAGGCAATGTTTTCCTATGTTATGCTTCAATCATGTTAACATGTGAATTAATGATGCTTTATGCTTTGATTATGTTAATAATGTTAGCTTTGTCAATTAGTGATATTGTATTGGTGAAGGGGACGGGGTTGTATCACTCGCTTGCGAGTGGCCTACGATTCTGAGATTTCCTCTTCACGGTGTGTCTGATCATATTATGTATATATGCACGTTCGACATGCTCTTTGTTGCAGGTTGGCAGGTACATGACATCGACTCCACCTGGTTTCCAGGTCTAAGCGTGTCCATTGACCAACGGAAATTAATTGGGAGATAGTAGCTAGGGTTTTCGAACCAGGTCGTCACCCCAGTCATAACATGTTGTTGGTTTGTCGTCGAGGTCAGTTGTTTTAACTTGGTCAGTTCCCCTCGAGTGTTTATTTAATTTCAAGTTTAAAGTTTATTAAATGACTTGCATAGTCTAATTAATGATTAAATGTGTTTAGTTGCAAGCTAAAAGTGATTAAATAGCTTTTGGAAATTATAAATGATGAATGTTTTGTCTTATTGAGATGTTGGAAAATTAGTGATTAATTAATTAATTTAATTGAATTAATAAAATAATCTAATTTTGAGTTAGATTTATTTTATTGATAATTTGAATTAATTGTGTGAATTAATTAAATTATCCCTAAGAATTAAAAGTGTAAAAGATTTAATTCTTTTGTTGAAAATAAAATGCTAAAATATTTTGAATTCAAATTGGAATTAGAAAATAGTTTAAAGTTATTAAAAAATTCAAATGTTTTCTTATGCAAAGACTTTGGGGTAGAAAAGATATTTTCTAAAATAGTTGACTATTTTGGGGAAATATATTTGTGAAGAGTTGAATAGGAATTTGAAATTGAATTTAGTTTGAATTTGAAAATGAGTTTGCATTTTGGATTGGAATTTAATTAGAATTAGAATTTGAATTAGAAGTTGAATTTGAATTTGAATTTGGAAAGTTTGGAAAAAGGATATATTTTATTTAGGGTTTTCTTTCAATCCTCTCCATGGATTCTTGGTTTTGGATTTTGGGTGGAGAGGCTTGGAGGAGGCTAAGATGGTGGAGTTGAAGGAGTGCTTGGAAATCTCCATGGTGGAAGCTTGCAAATTTTGGAGAAAACATAAGGTTCTATCTTTTCTCCCTTCCTCTTCTTGCTCATTTGAATGATTGAAAACATAGTTTTAGATTCAATAAAAAATCATGGGAAAAGCTTTTCAATTTGCAAAATTGTAAATGGATTTGGAAATAGAAAGAAAATTCAAAAAAAAAAGAAAACTCAATGTTGAAACTTGATTTTGAAAACCCATTTCCTTGTTTTGAAATAAGTTCTATTTTCTTGATTTGGGTTTGTATTATTTTTAAAATTTGGGTATGAAATCAAAATTTGTGTATATATAATTGTGAAGACAACCATATATATCAATATATGGTGATACCCACAAAGATAAATGTAAATATATTTGTTATTTTAGTAAATTTTTAAATGTGGGTATAACCCTGGTAATTTCGTTTTTAAAAAAAAAAAATGCAGGAATGAAATGTTTTATTTTATTTTTTATTTTTGGTGGTTGGGGAGGTCAACCCCCATCGCCGCCGCTGCTGCCGCCGCCCGGCAGGGAGGCGTCGGCTGTGTGAAAACACACAGCCACCGCCGCCTGCAGGGGGCGGGCTGTGTGTGAACACACAGCTGTCGCCGCCCGCGGGGAGCCGGGCTGTGTGTAAACACACAGCCACCGCCGCCCGCAGGGAGGCGGCGCTGTGTGCTCTGCACACAGCCACCGCCGCCCGGCGGGAGGCAGGGGCTGCGTACCCTGGGCTCTGGCCCTCTTTCCAATGTATGTTCAATTTTGAAATTACCCTTTTTTTTATTATTCCAAATTAAAGTTTTAATGAATATTATTTTATATTATATTTTATATAATATTATAATATTTAATATTATATATTATATAAAATATAATATATTTAATATATATTAAATTAAATGAAATCTGGCATAAGTTAAAAAATATTTTATTCTATTTGTTAAATCATAATGTTTTTAGAAATGATTAATTGGAAATATGTAAGTATTTGGTATATTTTTAATTAATGGAAATTTTCTTTTTATAATTGTTAAAATAATAGTTGGCTAGATTGAGTATCTTTGTATATGAAGGTATATTCATGCTTTTATATTTAATTGTATGGATTTCGCAATGGTATTTTATTTTAATTGACCCGTTAAGGGGTGTCATAATTCAAAGGTTTTAAGATGATTATCGTTGTGCTTTTAGAGGCAAGAGTGGAGTTTGGAAAATCTAATGTCTTATTTGAAATATCGATTTTAGTTGATTGAGTGTCCTAAGTTGCAAAATGGATTAAGTGATTTAATTTAAATGTTATTCATTAAAATGCCTTGAGTTTGATTATGTTAGTGAAACTTAGGGAGGACAGTTGATTTAAGTTTAACCAGAAAGCTGCATCATTAAAGTGTTTGATTATGGATATAGTTATGAAATTTAGAGTAAATGACCTGTTCTTTATATATTCCAATGTCGTGCATGGAAATGGGACCAATTGACTGGATAAATGCAAGTCATGAAATCTGTGCTTGAATGGATTTAGGAAATCCGAACATTAGCCTTCCTATTTGTCTGAAATATTTTCAGTGTTTAATTGTTCGCCTTCGATGTTGCGGAATGAGAGTGAATGTTTTGTGAATCTTCCTGATATGGGTTCATTTATTGGTATGGGTGGTTATTCGTGAGTTTATAATTGTTGACTTTAAGTCATTTCTTGTTGATCATGTAAGTCTTCCAGCAGTGTTTTCTTGGGATGATGTTATGTCTCTTATGTGTTTGCGTTGGCTATCTTGGATTTTTGTGTGAGTTAAGCTCAAGTGGTTACTTGGTCCTTTGAATGGGTTGTGTGACCTTGTGATTCATGGTTGAGTTAAGTTATCAGTTGTTATGTGGGTTTCATTATGTTAGTCAACCTTGTGTTAGCCTTGGTAGTGCACGCTTGGTTTCAGTTTTGGACATCCATAGTGATGTGTTACCTGTTGAGGTGCTTGCTTATTGGTGATAAGTGTTAGTGCATTGTCTACCCTTGGCATGTGGTTGAGTTTTGTGTTGTCGATAGGGGAGTGGCTTTCAAATGAGCGCCGGGCCCAAAGTGGTTCCAGGATAACTCGTTTGAGAGTTAGTTAATTAAGTGGAAATTAAAATAACTTACTAGGGAGAGAGTAGCTTTGAACATTAATAAGATAATTTATCCTCGCTCATTGGCTCAAGGGCTTGTACGAGACTTGAGATGAGTTGGGAAGGCCTGGAATGGCAAGATTGTTATCTTGTCTTCTCGAAAGATAATCGATTCCACTCTGGTGTGCATATGGCGCCGGGTTCGTGAGAGGTTACCAGGATATCCCTAGAGGGGGGCCGGGACCTAGGAAGAACACCATTGGATAACCAATGCAGCCTTTGCGATGACACTCCTCCTATGACAACAGTCGGTATGGTGTTGTACCGTTGGTTTATTTTGTACAGTGACGGCACTCGATTTGTACTCTGGAAGCATTGTAACCATTGTGTTAAGTAATGTGGGTTTTGTTCTTGTTTCAATTCAGTGTGCTAGCTTGTGTCTAGAGGTAGATGGTCTTGTCTAGGAAATCCTTGTTACTATCTCCTAGCACAGAGGGAGTGGGGCCTTAGGGTTCCACGTGGTCGGGTGGCGTGCATCTTTTTCTGTTGGTTCTTCTTCATGTTCGTGTGTTCATGATTTCCAATTGGAGAGCTCGTGGGAATCAGTTCTTCTCATGCCTTGTTCTCTCAGTTCTTATTGTATTTTATTACCCCTCAGTTGTTATCGAGGTGGAATTTGTAATATGTAATCATTTGGTTGGAATTGCCTCATTAAGAGAATGAGTGTTGTAATCTTATTGTTTAAATGTTAATTGGAATCTTGAGGTATTTATTATCCTTGTTGTAATTTATCTTGTATGGAATGTATGTTGTTTCATTTTCTTAAGTGATTAATGTTTCGGTTTATTTTAATGTTTTTGTTGTTGGGTTTTTAGTAATCTTTGTCTCATGGCCTTAGAGGTTGTTGGCAATATGTATTATTTTTATGTTATTTATACTTAAACAAAAAAAAAAAAAAATTGGCACTTTTAAGTAGTGAATTGCAACTTCCTCTAGGGTTGCATGGCAGGGCATTACACAGAGAAGCTAAGGACTGGATGGCTGGAAAGAAAGATGAGGCAATGGAATTTGCGGGAAAACTGGCATATGTGTATGAAAACTTCCTTCCTGTTGTCACAAGTTACAGACTTAGCGGAATCATGGGATGGCCTCGAAGATATTCAGAATAAGATTATCCCATGTATTCAAGAATTAAAAGGCATCTCGAAGCAAAAGTTGATTGATGACAAGATTATTGAAGCTGAAGTTGCATATGATTTCAGTGGCTAGTACTATGCTCTGGTTTCATGAAGAGAAGTCTCGGAAAGGGTAAAGCAAAATAGCGCCAAAGCTGAAGAGCAGGAAAAGGAGATTCAAAGTAAGGTTTACCAAATGGCTGCAGATATGCTTGACCAAGATATTTTTCGAAAGAAACACTTGCAGCTACAAAATTTAAAAGAACAAGTGCAAAGAATTTTCTCCACCACCTCTAGGCCAATCGTGAAAGAAAAGAAAATTTCACTAAGGTATTCAACTTCATGACCATCAGAAACACTTTCTTGCTACATGAACCAAAATGGACTGCCACCTTTGCAGGATGTGTCGAGAGTTTGGACTTGCTGGAATACAACGTCAATGCACTTCCGGACATTGCCATGGAAGAAGTCGGCCGGATTGTGTCAAAGTTCGCCGAACATGATGCTTTGCAGGTGGATAAGGATGCAACTCCAGATGCCTGAAGTTCTCTCCAGTTAACTGATGGATGTTTAGGAAACCCTAATTAGGGTTTAGTTTTGTTGAATCTGGGCCATTAATCTTATTTTAATCTTGGCCATTCATTGTAATTTGGGATTGCTATATAAACCCCCCCCCCACTCTCTCTCCAAAAAAATGAGAAATTGAGATTAGATTAAGAGGAGATAAATAGAAGAATAAATAGAGAATTAGAGAATTCATTAGAGAATAAGAGAGAGAGTTTTATGAGATTGTTGCAAAAGACTATTTTGATAATAAAGTTCATCATGCATGAGGTGCTTTGAATCCTTTGATTGTCAAATGGTTGCATGGTTACATACTTCTCTTCCTCGTCTAATAGATTTGAATTAGAATTTTGTTTAAATGTATGTGAAAGAGAATGATAGATTGATAGCAAGGGTTAGCGAAACTTAGCTCATACTTTCTTTGAGTGGATGTTTTTCATTCAATGTGTAAAGTTAGACTGAGTTTTATCGTGGATGCTTCAACGTTTTACTTCGAATAATGTTGTTCTATTGATGGTATTGTTCGTGGTGGAAAATTATTAAGCACAAATCCCAAAAGATTGCACTTGCTTTGTGTAGTTGTCGTTTAGTGTGGCGAAACAAAGTATTGTTTATTTGGTTTCACTTAATCCTTGTCGTCTCTTGATTTCATAGGACTAGCATGGGATTTCTAAAACCCTTACTCTTTTTTCACTTTTTTTGTTGAAAACCAGAAAAATCCAAAATGGTACTGTATTTGTGTCTTTGCTTTTCTGAGTAACTTGCAAAAGTAAATCCCTATTGTGCCCCCAACAAATCACATGAAACCACAGAGCTTATCCGCACTCATCTTAAACATTGGAATTACCGTATGATCTTACTTGCAATCTTAGCATACGAGGTAGTTTTTCAAGAGGGGATATAGTGTCTTTGACACTTTATTCTAGAATGTTTGTTGTGTCATAAAACATGCATTAACATGTTCAAAATTGCAACATTTTCTGGCTTGTGGACTTAGTAGGAGATGTAGATCTATGGGTTGTTACTGTAACATAGAGCAGTCAAGGTCGTGGGCCTTGCCAAGTAGCAGAGGTCTCAAGACACGCTGGCATTTTTTTTTTTATCATGTATTGCATAAGCTTTTACCCTATCCCCTGGACAAAACCGCAAAAGGTTGAGGAAGCTTTGGGTCTGTCTATGTCAAGATACTTTTCAAATGTAAACATGTAGCCATCAAAAGTTATCTTTGATCCATTCCAATTTGCTATTGAATTTGATGATGATAACAATGCATGGCTATCACGGGGCAGAGACCTTTGATGCAGCTTACTTTCCCCTCACTCTCTTTTCTAGTGCAGTTAATCCAGGTTTGGAACTTGTCTTTCCTAGAGACACCTGACCGTGCAAGGGTCTCAGGGAAGCAATTTCCAAGAATTCATAGGTTTCAGTTTAAATCATGGAGTCATAGCAGTTCAGTTTCTTCAATCCATGAATGCCTTTGACATGTTGAATCCAGAAGCAGGGTTTCTTCTATAAAAGCAGTTGTCTTTATTTGTGAATTTCATGTTGTTGTCTGAGGTTGGATCACTTCTCATCTAAAGTGATGGTCTCAGATAATGAGGGTTCAAATCAATTTTTTAAGGGTTGCAGACCTATCAAGGATGGCAGAACTTGTGTGAGAGGGTTATAAAGGGTAACGTCTTACACAATATAAACCTACAGAACCTTACACCATGCAAAAGACAGAAGACAATGTTTATGAATAAAGGGACAGTTACAGTCAAGGGAATCTGCGGCAACGACATTAAGGACAGTGATCATAAAAGATCAGTCCTTGATCAAGAGGTGACCATGAACAGAGGATGGTGTATGGACAAGAGACCAAGGGCAAATTATTAGTAAAGAAGCTATGCAAGGTGGTGACTGAAAGAGATGATAAATTTCTTGTAGAGCATAAGGCCTAGATACCATAATGAACAGATCTGATGAGAAAGTATGCATAGTGAACAACTTGACGGACAGGCAATATCTGAAAAGAATGAAGACAATGTTGAAAGTCCATGTTAATTTATTGCTTTGCTGTCACTTCTTTTAGCCTCTGTCTGCAGCAGGTCCTGATTTGTGAGAAATCATGGAGGAGGAGGAAAAAAGGGGTAGTGCATGTTAAGTCTTGTGTGCAAGAGCAGCAGGACAAAAGGATTATGATAATGTCTCAGCATTATGGGCAGTGCATGGGTCTAAACACATGATGGTTATGCTGTCTTTGTCCCAAGAGCTCATAGTGATAGTTAACAGCCAAAGGTGACAGAGGATAATGAAAGGTTATGGGTCTTCATAAAGTAATAATGCAGAGTTTTGAGATTGATGCTCAGTTAAAGTCTGAGTCTCAACCTTTGGATTCAGTTGAAAATTCTGTTCCTCTATTTAGAACAACAGATAATCAGTTAAGTAAAACAGGGTTGGTGATTTGTATTTCATAATGAGGAAATTGTGGCCATATGGCAGTCTTGAAAGTAAGATGATAAGTGAAGGAAAAGATTGATAGCTAAGGTTAACAATAACAGAGCTTAGTGGGTAAGTAGTATGAGACATAGAGCTGTTTTAACAGTGAACATGCCACAAAAGACCACAATGATAATGACAGTCTCTTAAGATGAAAGACAGTCCAAATACAAGAGGACAGTCCTATGTGCAAGGAAAGGAGGACAGTGAAACATGGAGGCTGTAGTTTCAGTTAACAAAGTGCCATGATCAAAGAAGAATGCACAATCTCTAGGGTTGCAAGATAGTCACTGTCAGAAGAGGTAAAAGGTAGTCAATGGAAGTGACAGTCACCAATGCTAGAAGGTTGTTATCGATGATAGCATGGAAGTCATGTCTTTACATCATTAACTCTGCCTATGTCACCTCTTGTCAAAGATATTGTTAAAGATGTATCCTCCAGTTGCCTTGACTGCAGAGCTGATATATACTTTCAAATGAAGCAAATATTGCTTAATGGTTTGAGCTCTGTGGTTATTGATAGTCATTTCCACCCTTTCTACCAATTGTCATCAGTATCTTGCAATGGTTCTATATCCTGCTGGAGACATGGCTGAAGCTATAATGCAACAGCACAAAAAGCTTATAAAAAATGAGTGATGCCTTGGTTTGGATCACCCTAACATAGCACACAGCTCGGGACATAGGAAGGATGAATATAGTACTACATTATCTCCAAGAAGCCTTGTCATAAAGGTTGGGATAGGACAGTCCCTTGATGATTGAACAGTGAAGCATGACAAAGCACAAATAATGGGTAAGTGATCTGAAAGGGCAGCAGAACAAAGAGAGACCTAATGGCAGATCTCAGACTGAAGATGACAGTTGTGTGCACAAAGAGTAGTGAGTGGGTGAAATTCAGCAAGAGCAACATTAAGAAGATTAGGTTATAGAACATGTGTCATCTTTCAGCCCTTGAAGTTCTCCTACACCCTCCTAAGGAGATTGACTATTTCAAATCTTCTTTCCACATGCCCTATTAAAATGTTTGAAGAGTTATGAGCAGCTGGAGGGCATCTAAGGTTTGGTGAGTTTGTGCAAATAAATGGAGCAGATGTAGGAGGTAGTTTTGACCAAGTTTGAAGCTTTTCCAGGCATCTAGGAGCATATTTAGGAGCCTTAATGGTAGATAGGGTCAAGAAAGGACTTTTTATCACTCCAACACTTTTTTGGAGCAGTTTTAGGGGCTGCAAAGTAGGGACTATTGTTTTGGATGATCAAAGGAGTTTGACTCAGCCAAATCAAGCAAACACTTGTCTTCTTTCTCAAACACATGTTCCTATTCTTTTTTAAACTGTTGAGCGGCATAAAGGCAAGCTTTAAGAGAAGATCGGAGTTAGCTCAAATTCTTTCAAGCTGGGACAGCAATTGTAACTCAGTTTTCAAGCTTGTACACAGCTGTATGTAACACTTTTGATCAATAAAACAAGCAATTTTACCTTCTCATTTGCTGTTTATTGTGTAAAATCTCTTAAGATAGTTGTAGTAGTCTTGTGGTGATATATTTTCCCCTTGATTTTTGTCCTCTTCTCTTTGCCTTTGAGCAGAAAGTATGCATTTTTGCAGGTAGTTAAGATTAGAGTTTATGTTGTAATAGCATGCATAGCTCCTTCTAAACACTATTTTTAACATATCAAACCTTCTTATGAAACACTTTTGCAAAGACATATGAAATATTGGGTTGTGTATGTTTTGGGTTGAGATTGTTGATCATTTTGAATCTAAACAGCAGTATAGGCTTTGAAAAAACCATTTGGTGCATCACCTTTTAGTTTAGAATTCATTTTCATGTTATCTTTTTCTTTTTTCCTCAGTAAGCAACAGTAAAATAGGTTTAAGTAGGTGATAGAACCAAGGGAACCAGCCCTCTCTGAAGATTCTTTCCATCATAGGTGACCCACAAACCTACAAAGATCCCATGTTTCATTAGTAGGCTGAGTTTTGCAATTCAGTAAGGGTGCACTATTTGGTGATAACATTTCTCTTCTACAACAAAGGAAGGATCGGTTCTTACAACACTAGAGGTGGGATATTAACACACTTGAAGGAGATGTGGATGCTTTAGGAGAGTTGTTGTCTCATGTTCAACACAAGAGGAGGGGTTTTGACACACTTGGAGGAGATGTGGACTTTTAGAGGAAAGTTGCTCTCTCATTGTGCAAGGAGAATGGGCACATTTTATGTTCTCTCATGTTGTACAAAGGTTTTGTAGGTTTTGTAGTCAGGAGATCCACTGGTGGAGTCAATTTGGTGTTTCTTGGATGAACAAGGAGAATTGGTGGAGGTGTTTCATCAAAGTCTTCATAATGGCTGTTGTGTTCAACTCTTGTAGTGTTCCACCCTTTGTTCATATTGATGTAATAAGGAGCCGAATTTTGAAAGATTACATCAATAGTTAGTATAACATCATTAGTTTGTCATTTATATTAGATTAAATAAATAAATTAGAACATTAGTTAGTTGTTGGTTTTGGAAGTTATTTATGTAGGAGGTGTTGTGACCTAATTCACACCTCGCCCCATTGCAAATGGGGACCCTTGTTGTTTGCCTTTTAGGGTTTTGCTTTTACACACCTCGTTTTGTCTGCTCTTCATTTGGGGGTTTTGAGTCTCAATTTTGAACGGTCACCCGAGTCGAGTCAGTGAGTTTTAGCTTGGATCAATGTATAAACGTCACCATCGTGCTTAGAGGGCCTGGGAGACAAAGATTGACTGTCGTTTCAGTCAAATTCGACATCTCCAAGTTTTTAGGGTTCCTCACCCCGGGCCCCCTATTTTTTAGGACCCACTTTTTTGACACTTTTGGGCAATTCTGGGATCCCTATTTTTTAGGGTCTATTTTTAGAAAGTTGCTATTTTTGGAAAATTTCTATTTTTAGAAAGTTTCTATTTTTAGAAGGGTCATGAGTTTCAAAAATCCACTCAGAAGTTCGAAAAGATCAACGAAACTCGCAGAAAATCGATTCGAAGTTTTTTTGAAATTTTGGTAAAATTCTGGAAAATCACATAAAAAGGTAAAAATCTGGAAAATTTGCTCAAAAATGGTGAAAATCTAGTAAAAATTACAGAAAATCTTTTGAAAAATGGTTGAAAATTCGAAGAACCAGTCAAGAAATTTGAACATTCATGGAAAAATCTGAGGAACTCATGAGAAATCTGAGGTAAAGACTGAACATTCATGGAAAATCTGGAAATTTGTGAAGAATCTGAAGCATTCATGGCGATCTGATCATGGTGAAGGTAGTTAATAACTGAGAATTCATGGTGAAAGCTTCAGCCTGAAAGAAGTCAATGGTGAACACCTTCAGCCAAGCAATGAATGGCATATAAATCTGATCAATGGCCTGAGAAAGAGCAAAGTCCGCCCTTTGGAAAAGAGATGAAATGTCTAAGGCAATGAAGCAATGGATAGTCACAAGCTGAAGTCCGCCTTCAAAGGATGGTAAATGGTAAACAAATGAAGGAACTCCGCCCAGCAAAAGATGGTGGATGGCAATGAAAACAAGGAAGTCCGCCCATGATAAGTATCCAATGGCAAAGAAAAGGCTCAAGTCCGCCTTAGTCTAAGAGGAAGCGGCAATCAAAGTAAGGAAGTCCGCCTTGTCATGGGCTAGCATGCAATGAAGTCCGCCCCTATCCAAAGAATTAATGGCAACAAAATGAAGCAAGTCCGCCCTCTAAAGTGGTAAGCCAAGTAACAAAGTCCGCCCATGAAAAGAGATAAAATGTCTAAGGCATAGACAAAGACAAGGATTAAGTGGCAAGGGAAATGCCAAAGTCCGCCCAGCTAAAGATGTCAATGGTCAACCACAAGGCAAAGTCCGCCTAGCCTAAAGGAGAAATGGCTTAACAAAAGCTAAAGTCCGCCTATGGAAAAAAGAAATTTGCCTAAGGCATAACCAAGGCAAAGATGAAGGTGGCCAAATCATAGCCAAAGTCCGCCATGTTAAGGAAAGTGAAAATTTGAAATTTTTTGCCTAAGTGTAAACCTTTGGAAAGTGTTAAATATGTCCAAACACCAAAGTGTCTAGAAAGATGAATAATTTTGGACAAATAAAATTCGCCATGGCTGGCTAAAATTGTGAAAAAATCAAGCAAATGGCCGAAATAAAATTGGATATGGCAAAATAATTTTGGACAAGAGGCAATTTATGGCCAAAATAATATTGGACGTGGCTAGTGAAAGTTGGACACGGCTAGAGAAATGTTGGACAAAAAAAGAATTTATGGCCAAATAAAATTGGACATGGCCAAATAATTTTGGAAAACGATTAAAAAATCATGGCCAAACCAAATTGGATGATGGAGATTTTGGCGAGAAAATTCGAAAAAATCAAATTGCCTTAGACAAAAATAATTCACCATAAAACGAATGGGTTGGAATGGACACATAAAATAATTATTTTAATTATTTTAATCATTTATTTTCCAACCACCAAAAAGATAAGTCTTGAAAAATTCGAAATTGGAAAGAAAGATAAAGATCTTTGTTAAACTGGAAATGAAATTAGAAAATTTCCCGGACAAGATTATTGAGGATAGAACTTGCCATCCGGAAGCAAAGTGAAAGATGAGTTCAAACTTGATTCGAAGGAAACTATGTAAATTTTCTAAATGATCGATCTTCTCACCTCTATAAGTGATTTCACTTTTCATTTGTGCAATCACTCGATTTTGGGAAGAAAAGTTGTGAGAAGAGACTTGTTTAAGGAAAAAGGTTGAGAAAACCTGTAGCAAAGTGAAGGAAATATTTTGTTATCAGCTTGCATCGTGATTGCAATCGTTTCTCCAGAAATCACAAGGCAGATTTGTTTTCTCCATGAGGCTTCGCCATTTATTTTCTTTCCAACTTGCTTTTTCACGAAGTCTAATTTGATTATCAATTGGAATATTCTTTCAAACTGATTTAAATGTCGAATTCTGATTATTTCCTTCTACCTTTTCTTGCAGATCTATTTTTGAAGCAGTCAAGATGAAGTTTGCAAGCAAAGGTGTGCAAATAGAATCAAAAATCAAGTCCAAGTGGGAGCACGTCGTGGACACTGATCTTGGCCACGTTGATCTCGAAGACTTCTGGAAGAGAATGTACGGGACTGACGGACGTCTGCCTACACCAATTGCCATGAGGATGATGCGCAATGGAATCGTCCATGTAGCTGGATTTCCACCAGCAAAAGAATGTCCTGAGCTGATGGTAGAATGTGCACTACACTACAACGTACAAGACAGACAGATAGAAGCTCCTGACGGAAGGGTCCTTGCCTACTTGTCCGAGCCAGCAATCCAGGAGACTTTTGGCATTCCAGTATACAACCGAACATCCTATCGCACCAAGCAAGATGCACTCAAGCTTTATCAGAGTCAGCGGGATCTCTGTGCATCCAACATAAGCAAGAATTGGTTATTAAAACCAAAGCCTATTGCAAGCAAGATGCCGAAGAAATTGATCAAAACCCACTTCAAAGAGGAATATGGTGATATTTTTTTGCTGCTAAACAGAATAGTAGGTAGTGCCCACGGTGCTCCATTCGAAGATTGGATGTACTATTTTATTGATGAGATAATCACTGGAGTCAAGATGTTCAATTGGTCCAGGATGATTAGTGACAGCTTGCACGAGTAGTTGGTCAACTTTGAGCAGACCAAAATTTTTCACATGAGCTCATATATTGTATATTCACTTGAAAGATACTATAAGTATCCTGGCTTGACATGCAAAGGCGTGGTTGGCAATGGCGAGGGGAAATTCAAAGTCTACGATTGCTATCCACGGCTGCAGCTGAAAGAGAAGTCTCATTTCCGGAGAGCTCATGATGCATTTTTGATGTATATCACCTGACTTCTTCAAGGCGGAACACACCAAAGACTCTCGCATGAAGCCAAGAGCCTAATCAGTCGGTATGGATTCTGGTTCATTCAGTATCCTAAGTTCACCTACATCAGAATCCAAGGATTCTCTGGAAATCCTTACAGACTACCTATTTATCCGACCAACAAGATGGTATTACTGGAAGTGCTAAGGCAATTAGAAACGTATCAGAATATCCAAAGGCCTAAGCAGAAAGTTGCTATCACCTTTCCATTTTTCATCGGCAACATGGAGGAGTCATGTCCGACAACACAAGTAGCAGAGGTTGCTCAACTGGAGATTCAACAATATCCATTCATCTCATACAAATCTAGGAACAGCTTCGATCCGCTCCACCACATCAAAATTGTGGACGGAGAAAGGTACAAACATCGGGTTGACTTAGAGGACTTCTGGGCCAACGCAGCAGATGAATTTGACGTAAGAAGAAGGTTGTGGTCAAGGTTGCCATTGAGCATGATAAGGGCGACAGAGCTCTTCAAAATACCTGATCAACTGCGAGATGATGGAATATACGTGCAGCCAGGCTTCAAGGAGAATGAGCCACTTCCACCTACAAAATGGTTTGAACCTGAGATGGGTGATCTAGCCACTTTGATGCACCCTGTTTTCAAGTACTCTCAGTGGTGGATAGATCGGCAGGTGGAAGTCTTAAAACAGAGAAACGTGCAATTTACCTATGAGTTGATGGGAGACACTGAGTCATGTTCTTCAAACGCTGGTGCATCTCGTGGAGATGGACAAATAGATGCTGCCAATTCAAAGAAGAGGAAAAAAGCTGATAAATCTGCAAGACAAGACAAGGGTAAAGAGATAGATGAAGGCCCTTCTCGAAAGAAGCACAAGTCTAAACCTCTTCAGTCGGCCACTTCCAGGAACATAGAAGAAATGCTTGCCATGGATAGAGAATCTTTGGAAAACGCTAGGATCCCTTCTCCAGTTGAAAATATAGAGCCAATCCAAGTAGAAGATGATGATCAACCTTCTCCAGCAAGCACATAAATCTTGGAATCAGATAATGATACAGACATTATGGATGGAGAATTCGAGGAAGGAATGATTTCCGCCCTCAAAGGAATTCAAGATGACCCATCCGTTCAAGAAATTTAGGGTATGCAGTTGGTCCAAGAAATTCAAAGTATGCCGGAAATTCAGGGAGATCAGGAAGTTCAGGATATACAAGACGTCCAAGATCAACAGCAGGACGATATTAAACAGCCAACAGTTACAAAGTGGTTGAGGGAAAGATTGAAAAGAAAAGCGCCAGTTGAGGTTCCTGAGGAGGACAATGACAGATTTTCTGGCAAGATTAGAGCAAACTGCCCCAAGGAAGAAGGCCAAGAAGTTCTCTACGATCCAGAGAGATGAAGCTGGGAATCACATGGTACAAATTGCAATGCCTACAGCTGACAAGTTTCAAGACGAGATTGCTCCTGATGAATATGCTATCACGACCATCGACATGGGTCCGACAGCCAAGGGGCAGGAAGTTGAAGACTTGGATAATTCTGTGGCCACCATCAAGGCCAGGTTAGAAAAAGAAGTTGCCAAGAAAAAAGAGTATAAGAAAGAAATCCAGCGCCTAAAGGACTACATCTAGCACTTGACCGAGCCACTAAACGAAGGTGAACAAGTGGCACCTTTACCTCCAACTGCTTCACAGGAACCAGGTGCAAACTTTGAAGAAGAGCTAACAACGACAAAAGAGGTGAAAGAGTGGATGGTTGGAAGGAAAGAAGAGGCGTTGGCGTTTGCAGAAAAGTTGGCACAAATAAATGAGCAGGTTTCCTTTATGCTTTCACAAGTTGCAGATCTTACAGAATCATGGAGTAGTCTTGAAGATATTCAAAGCAGGATCATCCCATGTATTCAAAAACTGAAGGGCATCTCAAAGCAAAGACTGATTGAGGATGAGGTTATTGAAGCTGGAGCTGCATACGACTTCAATGGATGGTATTATGCTCTAATCTCAAGAAGAGGACTCCTCGAAAAGGTGAAGCAGTATGGTGGCAGAGTTGAAGAATAAGTAAACGAAATTCAGAGCAAAATTTATGAAATGGCTGCAAATATGCTCGATAAGGATACTGTCAGAAAGAAACACTTGCGGCCAAGGAGTTTGAAAGAGCAAGTACAAAAAAATTTCTCCACCACCGGGCCAATCATGATAGAAGGCTTCACCAGAGTATTCAACTTCATGGCTATCAGAAGGTCTTTCTTGTTGCAGGAACCAACATGGGCGACTATTTTTGCAGAGTGTGCCGAGATCTTGGATTTACTGGAGTACAATGTCAGCGTGCTGTCGGACATTGCCATGGAAGAGGTCGGCTCAATCGTGTCCAGATTCGCCGAACATGAGGCTGCACAAGTGGATAAGGATGCAACTCCAGATGTCTAGTGTTCGCTTCAGTTAACTGATGAAGGTTTTAGAAACCCTAATTAGGGTTTAGCTCCATTTAATCTTGGCCATTGATCTTGAATCAATCTCGGCCATTCTTTGTAATATTGAAAAACTATATAAACCCCCCCTCACTCTCTCATTTTCATTAGATTAATTAGAGGAGATTAGAAGTTAGATATTCATTAGAGATTAGAGATTAAGAAGTTAGAGCAAATTTGAGCTAGTTAGAAATAAAGAGAGAGTTCTTATGAGATTGTTGTGAAAACACTACTTTGATAATGAAGTTCAAATGCATGAGGTGCCTTGAATACTTGATTGTTGAATAGTTGCATGGTCGCATATTTTCTTTCTCTCTTAGTAAATTTGGATTATGTTGTATGTTAGAAGAATGATTGATTGATAACGGAGATCGGTGAAACCGGGCTCATACTTTCTTTGGGTGGATGATTTCACTCAATGTGCAAAGTTAGACTGAGCTTTCATTGTGGATGCTTAACTTTTGTTTGAATAATTGTTGTTCGATTTGATGGTAATTATTCATTACATGAAAATCACAAGCACATTCCTAGAAGATTGCACTTGCTCTGCGTAGTTGTCGTTTAACGTGGCGAAACAGAGTATGGTTTATTTGGTTTCATTTAGTCTTCGTCTTCTCTTGATTTCTTAGGAATAGTATAGGATCTCTAAAACCCTTAATCTTTTTTTCACTTTTTAAAAAAAAATCAAAAATCCAAAATGGTACTGCATTTATGTCTCTACTTTTCGGAATAACTTGCAAAATCTTAATTGTGCCCACAAAAAATCACATCCATACCACAGAGCCTATTCGCGTTCATCTTAAACATTGGAATTACCCTATGAACTCACTTGCAATCTTAGCATAGGAAGTAGTTTTTCAAGAGAGAATAGAGCGTCTGTGACACTTTGTTCTAAGATGTTTGTTGTGTCATAAAACACGCATCAACAGGAGGTTATTCACATGAAATGCAAGACTATATTAGCCAATGCAATGTAATGAAAATTATTTTGAAGAATTCAATAATATATTATTATGTATTATTTGTATCTACAATAATGGTTTGATCTTTATTTTTGTGTGGTTTCTCTATCATTTTACCACATCATCTTTTTGTGTCACATGATGTTATCCTTACATTCCTTATACATCATTATTGAGCTCTCCAAGATTAAATCAATTAACAAATATTTTTCTGCTCCCATCCAAATTAATTGCATTCTTTACATGCAACTAATTGGAGGGGGCATATAAGGTCACTAAATTTATTTTATTAAACAAGATTATGGCAACCATCACATGATCAAAGGCTACTTCAAATAGTACCACATTACTTTTGCTACCCCAAGGCAATATCTATTAATTTGTTTCCTTATGTTATATTGTGTTCCATCACAAGCAAAATATATCTCATCCCTTTCCTCTTTTTTCTTTTCTTTTAATTATAGAAAACATAGTTTTGTTTTAAATGCCTATATGATGTTATTCATTGACTATTTTTCTTTCTATTTTCAATGTTTCCAAGGTAGGTCACTCATTCCAAAAAAGCATGTTCCAAGAAGTGACATGTATTCTTTTTATGAGTTGTTTAAATAAATTTACTATGAAAGCTGCTTGATTTTATTTTGGCATGCATTCTCATGATAGTTCACATCTAAATCAAAGTAGGGGGAAAATTGCATAGCCAAAATTACATATCTTTCCCTTTTTTGCTTCTTTTTGGATTCACTTTAGTTAGGTTATATTTATACAATGAAATGCATATAAATAACACAATTTACCCTAATGGTTGCCACATGGTCCAAGCCCTACCTCTCTCCATCTACACTCACACTCTTAATGATTTGGTCATGTTGTGACCTAATTCACACCTCGCCCCATTGCAAATGGGGACCCTCATAATTTGCTTTTTAGGGTTTCATCGTTGCGTCTTGGTTTTTGTCTGGTCTTTGTTTGGGGGATTTGAGTCTGAATTTTTAATGGTTACCCGAGACAAGCTAATGAGTTTTAGCCTGGATCACTATGCAAATGTCACCATCATGCTTAGGAGGCCTGGGAGACAAAGATCGACTGTCATTTAAGTCAATTCCGACACCTCCCAGTTTTTAGGGTTTTTCACTCTGGCCCCCTATTTTTTAGGACCTACTTTTTTGGCACTTTTGGGCAATTCTAAGATCCCTATTTTTTAGGGTCTATTTTTAGAAAGTTGCTATTTTTGAAAAATTTCTATTTTTAGAAAGTTTCTATATTTGGAAAGGTCTCGAGTTTTGAAAATCCACTCAGAAGTTCGAAAAGATCAACAGAACTCTCAGAAAATTGATTTAAAAATTTTTGAATTCATGGTGAAATTCTGGAAAATCATAGAAAAAATTAATTTTTTTTTTGGAAAAATCGTTCAAAAATCTCAAAGGATGGTGAAAAATCTGAGAAACTCATCAAGAAATCTAAAGGGATCATGGATAAAATCTGAGTAATCATGGTGAATTTTCCTAAGTTTGGATTCATGGAGGTCCAACCAGCAAGGAGAAAGAGGAAGTCAATGGTGAACAGCTTCAGCCAAGCAATGTTAATGGCAAAAAGTGAAGGCAAGTCCAACTTGCCATGGCACAAAGATTGGCCAAGTCCGCCTTGGACATAATGAAGAAATGGCAAGACATTTTGCTAAGTCTGCCTAGCCTTAGAGAGGAAATGGCAAGAAATTTAGCAAAGTCCGCCTTGTATGGAAAGAGAAGAGGTGAAGTCTGCCATTAGACATAAGGAACAATGGCAAGACATCTAGCTAAGTTCGCCTTCTATGGCAAGATAATAGGCAAAGTCCGCCTTGGAATGGGTAGACACAAAGCAAAGTCCGCCCAGCCTTAGCCAAAATATGGATGGCAAGAAAATGAAGGGAGTCCACCCCAAGTGTTAAATGGCATGCTAAGAGACAAAGCCCGCCTTGAGCTAGAGATGAAATGGCAAAGGAAAGAACCAAGTCCGCCCCAAGCCAAAAGTTGAAGTGGCATGAAATTTAGTGAAGTCCGCTTTAAAGTGGCTAAGAAATAGACAAAGTCCGCCTTGAATGGCAAAGAAATGAAGAAAGTCCGCCCCTATCCAAATGTGAAGTGGCAATAAAACATGCCAAGTCCACCTTGGGCATAAGACAATGGCTATGCAAATGATGAAGTCCGCCCAAAAGGTGGCAAAGAAATGAGGCAAGTCCGCCTAGCCTTAGAGAGGAGATGGCAAGAAATTTAGCCAAGTCCACCTTGAAGGAAAATTTGAATGGCTAAACTAATAAGGAAGTTCGCCATGTCTAGAGAAGTGTGAAATTTAAATTTTTTGCCTAAGTATGAATGTTGGAAAATTTTAAAAAAATATATGCTTGGCATTTTAGAAAATTCGCCTAAGTCCAAACATCAAAATGTCTAAAGAAAATCATGCCAGATGATTTAGGAAGATAAAATAAATCTTGCCAGAGACTTTGGACGATAAAAATCATGGCCAAATAATTTTGGACAAAAGGATTTATGGAAAAATAATTTTGGACGATAAAAGTTATGGCAAAGTAAATTGGAAGAAAAGAAAATTCGCCTAAGGAAAATTTCAAATTTCAAAAATCAAAATTGCCTTAGACAAAAAATAATTTTCCATAAAACGAACGGGTTTGAAATAAGACACCCCAAAAGGATAAACTTGAAAAATCGAAATTGGAAAAAGGACAAAAAGAGCTTTATTGAACTCGCATTGAATTCGGAAACTTTCCCAGATACTATCGTCGAAGATAAAACTTGCCACTCAGAAGCTGAGCAAAAGACAAGTTAAAGCTCGATTTTAAGGAAACATTTGAAATTTGCTAATTGGATCGATTTTCTCACCTCTATAATTGATTTCACTTCTCATTTTTACAATCATCCGATCTTCGAAAGAAAAGTGTGAGAAGAAATTTTTCTAAGGCACGCAAGTGAGAAAAGTCTGAAGCGAAGTAAAAGAAGAAAATTTTTTACCAGCTTGCATTGTGATCGTGATCATTTCTTTTGTCCAGAAGAGCCAGGCAGATTTACTTTGTCCACTTCATTTTGGCATAAAACTTCATCATTTATTTTCTTTCCAGCTTGATTTTTCAAGAAGTCTAATTTAACAACTAGCTGGAATATCTTTAAAAGTGACTCAAATTTCGAATTCTAAATATTTTCTTTGCCTTTTCCTTGCAGATTTATTTTCGAAATGGTAAAGATGAAGTTTGCTAGCAAGGGTGTGCAGATGCAGTCAAAGATCAAATCTAAGTGGGAGCATGTTGTGGACACCAATCTTGGCCACGTTGACCTCAATGACTTCAGGAAAAGAATGTACAGAAGCAATGGATGTCTACGTATGCCAATTGCAAGAAGAATGATGCGTGGTTGAATTGTTCATGCAGCTGGATTTCCGCCAAAACAAGAGTGTCTGGAACTTATGGTGGAATGCGGATTGCACTATAATGCACGACAAAGGAAAATAGAAGCTCCTGATGCAAGAGTTCTTGCATACTTGTCCGACCCCGCCATTCAAGAAATTTTTGGAATTCCAGTTTACAATAGAACGTCCTACCGCACCAAGGAGGATGCACTTAAGCTTTACCAAAACCAGCAAGACCTTTGTGCATCAAACATAAACAAGACTTGGTTGTTGAAGCCCAAACCTACTGCAGGGAAGATGCCGAAGAAATTGGTCAGAACACATTTCAAAGAAGAATATGGCGACATAGTCTTGCTGCTAAACAGAATGGTAGGCAATCCTCATGGCGTGCCTTTCGAAAACTTGATGTATTATTTCATTAATGAAATAATTACCAGAGTCAAGATGTTTAACTGGTCCAGAATGATCAGTGATAACCTCCATGAGCAGTTGATTAACCTGGAGGAAACCAAGACCTTTCACATGAGCTCGTACGTCATATATTCACTTGCGAGGGATTACAAGTATTCTGGCCTGGTTTGCAAAGGTGTGGTTGGTAATGGCAAAGGACAACTCAAGGCATGTGATTGTTATCCGCAGTTGCAACTAAAAGAGAAGTCACATTTCTGACGAGCTCATGACGCATTTTTAATGTACATCACTCCACTTCTCCAAGGCAGAACTCACCAGAGACTCACCCATGAGGCCAAGAGTTTGATTGGCAGATATGGATCGTGGTTCATCCAATATCCCAAGTTCATTTACATCAGGATGCAAGGATTCTCAAGAAATCCTTATAGACCGCCCATCTACCCAACCAACAAAATGGTTTTGCTGGAAGTGCTGAGGCAATTGGAGGCGTATCAAAATATTCAAAGGCCTAAACAGAAGGCAGCTATCACCTTTCCTTTTTTCATTGGCAATATGTAGGATTCATGTCCAACGGCGCAAGCAGCGGAGAGTGCTCGATTGGAAATCTAGAAATATCCGTTCATATCATATAAGTCCAAGAATAACTTTGATCCACTCCATCACATAAAAACTGTGGACAGAGAGAAATACAAGCACTGGGTAGATTTAGAAGACTTCTGGGCTAATGCTACTGATGAATATGACGTGAGAAAGAGGTTGTGGTCAAGATTGCCACTAAGTATGATAAGGGCAATGGATATTTTCAAAGTACCAGATCACCTATAGGATAACGAAGTGTATGTACAGCCAGGCTTCAATGAGAACCAGCCACTCCCCCCTATGAGGTGGTCTGAGCCTGAGATAGGTGACCTTGCAACATTCATGCGACCTATTTTCAAGTATTCTCAATGGTGGATAGATCGGCAGGTAGAAACTCTAAGGCAAAGAAATGTGCAATTCACGTACGAATTGATCAGTGATACAGAGTCCTATTCTTCAAATGCCGATGCATCTCATGGAGATGGGCCAACAGATGCCGCCAACTTGGGAAAGAGAAAAGAAATTGATAAATCTGCAAAACAAGACAAGGATAAAGTGATAGATGAAGGGCCTTCTCGGAAGAAGCATAAATCCAGACCTCTTCAGTCGGCCACTTCCATAAATATAGAAGAAATACTCGCCATGGACAAAGATTCTTTGGAGAATGTCAGGATTCCTTCCCCAGTCAGAGATGTGGAGCCAATACAACTGGAGGACGATGCTCAACCTTCCCCTACAGGCACCGAGATCCTAGAATCAAACAATGATGTAGATATTATGGATGGAGAATTCAAAGAAGGAATGATTTCCTCCCTTAAAGGAATCCAAGAGGACCCATCCATGTAGGAAATTCCAAATATCCAAGAACTTCATGATATACCAGAGATTCAGGAAGAGCAAGAAGTGTGGGATATTCAAGAAGTCCAAGATCAACAGGAGGATGGAATTGAGCAGCCAACCATCCCAGAGTGGCTAAAAGAAAGATTAAAAGGAAAGGCACCAGTAGAGGTTCCTGAAGAAGATGATGCCACAAATTTTTTGGCAAGGCTAGTACAAACTACCACAAGGAAGAAAGCCAAGAAATTTTCCACCATCCAAAGGGATGAAGTTGGCAATCGCACAGTGAAAATTGCAGTACCTATAGCCGATAGGCTCCAAGATGAGATTGCCCTAGATGAGTATGCCATCATGATCATTGACATGGGTCCAACAATGAAAGGGCAAGAAGTCGAGGACTTAGACAATTCCATTGCCACCATCAAGTCTAGGCTGGAAAGGGAAGTAGCCAAGAAAAAGGAATATAAAAAAGAGATTGACCACCTAAAAAATTACATCCGGCACTTGACCAAGCTGCTAAATGAAGGTGACCAAGCAATGCTTCTACCTCCAAACTCTTCACTAGAACCAGTCAGAAATTTTGAAGAAGAGTTGACTACAACAAGAGAAGCTAAGGATTGAATGGATGGAAGGAAAGAAGAGGTAATGGTGTTCACGAAAAAGCCGGCATGTGTGTATGAGTAGGCTTCCTTTTGCTGTCATGAGTTGCAGACTTAGTGGAATCATGAGGTGGCCTCGAAGATATTCAAAATAGGATTATCCCATGTATTCGAGAATTAAAAGGAATCTCAAAGCAAAGGTTGATTGATGACGGGATCATTGAGGCTGGAGCTGCATATGATTTCAGTGGGTGGTATTATGCTCTGATTTCACGAAAAGGAGTCCTAGAAAAGGTAAAGCAGGATGGCACCAAAGTTGAAGAACAGAAAAAAGAGATTCAGAGTAAAGTTTACCATATGGCTGTAGACATGCTCGACAAAGATGTTGTCCGGAAGAAACATTTCGGCCAAAGAATTTAAAAGAACAAGTGCAGAAAATTTTCTCCACCATCTCCGGGCCAATCATGAAGAAAACTTCTCCAGGGTATTTAACTTCATGACTGTCAGAAATTCTTTCTTGCTACAGGAACTAGAATGGGCGACCACTTTTGCAAAATGTGTTGAGAGCTTGGACTTGCTGGAATACAACGTCAATGTGCTGCCGGACATTTCCATGGAGGAGGTCAGCTTGATCGTTTCCAGATTCACCGAAAGCAATGCCGCACAAGTGGATAAGGATGCAACTCCAGATGTCTGAGGTTTTCTCCAGTTAACTGGTTGATGTTTTGGAAACCCTAATTAGGGTTTAGTCATGTTAAATCTGGGCCATTGATCTCATTTCAAACTTGGCCATTCATTGTAATTCAAGAGTGCTATATAAACCGCCGTCCCCCCCCGGTCTCTTTCATTTCATTAGGAAATTAGATGAATTAGAGAATTAGAAGAATTAGAATTCATTAGAAGGCATTAGAGATTCATTCAATTGTAGAGAATAAGAGAGAGTTTTATGAGATTGTTGTGAAAACACTATTTTGATAATAAAGTTCAAATGCATGAGGTGCCTTGAATCCTTAATTGTCAAATGGTTGCATGGTTGCATATTTTCTTTCTCATTTAGTAAATTTGAATTAGAATGTACATTAAAAGAATGACAGATTGATAATGAAGATCAGTGAAACCTAGCTCATACTTTCTTTGAGTGGATGCTTTTCACTCAATGTGTAAAGTTAGACTGAGCTTTATTGTGGATGCTTAACTTCTGTTTGGATAATTATTGTTCGATCTGATGGTAGTTATTCATTACGTGAAAATCATAAGCACATTCCCAGAAGATTGCACTTGCTCTGTGTAGTTGTCATATAACATGGCGAAGTAGAGTATTGTCTATTTGGTTTCATTTAATCTTTGTTGTCTCTTGATTTCTTAGGAATAGCATAGTATCTCTAAAACCCTTAATCCTTTTTCACTTTTTATAAAATCAGAAAATCCAAAATAATACTGTATTCATGTCTCTGCTTTCCCGCATAACTCGCAAAAGTAAGTCCCCTTGTCATAACCAACAAATCACATCAAAACCACAGAGCTCATCCACATTCATCTTAAACATTGGAATTACCATATGATCTTACTTGCAATCTTAGCATATAAGGTAGTTTTTCAAGAGGGGATAGAGCGTCTTGGACACTTTATTCTAGAAATGTTTGTTGTCTCATAAAACACACATGAACATTTAGAATTGGCGCTAGAAGGAGGGCCTGAAACAACAACAGTAGGCAAAATGCAATATGGTGTCGCCGCATGAATTTCCTTTGAACATACCTATTGAGCAACCAAATCAACCACCAACTGATATCATTGATCAATTGTACTCACTAGCTTGGAAGATATAGACCGATCGTGCTCAGTTTGGACAGACAAGTCGTGTTCTGGCTAGGGAGGAAGAAAAAGGAAGACATTTTGAAGAAGCAATTCAAAGAGATTTGATAAGATAGAAAATTGATCGCCTAAAGCAAAAGTTCGACGAGATAGAAAGATTAGTTGTCGCGAGTTCATCCTCCAATTCAAACTTGACTGATACAATGAAGAATGGGGCTCCCAGCCAACATTCCTGATCCAAATCAAGATCCTTGGCCAGTGTTACAGCCTAACTTGGGGTTTCACGATGAACAGGAGGATATCGTCACTGAATTGTACAGCCTCACATGGAAAGTCAAAAGAAACACCCCTGATTGGCTTCGAATGCAATTCATCCTTGAAGAAGAAGAAGAATAAGCACAACGCATTGAGTTCAATATCCAAAGGGATCGTCTTGTGGAAAGATTTGAAGCCCTTCAGCGACAACAGAACCGACAAGCTAACCAGCCGGCAAATCAACAAGTTAATCCACAAGCTAACCAACAAGTTCCAGGACAAGTAAACCAGCAAGCTGCTGAAGTAGCTCCCGCATGTCCTCAACGAGATTAAGACACACTGGACCGAATTGGTTCCTTCTCAGTGGATCGATTTCGAAGAATTACTAGATCCACACCAAATTCCTTCAAAGAATTTGTGGAGTTGTCACCCCATAGAAACAAACAAAGAAGATAGAAATATCACAAGGTGAAACATCTAGTGCGGTTGGTCCTGGTGAAAAGGTACCATCATCTAGTGGAGAAGTACCAACTGGAGAAGTTTTTCCTAGTCTATTCCAAACAACGCCACCACAGATTTCCATACCAAGCACTACTCAAGTTCCAGTATTTGTACAACCTTTTCAACTAGTTTAGATAAATCAGTCAAATATTCCAATGGCTTGGCGACTAGCCAACGCGTTGCCTCTTACTACATTTTCTGATTATCATGAGATGTCAAAGAATTCAGAGCATTTTTGATCCAAATTCCAGGTCGGCAATATGAACTAGATAGCCGATGAACATATCAAAATTTATGAAGATACTCTCCAGAACCAAGACATCCAACATGAAGATGTAGCATGTCGATTGTTCCCATGCTCTTTAGGAGAGGAAGCATATTATTGGTATGTAAACCTACCAATGAATTCAATTCAAACCTGGAAAAATTTAAAAGAAGCCTTCTTGGCAAAATTTTGATTGCCAACCACACCAGCTGAACTTTAATGACAATTCATTGAGGTGAAGAGATCAGAGAATGAGCCGATCAGTGCCTTCAACAACATATTTCATAAGGCATACACAAGGTTACGAGATCCATATGAATTGAATGATGCAACAGCATTGCCAATAGACTATGCCGCTTTAGACAGTCTTACGTCCATGTTTGTAAGAAGGGCCAACCCAGTCCCACTTGACCTCAAAGGAGCATATGCCGAAGCAATTAAAGTTAACTCTGACTTAGGCATGAATGTTGCTGGGCCACTTAACCATTTAGGGTATGCTGCTATGCCAAACCAAATAGCGGAAATCAACCAAGCATTGGCTCATCATGTGCCAATTATGAATCCCATTCCCTCCCCAAGTAATCAACTAGTGATTCACCTGGGAGGCCCAATTTCTCAAGCACAACCTTCCCAGCCTGTGTATCTACAGAGTACAACAACGTCCACTAGGACCCCTAAAGAAAAGGAAGAAATGAAAGAGTTGATCGAACAAGTGAAGAAATTATCTATTGAGGTAACTCACCTGAGGAATCAAAACAATCAATTTCATAGTATCTAAAGAAATTCTCAAGGATACCAAGGTAACTATCAAAATTACCAAGGTCAGTCAAGCAATGCTCAAGGCTATCGTAACAATAATCAAGGATATCAAAAAAGGGTATGGAATACTGGACCGAATAATGGCAGTGTCCCATCTCCACTTGATAATCTGGAAACTCGAGAAAACCGTCCAATTGAGAATATACTTCTTGCCGAGTCTGCCTTGTCAGGATGGTGTCAGCTACACAATACCAATCAACATTCTGAGATGCAATGTCAAGAATTTCAACTAGCAGCTGATATTTTCCAGAAAGAAATGCTGAAAGAAACACCAAATGATCCATCCACCGCTATAGTTCTTGTGGTAAAATATGACCAAGCTTTAGTCTTGGAAGATTTCACATTTCCACCGCCATTTGAACAATATCAAGCCTCTAATCAATTTGGAAAATTTCCACCAGCATCAGCAAATGGGCCCGTGGAGGCGCCACCTTCCATATACTCATACATAGTAGCTGATGGACCTAATGAAGATACGGCCAACTATTTCTTTCCACCGTTAAACAATAGCGTGCTGGTCGAAGGCATAAAGGAAGTTCAAGCATTTCAACAGACAAGCAATAATCTGCCAAAGGTTTATTTCAAGAAGAATCAGGAGCCTTTGACATCATCTGTCCCTCCACACAATTTCCAAACACCTCCACATCCGAACGTAAGCAATAATCCGCCTCTCCCGAGAGACGCGCCTCAGTACAAGCAAGGTAATAATGCTAATAGTTCCACTAATAGTTCTCCTCCTAAGGACGAACTAAAGAGACTAAGCCAATATGTCACCGAGGAGGTAAGGAAGATCAAGGTGAGTGTCATTGTTTGAACTAATGAAAGTGTCAGAGATAAGGGACACATTCCTTGATAGCCTGAAGGACCAAACATAAGACGTAGCCAACACAACTCACAAGGCTGCAAGTTCTACAACTAATGTAAACATTGTTAAGGATGAACAATGTCAAGAATTGTCCCAGACAGTAAAGATCGCTCAAGGATCTCGGAGTTACAAAACAACTCGCGGCTTGTATGAGGTGAAAGAGGGCATAGAAATGCTAGGTCAACAGACAACCAAAGTTGAGCAAACACACCATGGTTCAAAAGGGTATAAGGTAGAAGAGCATTTCGCTAGAGAAATAGAAGCTTCCCAAGTTTGAAAGAATAGTAGAGCGAAAGAGACAGAACCTGGAATATAGAAAGGGAGCCTAGTGATATTCTACCAAGGGAAAGATGAGCCAACTCCTTTCCTTGTTTCTCTTCATATTTTCAACAAACTCTTACACAATTGTCTAATTGACTCAGTAGCATCCAGTAATGTCATGCCATTAGCTGTGTGTCATAGATTGGGTTTGACACCCACTAAGACAAATAAGAAAGTGACATAGTTGGATAAAACAGAAGTTCCAGTTATAGGAGAGTTGAATAATATTCATATGCACTTATCATCCGATCCCAGAATTCAGCATTTCATTGACATTTTTGTAGTCGATATCCCAGATGGATATGGAATGGTCTTAGGATGAGACTGGACCCGCAGATTGAACGACTACTTCGCCACTAATTTCTCACACATGTGGTTACCATGGAGGGGTATTCCCAATAAAATTAGAGTTGAGAGCACACCGAGACTTAAGATAATGATTACTGAAAATGGAGAAAATAATGAAATTCTCTTCTGTGAGACAGACCTAGGACAGTATAGACCAAAGGCCTCAGAGGTTTTGATGCCACAATGCTCAAATAATCGGGAAGATTCACTGGAAATTGCAGATCCCGCAGAAGATCCCATTGAAAGTGATGAAGAGCTTTCACCAGATGAAAGTGAGAGCATGTTTGAAAATTTTCGAAGATTTGTGCTCAGGAGTACAAGAGAAAGAATTGGGGAGTCATGCTTGTATGCAGGACTTGTTATTACCCAACTGGTGTCGGATCCATAATGCTTTCCATTCCGAGTTCTCTTGTGCAATGTGCAAAGTGGCTCTAGACCAAGTACGCGCAAGAATTTCCCAAGTTTCAGAAGTTGAGTGTCTTAATTTGACATTGCAAAATGAAGACAGTGAGTCTAACAAAGAGCTATCATCAAGAGAAGAGATAACACAGGAAGTAGACAAAGTTCAAAAGGATTCAGTTCAGAAGAAAGAAACTCCCACTCCTCATCAATTGCCAGAACGAGAAAAAGTTTGGACCTTGAGGTTTGATGGTTCAAAGTCTAGGAAAGGCAACAGAGCTGGGTACGAGCTCATTAGTCCATCAAGCGAGACCTATTTAGCCGCCTTGAGATTGCAATTTCCATGTACCAACAATGTTACGAAATATGAGTCCTTAGTTCACGTATTGCTCCACGCAATTCACAAAAAGGTCAAAGTGCTACATGTTTATGGTGATTCAGAAATTGTGGTAAGGCAAATAAGGAAAAAATACGCTTGCAATGACAAAAGACTAAGAGGATACAGAAACTGTGTCTGGGATCTCATCAAAAGATTTTACGCTTTCAACATCAAATCAGTGTATCGTTCTCAAAACAAAGTGGCAAATTATTTAGCCCAATCAGCAAGTTCCTTAGAGCCACTGGAGATGGATGCCGTGAAGAAATTTACAATGGAAATCACTTCGACACCATCAGTTCCAGATAACATTACAAACTTCCAAGTGTTCGACGACGACAAGCACATCCTTGATTTCTTGACAAATTCAGATATTTTCCTCACGCAAGTCATTGATGAAGAGGAAGACCGAGGGGAAATTGAATTTGATACCGAGGGCATAATGAATTTGAAGACCAATAACATTCCCAAAGGAATGATACAACTAGAAAGGATCTTCGATCAAGATCAAATCAATGCCATCAAGTACCAAAGAGAGGGAGGAGGCCAACATGAAGCGGTCAACCTTGGAACGCAGGGAGAAGTGAGAGATGTTCTCATTGGTAAAGTATGCACATATGAAGAAAAAGAGTAGATAATCAAGAGTTTGAAACAATTCAAAGACATTATTGCCTGGAGCTACGAGGGTCTGAAAACATATGATACCTCAATTATTACACACACTATTCCCCTCAAAGCAAGCAATAAACCATTTAGACAATGTCAGAGGCGTGTGAATCCTCTGCTAGAGCCCCTCAATTTTCAAGAAGTAAGGAAGTTACTTTCAGCAGGCATTATCTTTCCAGTATGCCACTCAACATGGGTCGTCAATTTGGTACCTATTCGAAAAAAGAACGGAGAGATAAGGTTGTGTGTAGACTTCCGAAATCTTAACAAGTCCTCAGAAAAGGACAATTATCCACTACCCTCATTAGATGAAGTCATTCAAATTGTAAATGGATCCCAGATGATGTCATTCCTCGATGGATATTCTGGCTACAATCAAGTGCTTGTGGAACCTGAGGATAGGCTTAAGACGACATTCACAACAAAGTGGGGTACATTTGCTTACAAAAGGATGCCATTTGGTCTGATCAATGCCAAGGCCACCTTTCAAAGGGCTATGGATATTGCTTTCAAGGATCTCATAAGGAAGTGCATCATTATCTACATGGATGACCTTACTATGTTTTCAAAGAAGAGAGAAACTCATGTCAAAGATTTGATAAGGATATTTGAAAGATGCAGAAAATACGGAATATCCTTGAACCTGAAGAAATGTGTATTCGGGGTGATTGAAGGAATTGCTTGGCCATGTGATAACAGAAAAGGGTATTCTTATCAACCCTGATCGAGTAGAGGCTATTTCAAGGATCGGCTTGCCGTCAAGTCAGAAGGAATTGAAGTCTTTCTTCGAAAAGATTAAATTTGTAAGAAAATTTATAACAGGATTTGCTGAGATAGTCAGGCCCTTGAATGAAATGCTCTAAAAGGATGCAAAGATAGAATGGACGGAGCTAGCAAGAAAAGCTTTTGAAGAAATTAAATAGGCCATAATTGATGCTCCTGTCTTGGTCAGTCCTGATTATACAAAGCCTTTTTATCTCTACTCTTTCGCATCAGAGCATACATGTGCTGCAATGTTAACACAAAGGACAGAAGAGAAGGATGAACATCTTATTGCTTTTATGAGCGCACCTTTCAAGGATGCAGAGCTGAAATACCTGAACGTTGAGAAGCAAGCATATGCCTTGGTCAAGGCAATAAAGAAATTTCGACACTACATATTGAGAAGTAAAGTCTTTATTGTGGTCCCAAATGTGATAGTTAAAACTCTCCTAATGCAAAACAAATTAGGAGAAAGGAGAGGAAAGAGGGTCACAATTATTCAGGAGTATGATGTCAAAATTCAGCCAATGAAGATCATCCATGGCCAAGCCTTGACACAGACCATAGCCACCGGACCAGGACTTGTACAACAAGTGTATGAACTTCAAGGAGTATCCCCTGACGAATGGTATGACGATATCATCTACTTCTTTCTTAATCACAAATGCCCAAACCATTTGAACCCTGTGCAAAAGTGGGCTTTACGAATGAAGAGCCAAAGGTACATGTTGCAAGGAGCAGTGTTATATAGGAGAAATCATGGAGTTTTTCTAAGGTGCCTAGGAAAAGAAGAAGCTAAAAAGACAATAGAGCATTTCCATTCTAGATTTGGAACCGGTCACGAATGAGCGCTTGCAACAGCACACCAAATTTTGATGGCCGACTATTATTGGCCGACAGTATTCAAAGATGCATACGATCACGTGAAGACTTGTCACACATGCCAAGTCACTGCCGCACAAGAAAAGAACCCAGCTATACCACTGCAACCTGTGATTGAAGTGCGACCCTTTGCAAAGTGGGGGCTCGATTTCATTGGTATGATTAATCCACCTTCCTCAACACAACACAGGTATATTCTAACCACAACTGACTACTGCACGCGGTGGTCAAGAGCTCAGGCTTTGAAGTTTTGCACTTCTGATACTGTAATCAAATTTTTGGAAGAAAACATTATCACTAGGTTTGGTTGTCCTCATGCTTTAGTGTGTGATAATGGTTTTGCGTTTTCTTCATTGAGATTTTCTAACTGGGCTTTCGAGTATGGTATCACTCTGAAATTTTCATCAAATTACTATCCCCAGGGCAACGGATTAGCTGAATCCATGAACAAGAATTTATTGAATGTCATCAAGAAACTGCTAGACAAAAATCCAAGGGACTAGCACATGCAATTGAGATTCACTCTTTGGGAGAATAGAGTAAGAGTAAAGAGTTCCTTGGGTACATCACCCTACCACCTAGTTTACAGGCAAGATCCAATATTTCCTATACAATTGAGGATTCCAACTTTGCAGTTCATGCAAGAGTGTTTGGAAGAAGAAGAGAGGGTCAAAACCAGATTGTCGCAGTTACTGCTTTTAGAAGAAAGAAGAGATCAAGCCTTGGAGAAATTTTCCAAACATCAAGACATTGTCAAAAGATGGTTCGATAAACGAGTGAGAGTTAAGGCATTTCGAATTTCCGATCTAGTCCTCTATTGGGACAGAGCTCACGAGAGAAGAGGAGACCACAATAAATTCGACAACCTATGGATGGGTCCCTTTCATATTTCAAAAATTTTGGGAGACAATGCTTTTAAACTAAAGAGACTAAATGGAGAAGAAGTTCGATTGCCCGTCAACAGGCAATTTCTAAAGCATTACTTCCAGTCCTAGACTCCTAGTGGGTCTTGCTTTGTACATAGCTAGATTAGATTTCTTTTCCTGTTTGGGTTTGTTTTTGCTTTCAGTTTTCCTGCTTTCTTAAATTAGTTTGCTTTGTTAGTTTTCTTGCGTTCATTTTCTTTGCTTTGGTTTTGTTGTTTTGAATAAATGGTGGATCTCCATTTGCAAGAAGGTAAGGTATTCCAAATGCGCACACTGGTCTTATTCCGCAAAGTAATGTTTAGATTATTCCATTGATAAATACTCGTTAGGAATCTCAAAATTCGAGATTGAATCCTTCTAGTTTAACTTTAGGTTAGGATTTGTACTTGGCTAGAAGGGGAATCGTATATTGTGTCTAGACAGTGAGTATTGAAGATCACTATATTTTTACACACTTATAATTTCTCTGAGTCATTATGGTTTCCTAGGAGAAGTCAGGGTTAGGCTAATCAAAATTCTAGCTCCAACGCCACTATAATACTCAAACCCATGTGAGCTTCACTGCTTACAAGCCAAAATGTGTAAATATGTGAAAAGAAAAGAATTATCAAAAGAAATAAAGAAAAATAGAAGAATCAAAACATTTGGCTTTTCGGTGTGCGAGCATCTCTACAGGTGTGCACTCAAGTTGATCAATCATCAAAAGAGAAAAACAAGAAAATCAAAAGAAATTATAAATCACCGGAAGTAAAGCAATCTCTGTGAGTTTATAGAAGATAACCTTGTCGGGGCTATAGACGCTCGCTAGCAGCAAGGCTCTATCCAAGGATGCTTTTGGAGTTAGGACAAATTACAAAGCCTACAATGATAGAACCAAAGAGTCATATTGATTTCATGAGATGGAATAAACACATTTGCACACACTTGTGATTGAAGGGAAAAGTGTCTTGATCCAATCTAGGGTTTCTTTCCTTTCTGAGTAAACTTTTAACCTAGAGGTAAGTTAGTTCGATTTAGTCAGAGATTCTAGATTCATAATAGGTCTTTATCTTTGGAATGTTCAGGAACATTCCTCACGTGGAGTCGCCAGATGTTGTGACCTAATTCACACCTCACCCCATTGCAAATGGGGACCCTCATAATTTGCTTTTTAGGGTTTCGTTGTTGCGTATTGGTTTTCGTTTGGTCTCTATTTGGGGGATTTGAGTCTCAATTTTGAATGGTTACCCAATTCAAGCAAATGAGTTTTAGAATGGATCACTATGCAAACGTCGCCATCATGCTTAGGAGGCCTGGGAGACAAAGATCGACTGTCATTTCAGTCAATTCTGACACCTCCCAGTTTTTAGGGTTTTTCAATCTGGCCCCCTATTTTTTAGGACCTACATTTTTTGGCACTTTTGGGCAATTCTGAGATCCCTATTTTTTAGGGTCTATTTTTAGAAAGTTGCTATTTTTGGAAAAATTTCTATTTTTAGAAAGTTTCTATATTTGGAAAGGTCTTGAGTTTTGAAAATCCACTCAGAAGCTCGAAAAGATCAACAGAACTCTTAGAAAATCGATTTGAAAATTTTTGAATTCATGGTGAAATTTTGGAAAATCACAGAAAAATTTAAAAAAAATATGGAAAAATCATTCAAAAATCACAGAGGATGGTGAAAAATCTGAGAAATTCATCAAGAAATCTAAAGGGATTATGGATAAAATCTGAGTAATCATGGTGAATTTTCCTAAGTTTGGATTCATGGAGGTCCAACCAGCAAGGAGAAAGAGGAAGTCAATGGCGAACAGCTTCAGCCAAGCAATGTTAATGGCAAAAAGTGAAGGCAAGTCCGACTTGCCATGGCACAAAGATTAGCCAAGTCCACCTTGGACATAATGAAGAAATGGCAAGACATTTTGCTAAGTCCACCTAGCCTTAGAGAGGAGAGGGCAAGAAATTTAGTAAAGTTTGCCTTGTATGGCAAGAGAAGAGGTGAAGTCTGCCATTAGACATAAGGAACAATGGCAAGACATCTTCCTAATTCTGCCTTGTATGGCAAGATAAAAGGCAAAGTCCACCTTGGAATGGGTAGACACAAAGCAAAGTCCACCCAGCCTTAGCGAAAATATGGATGGCAAGAAAATGAAGGAAGTCTGCCCCAAGTGTTAAATGGCATGCTAAGAGACAAAGCCTGCCTTGAGCTAGAGATGAAATGGAAAAGGAAAGAACCAAGTCCACCCCAAGCCAAAAGTTGAAGTGGCATGAAATTTAGTGAAGTCCGCTTTAAAGTGGCTAAGAAATAGACAAAGTCCGCCTTGAATGGCAAAGAGATGAAGAAAGTCCGCCCCTATCCAAATGTGAAGTGGCAATAAAACATGCCAAGTCCACCTTGGGCATAAGACAATGGCTATGCAAATGATGAAGTCCGCCCAAAAGGTGGCAAAGAAATGAGGCAAGTTCGCCTAGCCTTAGAGAGGAGATGGCAAGAAATTTAGCAAAGTCCGCCTTGAAGAAAAAGTTGAATGGCTAAACTAATAAGGAAGTTCGCCATGTCTAGAGAAGTGTGAAAATTAAAATTTTTGCCTAAGTATGAATGTTGGAAAATTAAAAAAAAATATATGCTGGCATTTTAGATAATTCGCCTAAGTCCAAACATCAAAATGTCTAAAGAAAATCATGCCAGATGATTTAGCAAGATAAAATAAATCTTGCCAGAGACTTTGGACGATAAAAATCATGGCCAAATAATTTTGGACAAAAGGATTTATGGAAAAATAATTTTGGACGATAAAAGTTATGGCAAAATAAATTGGAAGAAAAGAAAATTCGCCTAAGGCAAATGAAAAATTTCAAAAATCAAAATTGCCTTAGACAAAAAATAATTTACCATAAAACGAATGGGTTGGAAATAAGACACCCCAAAAGGATAAACTTGAAAAATTGAAATTGGAAAAAGGACAAAAAGAGCTTTATTGAACTCGCATTGAATTTGGAAACTTTCCCAGATACTATCGTCGAAGATAAAACTTGCGACTTGGACGCTGAGTAAAAGACAAGTTAAAGCTCGATTTTAAGGAAACATTTGAAATTTGCTAATTGGATCG
This sequence comes from Sequoia sempervirens, assembly GCA_007258455.2. Classification (NCBI taxonomy): domain Eukaryota; kingdom Viridiplantae; phylum Streptophyta; class Pinopsida; order Cupressales; family Cupressaceae; genus Sequoia; species Sequoia sempervirens. Next base: position 30,450,394 of record VDFB02049217.1, on the reverse strand, counting down.
ATTTTCTCACCTTTATAATTGATTTCACTTCTCATTTTTACAATGGTCTGATCTTCGAAAGAAAAGTGTGAGAAAAAATTTGTCTAAGACACGAAAGTGAGAAAAGTCTGAAGCGAAGTAAAAGAAGCAATTTTTTTACCAGCTTGCATTGTGATCGTGATCATTTCTTTTGTCCAGAAGAGCCAGGCAGATTTACTTTGTCCACTTCATTTTGGCATAAAACTTCATCATTTATTTTCTTTCCAGCTTGATTTTTCAAGAAGTCTAATTTAACAACTAGCTGGAATATCTTTCAGAGTGACTCAAATTTTGAATTCTAAATATTTTCTTTACCTTTTCCTTGCAGATTTATTTTCGAAACGGTAAAGATGAAGTTTGCCAGCAAGGGTGTGCAGATGCAGTCAAAGATAAAATCTAAGTGGGAGCATGTTGTGGACACCAATCTTGGCCAAGTTGACCTTGATGACTTTAGGAAAAGAATGTACGGAAGCGATGGATGTCTACCTACGCCAATTGCGAGAAGAATGATGCGCAGTGGAATTGTTCATGCAGTCGGATTTCTGCTAGCACAAGAGTGTCTGAAACTTATGGTGGAATGTGCATTGCACTATAATGCATGACAAAGGAAAATAGAAGCTCCTGATGGAAGAGTTCTTGCATACTTGTCCGAACCCGCCATTCAAGAAATTTTCAGAATTCCAGTTTACAATAGAACATCCTACTGCACCAAGGAGGATGCACTTAAGCTTTACCAGAACCAACAAGACCTTTGTGCATCAAACATAAACAAGACTTGGTTGCTGAAGCCCAAACCTACTATAGGGAAGATGCCGAAGAAATTGGTCAGAACACATTTCAAAGAAGAATATGGCGACATAGTCTTGCTGCCAAATAGAATAGTAGGCAATCCTCATGGTGCGCCTTTCGAAAACTGGATGTATTATTTCATTGATGAAATAACTACCAGAGTCAAGATGTTTAAATGGTCCAGAATGATCAGTGATAACCTCCATGAGCAGTTGATTAACCTGGAGGAAACCAAGACCTTTCACATGAGCTCGTATGTCATATATTCGCTTGCGAGGTATTACAAGTATTCTGGCCTGGTTTGCAAAGGTGTGGTTGGCAATGGCGAAGGACAACTCAAGGCATATGATTGTTATCTGCAGTTGCAACTAAAAGAGAAGTCACATTTTCGATGAGCTCATGATGCCTTTTTGATGTACATCACTCCGCTTCTCCAAGGCAGAATTCACCAGAGACTCACCCATGAGGCCAAGAGTTTGATTGGCAGATATGGATCGTGGTTCATCCAATATCCCAAGTTCACTTACATTAGGATCCAAGGATTCTCAGGAAATCCTTATAGACTGCCCATCTACCCAACCAAATAATGGTTTTGTTGGAAGTGTTGAGGCAATTGGAGGCGTATCATAATATTCAAAGGCCTAAATAGAAGGCAGCTATCAACTTTCCTTTTTTCATTGGCAATATGGAGGAGTGTAATGTCCCCTTCTCATCAGTGATCAGCGTTGCAGTTCATCAGTCTATTCCGGAACCCATAGACTGGAATGAGGTGAAAATTAGGGTTTCTTGGGCTTGGAATTCTATGGCATTTCATATTATTTACTATTTTTAGTAAATGCTAGTTGTGGCAGTTGCAGTTGTCTATTCTTAATCCTTAGCAGTTGGAGCAATTGTTATATTTTGGTTTGGTCTTCAGTTGGCAAAAATATTAAATTAATGGCATTTTGTTCTATTTCACTGTTGACCCCCCACCTTGGCCTAAGGAGTTAACTTAAGTTGTTTTAAAGTGGGGCCATGAAGGGTACGCCCTCATCAAAAGTTTAATTATTCTTTATTCAAATATTTTCTTATCTTGAAAGTGGACGCCACTTTTATTATTTTGAATAAAGTGTAATGTTGAAGGCCTTTTGGGATGCCACTTGAGAAGTTGATTGGTCTTTGAGAATTGGAAGAGTCTCTTGTGTCTTTTGAGCTGCTTCTCAGGCAATTGAAGAGTCTTGATGAGTTCTTATTTATTGAAGGTATTTTCTCCAGCATTTCATCCATCAATTACCTTACTGTTATGCTGTCAAAATGACTATGGAGATTTTGTTATTGCTTCGAGGATGCTACCTCCTAGCCCCTTCCTAATTTCGTGTTTGAAATACAACACCTAGTTGGAACATTGCTGCTTCTCACATCAGACTAGCAGATTGAGCAACAAAGGTTGAGAATTTTGGTGAATTCTACAGTTTTGAATTTCCTGGTTTTGTTACAGCTGAAGCTGTTTTCTGTTCATATCTTGTGGAGTGATTTTTATTTCGTTCTGGGTATTTGAGTAATCAAATTATTGACTTGAGGCGCCATCTTCCTCCAAAAATTAGAATTTAATTTGAAGTTGCTGATTTTATATTGAAAAATCAATTTTCTTAAGGGGCCGTACCATTTGGTGATGCCTTGGGATTCGTGCCAAATAAATTAGAGACTTTGGTGGCTGTTTCTGGATTCTATCTTGGGCGCCAGACTTATAAGGAGCATTTGCAACTTATTTCACGTCATTCGGAGAAGAATTGAGTGAGTTATGATAATTTCATTGATTCTCACAGTTGCAGATTGATATTTCCAGTTTACTGTTTTTTATATTAGATTGTTGAGGTTCTGATTTCTAATTCATTAGCAGCTGTTAGAGAGTTAAAATATCATTGAAAAACATCTATTAATCTTGTGTATGAAGATTGCTATATTTCCTATGTAATTTGGAGCTTACTTCACAATGTACAAACTGTAAACAGTAGTACTGTTCCAGTTTAATTTGCTGCAATTTCTTTCTGTATCTTCTCACATAAGTCCCCTGGATGGTTTACCGCCAGTGAGGTTAAATTGATTGTAATATCTTATACCCACTCATAGTGGTGAATCCCCACAGCATTGTGGATGCCCGCTATAGCAGATGAATTGCTTTTATTTGTAATCTTTTCCCCCCACTGTTTGGTGGTAGTGTGGAATTATTTCTCATGGCTGGTTATCTGCCTAACAGTTTATAATTTCAATTTCTTAGACTCCGTCATATGTTAGCACCTCGCCCTCAGTGGGATCTTGAGTGCACATTCTTGACGTTGAGTAGTTCTTCCATTCAAGTTCAGTTTCTTCAATTCAAGTTCAGTATCTTCCATTCAAGTTCAGATTTTAGTTTGAGGCTAACGCTAATCCAATCATCTATTGTTGGTTATTGTGTGTTAAATTCATCGAAAAAAATTGGTTAGCATATTTCAGTGGTATCAGAGCAGAAGATCCTGCCATCCTGTGGCAAATTGCAGTAGTTAACTGATGAGTGAAAAAGACACTAGGCCATACACTAGAAGTCAGGCCAGAAATCAGCATCAGTTTTCGCCCGTTCCAGAGGCAGATACCTTCTCAGAAGTTCTAAGAGACCTTGGTAAAACAGTGGAAGGTTCAGATAATTCAGTGGAAGTGGTTGATCACACAACTGTCATAATGTCAGATTCAGTGAGAAGAGATAATGAAGAGAGGGATAGAGTGGAGAAGAAGTTTGACGGGATGATAGATATGATGTCCCGTTTATTATCCAAGTTGGATCAGCAAGCAGCTCAGAGTATTATTCAGCCCCAAAATAACTCAGCTGGAGAAAGTAGTGGAGTAAATGGAAATAATAATAGTGGCAGTCCTGAGGTGAATACTAGAGACAGAATTGTAGGTCAGCATACTACAATTCATAGTGGGTCATCCTCTAGACCCCTCTTTCCTGTTTTCACACCAAGGGAAGAGCAACAACCAGTTGAGGCTACTCCAAACTTTGCTGATGATGCTCGTCAAGCCTATATGGAGTATGTTTCTTTACCTCTTGACTTGAGAGGAGCATGGACCTTTGATCAATTCATGAATCAAAGGAGTCGGAGAAATGGTGGTAGGAATGATCAACGTCCTCCTGCAGGCCCTAGAAATGATTTTTACCAAGCATTGGGAAAGATCACTATGGAACATTTTGATGGTGGTAACAAGTGTACAGCCAGGTCATGGGTGCAAAAGTTAGATAACTACCTCTCTCTTAGACCTATGCCGGAAGAAGATGCTATCAAATTTGCTACCTTGCATTTAGATGGCATAGCTCATGAATGGTGGACTCACGGTTTGGTCACTCTTGGCCATAACCTTATTCGCACATATGGAGAGTTTACCAATAAGCTGATTGAGAGATTTGACACCAAAGATCCGGAATTGAAATTTAGAGAATTGGCACAGTTGAAACAGCAAGGATCTTTAGAAAGTTATGTGGCTGATTTTCAGAGGTTGTCAGTAATGGTGCCAAACATTACTGAAAGAAGATTTGTAGTTCTTTTTGCTGAAGGTTTAATGGAGCCTTTGAAGGGTTGGGTCAAAGCATTTGATCCTCCAACACTAGATGAAGCTATCAAGAAAGCTAGGAGCATGGAGTTGGCAGCCCCAAGGCCTAAATTTCACTCAAAACCATTCAGCCATAAGAAAGATAAAAAGCCTTCTTCAAATCTGCCCAAGAAGTTTCCACCAAGGCTGTCCGAAGAGCTCAAAGAACAGCTTAGAAAGGATGGAGTTTGCTTCACTTGTCGTGAGCCTTGGGTGAAAGGCCACCGTTGCTATGGAAGAGGCAAAGTAGTTCGAATGGAGGGCTATTCTGATTATGGATCAGAATCTGATTCGTCTGATCAGCAATACGAATCAGCAAGTAGTGAAGGTGAAGAAGTTCAAGAAGACAAGTCCGAAGAGGTTGGAGATGGTAGTGCTTTTGCACAACTATCTAGTTTTCAAAAGAATGAATCTTTTAGGGTTCATGGAGTTGTAAATTCACAAAGGATAGTTGCTCTAATTGATACCGGAGCAACTCACAATTTTATTGATGAAGGGCTAGTTGCTAGAAAAGGTTTGAAGACTGAAGATTTTGATGGTTTCAAAGTAATGGTTGCTGATGGTTTCACTATGTCTTGCACAAGGAGAATTCCTAATCTATCTTTGCAATTAGGGAATCATGAAATTAAGGATGATTTTTATGTGGTGGGTATAGGAGACACTGATGTTGTGTTGGGCATACAATGGTTGCGATCTCTTGGTGAGATCACATTGAATTTGCAAACCATGGAGCTGAAATTTCAGTCTAATGGAAGGAAGGTTGTTTTAAGAGGGATGTCAAATGGAGGCCCTCGAATTGTGTCTTTGAAAATGATGGAAAGGCTGATCCGCCATGATCAGGTTGAATGGGCTGCTGAATGTATGGTTTTACCAGCTGATCCGATTGAGGAAAAATGGCAATATCATCCTGATATTCAAGCCTTACTTTCAAAGAAAAGTAAAGTCTTTGGAAGCTTACCTCCTGGAAGACCTCCTGAAAGAGGTTTTGAGCATGTGATTGAGTTAGAAGAAGGAGCAAAACCAGTCATTACTACACCTTACCGCTATCCAAAGAGGCAGAAAGATGAAATTGAAAAAGCTATCAAGGAGCTGTTGGAAAGTGGTTTTATTAGACCAAACAAGAGTCCATTTGCTTCAGCAGTAGTGCTGGTCAAAAAGAAAGATGGTACAATGCGTATGTGTGTTGACTATCGCGCATTAAATCAGAAAACCATCAAGAATAGATATCCTATCCCTAGGATTGATGAGCTTATTGATGAGCTCCATGGGGCAATGTTCTTCTCAAAGATTGATCTTCGTTCAGGCTATCACCAAATCAGAATGAGGGAGGAGGATATAGAAAAGACAGCGTTTAGATGCCACTTTGGGCATTTTGAATTTCTTGTCATGCCTTTTGGTTTGACAAATGCACCAGCCACATTCCAATCTTGTATGAACAAGATTTTTAGACAGCAGTTGAGGAAGTTTGTGCTCATCTTCTTCGACGATATTCTCATATTCAGTAAGTCATGGGAAGAGCACCTTAAGCATTTGGAAGAAGTGCTTAACATTTTAGAGGCGGAATGTTTATTCGCCAAAGAATCAAAGTGTGAGTTTGGGTTGACAGAACTTTTATACCTTGGCCACATTATCAGTTCAAAGGGTGTGAAAGTGGATCCAGAAAAGATAAGGGCCATTCTTGATTGGCCAACTCCAAAGACTATTTCTCATTTGAGAGGGTTTTTAGGGTTATGTGGATTTTATAGAAGATTTGTAAAAGGCTATTCTCATCAAGCAACACCTTTGACAGATCTTACAAAGAAAGGAGCTTTTCTTTGGACTAAGCAAGCACAAGAGGTTTTTGATAAGTTTAAACAAATCATGAGTTCGTGTCCAGTATTGGCACTTCCGGATTTCTCAAAACCTTTTGAATTACAATGTGATGCTTCAGGAGAAGGAGTTGGAGCTGTCCTAATGCAAGACAAACATCCTATTGTCTTCGAGAGTAGAAAGTTGAGAGGGGCAGAAAAAACTTACTCCATTTATGACAAAGAGATGCTTTCCATCATGCATGCTTTGTCTAAATTCCGTCAATACTTGGTGGGAAGTAAATTTGTTGTTAAGACTGATCACAACAGTCTTAAACATTTTATGCGCCAAAAGGAATTGAATGAAAGGCAGCAAAAATGGGTAAGTAAACTCCAAGCATATGACTTTGACATTGAATATGTCAAAGGAAAAAATAATATAGTTGCTGATGCTCTTTCTAGAAGGCCTCATTTGCAGTCAATTTGTGAGTTATCAGCTGATTGGAAAGAATTAATTGCTGCTGATTATGTTAAAAATCAGTTTGCAACCAGCTTGTTAGAAGGTCATTTGGTTGATGAAAGGTATAAGTTGGTTGATGGATTAATTTATTACAAAGATAGAATCTTTTTAGTGCAAGAATCTAAGCTTAAGAAAAAGATTCTACAATCTTTTCATGATGTTCCCCTTGCTGGTCATCAAGGGATTTTCAAGACTTATAAGCAGATTCGTGAAAGATTCACTTGGAAAGGTTTGAAAGAAGAAGTCTTGAACTACATTAGAGAGTGTCCTATTTGTCAAAGAAATAAAAATGAACACTCTTATCCTGCTGGTCTACTTCAGCCCTTGCCCATTCCAAATCAGAAGTGGGAAAGTATTGCCATGGACTTTATCACGGGGTTGCCCAAGGTGCAAGGACGTGATTGTATATTTGTTGTGGTTGATAGACTAACGAAATTTGCTCATTTCTTTGCTGTTACCACTTCATTTACAGCAGCTCAAGTGGTTGAGTTGTTTTTTAGAGAAGTGTTCCGTTTGCATGGGTTGCCTAGAACAATTGTCAGTGATAGGGACAGCAAGTTCCTAAGTGTTTTTTGGCAGGAGATCTTTAGATTGAGTGGGACAGTGCTTACTCCAAGCACAAGTTATCACCCACAAACAGATGGGCAGTCAGAAATTGTTAATAAGTGGTTAGAGGGCTACCTAAGGAACTATGTTTCAGGACAGCAGCGAGCTTGGATTAAATGGCTTCATTTAGGAGAGTATTGTTACAACTCTTCTTATCACATGTCAATTAAGATGTCCCCTTTTAAGGCACTTTATGGTTATGAGGCTACTAATTTTGTTGATTTAGTGTTTGGTGATAGTAGAGCTCCACAAGCACTGGATATGTTACAACAAAGCCAAGACATCTTGAAAACTCTTAAGGAAAATCTGCAACAAGCTCAAAATCAGCAGAAGTTATACGCTGATCTGCAGCGTGTGGAAAGGTCTTTTGAAGTTGGGGACATGGTCTATTTGAGGCTTCAGCCATATAGATAATCTTCTCTCAAGAAGAGTGGTGCAGAAAAGTTGAAGCCACGTTTTTATGGTCCTTTCAAAATCACCAAAAGGATTAGTGAAGTTGCTTATGAATTGGAACTTCCAGCTGAAAGCAAAATACATAATGTTTTTCATGTGTCTCGCCTCAAGAAGGCAATTGGACACAATGTGGTGGCTACATCAGAATTACCTCCATTGGATGAGGAAGGTCATTTAGTGTTGATTCCAGAAGAAATCCTTGATACTAGAGAACATTCTTTGAGAAGAAGGACAATCAAAGAATATTTGGTTAGATGGAGGAACTTGCCTATTGAAGATGCTACGTGGGAAGGTGAACAGATTTTGTTGCATCCATCTTTGCAGTTGCTTGAGGATAAGCAATTTCGAGGAGGGTGGACTGTAATGTCCCCTTCTCATCAGTGATCAGCATTGCAGTTCATCAGTCTATTCCGGAACCCGTAGACTGGAATGAAGTGAAAATTAGGGTTTCTTGGGCTTGGCATTCTATGGCATTTCATATTATTTACTATTTTTAGTAAATGCTAGTTGTGGCAGTTGCAGTTGTCTATTCTTAATCCTTAGCAGTTGGAGCAGTTGTTATATTTTGGTTTGGTCTTCAGTTGGCAAAAATATTGAATTAATGGCATTTTGTTCTATTTCACTGTTGACCCCCCACCTTGGCCTAAGGAGTTAACTTAAGTTGTTTTAAAGTGGGGCCATGAAGGGTACGCCCTCATCAAAAGTTTAATTATTCTTTATTCAAATATTTCCTTATCTTGAAAGTGGACGCCACTTTTATTATTTTGAATAAAGTGTAATGTTGAAGGCCTTTTGGGACACCACTTGAGAAGTTGACTGGTCTTTGAGAATTGGAAGAGTCTCTTGTGTCTTTTGAGCTGCTTCTTAGGCAATTGAAGAGTCTTGATGAGTTCTTATTTATTGAAGGTCTTTGCTCCAGCATTTCATCCATCAATTACCTTACTGTTATGCTGTCAAAATGACTATGGACATTTTGTTATTGCTTCGAGGATGCTACCTCCTAGCCCCTTCCCAATTTCGTGTTTGAAATACAACACCTAGTTGGAACATTGCTGCTTCTCACATCAGACTAGCAGATTGAGCAACAAAGGTTGAGAATTTTGGTGAATTCTACAGTTTTGAATTTCCTGGTTTTGCTACAGCTGAAGCTGTTTTCTGTTCATATCTTGTGGAGTGATTTTTATTTCGTTCTGGGTATTTGAGTAATCAAATTATTGACTTGAGGCGCCATCTTCCTCCAAAAATCAGAATTTAATTTGAAGTTGCTGATTTTATATTGAAAATTTGATTTTCTCAAGGGGTCGTACCATTTGGCGATGCCTTGGGATTCGTGCCAAATAAATTAGAGACTTTGGTGGCTATTTCTGGATTCTATCTTGGGCGCCAGACTTATAAGGAGCATTTGCAACTTATTTCACATCATTCGGAGAAGAATTGAGTGAGTTATGATAATTTCATTGATTCTCACAGTTGTAGATTGATATTTCCAGTTTACTATTTTTTATATCAGATTGTTGAGGTTCTGATTTTTGATTCATTAGCAGCTGTTAGAGAGTTAAAATATCATTGAAAAACATCTATTAATCTTGTGTATGAAGATTGCTATATTTCCTATGTAATTTGGAGCTTACTTCACAATGTACAAACTGTAAACAGTAGTACTGTTCCAGTTTAATTTGCTGTAATTTCTTTCTGTATCTTCTCACATAAGTCCCCTGGATGGTTTACCGCCAGTGAGGTTAAATTGATTGTAATATCTTATACCCACTCATAGTGGTGAATCCCCACAGCATTGTGGATGCCCGCCGCAGCGGATGAATTGCTTTTATTTGTAATCTTTTCCCCCCACTGTTTGGTGGTAGTGTGGAATTGTTTCTCATTGCTGGTTATCTGCCTAACAGTTTATAATTTCAATTTCTTAGACTCCGTCATATGTTAGCACCTCGCCCTCAGTGGGATCTTGAGTGTACATTCTTGACGTTGAGTAGTTCTTCCATTCAAGTTCAGTTTCTTCAATTCAAGTTCAGTATCTTCCATTCAAGTTCAGATTTTAGTTTGAGGCTAACGCTAATCCAATCATCTATTGCTGGTTATTGTGTGTTAAATTCATCAAAAAAAATTGGTTAGCATATTTCAAGGAGTCATGTCTAATGGCACAAGTAGCGGAGAGTGCTCGACTGGAGATCCAAAAATATCCATTCATATCATACAAGTCCAGGAATAACTTTGATCCACTCCATCACATCAAGACTATGGATGGAGAGAAATACAAGCACCGAGTAGATTTAGAAGACTTCTAGGCTAATGCTGCTGATGAATATGACATGAGAAAGAGGTTGTGGTCAAGATTGCCACTAAGTATGATAAGGGCAATGGAGATTTTCAAAGTACCGGATCAACTACATGATGACGAAGTGTATGTGCAGCTAGGCTTCAATGAGAACTAGCCACTCGCCCCTGTGAGGTGGTTTGAGCCTGAGATAGGTGACCTTGCAACATTCATGCAACCTGTTTTCAAGTATTCTCAATGGTGGATAGATTGGCAGGTAGAAACTCTAAGGCAGAGAAATGTGCAATTCATGTATGAATTGATGGGTGATACAGAGTCGTGTTCTTCAAAAACCGATGCATCTCATGGAGATGGGCCAACAGATGCCGCCAACTTGGGAAAGAGAAAAGAAATTGGTAAATCTGCAAAACAGGACAAGGATAAAGTGATAGATGAAGGACCTTCTCGGGAGAAGCATAAATCCAGACCTCTTCAGTTGGCCACTTCCAGAAATATAGAAGAAATACTTGCCTTGAATAAAGAGTCTTTGGAGAATGTCAAGATTCCTTCCCCAGTTAGAGATGTGGAGCCAATACAACTAGAGGACAATGCTCAACCTTCTCCTACAGGCACCGAGATCCTAGAATCAAACAATGATGTAGATATTATGGATGGAGAATTTGAGGAAGGAATGATTTCTACCCTCAAAGGAATCCAAGAGGACCCATCCATGCAAGACATTCCAAATATCCAAAAACTTCATGATATACTAGAGATTCAGGAAGAGCAAGAAGTGCAGGATATTCAAGAAGTCCAAGATCAATAGGAGGACATAATTAAGCAACCAACCATCCCAGAGTGGCTAAAAGAAAGATTAAAAAGAAAGGCACCAGCAGAGGTTCCTAAAGAAGATGGTGCCATAGATTTCTTGGCAAGGCTAGAAGAAACTGCCACAAGGAAGAAAGCCAAGAAATTTTCCACCATCCAAAGGGATGAACTTGGCAATTTCACAGTGCAAATTGCAGTACCTACAGCTGATAAGTTCCAAGATGAGATTTCCCTGGATGAGTACGCCATCACAACCATTGACATGGCTCCAACAACGAAAGGGCAAGAAGTCAAGGACTTAGACAATTCCATTGCCACCATCAAGTCCAAGCTGGAAAGGGAAGTAGCCAAGAAAAAGGAATATAAAAAAGAGATTGACCACCTAAAAAATTACATCCAGCACTTGACCAAGCTGCTAAATGAAGGTGACTAAGCAACGCTTCTACCTCCAAACTCTTCACTAGAACCAGTCAGAAATTTTGAAGAGTTGACTACAGCAAGAGAAGCTAAGGATTGGATGGATGGAAGGAAAGAAGAGGCAATGGTGTTCGCGGAAAAGTTGGCATGTGTGTATGAGCAGGCTTCCTTTTTGTTGTCACGAATTGCAGACTTAGCGGAATCATGGGGTGGCCTCGAAGATATTCAAAATAGGATTATCCCATGTATTCGAGAATTAAAAGGCATCTCGAAGCCAAGGTTGATTGATGATGGGATCATTGAGGTTGGAGCTGCATATGATTTCAATGGGTGGTATTATGCTCTGATTTCATGAAAAGGAGTCCTGGAAAAGGTAAAGCAGGATGGCACCAAAGTTGAAGAATAGACAAAAGAGATTCAGAGTAAAGTTTACCATATGGCTGTAGACATGCTCGACAAAGATGTCCGGAAGAAACATTTGCAGCCAAAGAATTTAAAAAAACAAGTGCAGAAAATTTTCTGCACCATCTCCAGACCAATCATGAAAGAAAACTTCACCAGGGTATTCAACTTCATGACTGTCAAAAATTCTTTCTTGCTACAGGAACCGAAATGGGCGACCACTTTTGCAAAATGTGCTAAGAACTTGGACTTGCTGGAATACAATGTCAACGCGCTGCTAGACATTGCCATGGAGGAGGTCAGCTCGATCATGTCCAGATTCACCGAATGCAATGCTGCACAAGTGGATAAGGACGCAACTCCAGATGTCTGAGGTTTTCTCTAGTTAACTGGTTGATGTTTTGGAAACCCTAATTAGGGTTTAGTCATGTTAAATTTGGGCCATTGATCTCATTTCAATCTTGGCCATTCATTGTAATTCAAGAGTGCTATATAAACCCCCCCAGCTCTATTTCATTTCATTAGGAAATTAGATGAATTAGAGAATTAGAAGAATTAGAATTCATTAGAAGGCATTAGAGATTCATTCGATTGTAGAGAATAAGAGAGAGTTTTATGAGATTGTTGTGAAAACACTATTTTGATAATAAAGTTCAAATGCATGAGGTGCCTTGAATCCTTAATTGTCAAATGGTTGCATGGTCGCATATTTTCTTTCTCATTTAGTAAATTTGAATTAGAATATACGTTAAAAGAATGACAGATTGATAACGAAGATCAGTGAAATCTAGCTCATACTTTCTTTGAGTGGACGCTTTTCACTCAATGTGTAAAGTTAGACTGAGCTTTATTGTGGATGCTTAACTTCTGTTTGGATAATTATTATTCGATCTAATGGTAGTTATTCATTACGTGAAAATCATAAGCACATTCCCAGAAGAATTCACTTGCTCTGTGTAGTTGTCATATAACGTGGCGAAGCAGAGTATTGTCTATTTGGTTTCATTTAATCTTTGTTGTCTCTTGATTTCTTAGGAATAGCATAGTATCTCTAAAACCCTTAATCCTTTTTCACTTTTTTATAAAATCAAAAAATCCAAAATAATACTATATTCATGTCTCTGCTTTCCAGAGTAACTCGCAAAAGTAAGTCCCTTGTCATAACTAGCAAATCACATCAAAACCACAGAGCTCATCCGCATTCATCTTAAACATTGGAATTACCATATGATCTTACTTGCAATCTTAGCATATAAGGTAGTTTTTCAAGAGGGGATAGAGCGTCTTCGACACTTTATTCTAGAAATGTTTGTTGTGTCATAAAAGATGCATCAACAGGTCCTAGTCCTCAAATTTATCCATTTCTTACCTTGGGTCAAATCTATGATTTACCGTGGGGGGTAGGGTGGGATTCCCTCCAGGTTGGCGAAGGGAAGTGGCATTGGATGCCACAGTGGAAGGGTGATGGGGTATGGATGCCCCATTGGCATCTCGTCTGGCTATGTCATTTATGGCTAGCCCTTTGTATACTACCTGATTCCTTGTGGAGGACAGTTGTGGTCCCGTCCTCAAGATCTAGTGATGTGTGCTAATTATGATGAAGCAATCCCATCCGTTGCAAGGACATTTGGCTCGTTGGAAATGTACCATTTGTTGGGATTGGTGGCTGTTTGGTTAATCGAGTACGTTTATTTATTGAAGGTTTGTTTTTTTTGTTCATTATTCTCTGTAGGTGGTCGAGGCGTACGTTGGCTCTCATCTCTCTTCGGTTGGGGAAATCTAAGAGGGATTGCAGATGGAGAAGGGATCAAAATTTGTTATCGAGGTCTTGGTGGCGAGCCTCGCTCGTTTTAGGGCTGACACTCCCATTTCCCTAAGGTCGTCGGCAAGGAAAACATCTTTTAGAGAGATCATTGATCAAAGGCTTAAGAAGATTTTGCTCAATTGTGAGTCGTTGGTGCTCGTGGCTATGAAGATGGTTTTGAGGTTGGGCCATCTGGAGAGCAAGGAGTACAGGAGGGGCAACTTGCACGTCTCCTCTCATTTCCTAGCTTCCTTCTGGACAATCATGTCCTGAAGGTGGAGGCCAAAGGATTGTTGGTGAAATTGTTCAGAGAAGACCTAGTGTAAGATGTGGATGAGGTTTTGAGCGTGGTGGTTGAAGGAAGGGGCTGCCCGAGGCTGTGCGACATTGAAAGGCTTCGTTTGGAGGACACCATGAAGATTTATCCTTTCCTTTTGGACTTGCATGGACCAGGCCGCTGGAATTTTCCTCAAGAATTTTTTTGGTATGATGACGGTTGGTGACAAGGAGTGAAAAGTAGAATTTGAAGACTTTGCAAAATTGAATAAGTTTATGTAAGTTGGTTTTGGGTGGAAGCTTTTTTGGTAAAGTTTGGCCTTGGTTTTGTCCGTTATTCTAAAAATCTCTAGTAGCATATAGCCAGTAGTGGTTTTTTTGTAGTTGGTTTCAGTCGGGCTATCTTTGGCTCTCGATAGAATTTTTTTGGTTGTTGGTTGGTAGCTTAAGTTTCTGGTGGTCAGATGAAAATATAGCTCTGATAAAATCCTTTTACCTGCTCGGTCAACGCTTGTATTTTTGTAATTTTGTTTATTAATAAAATAACAAACCTTATGTATCAAAAAAAAATTAAAAAATCTATGATTTACCAAAATGACCTAGGTCAAATCTATATTTTATAATAATTATAACATTTTCTAAATGAATTTTTAAAATTAAAATTATAATTGTTACATGTTTGAAATGAATTTAAAAATTAATCAAATAGTTACATATATTTCTTTTTAAAACAAAAACAAAAATTATATTTAAAAGTAAATTAAATTTTTAAAAAATCATACAAACTACTATAAAATTTTTTTTAAAAATTGTGAGAAAGATTTAGGCCACTTCTCAATTTAAAACTATATTATAAGTATGGGGTTTTTATGTATTAAATTTTTATTTTATAAAAAAGATTTTTTTTTCATTTTTATAATTATTATTTTTTAATTTAAAATAAAAAATATAATATTTTATTTATTGAGGTTTATATTTTTTAAGATATGATTGAGTTAGATTTGATTTTTATTAATTATGAAGGATTGACTTTCTTTGTTGTGATGACAATTTAACTAAAGATATTAAATAATTTTAAACGATTTTTTTTTTTATGAATAACTCTTGATATTTTAATAATTTAACTAAGAGACAACTTCCAATTTATTTTTATTTAATTTAAATATATACTACCAAAAAACAATAATCCACCTGATAAAAACACTTTTATAAATTAAACTGTTTTTATTAAAAAATAAATTAAAAAACCCACTCTATAAAACCGTATCCTTAAATAATGGTTAGTCTGAATGGAGGCATAGTTGTCATCGAATATAGAAAAGCAAGCAGGAGAGCGAGAGAGAGAATGAGGTTAGTTTCTTACCCTCCACTTGTATCCATAGACCATCCTGGACGAGAACAGATCTGTAGAAGGGCATCCTTCCATCCGTCAATTTCTTTTGTTGGGGATCGATCTGGATGGCTATAATGGTTGTGAAACGCTTGCTTGTACGGACTGGAGTCTGCTTGAGGATATCTAACGTGAGTTGGATCCACGTCATAGAAGAGGGGAATGATCAAACCCTCGCTGTTCACCATTGTGGCGGCCTCCCTGAGACACCATGTTGACTCTGCATAACCTTTTGAAAATACAGGAGTGCGTATGTCACTGCTCTTGATTGCTCTTTCCAAGCTCGGCCAAATCAGTTCTCCCTTTTCCAATTTCTCGTCGTCCTTATACACATGCAGTCCTGCAGCAGTGAGTGCTTCATAGAGAAGACCAGCGAGAGTATTTCTCACATCTTTTCCCCTGGAACTCAGAAACACATGGTATTTCTTATCGTTTTGGAAAGGAATTTTGGTTGTGGGAGGCATGTATTCTTCCATCTTGAGAGTTGCAACTGAAAAGGAATGGCAGAGAGGAACTAGGAGGAACTCGAAACAAAAACAACTACGAAGAACTCGAAACAAAAGAAGTCTGAAGAACTCGAACTCGTATCACACAACCTGAACCGATGCTAGGCAATTCTGTTTGTACAAAGCTGTAAGTGCATAGAAAAAGAGATTCCCCACTTTACAGCTGTTTCCAATCCAATCAAACCTATTTCTAAATAATTTTCTCCCCCAGTCAGATAAAGTAGGCCTATTTGTCATGCTAACTTCTTGTCATCTTCAATGAGTGCGAGTACGGTCGGTGTAATATTTGATTTAGTGGCCGGCAATATCTCTTCAGAATCACGGCAAACGGGACTACTTTTTTTTTTTTTTTATTGATAAAAAATGTAGAAATTACAGAGGAAATGCAGTAAAAAATTGTAAGAGAAAATTACAACAGCAAAGCTGAAATAGAGACAACAAAACCAGCAGCCAATAGTAGCATAAACTTAAACCATATAGCAGTACAAACGATACAATTACAGAAATTACATAAAAAACCAGGCACTAACAAACCCAGTCTTGAAAAAAAGACTTTAGGCCATGGGAGACAATGACCATCCTCTTGCTGAAAAGTTGATTGACTTGAAGCTTGATCTGCTAAATTTGAAAGTCGATCTTTAAGTTCTTCTCAGCTTCAGCCTGTAAATAAGAAAACAAAGAGATCAGACAATAAAAATCTCTGAGTAAAGCTCGAGAAATGCAACTCCTTGATGATCATTTAGACTGTTAAAGATAGCTCTACACCTGTTTTTCCATATGAATGAAAGAATGACATGTCTAACTCCATCTGGTATGACATTATGATGTAAACCAGCACCAAGAAGTGCTTCTCTCCAGTTTAAAACATGCCCAAAGATAGTTGGTAAGTCATTAAAAATAGCATACCACTATTGGTTAACAAATTGGCATCCCCAAAAAAATGCCTTATATCCTCTTTCTTTTGACAGAAGGGACAATTAGCTGGTTGGATCATCATACATTTCAACCTGACCTCAATGGGCAGTTTGCAATGTAAAATCTTCCAAGCAATTGATTGAGCATTTGTATTACCTTTTGATTTCCAAATCTGAGCAGATAATTTAGACCAAAATTTTTCACTGTATCTGCAGTTCCATTTGAGATTCAATCGAGCTTTTAAAGATAGATTTGGAAGCAACTGCAAGTAAGCCTTTTTCAAAGGAAAGAAGAGAAAAGGATAATAGGACACCCATAACCAATCCTTGTAAAAACTACAGTGGATAGGAGTGCACAGTTTCATAGTCAGATCAAGCGGGACCAAAAATCGAACAAAAGTTAAGAAGACTTTGTATTTATTGCTTAGCTTATATTGGTCTTTGATAAAGTGCCATGACAACCAGCTCATAGTGTCAAAGTCCCACAAATCACCAACATTGTGGACTCCTTTTTTAAACAAAAAAGAAGATTGCTTAGGAAAGATTAAAGCAAGAGGTTGATCCTGATAAATGATATGCTTATTCCACCAAAGTGAAGAAGTGGAGAAGCTAAAACCATGCTGAAGTGAATTATCTCTCCATTTTAGAAGATGACAAGTGCGCTGCCAGGCTTTCCATATGGATTGGAGAGGAGGTGAAACTTTTATAGAAAAAAAAGGAGCATGAAGAATTTTGTCCAGCCAACCCACATGCTACCATTTGCCCTTGACAGAGGCGAGATTAATATGGTTTCGTATAAGAACCTTCCATGGTTCATTACCATGGATAGCTCTAATAATCCACTTGGTAGCCAAACAAAAGCCTTGAGTTCTTGGGTCTATAAGCCCCAAGCCACCTTTGCATTTTAGTTGAATACAATGGATCCATGAAGTGGGAATAAACCCTCTATTGCCATCCCATCTAGACCAAAGAAATTGACAGATAATTTTAGTTAAATCATCATACCCCTTTTTGGAAGGCATCCAACATGATGAATAATAGACATGTGTAGCAAGGAAAATCTTATTGGCAACCTATATTTGGAAAGAAATTTGTTTCCCCAACTAAGAAGTTTATTCTTGACTTTATTAATGTACCAATTCCACATATCTAAAAGGGAGACTCCAATACCAAATGGTATGCCAAGATATCTCATAATTTCCCCATGATTAATAAGCTTCCATTCATAGGGAACTCAATGGGGAATAGGTCCTGATTGAATCATCAAAAATTCTATTTTTTCATGTGCAAGTTTAGAGCCTAAAAAAGCACAATAGAGATCCAAAATATCCATCGTACTGGTGATATTATTTTCAGAATTTTGTAAAATTAACAGGTTGTCATCAGCATAATGAGAATTAATTACAATAGTATTATCAGAAATAGAAATCCCTGTGACCAACTTCATATCATGAGCACTTTGAAGTAAATAACCCAAAGCATCAGCCGTAAGGACATAGAGGTAAAGAGCAAGAGGACATCCTTATCGAATAGATCGATGTAAAGGAAATGGTTCTGTCATTATGTTATTGATAATAAGCTGAGCATTAGCATCTCTAAACAACATTTGAACATGAGCTCGAAGTTTAGGGCCAAAACCTAGCCATTCAAGCATTTTGAGAATAAAGCTCCAACGAATCCTGTCATAAGCTTTATCGAAATCGAGTTTAATCAAGATAGCATTTTGACTAGTTTGTTGAGCCCAATCACAGGTCTCCCACGCTAACATTAGGTTGTCAAGAATAAATCTGCCAGCAATAAACCCTGTTTGCTCAGCACGAACAATTCTTTGCACCACTGGCTTGATCCTAATGGCCAAGGCTTTTGCTATGATTTTGTAAGAAGTATTGAGAAGGGTGATAGGACGCCAACCGGAAATGGAGTCTTCATTTTTCCCTTTAGGTAGGAGTTTGATTATGCCACCATTAATAATAGGGCCCAATGATCCAGTTTTAATAGCTTCCATGTATAAGCAATAAAAATCGTCCTTAATGTGATGCCACATAGCTTGGTAGAATTCCATAGGAAGACCATCGCTGCCAGGGCTTTTGTAAGGAGCCATTAAGAATAGAGCCTTCTCCAACTCTTCCAAAGATAGAGATTTGTCTAAGTATTGACTGTAATCAGAATCTATTTTTTTAGGAATGTAAACTTTAACCATATCCTCAAGGCATTCTTGAATATCTGGCCATTGGTCATCTTTAAAAAGATTTTCATAAAATCTTTTAAAGATATTGCATATCTCAGAAGGATTAGACTGGAGAGTATTAAGATTGTCCCTTATGACACTAATTCTTTCTTTTTTATGCTTGTAGTTGAGATAGCTAAAAAAGTATTTAGTGCCTTTATTTCCTTCTTTTATCCAATGCAATCTAGATCTGATTTTAGCCCCTTGTCATTTATAATTATCAAGTTTACGCAATTGAGCTTCTATGACAGCAATAGAAGTTTGAATCCTAATGTTACAAGGATCACTATTAAGAAGATTTCTAGCCTGAACCAGCTTGCCTTGAAGAGATTTTTCCTCACGTTTATGTTGTCTAGCCATTTTTTTGCCAAAAGAACGTAAGAAGTTAGTACATTGAGCAATGGCCTGACACCACCAGTCAATCCAAGACTCCCCTTCATCTGGTTTAGAAAAGGAGTTCCAAATCCCCTCAAGCGCAGCAAGACAAGCATGATTCTTTAGATGGGAAACATTGAGCTTGAAAGGAAGAGAGTGGTCAATATTTGGAGTTTGATCTGAACTTATGTTGCAAAATATGGGATAATGATCAGAAAGTGTAGCAGCAAGGTCCACTTGAACATATAATCCCGTTGGATCTTGAACCAAAGGTAAGTTGGGGGAAATATAAAATCTATCCAACCTCTCAACTTCCTATCCTCTCCCATTCTATAATTAGACCATGTAAACCAATTATTTGATTAACTAGAAATCTTATCATGAATAGGTCCATCACTCCCAAAGAGTTTTGACAAAATAACCAACTGTCAAACTCTGCAGGGCTAAGGTTAAATTGTCTAAACTAGCTGCGATCATGAGGGTGTTCGACCATATTGAAATTGCCTCCTAAAATCCAATCAGCATTGGGAAGGTTATGAGACATCCAATTCCAAAGCTCGATTCGGTCTTTAGCAAGATTGGGAGCATAAATAGAACAAAACCCAATGAGCTGGTTATTAACAAAAGTGAGGGCCCAAACACAGCTATAAGAGGGGTTCTCACCTCTACTAATAACATGCTTAGAAACCCATGCAGCAAGTCCAATTACAGCCCCACCCTTTCCATCAATATGTGATGTATGCAAGAAGTTAGCATCTCTCCAAATATTGTTTAACGATGCCTCAAGCTTAATATCGTTGACTTTAACTTCTTGGAGGAAAAGTGCATCCGGTTGCCATTTCATGACCATATTCTTCACTTTGTACTTGCGAGGAGGGAGGGAAATCCCTCGCACATTCCAAGAGAGGATTCTATAATTCATGAGGAGAAGGCGAAGGGTCCTCGACTGATGGCAATGCATTGAAGCTATTAGCAAGAGTTAGTTCAGAATCCTTGACTTCACAGTCTTTAGAGGTGGAAGAATGAGATTTCGATTGATGGCAGGAGAAAGAGGAAAGGGGAGAAGATTCTTGAGAATGTGGTTGAGGAAAGGAATGGTGGGGAGAGGAAGGAGAATTGCGAGCGCTAGGAGAAGAGGGGGAAGAAACAGGATTGGAAGAGACGGGTGGCTCTTTCCTTTTTCTAACTACAGTCCAGCCATCAACCATGATAGCATCCTTAAAAGTAGGGGCAAATACCTCATGTGCTTCAGATGGAATGTTGGTGGGAGAGGAGGAAATGGGTGAATTCTGTGTGGGGGGGGGGAGAATGGCGATTGATGGAAGGAAACAGTGCATGACTTGGAGAGGATAGGTGGCTATCAGTTGGTGCAGAACTAGAGGTAGGTTGAGTTAACTTGTTTCTCCTGATAGGACAATCGCGGATCAAATGGCCTTCTTTCTGACAGTAAAAACATGCATTTGGCTTATTCAGATAAACAAGTGGCTGATCTATTACGAAACCTGGGCTGATAAGTCTAATGTTTTATTGAATTTTCTTATCTATCATCTCTACTTTTTCTAATATTCTTTTCCCTATTGTTTGTTTTCTTTAATCCTTTTCATTTTCTTTTCCCCCAGAAATCCTTTTCATTTTCACATGGGGTGCGAAATTCGAAAAGGTAACATTGCGAATACAAAGTACAAAATGTAAACCACAAGCAATGCACAATAAAAGAAGAGTAGTTATTGGTCTTTAGTATATATTATTGTAATGTAACAAGAAAGATAATCTCTCAGCAAAATAGGTGTAGACATGCAAAATTCACATTATGCATTCGATCAGATTCGGTCAAACTAGATGTTGCATTAGATCCATTCATCACCTTTAATCCATTCATTAAATAATCTCATTTATCAAATAAACATTATCATTCAACCTTCATCTTGCATCATCCATTTAATTAAATAAATCAAAAAGCCATTTAAATCAAATCCTAAATCATATTCCATCAATTTCCTGATTTAAATAAATCAGAAAATCAAAGTCCAAAAGGTCAAATCATCTAATTAGCATTAATCAGCATAACCATCATCTAATCCTAATCTAATGCTAATCACATCCCACTTGCATTATCTAGACCTAGCCACTTGCACAATAAATCAATTTTATTGATTTGGTAAAATCATTTTCTCTCAACATGACAAATTCAGGGGGCATTTGTTGCTTGCTCTTCTTTCTTGTCCCCCCCTCTCAAATTTATTGCCAACTTGAATTCAAAATTTCCCCTCTTAGGGCACTCTTCCCAAATCTTTTACATCAACTAATCCACACATGATGACCAAGTGTTCTCAATTCGTTATTGTTTTGATCCCACATTGGATTTCTGCAACATTTGGCATTTTGAAAATCTTTAAATAGATTCACATCATCCTCAAAGGCAAAATCATTGAAATCTTACAATTTCATTTTGAGTTACTCTCTTCATGAGGATTTTAATCTTGTTCATCATCCTCCACCATCTTCATAGCATTCAGATTTGAGCTTTATCCAAAGGGATTGGGGAAAGGTCCACTACTTCAAGTAAACCTTGATCAACTATGGAATAGGTAGCTTGCTTTTGTTTTCATAATGTTTTAGTCTTTTTATCATCATTTGTGGCATTTTGAAAGCATTTGTAATGGATTTCATAGAGGTATTTTGATAGAGTTTGCAAAGCATCTAACCCATTGTTTGAAGTTTAGTTTGCAGATTTTAAAAGGATACTACATATGGCGCTAGAAGGAGGGCCTTTGCAGATTTTTAGATTCTCAATTTATCCTCAATGATAGTTTTTTTATTTCAAATAAAAAAAAAAAATGCCTGTGGTAAACTCTTCTTGCTGCGGAGGCTGCCCATTCTGATATACATTTAATTTTAGATCTGACTTTGCAATGAGGCACTTGTGCCTTTGTTTCCATCATGCCTTGTTTGTTTACAAGTCTCATCATGCTTTCTTCATGCAATAAAGGTCAAGAAAAGCAACGTCTAAGAAGCAACTACGGGGATATCAGAAGATGCTTCATGGCACGCCAAATAGAAAAAGTCTGCTTATGTTCTTGTCGATGGTCTTTCATTTGTCTCTCACAAGATTGACATATACTATTTTCCTGTGCTGTGTAAAATACTGCGAGCAAGTCATCCTTTGTGAGGTCAAATCATTAGTACCTTTGGTTTGGTGATTGATTTTTCCTGCACGTGACATTCGAACTGCACTATTTAATGCTTGTGTAACTATGTCTTTAGAGAAATGTTTTCTGTCTTATTTAGATATCCATGCGTTTTTCTGTATTTAGAGCTTCCTTTTATGGTCATATTGTTTTAATCTTGTGTTTCTTCTGCGTTGCTGCCATCTTTTATCACTTAGACACTTTTTCCTAGTACTGCCATCCTCTATGTTTTCCAGTAAATGCGCAGCAAAATTTTTGGGACAGATAACGTATCATTTGCAATCAACATTTAAGGCGTAAAAGTATTAAGAGAAATTTAACTTTGGTACGAGGTTTTGTGTGCTATTGATGCTAACAACTTTCAAACTGCGAACAGGTACAAAGCTTATATTTGATGGAATGGACTGCATAAGAGGACTGCTTATGAGATCATTTTTATAAGTTTTGCGTGTGTGGCGTATTTCTTTGACTTTTCCTCTCAAATTTTGCATTATTCTATCTCAAATAATAATCACTTCATAAGAGGCTTTCAAATCTTGTGCGTATCCTGCAAATATATCTCTTACTGTTTATGATCTCATTCCTTGTTGATGCGTCCACATTCTGCCTATGTATCTGCCAAAAATCTGTCTGCACCCTATTCCAAAACTTACATTCGCACACTGGCAGAGGAGATATTTGCGCAGTAGGTGAAGAATCTGTCTTTACATCTGCCATCGACATTTACTTGAAGTGTCCTGCAATTATAATGGTAGATAGTTTTGGTTGGGCACGTATTCCTTTCTATTATACTATGCGCAAACTTCACACTGCTGGTTGTCACCTCTTACCTGCCATGTTAGTGCATTTAAAGCTTGTTATCTTGGATTAATCAGTGCGTTTGAAATTTTTCATAAATGGCTACGAGTCAATATGTGTTGGTTCTTTAATTTAGAGATACGCATAACTCAATCTGATTTCTTCTTGCGTGGTGCTAACCTTAGTGGCGGTGCAGGTACGAAGATATTAATTTCTTTTGGCGCGATCCATTGTGAACTCTTTTTTTTGAAATGACAAAGGGAGCCTAATGTGGTTCATTGTTTTTGGTGTCTTTTGGGTTGGATAATAAGGAATATCTAGGATGCATCTTATACTTAACTTTTTCAGACTTAATCATTGGATTGTTAGGTTCTTTATTGTGGCCTTTGGTTGGTTTATTAATTTTGAATGATGCAATTTTATACGAAAGATAAAAGGCCATTAAAAGAAGTTTTGAATGAAATTTATGTGTCTTTATATTGAGATGTTGCTGCCTTTAAGAGATTGATTCTTTATTCCTATCACCTCACTACCTAGGAATGTTAGATGTACTTTAAATTGTATTCTAAGTTTGACAAGAGTGGATTATTGGAAAGAGAGATTTTTTCCCATTTGATTATCTTGTTTGACTAATAATTGCTTTAAAATCTTTGGGAATCAAAATCTTTATTAAATGCTTTATTACTTAAAAGCATTTGTACTCAAAATGTTTAAAAGGCAAATTTAATCAAACTCAATTTTCATATAATTGTCTTTTGTTTTAATAGGTACAAAAGCAAACGAAGGTGAAAAGGTGCAAGGCGAAAGAGAGGGCTAGCAAATGAAAACGAAAGGAGGAGGATTCTTGTTTGAAAACACAATGTGTTTTTTAACACTTTGAATTTTTGATCAATACTACTTCACGAAAGGAGGGAAATGTTTTTTTTGAAAACACAATGTGTTCTTTAACACTTTAAGTGTTTAATCAACACTACACGAAATTGTTTTCCTTTTCGTTTTAGAACATTAGTTTTCAATTGGGGCTAAAACGAACAATTTCATTTTCATTGCAAAGGGCTTAAAACGAACCTTAGAACACACTTACTAGATTTCGTTTTGGGTTAAAAATTGAACAAGCAATCCTCATATTTCATTTGGTGCTTAAAACGAATTCACAATTGCTTTGAAGGGTGTAAAACGAACAAGTGTTTGATTTGTGTGATTGTCTTTTGAGTACGTATCCTCTCCCCTTGCGCTTCGTGCGATCTAGGGTGCAAGAGAAACACTCAAAATACATTTTATTGCTTTAAAACACTTCATTTTGGGCTTAAAAATTGAACATCTTGTGCGAGTGTGAGTAGGGGCATTTTCGCATAGATTCTCTTTCTTTGTGCCATCAAAGATCGATCGAGGTCACCGGTTATTGCGTCTTTGCTGCTTTTGTTTATCTTAGAGGGCCTGCCTTGGGGAAAAATTGCTCACCCAAGCGGCCGACTCAACGGTAACACTCTAAAATAAGAGTATTTCGGTAGGGATATAAATAAAGGATTTTAGTTGCTTGTATAATCCACCGCGGTTAGCTCGAGAGCAAGATGGAATAGAAAGGGGACTCTTGCCGTTAGAGATCACAACTCCTACGAACGGAAAGTCCTTACTAGAACCTATGTGCTAGAATTTGCCAAAATCCTTAATCTATTTGTTGGTGCAAGAACGGTCGTTCTGAAGCCGCCCCACAATTTTACGGCTTTTAGTAGAGATGGAAATGCCATGGGAGTTTGTAGGTGTTGATGTAGGTACTTGGAAGTATAAGTGAGTGCCATGGAGAGAACCTTACGGTGGGATTAAAACATCTAACCATCCAACAAAGTAGAAGTAGGCGGACTTGTAAGTGGGGACTCAACAAACATTGTCTATCACATCCATAGGGCTTGTAATTATTCTTTGTTTGAAAACACAGTGTGTATTCGAAAACATTTTGCAAACAAACACTTAAACATGATCATGCAAATTTCAAACCCCTTTTGATAGAGCAAATACCTTTTGACAAATTTAAGTGTTGTTGCCTTCCCTTGGGATTATGTCCTTAGAGGTTTCTCATCACTTGAATTTATATCGTCATTTGCTCTAACTAGGGTTAACCTAGGAAATCCCTTTGCCTCAATTTCTTGGAACTCCCACACAACACTGTGTGGGAAGAAAAGGAATTTTGACATAGGACATCTTTAGTTTGAAACATAATCAAGAAAGTGTATTTGGTAAAAAGAAGTCATTAAAAGCAAAGATAAGCAATTGAGCCCCACACATGTCTTTTCAATGATTTCTCACAAGATCAAGATACAAAAACCCAAGAAAAGGAAACTTAGCCCAAAACAACATCAACAAAGACTCAAAAGGTTATATGATTTTAGAGAAAAGTTGTTGGCTAATTTCTATAGACATGCTTCAAGAGACAACCCCACTTTATATTCATTTTACTACACACAAAATCCAAGATTGTTTCAAGGGATTTGATACCTTGCTTAGGGCATAACACGTTCTTCAATACCTTGGTCTTGTTAAGCAAAAGTCTAAACTAGGGTCGTTCTAAGATCAAAACAAACATTCATCCATCAAAAACATCATCAACCATAAACATCTCACCAACATTTTGAGAAAATCTTGACACAACTATGCTAGGCTCCTTTGGTAGACATCAAAACCTTTCAAACATGAGACTTTGAATTCTTCAAACATCAAACATCAAACTTGTTCAACTCAAGTGTGTGAATGAATCCTTTTGCACATGCTTAGTTGAATTATCACTTTGTTCAAATTAATGGTGGATAGATGCATCCTTCTCCCATCACTAATTTGGATTATCTTTTGGTTAGCTTGTGAGTAGACACATCCTATTCTCACTTCTAAATCAAACTATCCTTTACGAGCATTAGTTATCTTTTTTAGATCATCATCCAAACATCTTGGGGATATCTCTTGCTCAAACATCAACATTCAAAAGATAGAATTCAAAGTCTAAACATCAAACAAACATCAATCAAAGCAAACCCAAAGTACCTAGCATCACATCAAGATTTTCAATACAAATTCAAAACTTCCATTCTCACCCATATATCCTACACCTTTCATCTTCACATCTTTGATCTTTTACACATCCTAGTTTTCTCTTTTATGGTTCAAACAAGATCACAACACAAGAGGAACATGGAGTTAAATCAAGAAACATCAACCACAAGTGATCTAAGCCAAAACATTCCAGAAATCCAAAACACACCACTTCCAGACCTCACTATCACTACACAAAATCCACAAAAAGAGGTCTTGATGGAGGACATCACACCAACAGAACTAAGTGAGGAAGAAGTTCTTGAGATGCTCAAACAACCAAAACTACAAAAGTTTCTTCGCGCAATGGCTAAAATAAATCCATCAATTCTCAACACTATTGAGGATGAGCTTCTTGTACCAAATGACCAAAACACCCTTCCACAATCAACCACTTCCATTACCACCATAGAACCTACTATCAATGAGGATGATACCCTCTTCAACACGCATCAAAACCCACTTTACAACCCACTTGGATTTATCGATACATCTGAGGTTCCTTACCGTACCACCTCATCATTTTCCCTTGACACGCAAGTGTCTAGACCTTTGGTACAAGCAAGCTCATCCGAAATAGAGAGACCCTACGGATTTGTCTCTTCATTTGCACAAGAAAATTTTCCACCATTCAAATCATTCACACCTCCCACCACGTCAACACCATATTTTGGTTTAGGGATCCCCCCTTTACCTAAATTTCCACCTTTCCCTAACATAAATCGCCCCATCCAAATCAATTCATCCAACCAAGGGGGTACATCGCATCTTTCAAACACACCATCCACATCAAACCAACACATGATAGCTAATCAAAATATGGTCTCTCAAAGACCCACTATTTCGCTCATCTCTACCATTCCTACCACTTCACCTAGTCCCACCATTCCTATCACTTCACCCATCCCAAATGCACCTATCACCACATTCACTCCAACCACTACATCCACTATACCTCAAACTTCCACTACCCCCATCACACCCCTTACATCGCAATCTCCCACCATCGCTCTAAACACATCTCAAACTTCCAACACAATTCCGATCCCACCACCACCACCACTGCGACCAAGCCAAGTAAGCCATTACAATGCTTCATTCAAAGCATACCAACAATTGCTCCAACAATATCAAACAATTCAGCAAGCACCTATAGCCACGCACGCTTCTCAAGCTTCACAGCAAAATCAAGCTCAAACATCGCTGCAACAACAACAAGCACAACAAAGCGGCTAAATGGCTTTGTTTGCAACAACAACAACGGTACACAAGGTACAGAAGCCGCTGGAGCGCTCAAGTTTGCTGGCGCACAAGCGCACAAAATTTTGCTCAAAATTTTGCTGAGAACGCAGGTGCCCAAGATGCCCAAAACCACGGTGCACAAAGCCGCGATTACTTTGCACAACGGCGAAAGCAGCCCAACAACTGCATGTCCGGAAGCCCGATACCAAGAGCAACAAGAGGCGGTAACAAGCCCCTAGGCGACCAGCAACAAGCATTGTTGGGACCAGCAACATCAAGCACAGCAACAGAAACCTATTAGGCACTTAGCAACAACAAGATCAACAACAAAGTTGTTGAAGCGTCATGGCACAACAAGCAAACATTCCACCCATTCAAACACCCACTCCACCCCCCCAAAACACCTTCATTCCACCTCCTGATCCACAATTGGATGTCACCGCACAAATAAAATTTCTGTCACAACAAGTGCTTGACCTTCAATCAGGAAAGACACCAAAACCACAAAAAAACCTATGCCCTTATCCATTTGATAGGAGCGTAGAAATGAAACCATTCCCAAAAGGGTTTGAGATCCCTAAATTTGACAAATATCGCGGAACGGGTAACCCTGAAGATCACATCAGGGAATTTCAAGTACATTGCATGGAGGTGGCTCACGACGAAACGTACTTGATGAGATTATTCCCAAGAAGCTTGGCTGGAAATGCTATTGATTGGTTTTCTCGACTTTCTGGAATCAAAAAATTCCAGGAAATCATGGATGCCTTCATACATAATTATTCCTTCAACACTCCCATGGAGGTTAGCTTACAGGAATTATCATCTCTCAAACAAGGGAAAAATGAATCATTCGGTGCTTTCTTGCAACGATGGCGATCCAAAGCTAATCAAAGCAAGTGGTCCATGCCTGAAGAACAACAAGTGGGAACTATCATTGCGAATCTTGATGGGCCCTTGGCCTTCCACCTCAAAATGCAAAACATCACCACTTACGACCAATTGATACCTAGGGCGCTCAATATCGAACAAGCCCTTGCCACGTAGGGAGAAACTTCATCATATCAAGAAGGCCGCTCATCATCCAATTATCATGACAAACCACGAACATGGGCAAAGAATCGTAATGTAACCAATGATGGTGTTGTTGACGCCAAAGTTGTCATTAGTGCCCCACGGAAGAACAATCCACCATCCCAACAACAACAACACCAAAATACCAATCAAAGCAATCGACAAGTCAATACTGTGGTCCAACCATCCCATAACCAAAACACAAACAACATTGATAATCAGGGAAGACCACAGCGAAACAAGTTCTTCCCCAAACGAAAATACACACTCCTTGGGGAACCTGCTGAAGCAATCATGAAAAGATTGGTAGATGAAAAATTGATAACGGTCCCTACACATAATAATTATCAAGAACCATCGGTCAAGCCACCATGGTATAATGAGAATTATCTTTGTGACTTCCACAAACTCAAGGGACACACGACAAACAACTGCATGAGGCTCAAAAATCTAATTCAAGACCTCATAGATGACAAAATCATAGATGTGGAAGCACCATCAGGAAACAAAGATCTCAAGATTTACACGAATCCGATGCCGAATCATGGCAACAAAGGAAACAAAGATCAAGACAAAGGAAAAGGGGCTTATAAAAATGTCAACCACACATACGAGGGTGTTGTTGCTTGTTTAGACGAGTTTTGTGGAGTCATCACCATCAAAGGGGCCCAAGCCGATTGTGGAGTCACCACAAGAGGTGGAAAGGTTACCATTGTAGCACCATCCCAACCAAGCAGAAATTACACATCCAATCCAAGGTCTAACCCTAGTGGCTATAATGTCTTGGATCAATTGAAAAGAACCCCTGCACATATCTCCATCATGGAGTTACTCAAAATCTCATCTGCACACAAAAAGATTCTAGAAGAAGCTTTGGCGTCATCTACTGTCCCCGCAGATCTAGATGCAGAACAATTCCAAGCTATGGTCGCAAATATCACCACACCTAACATTCTTACATTTTCTGAACAAGACTTCCCCACACAACCATCTCACAACCGTGCACTTCATCTGGAGGTGTACGTAAATAAAAAGAAAGTCAAGAGAGTCTTGGTGGATGGAGGTGCAGGCTTAAATATTTGCTCCTTAAAGCTTCTAAAGAATTTGAACATTTCAGAGGATTCAATTGACAAAGGAAAAGGCATCACAATAAGAGCATACGATGACCAGGAAAGGGTATCCCAAGGCACCATTCAGCTTCCTGTCCAGGTTGGACCCACCATCATGCAAACCAACTGTCAGGTCTTGGACCTCGATTTACCATACAACATTCTCCTAGGGTGACCATGGATACATGCAATGCAAGCTGTAGCTTCAACCTTTCATCAATGTGTGAAATTCACACATGAAGGTCAAGAGGTTACTATCCATGGAGATCCTGAGCCATTTGCCTACTGCAAAAATCTAGAGCCAAAATACTACAAGATCCCGCAAGTACCCAAGAACGATGAAGGCCCATCAACACCTTACGTGGATCCCGCCACTCTCACTTCTGTGACAGAGACACCCTCCACCCCCGCCATCCCCGCCTTTTCTGATATCAAAGTTATAATACAAGATGATGGTTGTGGAAACTATTCAATGCCTAAGAATGCTTTTGTAGTAGGAGAGCTACCACAATCTCCTAGATCAAGAGGACGACCACAATCACAAGAAGCTTCAACATCTCAAGGCTCCTATGAGCGAAACCCTACCTTCACAAGTGCAGGAGATCTTGGTCAGGAAACATTAGAGGGGGACCTATCTCATCTCCTTTATCAAGATGATATACCGGCAGTTGAATTGCCTATGGACGAACGAAACAAAGGTATGAAGCTGATGCTCTTGATGGGCTATAACCGGAACCAAGGGTTAGGCCAAGATAATAACGGGCGTGTAATACCCATTATACCTGAGAAGAAAATAAAAAATCTTGGCATTGGTCATCCTACTCCTAAGGTAACTGTACTTGGTCGAGGTGCCCAGGATAGACGGAACCGAACGCCTCCTCAGGAATCTGTAGCTACTCCAACATCCTCCATGACTTTAGGAATGCCCACTGATTTAACTGAGTCACCAGAAATAGGATTACCTTTCCTGTTTGAGGATACTAATGTCCTTATGATTAGCACCTTGTCTTATGAGTCTGAAAACCAAAGCAATGAAATCCGATTAGTCTATCCCCAACTGATTGATTACGACCAACGGGGACCACCAATTCTTGACATGTTTGAAAACGATAAGGCGCTCTCGGAATTCATGGGACTTAGGGATGACATTCCATGTGGGGATCATAAGGCAGGTTTTATCATAGAGCTGGATACACATGCATACTATGGAGAAACGATTGAATCGCTCAGTCGCAAAAATAAAAAATTGAGAATAATCTCCAAGTCCTTGAGTGAAAACCACCTTGTGGCACTCTCCGACTCTAAAAAAGCAAAAAGAAAGGACGCATCCAATGGTGAAAACCTCTCTGAGGCGCCTGAGGATGGGGGATTCAATCTTCCTCTTACAGCTATACACCAAGAAAAGTCAGCTATGCTAGCAGAAAAGTGCAACCCCATCAATCTGGGAACACAAGAAGCTCCTCATATTACATTCTACGCTGAGTCATTATTATGCAAAGAACAAGAGGAGTTGGCTACCTTCTTAAAGGAAAGGAAGATAAATTTTGCGTGGACCTATGCTGATATGCCAGGATTGGATCCAGAGGGAGTGGTTCATCACTTGGCAGTCTATCCTAAAGCTAAACCTGTGAGACAGAAGCTTCGCAAAATGCATCCTCAAATTGCTTTGTTAGTCAAAATGGAGCTCAAAAAGCTATTAGATGTGGGATTCATTCGACCAATTGATTATCCAGAATGGGTATCAAACTTGGTACCCGTATCAAAGCCTGACGGAGCCATAAGAATCTGTACAGACTTTAGGGACTTGAACAAGGCTTGCCCAAAGGATGATTTTCCGTTGCCTAACATTGATATGATTGTAGACATGACCGCGGGGCATGAAATGCTTTCCTTGATGGATGGATTTTCAGGCTATAATCAGATAAGAATTGCAGAGGAAGACCAGCATAAAACATCTTTCACTTGTCCTTGGGGCACATACTGTTGGAATGTAATGCCATTCGGCTTAAAGAATGCTGGGGCCACATACCAAAGGGCCATGACACTAATATTCCATGACATGATCCACAAAACAGTTGAGGACTATGTTGATGACATCCTGGGAAAATCCAAAAAGAGGAGGATCATATATCGGTCTTGAGTGCTATCTTTGACAGACTAGAAGAATACAAGGTTCGTTTGAATCCCAAGAAGTGTGTCTTTGGCGTACAATCAGGAAAGTTGTTGGGTTACATAGTGTCAATGAGAGGCATTGAGATTGATCCGGCAAAGGTGAAAGCAATACTTGAAATGGAAGCTCCTAGGACATTGAAACAACTGAGAGGTCTCCAAGGCAGGCTTCAGTCAATTCGCAGGTTCATAGCACAATTAGCAGACAAACAAATCCCTTACTCTCACCTACTCCACAAGGGGGTAACGTACAAATGGGATGACAAATGTGAACAAGCCTTCAACAAAATCAAGGAATATCTGTTAACACCTCCAGTACTAAGGCCTCCAATTCAGAACAAACCATTGATCCTTTATATCTCAGCAACTGCAGCAGCCCTTGGTGCTCTCCTAGCACAACATGATGAAAATGGAATAGAAAGAGCCATCTACTACATCAGTCGTACAATGGTGGGCCATGAGTTAAACTATACATTCATTGAAAAAGCTTGCCTAGCAGTGGTGTTTGCATCCCAAAAATTCAGACACTACATGTTGGCACACAAGATCAAACTCATAGCTAAAATTGATCCCTTAAAGTATCTTCTTTCAAAGGCAATGCTTACGGGAAGAATGGCTAAGTGGGTAATGATATTATCAGAATATGACATTGAGTATGTGGAGCGCAAGGCAATCAAGGGACAGGTCATTGCAGACCAACTGGCAGATGCACCTATCTATGCGGAGAACCCACTTGTTTCAGAATTTCCAGATGAATCCATTTTCAACATTGACATAGCTACTCATTGGAAACTATACTTTGATGGCTCCTACACACAACATGGGTAGGAGCTGGTATCTTCTTCATCACTCCACAAGGGGATTGTATACCAAGATCATACAAACTAGCATTCCCTTGTACCAACAACATTGCAGAATACGAGGCTTTAACTATAGGTCTCAGGATAGCAGTACAGTGGAACATTATGACATTGAAGGTATATGGAGATTCACAGCTTATCATAAATCAAGTGAACAATGAGTACCAAACAAAGGATGATAAGCTAACTCCATACAAAAGGCTGGTGGAAAATCTCAAGGAATATTGTGTTGACATCACATTTGAGCAAGTACCAAGAACCAACAACAGAGCAGCAGACGCAATGGCAACTATTGGATCACTCTTAGAGATCCCTCAAAATGTTCTGAAATACGACTTCTTGGTAGAGCAGCTTCTCGTACCAGCATTCAAGGTACCAGAGGCAGAATTTGTGTGCGAAATCGTTGGTCCAAATGATCAGTGGTACCAAGACATTTACACATACCTTAGGATAGGTATCATTCCAGCCGATTTGCGTTCAAGCCTTAGACGAACCTTTATCAAGAAAGCATCTCGTTTTGTCATTTTAGGAGAAACCCTTTATCGTAGAAGCATAGAAGGAACCTTACTAAGATGTCTTAACCCTGAGGAGGCTTCGGCTGCCCTAACTGAGGTGCACAACGGCATCTGTGGTTCTCATTCGAGTGGCATGACCCTGTCTAAGAAATTGTTGAGGAGTGGATATTACTGGCCTACCATGGACAGAGAGGCACATGAATATGTCAAGAAGTGTCTACAGTGTCAGCAACACGGGGACCTCATCCATGCTCCAGCTCAAGAGCTTCATCCAATCATCACACCATGGCCCTTTTCACAGTGGGGACTCGATCTCATTTGGAAAATCACACCCACCTCATCCAATGGTCACAAATTCATTATAACTGCAACTGAGTACTTCACCAAGTGGGTTGAAGCCATACCTATGACCTACATAACAGGAAAGCAGATCTCAAAGTTCATCCTGAACTATCTCATATGCCGCTATGGTGTTCCACAAGCTATTATCTCAGATAATGGGACACCATTCAAAAATTAGGAAGTCCGTGACCTATGTGATAAATTCAAAATCCAACATCGCTTTTCCACCCCATACTATCCCCAAGGCAATGGCCAAGCAGAAGCTACAAATAAAACCATCCTCAAAATCCTTAAGAAAACAGTTAATGACGCAGGTCGTGACTGGCATTTGCAGCTTAATCCTGCCCTTTGGGCTTACCGAACCAGCATCCACACACCCACTGGTGCCACACCATTTTCCTTGGTCTACGGATCAGAGGCCATCTTGCCCATTGAGATCGAGTTACCATCCCTCAGAGTATCATTGCAAAACCTCATCACGGACGAAGAGTATCGAGTTTCAAGAATGAATGAGTTGGAACTGTTGGACGAGCGACGTCTGGATGCTTTAAACCATCTGCAAGTGTATCAGAATAGACTGAAAAGGAGCTACAACAAGAAAATTAGAAGTAGAACTTTCCAGGTTGGAGAATTGGTGCTAAAAGAGAATCAGAAGAATGTCTTGAACCCAAATGGCAAGGGCAAGTTTGAACCCAACTGGCTGGGACCCTTTGTCATCACAGCAAGCTACAAATCTGGGGCATATCAGTTATCAACACCCGAAGGGGAACCCCTACAGGAGCCAATGAATAGCTCCCATCTCAAAAAGTTTTATGCCTAAAGATGCTTTCGAATTATGGGAACCAAAAATCAAAAATCTTGAGATCACGAAAAATGGATTTAGCCAGTGGCACGGCAAGCGTCTTGGTGACAACAAAAATCAAAAATCAAGAAAACAGTAAATAGAAAAAAAATCGTCCTCTAGTGAAAACCACTTCGGTGGCACTTTGGGCAAGTACCTTGGTGAAAACCTGGTAAACAGGCACCTTGTGTAAATAAGCACTCTCTGTCCATCTTGGTCTCCGTGACTTGCTTTGCATCATTCATTCACTCATTGCATATCATCGCATTTCACCCTTCCATCCGCATCTGCACCATAGCTTGGTCTTTCATTTGTGTCATGATTCCTCCTAGAGCTACTCGGCCCACTTAAAAGGTCAGTTTGTCCTGCCTATATCGGAGTAGTCTATCGCCTCACGCTGGGGGCACGTTCTCATCGGATCGGATTCGTGTATGGTCTTAAAGTCCTCAAAATCGAGAAAATCCAAAACATCGGAAATGAGAAAAATCAAAACATCCCGAGAAAAATCGAGAAAAATCCGAAACATCGGAAAATCGAGAAAAATCCAAAACTTATCCGGAAAGTAGGAAAATCCAAAACATCAAAAATCGAAAAATCCAAAACATTCAAAGCAATATCAAAATCCAAAAGGAAGCATTCAAAACATTCAAGAAAATCCGAAACAAGATATAGGTCTTGTCAGGAACTTCGTCGTCTGAGCTTAAGCGTAGGCAAGGTTGATCTTTGTCGTCCCAGAGACATTTAGGTCAGTCCTGAGGAGTTAAATCATAATAAAAGTACGACATTTCATCATGTATATCATCATTTGTAAATCGATCAAGTTGTCAGTCGAACTACATGGTCTCTGCATGTATAACATAGGCAAGACTCATCTGTCGATCAGCCCTCGAGACCCCTAGGATAGGTCTTTAGGTTAGTTTCTTGGTCAAAATCTCATAAAATCCAAAACATTGGAAAATCAAAAGTAAAACTTGTTTGCTTAAAAATATAGAAAAATTGCAAAAAAAAAATGGCCTCAAAACGTTGCAAAATTCAAAAACATCAAATGTTGAAAATCATCACCTCATCGTACACTTTCATGATAATCAATCATCCATAATAAATCGTCATCACCCTCAACCTTTGGTAAAACAGTCAGAAACAAGTCTAGCAGTCAAATGTGAAAACCTAAACTGTCAAAATCTCAAGTATAGGTCTGTCGGCAAGCAAGTTGATCAACTCTTTTCTTATCAATGGCATATAAATCATAAATCAATTTCATCATCATTTGATACAAAGCATTTCCTAGGATCCGTTCCGACAATGGGCACTTTTATCAAATCAACCAATTTGGGTAAACAAAACGACGTGTCATTAACATGTCCTAGGATCCGTTCCGACAATGGACATTATCTTTTGGCAATGAGTTTTGGCTCCCATCTTTTGAAACACATCCCTCTGGCTGAAGGTATGAAGAACATTGGCTTGCTTGTATACTTGATCTTTTCTTTTGATTTATCTTATTGCGCTCATTCCAAGGACCTCTCGATGATATCCGAACGAAGGATTTAGAGAGATAGGAATGGGTCAACGATCATTATATTTTGTCTGCTGTGCTTGTTGGGCGTTCTTGTAAAATAACTTGGCGAATACTTGCTTTGTTAGATATGTATGGAAGATGTTTCAGATAGCTTGTTGACTATTGCATTGATTGGTTATACCTTTCCGTGTTTTGGTCTGAGATGTTTGAGACTTCTAAAGTGCATCCTAGCAAGGTTTCCGTATGTCAAGTGTGAACAAGATTACTCCTATCTTTTTGTCGAGTCAAAGTCCATCACACTAAGTACAACGCCATCCTGGTCCTTTATACCTTGATGCATCGTGCTTAGGCGTGTTATCAAAAATAAAGTAAGTGACCCTTTGAAAATCCCAATCCTTGATAAGCAAATCATCATCATTTATCATCATCATCATCTATCATCATCATCTCTAATAAAGTCTCGACCAATCATGGACTTGTTGGATCCTCTTGTCATCATCTCATTTTCATGCTAACATTGCATCATGAATAGTCCATCATGCATCCATCCTGCATCCACCAACCGTTAGCATTCATTCATCATGCATCCATTATGCATTTATCTTGCATCCATAAATCATCAAAATTTTGCATATCATCTCACATGCATCATCATTATAATATAGATCTGTTAGTCTAAGCATCTCATAACTCACCCATTGCATAATCACGGCATATCACATCATCAATCTCATCCATCTCATATCATATCATCATTTAAGTTGTTTAGGATAATATAGATTTGTTATCCTAAGCATCTTAAAATCATCTCATTTGCATTGTCATCCATAACCATCCATTTTGAACCTCTTTATCGTGAGATCGACCCTCAAATCGAATCTTTTTGCTCGATCTCTCGAGGGGGCAATGTACCAGTGTACTTCTTTCCGCTGGGGCATCTGAAAAATCATGAAATTTTTAAATTTCGATCACGGCAAGTTTATTCTTTGAACCAATGCAACAAGTACATTGCTTCAAAGAGGGGCAAAATGTAGACATGCAAAATTCACATTATGCATTCGATCAGATTCGGTCAAATTAGCTCTTACATTAGTCAAATTCATCACTTTCATCCATTCATTAAATAAGTTCATTTATCAAATAAATCTTAGCATTCAACCTTCATCTTGCATCATCCACTTAATTAAGTAAATCAAAAAGCCATTTAAATCAAATCCTAAATCATATTCCACCATTTTCTGATTTAAATAAATCAAGTATTTAAGTCCAAAAAGTCAAATCATCTAATCAACATTAAATCAGCATAATCATCATCTAATCCTAATCTAATACTAATCACATCCCACTTGCATTATCTAGACCTAGCCACTTGCACAATAAATCAATTTTATTGATTTATTAAAATTCTCATTTTCTCTCAACATGACAAGTCAAACAGGGCATTTATTGCTCTTCTTTCTTGTCCCCCTCTCAAAATTAATTGCAAATTTGAATTCAAAATTTCCCCCTCTTGGGCACTCTTCCCAAATCTTGCACATACATCCATCAATCACATGGTGACAAGTGTCCTCAATTCATTGGCTTGTTTTTGATCCCACATTGGTCCCTCTTCAACATTCAACATTTTGAAAATCTTTAAATACAAGCATCATCCTCAAGCAAATCCTTCACAATTTCATGCAAGGTTACTCTCTTCATTTGAGATTTGATCTTGTTCATCATCACTCCACCATCTTCATAGCATTTTCAATTTGAGCTTTTATCAAGGATTGGGAAAGGGTCACTAGCACAAGTGACACCAATCCAACTATGGAATAGGTAGCTTGCTTTTGTTTTCATAATGTTTTAGTCTTTTTATCATCATTTTGTGGCATTTTGAAAGCATTTGTAATGGATTTCATAGAGGTATTTTGATAGAGTTTGCAAAGCATCTAACCCATTGTTTGAAGTTTAGTTTGCAGATTTTAAAAGGATACTACACCTACAAATGAGGTAATTTAGTATGAAAGAAGAAATATGTTTTCCAGTGATTGTTGTTAAGGGAACCACTTCTATCTACTTTGTAAAGTACTATATTGTTGTGATTATAAATTTGTGTCCATTGGATGAAGACGGATTAATCTTTCCTACTAGGTCCAATCCCCATTAATAAAAGGGCCATGTTGAAGTGAACGGTTGCAATTCTTGCGTTGGTGCATGGATTAGGTTACCATGTATTTGACATTTTTTTGCACTTCTTAAAAAATTGAAAAGCCAAATGTTGTCCATCTTTGGATCTGCACCATTACCACTAATTTCAACAATTAGATTTTCCCAAGAATTTGGTAAAGAGCAAAGCAATAAAATGCACTTATCCTCATCCTCAAGCTTTACATCTACAGATGCTAACTGACTGAGAATTAAATTGAAAGCATTTAAATGTTGTGCTACTGAATCACCATCTTTCATTTTCAATGAATATAATTTCCTTTTCAGATACAACTTATTTGTTAGACTCTTTGTTTGATAAATGTCTCCTATTCTTTTCCACAATTTATATGCACTGGTTTCCACTGAAACATTTAAAATAACAACATCAGCAAGACAATCTAATTGTTCCTCTTGCCTTTTTATCTAACTTAGCCCAATCTTCATCTGACATAGTTGTAGGTGTCTTTGTCTCATTATTAACCACTAACCATTGATCTATTTCTTCAAGAAGATCTTCCATTTTTAATTTCCACATTTCATAGTTAGAACCATTGAACTTTTCAATATCTAACCTTGAATTCATTGCAACAAAAACTTAATTCCAAAATCAGAAAATTACTAAAATAATAAGAGCTCCCACTAAGCCAATAAATCCTTCAAACTTTAAGAGAATGGCATCCCAATACTCTACCCAACCTCAGCTCTGATACCAAATGTTGAAAAATGAGGTGTTTTCTTAGCTCAATACTCTGTAAAACTTTAATATTGCTGATCTAAGTAAGTATTTTCTTTGTTACATATATTTTTCGTGGGTGATTATCTTGATTAATCCATTTTACTGTTGTAGAATGTAGAGAGAAGTTGATAGAAGACCTAGACAGGATATTAGAAAGATCACACAAGATATACCATGGAGAAACCCTTTCGGGAAAAAACTCCACCAAGAATTATTCTATTAGTCAATATATGAATTACAATAGCTCCAATTATTGCTTGAGAATGCTTCTTCTATCTTCACCAATATTCTTTACACCTGCAATAACAATTATGAAAACTCTCTTCAACTTGAATGAGATATAGAGACAATATGCAACCTTGTAATCTCCAAATGGTGATAATTACAATGCACAAGCTCAAGCCCTTGAAAAGGTATGCCATATTGCTTCAAGTTCAGTTCTACCGTGAAGACCAAAGCTTAGAACATGTGCTTTACCCATTTGGAAAATGACCTAAAGCTACAGCTCATCAGCTACGCCCGATTGATGATTGCACAAAGCTCTTCCTCAAAGATGGCACCCAAAGAGGGTCCCCTTAACAAAGCCCAACTAGAAATATCTTGCTTATCATGCATTGAGAGTTCATTCCAAAGAAAGCATCTTGAAACAGAGTTGGCTCAAGTGATTTCTTGTTAAGCTAAAACATTTACTCAACACCATTCATGCTGAGAATGGTCATCCCTATTAAAACGTTGATCCATGTTATCGTCATACAACTCAATGTTATTAGCCATGCGTTGGATTCTTCTAAAGTTAACTGTACCTCTTGAAACTAACTAAAGACAAGCCCAGACATAAGCTGAGAGTAAACTAAACTAAATTGGTAGA
This sequence comes from Sequoia sempervirens, assembly GCA_007258455.2. NCBI lineage: Eukaryota > Viridiplantae > Streptophyta > Pinopsida > Cupressales > Cupressaceae > Sequoia > Sequoia sempervirens. Next base: position 30,410,681 of record VDFB02049217.1, on the reverse strand, counting down.
CTAAACTAAACTAAAGCTGGCAGACTTCGAGCATGCAGAGCGTAAAGTCAACAGGATCTTTACATGCATTCAAAGAAGTGTTATCTCTTACTCCAAATAGTTAGCCCGGAACACAAGGAATTGAATTGTCACCTTACCATGTGTGCACCCACATCATTCCTATTATTTGGAATAACTACAAATGTCAATTTCATGGTTTATTTTAATGTCTAAATGTCATCTAATCTTAGTGTTGTTAGACACACATTCCAAGAACTTAGGATACATGAAATAATTAATGTTTTGGGATTACAATTAAATGTACATCCCTGTTTATAATACCCACAATGAAGGGTTTCCAGCTGCTGGGGTTATTCATACAGATGAGTTCCAAATACCTTCATGAACCTCACGTAAAGGATTGTCTCGGACTTGTTATGTTCCTAGACACCGAAGGAGAGTACCATCTAGACCTCGACGGTAAAGTATGTCAACAATTAAGGTATGTCATGCGGTTAAGTTGCATTTCTAGTTTATGGAAAGATCAGGAGGAATGATATTGTCTTTTAGGTAAGCATAGGTCTTTCCATAAATTAAGGATTCAATGTCAACTAATTGGCATATGGTTTGAGATTTTGGATGATCATAAGCAGGGTTAGACACTTGTTCCACCATAAACTCATAATGACCTCACTTTTCTAGCAACTGTAAGAGAGAAGCAATTGTCGCCATAACATCCGCAACTTATTTTTTTGCCCTTGGAATCTATTCAAACTTGATATCTATAAAGTACTTATTAGAATCATCCACCATTTTCTTATACGACATCAACTTCTCATCTTTGGTTTGATATTCATCATTTACCTAATAAATGACTAGTTGTGAATCTCCATATACTTGTAGCTTTGTGATTTTCCATTCAACTACCACTTTGATGCCAATAATTAATGTCTCATATTCAACTACATTATTTGTACATGGAAACATGAGTCTATAGGACTTTGGGATGGTATGTCCTTAAGGTGTAACAAATAGAATTCCCGCACCTGACCCATGTTGTGTGTAGGACCCATCAAAATAAAGCTTCCATTGTTGTGTTGTCACAATAAGAATGTCTGCATCAGGAAACTCAATGTTCATCGAATGATCATCTGGTAATGGAGCTTCAGCTAATTGATCAGCTATCACTTGACCTTTGATGGCTCTTCTATCCATGTACTAGATATCAAATTCACTCAAGATCATGACCCACTTAGCTAGTCTTCCTGTTAGAGATGCCTTGTTGAGTAAATACTTTAACAGACCAATCTTCGATATGAGTTTGACTGTGTGGGTTAACATATAATGCCACAATTGCTGGGTAGCAAATACCACCGCCAAACAAGCTTTTTCGATGAAGGTGTAATTTATCTCATAACTATTCAAATTTTTGCTGATATAATAGACAACCCGTTCCCTTCCCTTAGGATCTTCCTGTGCCAATAGAGCTCCCAAAGAAATCTCAGTTGTTGCAATGTATAGTAATAAGGGTATCTCTTTTGTAGGTGGCATCAATATGGGGGGTGACATCAGATATTGCTTTATTTAATTGAAATTTTTTTCACATCCTTGATCTTATGTAGCAAATGATTGAAGGGATGAATTTTGTCTACTAATTGGGAGATAAACCTCCTAATTGATTGTATATTGCCTTATAAAGATTGTAGTTGACTGATATTCCTCGGTGGTAGCATTTTCATTATTTCCTTGACCTTGGTGGAATCCACTTCGATGCCCTTTTCTGAAACTATATATCCTAGAAGCTTTGTTGATGTAACACCAAACACACATTTCTTACGATTTAATCTGACATTGAACTTCTCTAGTCTGGTAAAGATTTTTCCCAGGATCTCTAGATGTCCTTCTTTGGTATATGACTTTGCTAATATATCATCCACATAATCTTCCATAAAAGTATGCATCATGTCATGGAAAATGGTGGTCATTGCTCAGTGATATGTTGCTCCTACATTTTTCAAACCAAAAGGCATGGCATTCTAGCATAACGTTCCCCATGAACATGTGAATGTTGTTTTCTCCTAATCATCTAGTGCTATTTTGATTTGGTTATACCCTGAGAAGTCATCCATTAGTGATAACATGGCATGTCATGTTATTAAGTTGACAATAATGTCAATGTTTGGTAAAGGAAAATCATCCTTTGGACATGCCTTGTTGAGATCCCGAAAGTCAGTACATATTCTGATACTATTATCTTGTTTAGAAACAGGTACAATATTAGAAATCCACTTAGCATAATCAATAGATCTGATGAATCCTACATCTAACAACTTTTTCAGCTCAGCCTTTACCATCAAGGCAATATACAGATGCATTTCCCTTAGTTTTTGTTTCATAGGTTTTATCCTAGATGGTAGAGATAAATGATGCACTAGAAGATCTTGATCTAAACTTGGCATATCAAAGTAAGACCAAGCAAAGTCAATGTGTCTTTCTTCAAAGAATTTGGTGAATTTTGGCTTTTCTTGTTTGGTCATAGATGTGGCCAGATGTAGAGTTTTTGCTTTTTCTGTTGTGCCAATATTGATAGACTATGTAGGTTCCACCAACATTGATGATCTTTCATGATAGTGTTCTGGAAGGGTGTCAAATCTCCCATGTTTTGGTGCCTTAGAGAGGTTTTCACCATCAGATGCGTTCTTTATTTTTATTTTTTCAAGATCTAATGTTGCCATTAAATGGTTTTCACCATTAGATCCATTATTCCTATTTTCAATTTTGCAACTGAAAGATTTGACACCCCCTTGACCTAAAACATCGTTATGAGAATTATAATGAGAACTTGTGTCAGGTTCGTCACAGCAAAGGAAATTTATGATAGCATCACACTAGTAGAATTTGGCAATAAATGACTACGTGACTAAAACTTTTAGTCATGTGACTAACACTAGTAGTATCTTGAAAATAAATGACTAATTTGGTCATTTATAAGTGACTAATTTGGTCATTGGGTAAAATCACAACTAAATGACTAATATCAAATAAATAAAAATGACTAATATCAAAAAAATAAAAATGACTAAATTAATGACTAAATATATGGCTAAATTAATGACTAAATAAATGACTATTACTCTATTCTTTTTTCTTTCAAATTTGATCATAGTCCATAGAGCTAATTAAACCCTCCTCATGGGACCCCTACCTAAGCGGGCCATTTGGCCACCTAGGTTGCTTGGTGCACCAAAAATACCTATTGCGTGGAAGGCATTGCCTCTCGGTGCAGTCTTAAGGCCTTCACATATTTTATAAAAAAATTTATAAACATTTACATTCTTTAACTTTTATTACTCATTATGTTAATGAATTGTTAATGTTTTTAACTATGATTTGAAGCCAATTTGATTTTCCTGTTGTGTTAGCATGTCAAATGTATCAAAGAGCAATTGTGGTCAATTTCACTAATAAAATATGATTTAAAAATAGAATTATTTTATAATCTATGAAATCAATTGTGTGCAGATCATTTTTATCTAGATGTTATTTTTTATACAAGTTTGAACTCTAATAATTTTAGGAGCACATCATGCTTATCTTAATTTTGACAACCTATATTAAAATGACAATGTAGATAGATGAATTTTTTTCCCCTAAAAATGAAGATTAATTTTTGCATGCCTTCCACACAATAGTTTTTTTTGGTGCATTATAGCAATAGGTAGTTTTGGTAGACAAAAATAAATAAAAAAGGTATTTTTGGTGCCTTGGTCGATTGGATTATGCATTTGGAGGGAATCTTAGGAAAATCATGTATGCATTTGGAGGGAATCTTACGCAATTGATTTTTGTCGTAAAACAATGTGATTTCACGTTGGAGGGAAGTTTCAAAGTTTAATCAACAATTTGGTATTTCAGCTCACGCATGCGTTTGAAGGTTTTCCAATTGCAAGTCTAACAAAGGAAACAACCATTGAATGCAAAGAGTGGTGGTTTCCATTTTTGTAATGCCAGAGCTTGTTGAGTAGTGTTTTCTGAGTTGCAACACTAGTATCATTCAAGAAAGGGGAGAACATTAAACAAGGTTACAATTTAAAGGTAAGTGGAAATATTGAATCCTAAAACCTCATGCTGATCTTCATCCTTTATGACAGTGATCCTGATGTTGCATATATTGTTCTTGCTTTCCATTGCTTCATTGTTGTTACAATCTTGTGCTTTCACTGATATAATGATAATGCTCTTTGACATTGAATGAATCTCATTGACTTTGACCCCTTTTCACTCTGTTACATGGTATTTTACATCTTTGTGCATGATATCGAGTCACATGGCATTCATAACAATTGCTATTATCTCCTTCATTTTTCTATAATCCTCTAACACTCATATTCTTTGATATAATAGTGATCATTTGCAACTATTTTCCCTCTATATATTGTCTTTCATTCCTATCCCTTGCATGCCTTGGACTACTGTTATCATGCATTGAAAATTGGAACTCTTTATTCACTATATTGATAACTCATTGGCACTGTCATTGTTTGTATTCATTTCTATCTTATTATGATTGTTCTTCATAGTTAATCCTTAAAATCATTGTTCTGATAAAAACATATTTTTTCTCTTTTGTTTTTACATTATGATCTCATTGCATTGAACCTTGTGCTTTGTGATTATCACATCTTTGTTAAAATCTCTTCAAGGTCTGACTCTCTTTCTCTATTGACTACAAGAGACCCCTTTGATCTTACAACCCCAAGCCTCTTAAAGAAAACTTAGAATCAATTGGCAATAGTGAACAAAAAACCATCATAGCTAATTTCATTTCTTTTCCAAGAGCATTCAATGAAAATATAATGGAAAACACACATCACTCTGTGGGGTAGGGTTTATTTGATTTGAAAACCTACCTTCAACGTCCAAGTCAAAAAGTCAGCCTACCAAGTCTATGCTGAGTCCTCCAAGTCTTAAGTCAAAAATCATCTTGCCAAGACTATTTTACATCCAAGTCTTGTATCTATGATACAGGTATGATAAATGTTTGAAAATATTGTACACAACTGTATGATACAATGCATTAATTTGTATGCTTTCTCATTATATGAAAAGCTTCAAACTACAACTCACAGAAATTAGAAATGAGTTATAAAAAAAAACTTTTTGTCAAGTACAATTTTCTCCAAATCAGAATTGCATTATCCAATTTACATAATTTTGTGTTTAACTAATTTTTGTGGGAAAAAACACTTAGTGTACAAAGTAAAGCAAGAGTTTATTTCTAGGATTTCAAAGGCCTACTGTTCACAAGTCCAATAAGATCATTATTGACCATAGCAGAAACCACCTGCACTAATAGTGTTAAGTCAGAAAATATTCCACAAAAAGAAATATATTTTAGATAAACAAAGCCAGTTAGCCTTCTAAAATCTAGATAGCTAAATACAAGAAGGATGGTAAAACATAAAACATTAAAATACTTTACGACATTGCAAATGCCATGCAATTAGTATAGAAGCATAACATTAAGATAGGAACAATTCATTTTTCTTAAATATTCATCACGAGTTTTCTCTCGTAAAGAACTCCCCCTGACACGAGCAATGAGAAGTGCATCTGCCATCTTGTTTGCTGACAGGCATTGCATGACTTCTCCCTTATAATCACCAATAACTAAATAACTTTGAATGGCTTCATCGCATTCTTAGTATTCAATTGAATCTTTAGTAGCTTCATGTTGCACCTCTTCTCCATTGCCTAGGGTATCCTTCCCAACAACAAAATAATTTTCAATGAGAGGAAGTGAGGAATCTTCTTTTGGTTTGTGCAAATTATCAATCCTGACCATTGTCTCTGGGGGATGTAACATCTTGTCCACCTTTTGACTGAACTGATGGATCTAATTGTGTTGTATCATCAAGAGTGACATTGTTGATTATTTCACTACTAATATCATGAATGTTGGCAGATTGAGCTTCCTATAAGTCTTGATTCTTTGATGACTGCGCTTGAAATCCAAGTTGCTTAAGTAGCTTTGTCCTAGCATTTCCTTCATCTTCAAACATGACTCTTAGGAAATTCCATGTCTCCCTCTCTTCTTCCAAACTAAATCAATGTAGAAACCAAAAATTTGCAAGTGAAACAATACAAATGAATGTAAATTGTTATTAATCCCATTCAAAAAGTATCCACAAATAAGTAACCAAGAATCCTGAGACTTCTTATTGCACAAAGATCGCAATTATGATTTTTCACCATCTGCTATTGTAGCTTCAAACTCTATTGAATGAAACTATCCTCGGTAACAAGATTATGTATATATAACTATGAAAATAGCAAAAAAATAAGACCATATATCATCTTAATGACATGTACCAAAGAATAAATTGTACTCTACCTCAGAAGAGCCAACAGCACTCTATGATGCTATACCAGGCCGAAATGTAGCAAGCTTTCCTCCAAATCCAAAACTGACACCAACTGGTCTCTTCAACCACTTAGGAGCTTTCAAGAGTGCACCTGAAAAGAGAAAAAAAAAAGATAGACATCATGTATTTGCATATAGGATCCCAATTCATTGGGGGATGTAGCATATTGTCCACCTTTTGACTGAATTGATGGATCTAATTGTGTTGTATCATCAAGAGTGACATTGTTGATTATTTCATTGCTAATATCATGAATGTTGGTAGATTGAGCTTCTTGTAAGTCTTGATTCTCTATTGATTGCAATTGAAATCCAGGGTGCTCAAGTAGCTTTGTCCTAGCATTGCCTTCATCTTCAAACATGACTCTTAGGGAATTCCATGTCTCCCTCTCTTCTTCCAAACTAAATCAATGTAGAAACCAAAAAATTGCAAGTGAAAAATTACAAATGAATGTAAATTGTTATTAATCCCATTAAAAAAGTATCCACAAATAAGTAACTGAGAATCTTGAGACTTCTTGTGGCACAAAGCTCACAATGATGATTTCTCACCATCTACTATTGTAGCTTCAAACTCTGTTGAATGAAGCACTAGACTGTCCTTGGTAATGAGATTGTGTATATATACCTATGAAAATAGTAGAAAAATAAGACCATATATCATCTTAATGACATGTACCAAAGAATAAATTGTACTCTACCTCAGAAGAGCCAACAACACTCTGTGACACTGTACTGGGCCAAAATGAAGCAAGCTTTCATCCAAATCCAAAACTGACACCAACTGGTCTCTTCAACCACTTAGGAGCTTTCAAGAGTGAACCTAAAAATGGAAAAACGAAAAGATAGACATCATGTATTTGCATACAGGATCCCAATTCATTGTGAAAATCTTATAAGTGAGATTCCCATTTCTTAACTAAGTCATGTATGGTTATCACATAAAGCAACACTTACCACCCACTTTATGTTTGAAAGCAGTTAAAGCACTATACTTGGGTTATTCACAAAGAGTCATTAGTCAAGTACTGTAGGCAACAAATCATGGGCATATCAAACCAGTAGAGCGTAGATAGCAATAGTGTCATGCATAAATCTCATGAATAGATTTGCATCAATTAAGGTAGACATATTTGGACAATGAAAACAATCTAGATGAAATAGACCTACCTTCCTAACACTTTCACTTATGCCTATGATTTTCATTAATATCAAAGGTATATGTAGATTGGGCAGGTACCATTGGGCTCTAAAGGCCCCTTATTGTGTGATTAAACAATACAAACAATTGGGGAAATATCATTATATGTAATGACATAAGTTGAGTTGAAGGTATTGTTTGATGCCAATTCAAACAATGGAGGCTCTTGTTGAAATCTACCTCTACCTTCTCATCATGGCAAGGACAGTGAGATGTAGTTAAACCATGGAAGTCATGCATATATTTTGATGAAAAATCCTGGGCCATCATCACTAGTGTTAGGTCTCAAAGTGAAAGTTTTAAACCATAAGGGGGTGCCAATCCCTTAATACACCTTTGGCCCACGAACAAGGTAAGCAGGACTGATTACCTTCTACTCTTCAGGCTCTACCAAACCTAGGCAGGTATACCTAAACAATAAAGTAGATTTGCAGATAGATATGGTTCCTAGATTGAGCAATCTACTTACTATAGCACGTGAGATGAAGCAGATGCAGAGTTTTAATGTCTAAATACTAGTGAGAGTAATTGAGAGTTCAAATTTGTGAGTTGTATTTTGTATGTAATATCCAATTATTACTAGTGCCTACTTCTATTGGGTGGACGGAGTGGAGGGATGAATGGTGATTTTGGAGATAGGGTTCTATAAGATAGGTAGATTTACTCTTCAGCTTAACTCAAATAGTTGGGCACTTTGAATGTTTGCACCTTATGAAAATGTGCAAGTATGTTAGTTATTTGGACTCTTCTTAGTAATCCCAGTAATATCCCCTTATGCTACTGTGAAGTTGTGAAAGGATTTAATTCAAATGTGAAAGGAAACCAATCAAGACAATCTATTCAAAAGGACTTTAATCCAAATAGGAACCTATCAAATTTGATTTCTTAAAGGAATTTTAATTCTTCTACACACTGAAACCAATCAACAACGTCACATAATTACAACAAATGTGTATTGACAAATTAAATGTATTTCCACACACTCAATTTGAATAACATAAACAACCACTTTAGAGATAGCCTAATAACATATAAGCATATAAATCCACACAATAGTTGAACACTTGAAAGCAAACTAACAATTATGCATAACCTTCTCCATTATATTTATCTTTGAATAATATGCATTATAAAAATAGCTTTTGATATGAGATGGATGATCTATTTGGGCCTTGGTCTCTCTTATATATGTGAGAGGAAACAAGCTATAGACCCGTTACAAAATGTCATGTTGTTTGATAACTAAACATAATTAAGAAAACAAAATATTGCAACAACTAAATGCATCGATCCATTAATCTCCAAGTAGAAGCCCGTGACCACCTAAGATCTGTTCAAAGCTTCTACTCCATGATATAGTGCTCATGCTGTCAACAAACTCTTTTTATCCTGATGGTTGCCCTATTGTGTCTGGTGTATCCATAGTTTGGTTGAGGAAAAAATTGAATGCAAAGAGGTGATGGATCTATTCTTGTTCAACACAAGTATCTGCATTAGAGATCACCTCTCTCATATCATACTCCCTATACATCATCTTCTCAAGCTAGTTGTGAGTATTTTTTAAAATCATATCCTCATCATTGATCTCTTGTAATGCAACAGTCAAAATCACATTAAAATATTCCTTCCAATCATCATATTCTCAAGGATTTCCCATATCATCATAGAGTGTCGGAGTCGAATTGAAGCACTAGAAATCCTCGATGAACCTATTATGATATCCATTGTGTGCTTCTACCAATTTGTTATGTGTCTGCATTGTCTGTCCTTTCAGGATTTGCTTGTCTTGAAGCTCTTGTCTCTTTTCGATTATTCTCCCCTATAATCGTTCATTCTCCTCTAATGCTGAGAGTACCTGTTTAAATTGCCTCCAATATTCATCTGCACATTTCATCATCTTATCGAATCTTCCCTTGATCATTTTGGATGCACTCTTATACTTGATGGTTTTGACTTCCTTCTCCAATTCTTTACATTTTTCCTAAGATTTTAGGTGGCACTGCTTCCAATAAGTTGTATCAGCCATTGCATCCAATACTCTTATCTTTCTCAAGCCATGGGCAATACGATTATGGTGTGGAAGAGGAAGATGATCTTTCTCTTTGGTGTGCTAATTCCTTTTTCAACCTACCATTTTCTTTAACCAACTTATCAATCTGTGCCTTGGTGAACTTTGCCACATTGACATTCAACTCTGTTGTCTCCATGGAGTTGGTATCCCCTACTCTTTGAACCAAGAGATGTCCAAAAATTTGGTTTGGATTATCAATCACAGCTAGTATTTTGTCATGGGGGTACAGTGACCAAATAAGCAAGGTGGCCTCATCTGGATTGTATCCAAATCCTAAATACATCTTGTCACTTGCTTTGTCTGTTAAATTCATTGTTTTATCTCCTCTCTTTTTGAAACTATCAAACACCATTGCAGAGATTATATCCCATATGGGCAAAAGAAATACTCCAGCTTCTTGGAGTAACTCTCTCCCTCTCTCAGGAGTGATGGACTCCATCTCTTTGTCTATTTCTTTTTTCAATTCTTTCAAAACAATAGTTTCTTATTTAGGAGTGACATCCTGCATCTTTTGTCTCATTTTCTTGCCTTTATATTCATAAACAAATGATTTAAACTCAGGATACTTAACAAAATCTCCATTAGAAATGAACTCATGTCCAACCTTGACCCTAACATCATCTGATGCTTCAAATCTTACAACATTATGTTCTTGAGGAGGCTCATATCATACAATTATAGGAGCACTTATTTTTTGTACTTGCTCTTCCTCCTCATCACTTTCCTCATCACTCTCCTCTTCTTCACTCATATTAGTATCTACAGAAAAAACTCACATCAGGAGTTGGATGTGAAGGGATATAATCTAAGGGCTCTGTATCTTCAGCCTGCACTCCTGAATAGGTTGCATGAGGGGCATCAAAGACAAATGAAGGCACATTATTTACCACTTCATCCACATGAGCAATGAGTTGATCAATCCTTGCTAAAGGATCTTATATTTCACCAAATGACTTCGAATAATATGGGACATTTCTTCTTTTCCATTCCTCTGCAAGCATAACCCTATTATATGCAGTCATTCTTTTAGTGGTAGAGGCTTCATCATGGTTTTTTATTACATCTTCAACTAAGAATATATGCTCATATCCTAATAATACCTGTGATAACCTTGCTTTGTGAATAAAGCCTTCTGCATCAAAAGTTTTCCTTTCGTTACCTAGAGGGAGGTTATACTGTGCTAATTTAGCATCAATTTCCTCATATCCCTCATTTGCAACCACTAAAAAGTCTCCAAAACATAAGGTATTGGGTATGATCGATTGTTTGTTGTGTCCTTTGAGGTTTTTGGAATCAGTTTTTTCCAATTGCCTCACAATTTCTAAGTAGGCAATTCTATCAGGAACTACTCATGGTAACAAGTGTGGAGTTCCTTCAAACCCATAAACCCTAATCACTGTGCAATTAGGAAAAGCATACCAGTCTCCCCAGTTATGATCCACCTTTTTCCTTGGGTCATTTACCTTTGGTATTAGAAACTTTTTCACTTTTGGGGATAAGTTATAATCACGCGGATATCCTAGCCACTCCATTAATGGTTTCACAAAAAACTCCTCAAAATAAAGATAATGAGATCTACCAAATCGACTATCCCATAGTGAAGTCCACATCTGTATAGGTTTGAGGTTCCCATTTTCATTTGTATCTTTTATTCTTAATTCTTGACTCCAGACCCTTCTAACATGTCCCTCGTGCATGAGCAAATGCATGAACAAAGAATAATGTTTGAAATGAATATATTCACTGTTGTTTTTAATCTTTTCAAGCTCTCGGTTTAGGTCATTGGCCAAGTATCTAGCATAATTGAATGACCTGGCATCATTTCTTTGTGTGTTTGTAGCTAAGACCATTGGGGCAATAGACATGAGGGGTGGGACCTCTACCCCCAATACCTGACCAGCTGAATAATAAGTGTATCTGAAATATTCTTCAAACAAGTCATCATGAAAAGGAGGATTTTCATTACTCGAAAACCTCCTGAGTTGGATTGATTCATTCTTAAGCCTATGCAAGGGTAGTTTCCATCGTTTGTAGCTGGTATCCATATGGTGATACTCTGTCAAGAGATCTCTAATCATGAATGGCAAGTTCATAGGACACTCCAACTGAAACACATTAGAAATTAAATCCTTAGAAATAACAAGCATGCCAGCCCCATTATGTGCTTAGATAGTTCTCCTCTTGGGGTCATATCTGCTAGCCAGAGCTTTAATTAATTTTACATTTACAAACACATTGGGCACCACGAGTCTTCCCAAGTTCAACCTCCACGGGTTGCAGACTAGCTGAAACCTAAATTGTTTCCTATAATGATACATGAAAAGCCCATACTCGTGTTGTGGTGTCCAAATATCCTCCAAGCCTTTATGTTTATCTAATAATCTATCCATTGAAGGATTCATTTGAGCAACCCTCCTAGGTCTTGGCCCCGACCCAGGGCATTGATCTATCAGGTCTTGATTCAAGAGTCTCTTCTTATTTTTTTGTTTCTTAGCTTTGGGTTTTTTTATTTTCCTCCATTGTTCTAATTTTTAATCCTTTGAAAAATACAACTTCTCAACCGAAATTGGTGTACTTACTTGGGTCTCACCTCCACTGGTTTCTGCTACGTGAGAATTCCTAGCTTTTCCTTTCTACTTCTGTCCTCAGCGAAATCTTCTAGACTATGCAACAATTATGCGATCAACTTGTGATATAATTCACTTCAACTCTGGCTCATAAATACACCACCCATTTTAGTCTTGTCATCAGGGGGAAGCATTTATTTTTAAATATCTGGATGATGCCCTGAGATTCCACATCAGTTAGCAATCAATCATCATTGTATCGGCGAGACTACAATCCTTATTCCACTAATAGCCACCCTCTCCACTGATGAACAATTTTCCTTTGGTCTATCGGCAGGATACCAAAATATATTACCCCAATACACATTAATTTCCCCAATATATAATAATTCTTGATAATTTATGATCATATCAGGCCATCGGGGGAATGTAGACATTCGTTCCACCGATGTTCATGTGTTACAACAATGCGCTTACTTTTGTTGACTTTTTTCGGTCTATCAGGGGAACGCCTTAGGAGTTAGCCCGATAGGGTGTTGTTACATCGATACTACGTTATGAATTGTTTTCATCGGGCCATCAACAAGTATATGATGGGGATTTTTCCAATGATGAATTGTTAGGATGATAGTGCTAATTTTTACTTAGGAAAAATTATGGATTCTCAAACTTATTTATGGGTGTGACAATTTGGCAATGTGGGCGACAAAATGGATCTTGTCACACAAATTTCAACAATTTGTGTTGATCATAAAATTAATTATGATGAATTTATGTGGAATGTGGAGGATTGGTGGGTGGAGGCTAGTGAAAAATGTGATTTTTTTTAGTTCTAACAACTAGCACAATGAAAAATAGCATGCATAGATCATACAAAAAAATAAGAGAGAATAAGAATCAGTAATGGATAACTGAATAAACCTTGTTGTCTCCAAGAAGACAAATACCACATATATATGGTGTTCATTACCTAGCTTGACCAAATCAATGTTAATCCTTTAATTTATAGTATTCTTTACAGTATCCCCATGTTACTACAATTCTGCCAAAGAATTATGACAAGACGAATGCTAGTTCTTCAATAATGAAGATACTATTTCAAGCTAGTTGCAAATTTGCAATGGTTGAAAAAAATCTTTGTTAGAGAGACAAATGAATCTCCTAACATTGCCCATGATTGAATAGGCTCTGCTACACTTGAAACTGCTAATGCATGCATATCTAGTTAGTTGAATTGTCCAAAGTACTTCTACAGGAACCAACTCAATTATTTTCTAGACAACATATACATCGCATTCACTGAGCACACCTCCCACACCCTCCTATAACCATAGTTTTCAGGGGGTTTCTAATGGTAATTTGGAAGTAAAATTTGGAGACACTCTTATAAAGAAATAATGAATTCTTCATAGAGTTGTGTAAACATTTAAAATCCTTATTGCTACGCCCTTAATATTAGTGTACATCGGGTTATGAATAGTCGGCTTGTGGCTATCTTAACTCTCTATTAAGTCATATTATCATTAGTATATTGTTATTTAGTTGTTTAGGTCAGCCTAAGTCTTATATAGGTGTGTCTAAGTCGGCCTAGGTGATATCCTTGGCATAAATAGGTATATATAGGAGGTTGTGAGTCTTATTTCATCATCAAGTGTGAAGTGTGTTCTCATTAGAGATATTTGGAGGTTTTCCCTCGAAGTGGCTTGTTATTCTCAGTTATTATCAAGTATTTGCAGCATATTTCATATCATATTCTTCTATTGTGCAATTTATTTCATAACAAGTGGTATTAGAGCATGATCTTGGCACCATAGAGGCAAGGTTTTTCTCAATTTCAGAGGCGATTTTGGGAAGAGCATATCTTTCAGATTTTGGTGAATTTTTTTCTGATTTTTAAAGGGTTTTTGAAGAAAATATTAAAGAAGCTACAATCCAGATTTCAGAATAATTGGAGAAGAATTAAGTGAATTATTGCAGAATTAGGGTTTCTACACTATTTTTTTGGAATCTACATATCTCGAACATCTTGTTGAATTGAAGTCTTATTTTTATTGGGTTTTTGAAGACATACCAAAGGATATTACAGTAAAATTTTTAGAGAATTTAAGTTTCATTTGTGTGATTTACTTCAACATTAGTGGTTTCCATCATGACGGGGCCTGCAACAAGGGGTAAAATGAATGTTGTCACTCCGGGGAAGACTCTTGATAAGGATGGTGAAACAATCAAGGATGTTAATCATAATGAGGAAATAAATAAGGTAAAGGAAGACATTTCCTCAATGAAGATGGATATGTGTGACCTAAGAGGAGATATATCGGACCTACGAAACATGTTGAGCACCTTTATGAATAAACCAAGAAAGGAGGTCTCAAGTAGCCAAGAACCAGAAGAAGAAACAAATGAAGAAGAAGAAGAAGAAGAAGAAAAAGAATCAAAAGAAGAAGAAGAAGAAGAAGAAACAAATGAAGAAGAAGAAGAAGAAAAAGAAGAAGCGAAAGAAGAAGAAGAAGAAGAAGAGGAAGAAGAAGAAGAAGAAGCGAAAGAAGAAGAAGAAGAAGAGGAAGAAGAAGAAGAAGAAGAGGCATATGCAGAAGTAGAAGAAGCAACAACAGAAGAAGAAGAAGCAAAAGACCAACCAGAAGAAGAAGAAGCAGAAGAAGGCAATGAAGAAGAAGTGAAAGAAGAAGTTCCTAATCAAGCTGTTCAACCAATGCAAGGGTACCATATATTATTCCTCACCTCTTCCTCTATGACACATCAAAAGGTTCAGGTAAAGGAAGAACACATTCATCGCCATCAAGAGCTTGATGTAAAGGGAAGACACATCTTGGAGCTGAAGTTAATTTTCCAGACACGCACGAAGAAGCTGGTGACATCAACAATTCCAAGTTACCTCATTACAAGGAAATATTTTCTAATTGAAGATGCTGCATGGGAGGATGAGGAGTTCATTCAAAGGAATCCAAACTTGATTAGCATTGAGGACAATGCTTCTTTGAAGAAGGGGGGCATGCTACGCCCTTAATATTAGTGTACATCGGGTTATGAATAGTCAGCTTGTGGCTATCTTAACTCTCTATTAGGTCATATTATCATTAGTATATTGTTATTTAGTTGTTTAGGTTGGCCTAAGTCTTATATATGTGTGTCTAAGTCAGCCTAGGTGATATCCTTGGCATAAATAGGTATATATAGGAGGTTGTGAGTCTTATTTCATCATCAAGTGTGAAGTGTGTTCTCATTAGAGACATTTGGAGGTTTGCCCCCTCGAAGTGGCTTGTTATTCTCAGTTATTATCAAGTATTTGCAACATATTCCATATCATATTCTTCTATTGTGCAAGTTATTTCATAACACTTATCCCCAGAGCCACTCTACCAAATAGAATAAAATTATAGAAAATAAGGATATATTTTCCAATTAAAGAATTACTCCAAAATATTACTTGATGAGCCTCCACCAAACACAACCTCTCTGGAATTCATTTGACTGCAGGCCTGAAATGGATGCACATCAAAAGAGACAAACCCACATTAATTATAAAGATGTTCCTTATGAACAAAAAGGAACACAACTAACTCACCAAGGAAAAACATAGTAGCATCTGGCATGTAATTCTAAGTTAGGTGAACTTAGAGATAAGCTTGTCAAGAAATACTTGCAGCGTGCTGAAATACTTGTAGAATATATATATCATGTACTTCTAAGAGATGATTTTGAACACAAACACTTGTGATCCAAAATCAATTATGAGTGTATGGATATGTTAAGTTTTTCCTCTTTGACAATCAGATAAAATAGTCTTGGCCTTCAACTCACTTATATATAATAAATCCTCATGTCACATTTACATTAATTGATTAACACCATATGACTGTTACTGGTATATTTAAATATTTTGTATCACCTCCACTCATTCATGACCCACAATGAACATTACATTCTAGCACTCACCATAATGTTATATGTGGATCAATCCACTTTCAAGGCTCAATCATGTTTTGGCTTTAAGTATTTGGAATTTGCAAGATCCACATCAATCTAGATAAACATTTGGACTTATATATTAAGACTCAAAAGTCAAATATCACAAAAACAAGTAAACAACTAAAGACTCAAATCGTATCAGTAGGGGCACTTTCAAGTTTTACTTTCATAACACAACCAATTCAGAAGAAAGAAATACATAAAGTAACTCAAAGGGATATGAAAGTACAAGTTAAATGAGTAACAACCATGAAAACAAACCAAAAAAAATAGTTGTATTAGCTGAACTCAAAAATAGATTATAAGTCATAGATGAAAAACCTTTAAATGCTATTTATCTAGTGGTTTACATAACTTTTCTATATTTATAAGTCATACAACTTGTAAAATGTATAATTGTTGGCATGGGAATGAAATTGGATTGTTGTTGACATTTATTATTCTCATAGACAGGTATTGAAGCACTTGCATGGGTGATAAAGCTTGTTTGGATAGGACCTGGAGACTTTTGAAAAGGTGGGCAAGGAATTCAGAGTTTGCTGCAACGAATTTGAAGTTAGCGAGGCCCTTTGCAGGGAATTCAGAGGTAATTCGAAACCCTCATTGCCGAAAGTAAGATGATAGGAAATAAGGCATATTCCATTCTCAATAGGTAAACTTCAAATGAATGTAAGATAGATCTCAGAAAAATGATTCATTATATCCTCTTCTTTCTGTTATGGTCTATACTAAAAGTGACCACTTTCAACAATGTTTTGGCATCTCTGTTTTCAGATTTATATTTTTTTCGTTAAATCATAAACTAAATTAATATGGGAATGCACATTATTATAGATGGATGAGTGTCAAAGGTTGACTACAGATCAATATCATGCATATGATGAGAGAGTAGCTAATGAGAGGGACATTGACAAATATCCATGTCCATGCAAAAATTGTCTTGGTGGAAAGGTGAAAAAAAGAAATATGATTTATCGACATATGATAAGATATGGGACTAGTGGTATAAGCCCTTGGGCTTACAATTATTATGAAGATATGATAGAATGTCAGACTGTGAGAGATGAAGAGGCAACAAACATAGATGAAGTGGCACCAAACATAGATGAAGAGGCAAAAATATTTGACGAAGGGTTTGAAGTTGATAAAATGTTGAATGAGGGTCTAAACGATGATTGGGCCAAGTCAATGGACGATGATTTAAATCCTATGTATGCTAATTGAAAGTTAAGTCATTTGACAACAATCCTTCAAATTCTTAACTTGCAAGTGGTGCATGGTTGCAGAAATGAGAGTGTAGATCAGTTATTGGCATTATTAAGTTCATTATTACCAGCTGACTCCACATTGCCAACAAAATGAAGCCAATGTAAAAAGAAAATCAGTAAGCTTGGCTTGGGGTATGAAAATATCCACACATGTGTGAATGGTTGTGTATTATTTCGCAAAAATCTTACAAATTAGAGTGAATGTCTGAAGTGTCATGAATTGAGGTATAAACAAGGGTTGAAATCAGTTGTGGCTCCTAGAAAGGTTCTTCACCACTTTCTGATAATCCCACGACTACTCCAAATGTATAGGTGCAGAGACATTGTTGAACTTATGCAGTGGCATGCCCAAAATAAGAGCATTGATGGAAAATAACGACATGTGACTGATTCTAAGACGTGGATGGAATTTGATAATAGATGACCTGATTTCTCTCAAGATCCTCATAATATAAGGTTGGGTTTGGCTCTAGATGGGGTGAACCCATTCTTAGATCAAAGTACTAAATGGTCAACTTGGCCAGTGTTTCTAATAAATTATAACTTGCCTCCATGTTTAGCAACAAAACCATTTTTCTTAATGTTATCATTGATTATACCAGGAAAGAAAAGTGTGACTTCAGATACAATAGATACAATTGTGGAAAGGAATTGAAGAAATTAAATCTTTAAGGGATGGTCATTCAATCAAATTCACTTTAAGAGCTTCCTTATTGTTTATGATTCATGATCTTCCTGCATATGGCACATTGTCTAGTCTCTCTGTTCATGGATACCATGCATGTCCTACTTGAAAGTTTAAGGATTTTGTGAGGCACTCAAGAATTTTGCGTAAGTTTATTTATTGTGGACATCATGCTTACCTTAAAATGGATCATCCATATCATCGACAAAAAACACGTTTCAATGGTCAAGAAGAGAATCGTGAAGCGCCATTGCTAATAACAGGTGATTACATTGTGGAGAATGGACAAAAAAGAATGTCATTTATTGAAAATGATGGGATTGCTGGTAGTAGATATGATCCATATAATAAAAGCGATGTAAAACGGTTGTGCATATTGTATAAGTTGCCATACTTTAAGGATATAGCCATTAGGCATACTGTTGACTTTATGCATACTGAGAAAAATATAGCTTATGCTATTATAGAAACTCTTTTTGGTGCTCTTGATACTATTTCATCACGTGAAGACTTTCGAGAAATAAAGATTTGTCAAAATCTTTGGGTTGAAAACTATGATAATGAAAAATATAGAAAACCTAGTGCTCCTTATGTCTCGACAAAGGAACAATGTGCACAATTCTTACAGTTGATGTCTCAGACTTGCTTTCCCACTAGATATGTAAGTAGCAGCATCAGAAGCCAAACTGACATTAATAGCTTAAGAGGCCTCAAGACCCATGACTATCATGTCATAATCAAGAATATTTTACCTATTGTGGTAAATATATCAAGTTTGGCAAAGGGGCCAAGATTGGCAATTATAAGGTTGGGCCTAATATTAAAGAGAATGAGTTTACATGTATTAGATCCTTCAAACTTTGATAGTTTTAGGGAGGAGGTTGTTGAAGTCCTTTGTCTATTGGAATGAGAATTTCCATCAACAATATTTAACATTTCTATGCATCTTTTAATACATCTAGAATATGAACTAGAGCATTGTGGCCTAGTAATAACGAGATGGATGTATCCTATAGAATGATATATGAAGGTTTTGAAAAAAATTGTCTGTACTAGGGCAAAACCAGAAGGCAACATGTCTGAGGGATATTCAATGCAAGAGGCCATGTGATTTTGCACAGAATATATGAAGGATTTTAAAAATGTCAATCAACGTGTATAAGATGATGGTGAAGATGAGAGAGTTGCAGGTGAAGTATTAGAAGGCAATGGATGTCACTTCAAGCTATCATATCAAGAAAGAAGTGCAATACATGCCTTTATTCTTCAAAACACATCTTCGTTCGATAAGTGGCATGGGTAAAAAATAAATTACACAATAATTTATTTACTCAATTGCATTTACACATTTATATTATTAATCTTACTATTTGTATGTCATTATTCTATGTAGAAAATATGAAGAAGAGAATCAAACTTGGATGCAACATTGACCTCAAAGGCACAGACATCATGATTTGATTGGAGTTGATTCTTTTCCAAAATTTGAAGAATGGATTGCTAATGCAATCAGTGATGCAAAAGAAGAAGGTCAAGATATAACAACAAAGAAAAGTGAGATTTCACGACCTCCACATTTATGGGCTATGTGTTTTAGTGGAATGTGGGCCTATGGTAGTCATTTAAGAGTGGAAGAAAAAGACAAAGGAAAGACAAATTGTGATTGTGTTGTTAGTGTTGAATTTCTTCATGAAATTGAGAAGAAATTTTATGTTGGATTCATCCAAGAAATTATTCAAGTGGATTTTGGTGAAAATAGTCCTATATTATTAAATTGCAAGTGGATCTAACCATCCGCAGTACAATTTGATGAGTATGGATTTGTATGTGCAAATACGCGACAGTTTTTATCAGAGACAGATGAGCTGTATGTTTCCCCTCTTCAAATTAACCAATCATTTCTAATTGATGATGTAAGAAGCCTAGGTTGGTCATATGTCATTCAAACAGAGTCTCATTTGAGACGAAAATTCATGGAAGTTGTTGATGTAATGCCTAATAGGCAATATGTTAATTTACAAGAAACATTCGAAGAAGTGGATGAAGACAATGAGGGACTGTTTGAATAAGAGATTTTGATTACCAATGAAGAAATTGGGAGAGATAATGTATCGCATGTCACAAATGAGGATGATGAAGAAAATCAAGTAGGTGCAGACACGAGTGATTAGGATTCTGATCTTGTTGGAAATATAGATGATTATTGATAAGCCCCATTTTATGACCTTTCATGTAAGACTTTTATGTTGTTTTAAGACTGTTTTATGTTTTAAGGACACAGACCTTTAGACTAATACCTATTTCAAAGCTTTAATGTTGAACAAAGTTGCTATATGAATGCAATATGAATATGTTTTCATATAAAAATGAGGATGCAATATGAATATGTTTTCATATATAAATGTTGTATGCAATATGAATATGTATACCATCATTGCTTTACTTTGACAATAATCTTTTCTTGACAACTCCTTTGGACTATTTACTACTTTTATATATGTTCTTTATCACTATCATTGTTCTAGCATCCTTTAAAAAAGCCATCATTGAAGTATTGTTAAACATTGTTTCTATGTTTTCTTTTACACCTTTTTAGTAAAATAGCATTGTCTTCCCTACATATGGCATTATCTTTAGCCCTATTTTGTAATATTATTGCATACCATTGACTTGTGAACTAATTTGGCATTGACTGCTCACTGCCACGAAAGTATTTCTCATTGTTGTCTTCATTTCTTGGATCTTTCACCCACTATGGCACTTGTTTCCTCATTGATATGGTCTTTTTTTTTCTCTATTCCTTCACTGTTTATAACATCAATATACAATCCTTGATGATTGATCACTATTTTTTGTTAATGCTCAAGGAATCAATATAGTGATTCCCCATTGCAATAGAAGCATTTCCTCATTATATCACCACTATTTTGGAATTACATGCTGCTCACATCCTTTGTTGTCTTCAAATTCTTTTTAACAGTGATATCACTGTTATTAGCATTTGTGCTTTTGACTTTATGCACTAGAAATCACTATCTCATATGTATCTTTATATACTATAAGGTCATTACTTTTTTTTGCTTTGATCAAATGTTCTTCATTGTTTTGCATATATCTTGAAGTTCACTGCTATTTGACTACTTAGTCCTCAAATCATGGCATTCCTTGCTTGTAACTCATTGTCCACTCTAACATATATGTTCTTTTTCATGAAATATACCCCTTCATGAATGTATCTGGATGTTATGAAAAAATTATTACATAGCATAAGAACAAAAGTAAGAATCACCAAATACCATAGACATTTCTTAGTGATGGTGCTATCACCTAAGAAAAGCATTGGTTTAGTTGTACAAAATGGTTGCCATGCTACAAGTTCATGTCCAGTTAAAATTTGGTAATACAAATTTTTTTATTGAACCATGAATGAAAACATTATTACTAAAGATTTGATCGATTGATTCAAATACATTGCTAAGTTTTTTATGCAACTGGCATTTCTATAGGGCACCATTATTTAATATCCATTGACTGAAATACCCACAACATCTAATGACTATTGTTGTTTGTAGTGCTTTAGACTTCGTACATGTTTTAATGACTATTCATTAAAACTAAGACCTCATAAACTTGTATTTATGCAAATTCTCTTACAGTTAATTATCTATGTATCAAGTTGCTAATTTATACATTATTGTTTTTGTGGACATCAGGAAATGAAGAAAAAGAATTTAAGGTGAAAATTAGATGATAGTGATCACAATGTTGAAATTCCAGTGACATATTATGAGCACTTTCATGAAGAACGTGTGGCCAAGAATAATCAATATTTATCACGTCTTGGTTTGATGTCAAACATGCAAGTTGTAAATCTACTAAGTAGTAAATTATTTGTTTAATACTATTTAATGAAATTTTATAGGCAAGAGCTTTATGTATATAAGACATGATATGATATATTTTTTTGTTTTACAGGCAAGAAAAAGAGAGCAGAGAAAATGCAGAGAAAAAACAAAAAGAAAGTAAAGATACAGTGTTGCTAGCTCGTAGAAGCCAATGCTTTTGTTATTCAACAAATGAATTGTTGGTGAAAAAAATAGTTGTGATGAAGTGAAATTTGTGGAGACCAGTACTGATCTACCTACTCATGCCACATGTGATGTGGCCAATGAGCATGAAGTTTGGGTTAATCAAAGTCATGAAGAAAGTCTATTTGCATTTGATGTGCCTGAGAGTGCACTTGTCGCATCTACAACTTTTGAAGAAATTAGTGGATCAACCAAAAATATTTGTAGTGGTGAAACAAAAGATGTGCCTACTTATGTTAAAAGACAAAGATTGAGTCAAGATTTATATAGATCTACAGAGAGGAACACAAAAGAAAGAATATTAGAAGGGAAGAATCCATTCTTGGTTGAGGTATCAAGAGATGGTGAACCCATTGGGAAAAATGCTGCAAGGTGGGCCTCTGAGTTAGGCGTAAGATGTAGGGCCCATTTGGATATCTGCAAATCAAAATTTGCAAAGCAAGATCCACGAAATGTGGAATATGTTATACAAAAAATGGAAAATTCCTTTGACACTATTGGTGGAAAAATCTCTAGAAAATATTACAAGCACAAGATGAGACTTCTGATGAACAATTTTAGATTCAATTGCAAAAAAAAAATCATGGAGGGAAAAAATATGTTAGAGCACAAGATGAGACTTTTGATGAACAATTTTAGATATAATTGCAGAAAAACTATCATGGAGGGAAAAGAGATGTTAGACTCCACTCTATCTCCCAAATAGTGGGAGGCATTGAAAGAAAGTATGTGTTTTGAAGAATATTTGACAAAGAGTAACAGAGGCAAGAGAGAAAGAGATAATGTGAGGACTGAATATACATTTGGCTGAGGCGGGTTGCAGGCCAAAATGGACAAATGTGGAGTAAGTGTATGGATTTTTGGTTCAATTTACATTGTGTTATTTATTTCAATTTTTATGAACTGACTATATGCTGAAATTGACATTGTATTTTAGGTGGAAAACAATAATAGAGAAGCAAGTGTAGAAGATGTTGCCAATTATATGGCAGCACTAGATCATACTAAATCTAGTAAGTTAGTATCAAGAGGAAATCTAGTTCGTCAACAGAGATTTCACAACCATCTGTTGAACGCCTAGTAAGAGCCTCTCCAAATCATGTCAACTCAAATGAAGACTACCAACATATAATGAGTTGCTTAAACTATCTCACTGAGAAAGTTTTGTAGATGGCTGCCTCTATTAAGCCTATAGTTTCTGCATGGAATGACCATAATTCCATGGGTTCAGATTAGGTAAGAGGCTATCCCTCAATATTTTGATTCTCAACTATATCATCTTTATATTGTATTCTAAAGATGTCTACAAATTTCATAAATGTTTTCCACAACATGCCTTTATAAAATTACTCTTGTGATCTCCAAGCAAAGTATTACAATCATATATAGAATAGTGAATCTATGAAATTTTTCCTTTTGTTTCATTGAAATCCATTGTGTTTGTCTTAAATGTTGTGACTATGAGTTTTATGACAAAATAACTATGAGATCAATGAATGATCTATTAGGTCTCAGAAGTGTAGGTTTTTAAACCATAAGGGGGTGCCAATCCCTTAATACACCTTTGGCCCACGAACAAGGTAAACAAGACTGATTCCCCTGATATATATTAATTCCTAATAATCCATGGTTATATCGGGCCATTGGAGGAATGCAAAAATTCGTTCCACCAATGTTCATGTGTTACAATGATGTGCTTGCTTTTGTTGAATCTATCGGTCTATCGAGGAGGACGCCTTAGGAGTCAGCTCGATAGGGTATTGTTACACCGATACTAGGTTATTAACTGCTTTCATCGGGGGAATGCAAACATTTGTTATATCAGGCCATCGGGGGAATGCAAAAAATTGTTCCATCAATGTTCATGTGTTACAACGACACGTTTACTTTTGTTGACTCTATCAGTCTATCAGGGAGGACGCCTTAGGAGTTAGCCTGATAGGGTATTGTTACACTGATACAAGGTTCTTAATTGCTTTCATCAGGCCATCGATGAGTCTATGATGGGGGTTCCGCCGATGAGGCATTGTTAGGCTAATAGTGCTAATTTTTATTTAGGAATGGGGAAAGATTATGGAGTCTCATACTCATTTATGGGTGTGACAATTTGGCAATGTGGGCCACAGGAGCAAAAATCTGCAAAAAATCCTGATTAATCCTGATTTTTAAAAAAATTGCAGGCTTTTAGCCAAGCATCCATAGCTTGTTTGAAAGCACCTATTTTAGGCTTTTAGACATAGCAACAAGGCTATGAACTATTTGATAAAATGCTTTGATAGACATGTATGAAAAATGTGTTAGCATAGACAAGGCAGTGAACTCTTTGAAAAAATGCCTCAAAGAAATGAGGTCTCATGGTGATGGAATTATGCCATGATAATCAAATTGATTTTGATTGTCATGACATAATTCCATCACTATGAGACCTCAATTCTTTGAGGCATTTTTTCAAAGAGTTCACCACTTTGTCTATGCTATTGCTTACTATTATGCTTTTGATAGATTTTTTCCAAGCATCCATAGCTTGTTTGAAAGCACTTGTTTTAGGTTTTTAGCCATAGCAACAAGGCAGTGAACTGTTTGAAAAAATGCTTTGGTAGACATGTATGAAAAATGTGGTAGCACAGACAAGGTAGTGAACTATTTGAAAAAATGCCTCAATGAAATATGGTCTCATAGAATGCCATGACAAGCAAATGCAATTGGCAGCTGCTCCTAGTTATTAGTTATACAATGTGAAGTAATTGCATAACTCCTTAGGTTGACTTTGTAAAAACTATATTGTAATTGAAATTTTCTCATCTATCAACATCTAGTTATTAGATATGCAATGTGAAGTAATGCTTTGAGTTTGAAAGATGTGCAATGCAATGTAATCAACGATATGAATATAAGCTACAAAAATCTATTTTTTACAATTCATTAGTTAAATCTTTATTTTATTTGCTCTCTATATCTCTATGCTATGGAAATGCCTTTCAATTTCAAAAAAATAGTTTTTATCTCTTGTTCTACAATTTTTACCTTTTTTTAAAAATTTGATTTTTTCCTGATTTTTTCTAGACTTTTTCCCAATTTTTCAAAAAATCTTATACTTTTGGTTTGCCGATTTTTTCCCCAAAATATTTTTGCTGCTATGGATCATAAAGCAATAATAAAACTCTTGAAATTCTATTCTTTTCTCAAAAATTTCTGATTATTTGTAGTTTCAAGCTTCTGTACTTGCCCGTATAGGGTTTCCTTGTTCTCTTTTGCATTGAATTAGGTGGTTGGGTGAGTTAACTTCAATTTGTTTATGATTTGGTGGATTCTTGAAGAATTTTGTGCATTTTGTAGTCAAATTGCTGAAACAGGTCTGTAAAGACAGAGTTGAGGGTTTGTGAGTCTACAAAAATGAATTTTCACCTATTCCACCTATTGTGACTTTTATGCTTGGAAAGGCTTTGTTGACTATTTTTTTATATGAATTACTCATCTGGATATAATTTTTTGCTTGATGGTTAAACTACATGCAGAGCAATTTTATCAAAACAACATGAAAACAAGAACTCCTTGATGTCAATCATAGTTGTGTTGAAGTTGAGGTAATATAACAGTTGTTGTGGACAAAAAATTATAGATTTTTCATTCTTTACTTGAATTATATTAACTTTGCATGATGATTAAACCACATGTAGGGCAATTATATGAAAGCAGAACAAAAAGGAAAATACCCTATCAATAGAGCTCTCTGCAAAGCTACACAACTTTAGGACAATGTTGACAGTGATTATGCTGAATTCGAGGAGTATATGCATGATATTGATAGTACTAGTGGTGCTGAACTTGAGGTGAGTGCTATGAAACGTTACTTTTCCTTGATTCTGAAACCTTCATGTATTAATGACTGTTATGATCCCAAATAGTGAACAAGCTTATAGAATAGTGAATAGACAACTAAAACATTGAATGTAAATCGTACACCAATCATTGTACCTACTTTGTCACGTTTCAGTGGGGATTGCTGACACTTCAATATTTTATGATGCTTGATTGTGTTTTAGGGCATTGTAATTGACCTTGTCAACATTTTGAACTTAGCGTGCTGCTTCTTTCATTAGATGATACTTGTTCTTTCCTTCATGGATCTACTGTTAACTCTTCATTATGGTTGTTATTAAAAAAAAGTTTCTTTTGATATTATTGTCGCTTTATCTTAATGTCTTCTTGCTATTTAGTAATGATATTTGTTGCTCGATCCATTAAACTCATTGTTACAACCATAAAACTCACTGCCCTTGCACTAAACTCACTGCTACAACCATGAAACTCGCTGCTACTACTACTTGTTCATTGGACATCATTCCTGACTTCTTTTTGCATACTCTTACACTATTTTCTAACAATGAAAGGCTCTTTCTCTATTATTTATGTGACCTCTACATCCAACCTTATTTGTTACTCCTTTACTACTGCTATGAAAGCCACAAAGAGACTGCATTGTTTCCTCAATGACTACTCTTACTGGCTGTCACATGTTGCCTTGATACATTTTTTTTTTGCTCTTCTTTTATATGTCATCATTGATAGGGTTATGTTGACTGCATGGGGTTATGTTTCAGAGCTTTAATGTCACTATTTTTGTACATCCCAATGTATTTCACCTTCACCTAGTAGTAGTAGTAGTGGTCTCATATTGCATTCTTTGTTTATGTGCATTAGCTACCTTTTTTATGTGTAATAGTGTTGTCATAACCTTATGTGTCTGGTATGTGTGCATGGTAATGTAGTGTTTATATTTGTGGCCTTTGTATCTGATTAGCATGAAGCTAATAGTAACATTGTAAGCACTGCTATGAGTGTTGGATTTTTAGTAAATTAGATCATTGCAATTATTTTAACACACACATGCAAGTACTATTTAAGTAATGGTTGTTTTATTATGCAAACAAGGGTAATCATTACCTATCTAATATAATGTGTTAATTTTTTTTTCTTTTTGCAGAAACGTATTAATGATAAACTCAAAGAAGGGGATAAAGTTAGGGTGTTGGATCTGTTTGATGGTGATGTGGGCATTGGGCGGATTCACTTCCTATCTATTGTACATGGAGTTAACTTGAAAAGAACAAGAGATGCAAATGTAAACATTTTAAAGGTCACAAGTAACATACCCCTTGTTTATGAAGACAAAATAGATGGAGTTATTTGTCTGAAAGAGAAAGAGAGAACCTTCACACAGTGGCCACTAAAATATTTGCAAAAAATGACATAGTTGAACATGTTTATCATGTACTAGTTAATGTTAAATATCTTGGCTCACTGCTTTATGCAATATTTTGAATGTGTTGTTTAGGGATCTTAATTATCATGGTGTATTTGAAAGAGTTGGAAACTCTTAGACAACTTTGACAATTTTCATTATATTTACATATATACTCTCAGATAGCTTTGACATTTGTAACTTGATATATATATATATATATAAATTTTTATTGCAGATTACCTTTATTTATGATGATGTTGAATCAATCTTTTAATTCTAACATGTTGTAGCTTGTTCATATATGTAATATTTTTATTTGCTTTTATATTTTAGTTCAAATTTAATATTATGTTAGTTTTGCGTTATAAAATTTATGGTATTTAATAAATTATTCATTTCATGACTATATTTACTACCAATTAATGGAAACCAGTAAATAAAAATGACTAAATATATGACTAAAATAATGACTAAATTAATTACTAAATATATGACTAAATTAATGACTAAATATATGACTAAAGTAATGATTAAATATATGACTAAATATGACTAAATTAATGACTAAATATATGACTAAAGTAATGACTAAATTAATGACTAAATATGTGACTAAATATATGATTAAATTAATGACTAAATATATGATTAAATATATGACTAAATATATGACTACCATGACTAAATAAATGACCAGTGAACAACAATCAATGACTAAATTAATGTCTAAATAAATCACTACCATGACTAAATCAATGACTAAATCAATGACCAAATCAATGACTAAAATCAATGACTAAATAAATGACTAAAAATAAACCACTAATAGTCATGTGACTAAAGTTAGTCATTTATATGTAATTTTTAGTAGTTTATTTAGTCATATATTGTTGTTTGTGTACTAGTGTCATCATTCACAAAGATAGGAATATTGATAGGTTCAGTTGGTTCCCAGTCAATAAGTTGAGGATGCATTAAGGGTAGAAAGTCATCAGATGGGTTAAGGTCAACGACAGTAAGGGTTCTGATAGCAATGTTGTCAAAGTTGTCAGTGTTGATGTCAAGATCTATGATGTTACTCTCCTCCAAGTCATCTATCTCACTCAATATATGTCCATCTTAACTTGAGTCATCAATATTTTTTGATCCAAATACAAGGGGTATAGTACTTGAGCTTTGTCCCTCCTCTCGTGTGGGTGCATACTCTTTTATGACATCAATTTGTTTGCCCTTGTATGATACTTCAGATAAAGAATCCCACTCATACTCATCGGAATCTATTTCAAAACTATCCTGCATTTGAAGGATTCTTTCTACAACTCTGAGTGTTTTCTTCTTTTGTTTCCCTTGTATAACCCAGTCTTGTTTTGTCCTTTGGTTGAAGCGTAAGAGGTTGGATACAATTCCTTCTTTTCTTTTTCCAATAGGTCATACCCCATTTTCTCTAATATTCTTTTTCCCTTTCCATATTGATTTGTCTTTATGTTGATAGTTGCCGATGTAGATGCTTCTTCATCTTTGTAGAGCCAATTGAGGATGGACTTATCTTCAGATTCATCCTCTAAAGTACCTGCCTTTACAAATCTATCATTTAAAACCATAGTAGGTTGTGATGATGGTTGTGTTGATGTTGATGGCTGCCCATATGATTTTGGAGATGGCAACAACTGTGAAAAACAAAAAAATTGTTCAATGGAATACTCTCCCATGCCTTTGTCTTTTAACTAGATATTTTCCTTGAATTGTTGTGATAGAGAATCTAGTTGAGTTTCATTGTTTGATGTAGTAGAGTCAACAACACTTTTCTCTTTTGACTGGTCCTTTTTCTTAACCCATTTAGTTACAACATTTAGTTGTCTTTCATCGTTGGATGAACTAGAAGTGTTTGCTTCCCTATTATGGGGCACAAAAGTGTCTTGAGCTATTTTAAGTGTGCTACAATATTGGGGATTGTTGTAGTCAGCTGAAATAGTCACATTTCTTGTCCATTGACTGGAAAATTTAAACATTGATGATAAGTTGAAGGTACTGCTTTTATTTCATGAATCCAAGGACGTCCCAAGAGTATATTATAAGTCAGCTCTTTGTCTAATACTTGGAAAACTATATTCTTCACAATTGGTCCCACTTTAATAAGCAATACAATCAATCCCTTAGAGGATTTCTCTTCTTCATCATAGGCTTTTATTGTGATTTTCCTTCTAGAATCAATAGCATTATCAAAATATCCTAGTACATGGGTCAATTTTAAAGTGCAAATGTTTAAACCAGCTCCACCATCTATTAAGACACGTTTTACTCAGTGTTTATGGATTAAAACTTCAATATGAAGGGAGACATTGTGTGGATGAGTAAGTGATACATCGTCTTGTTTGGAAAATGATAGGCAATGAGGTGTGGTTAAGTGTCCCACCATAGCCTGGAATTGATAAACATCCAGATTATTGGGTACTATTGTGGCCACAAGAGCTTGTTTCAAAACCTCCTTATGAGATGGTGAGATTTTAAGGAGTTCCAAAATTGATATTTGTGCTAGTATTTTCTGTAGTTGATCGACAATGTTATACTAATTGAATGGGGCAATAGTGGTTTTAGATGAAACTCCTTTCAATATTACCTTGGATTACCCCCTTATTGTCACATTGATTGGTTGATGCTCTTGTTTTTCCATGATTTTTATGACATTGATCTAATTGTTGGATATATCCATGTTCGAGATCAAATTCAGTGGTATGATGTCATTGATTTTGACACTATCAGTTTGATTATCAACGACACCATTCTTCTCAACTGTAGAAATACAATGAATAGTGTTGTTATAAATGTAATTTACATTTTTACCTTTACTATTTGTTGAAGAAGATTCTCCCTTTTCGTAATTTGGTAAAGGATTTTTAAATGCACTATGATCATTGTTCGTTTGATGTCCTTCTACAAATACTTTCTTGTTGTCAATCAAATCTTGTACCAGATGTTTTAACTGCATATAATCATTCATTTTATGTCCTTTGTTTTTATGAAAGTCACAAAAATTTGCATCATTCCACCATGATGGTTTTACTTTTGGTTCCCAATTTCTTGCTTTAGGTAATGTGAGAAGTCCATGTGCAAGAAGTTCTCTCATTGTTGATTCTAGTGTTTGTCCCAATGGTGTGAATTGTCTTTGATTTGATGGTTTTTGATATGATTGTGGTTTAGATTCTCCATTGTTCGAATTGTTGTTTTGATTGAGATTTTGATTGATGTTCTGGTCATTGTTTTGATTGGTCTTTGTAGTTGTTGTTGTCAAGTAAAATACTGGTTTCACATTTTGTGTTTCATTTGCAACATCATTGTTACCAATATTTCTATTCTTTTACCAAAACTTGGGTTTATCATTGTTGTTGTAGTGATTTGAGGAGTTTGTAATGTTTGATCCTTCATTGTAATATTTTACTACCCCTCTTTTGACCAAGGCTTCTTCGATCTTGAGCCTATTTTCAATGAATTTCTCAAATGTTGTTGGACATTGTAGATCAAGCCTGTAGCTTATTTCATCAGTTAGATTGTCAATGAATAGTTCCATCTTTTCCTCTTTAGGTATGGAATGAGGATACCTAGCAAACATCCTTTGCCATCATTGTAGAAATGAGAGGAATGTTTCACCTTTCTTTTTTTTGGTATTGTAAAGGTCCTTTATTGTTATCTCATGTTGAATATTATAGGAAAATTGTGAGATAAACCTGTTGACTAGTTCTTCAAAAGATCGAATTCCTAGTTGTAGTTTAGAGAACCATTCCATACATTGACCTCCTAAACTCCTTGGAAATAACCTCATTATATAAGTTTCCTCTTGTGCAAATTCTAAACTCATGGTTCTAAATTCCCTCACATGATCAATTGGATCCATTTTACCATTGTACTTGTCATATTTTGGGAATTCGCAATGTCTAGGAAATGGTATTGTGTCCAGACTTGAATCAAAAGGATAAGGACAAATGTCCTATAATGAGTACCTTTTCGTGGTTCCTTTTTGCATATCTTGAAGTTGTTGCTGCAATTTTTGCATTTGATGTGTTAGGAA
Organism: Sequoia sempervirens; assembly: GCA_007258455.2. NCBI lineage: Eukaryota > Viridiplantae > Streptophyta > Pinopsida > Cupressales > Cupressaceae > Sequoia > Sequoia sempervirens. The sequence goes on along the minus strand of VDFB02049217.1, from coordinate 30,379,100 downwards.
ATTCACTTGATCTATGTTTTGTGTGTTGTGTGGTTTAGTTTCAGCCGCTTTAGGTGCTTCTTTTAGTTGATTGATGTCAAAGTATTTTGGAAGTTTTGCACCTAGTTCTGCTAGCATCAAAAGGTATTTTTCCATATCTTGTTCTAAAACTTTTTCCATGATTTTGTGAAAATTAGGATCTTGTTGTGCAGTTTGAATATCCTCTTGAGTTATCTCATTGGCGTCATTTTGGTGGAATATGTGAAAGGGTTTTTTTTCAGCCATGATATTTGGTGTTTCAATTTCTTTTTCTCTCAATTTTTGTCTTTGTAACCTTGTCAAAATTGGCATACAAGTGTTGTTATTTTTACTAAACTTTGATCTTTTTGCTTTGGCGAACTTTCCAAATGGTATTAACTTAAGTCAAATAGAATGATAAATTCTATTAATGAGACCAAGTTAAACTCTGATTATTGTGTTTTGTTTCATGATTGTAGGATGATGATCCTGATAATGAAACTTAACGTAATAATCTAGAGTTGTGTTTGGTGATTAGGCACTTTAAAATTGTAAGATCTTAGTTTTGAAAAAAGAATTTGACTTGCAAGGTCCTATTTTTCCAAGTTTAAGACACTGGTTGGACTAAGAAAATGTTTTTGTTATGATAAAATACAGATTTTAATGTTAATTGTCTGACTAATGGGAAAATAGCTCTCTAGTTTTTTTCATTATGTGGATGTGCTAAAACAGACTGTGGATGTGCTAAAATAAAATGTGTATGCACTAGAAGATAGGGTGAATGCACTATCAGACAAGGTAGATGTGCTAAAACAAAGGGTGGTTGCGCCATGATACTGGTGCAGATGCGCTCTAAGATAAGACAGATGCACTTAAATAGTGTTTGTATGCACTATTTGAATGAAAGATAGGATGTATGCACTAAAATAGACTATGGATGTGCTAAAATAGAATTTTTTAGTATGTTCATAGTTTTGTCCATTTGTTCTGGTTTTTCTCAGTAAGATGATTAATTCCAGGGTGTAATTTTCTAACTAGTGAAGATAATGGATGGGTATTTTGCTTGTAAATCTCAAATTTTGATGATCTAATTGGATGATACCTTTGAAAATAATTTCATACACAAAAGCCAGATTGTAAATAGTTGTTCAAATTCTATATAGTAAACATGTAGTGAGTGTTCTAGAATTAGGTCTGATTCTTTCAATTTCCACATGTTTGACACAACTAAAGATAGTTCAAGCACTTTTCTAATTGTCAAGTAGGTCACTTAGAATATCATAGCCCATAGCTTGCAACTATGTCAGCTCACACAACCCTGTCACCCCCTAGAGGGCGCCTGTGTTTTTTCCTTTCCTGAGTCTTAACCAAAGTTGAATCCTCCACTTTTGGCCAGGGTCTCTGATAGTTATATGGTGAGTGTCTTGGGGGTAGATTATTCCCTCCCCTTGCACCATGATATAAAAAGTGTTAAGAAACTGAAACAGTTGGATTCTATTTTAAAGTTCATAGATAGGGTATCCATTCGAAGCAAAAAATGATAAATTACCTCAAGAGACCTCCCAATCTTTAGAACAAAGATTTTGGGGATGGTTATCTTGCACACTTCCGTTGAATTGTGGGTTTCCCCAAATTCACTTTTGATTATAGTGGGTTGGAAAACCTGGTTTCGATTGTTCCCACTTAGGTCGTTCTCGTAGGGTGAGTACTTTTTCCCACTACGACAGGCCTTCTAAAGGATTTAATAAAGCAAGATAGCAAGTCTAGAATTCTGATCACCCAGTTAAGGGGAGAGCATAAGCCTATTGCTTTCAAAACACAAAGAACATGGGGTTCAAACTAGTTGATTAATTAATCTAGATTCACTATCTTAACCAAAGGAAAAAAAATCAAATTAAAATCCTTGCAAACATTATTAGTAATTTGTAAGTTTTTTTTCTTTGACCGGCGTAAGTTTTCCCACAATTGTCTTTGACAAGTGTATTTTGCACCTGGAACACAAAAAATAGTGATTAGTCCTCATATTTTTAAAATTTTGCTAAAATACTTATATGCACCACAACAGTTGTCAAATGCACTAAAACATAATGTAAATGCACTATAATAACATTTCTATGCACTACAAAAATTGATGGATGCGCCAAAATAAAAGTTCTATGCACTAAAAGAAAACCCCCTGTCTGATGAAACAAAAACTCAGATGCGCCAAAACAGATTGTGGATGCGCTGGAAGATTCTATGAATGTGCCAGAACAGTGCTCAGATGTGCTAGAAGATTTGTCGTATGTGCCGTAAAAACTCTCGATTGCACTAAAACAAAACACATCAGAATCCTACAAGCGTATTTTCAAAAAAAGATGTTAAAAATGGGGTTTTTGGGCCCCATGGTGGGCACCAATTTATGTGTGAGTAAAATGTGAGTAAATGATAATCAACATAATCAATAAGAAATTATATCAATAGATCTAAACAAAGATTAATCTAATTTATGCAAAGAATCTATTGAAAGTGTCATATTGCTCTCTATCTCCAAAAAATTATTAAATCATGGGGCTCTCAGATTTTGATTGCCCTATGACTGTTAAAATGCCAATCTAGAGAATGAGAATGCTAATCTATATGATTGCTAAATGATATGTGCCATATGCATGGGATGTCAAAGCTATGGGATAAATCAGATTACCCATAATGAAAGCTATACAGGTGATATTGAAACTAAACCACTTCCAAATTTAAAAATGCAATGATTTAAATTGTTTCCACAAATTAATTCCAAAAAATTTTATGCACAAATTTTAATATAATATTTAAAGTTTGAGTAAAGACTTTGAAATTAAATGCAATAAATTATTAATTCAATAAACTCAAAGATTTGAAACAATTTTATTGCTCAGATAATTTATCAACACTAATACTTATCTTTGAAATGTGCAAAGAAACCCCCAACTATTGTTGGAATGGTCCTTGGTTCAGCCTCTTCCGTCTGTGAGCAGTCTAGGAGGAAAGCAGACTTGGCTACTCTACACGAGTGTTGGTTCCACCGGAACAATGCTCAACACTTGTGCCACAAAACCATGCCCTGGCCAGGGCCGTCCTGAGTGCACGCACTTGTACCCCAGGTTGGACACCCACTGTAGGAGTGCCCCTTCTCCGTCCTACTCACAGCCTGCTAACCTTGAAACCTTCTCCCGCAATGTGCTCCACTTGATTTTCCTCTTTTATTTTCCTCTCTCTGTCTTTTCCAAGTTTCACATGAATGATTTATATATCTTTTAAGGGGTGGTTTCCAAATCATCACACCCTTTCACAAAGGTTTCCTTTTTAACAATTATTTAAATAAATAATTAGGCTTCCCCTTTTAAAGAATGTTTATGCATATTCTTTAATCTCCCTTTTTACCAAAGGATTATAATATCCTTTATTTTTCTCCCCCTTTTTAATTCTAAAGGGTTATTTAATAGATTTATTTTCTCTTGGGGAAAAAGTCACATAACAATCCTCCCCCTGTAAATTAGCTGCTGTCCTCAGTAGCATGAGATAAATCTACATCACAACTCAGAAAACACATAATCAATAATTGAAGAAAATGATATTGAGCATAACCATTCTTCATAATAATTTGTATATATTTACTTCATCTATATCCTTTTCTTCTCTTAGTTCATAGATATCTCCCTATTCCAATTGTATTTTAAGTTAACAAGTATTACAAGAAAAACATTTTTTGCAATGACAAGAGCTATATATATACACACATATTAGGAATTTACAATGAAAGAAACTAATGGTATTTTATGTGTTTACTCACACATATTTCAACCTTATCAATTTTCTTTAATATAGATATTTTAATCACTTACATGTAACTTCAACATTAAATTTACAAAATTATTATCATGTGTTGACATAACATATAGCTATTCAAATGACATACATATCCCATACTATGTAGTCACTCATCCTTGAACTATAAAATTAATACACTCAAAATACATTCTAAGATGATAATCATGCATTCCGGACTACATGAGTATCTTCTTTTTCATATGTCAAGTATAATTGAATGAAAATAAATACAATAGTCTATAAGACACATGTACAAAGTTATTGGGTTGATCAAGTCCAATATCAAAGTAAAATAGAATAATACATGGTAATATTTCTTGGAATATCAATAGTAAATTATTAATATACATAGGAAACTTCATAGATAAACACTAGAACTAATCCTTAATTTAATGTAACCAGCATGCACCCATCTAGAATAAAACTAAAATGCACTTGATGTCTATAGGTAGCCATTCCCTTATTATTTTTGACACATCAAAGCCCATGGTCCATGAGATGATTCTCATTCAAGGCTATATTAAGTGGGCAAGAAGTTGTTGGTGTAATTAAATATCTTGTACCTTGGTCCTAGGGTCATAATTAACCTTGTGCTGTTTGCATTTCTAGGGACCACATAGAGGTTGTTGGAGATTTTCCACCTTTGGTGGACTTGGACATCTCATACCTCATCACTTCCACCCCTTGTGGACATATCATGTGATTTCATTCTTCCACCTTTTGTAAGTGATCCACCTTTGTGGAAATTATCCTTTCCACTTTAGATGGAGTGACAAGTCTTCATTGTTGTCACATGTCATAAGATTACGACACTTGTCATAATCTTATGCCCTCCTATGTTCTCACCTTGGCTATATATCCAAGGGGTCTCTTATGCATATTGTATTGAGTACCATTCTATTATCTCATATTATTGACATTGAATACACTTTATTCTTGTCATATTCTATCTCTCTCATTTGTGCTTTCTATTAGGTCTCTAGATCTTGGGTGGCTACCTTCATAGCCAATTCTTACAATAGTGTATTAAGATACTAATTGTCAGTTGGATCATATAAATTTGAAGACTTGTTTTTCATGAGACATTATGTAGGAACATCTTACTTTCTTGTGATAATGTGTATACACATGTTTGTATAATGAGAAAAATAGGGGGTAGATCACCAAAAACCTCTTTAAAGGAAAGAGTTGGGCTTAACTATCATTCCCATAATTAATTTTAAAGTGAACTATTGCATTCATTATCTTATGAAAAGGTTTTGTAAATAAGGGGAAATCACTAAAGTAGGATTTTACAACTATTTCAATAGCTTCTATGTTTTAAATATGAGACATGATATTAATATTATTGAATCCCCAACATTTAAAACTAAGTTAGATATTGAAATAATTTTTTCTTAAAATGCTATGCTTGATCTATTTAAATTCGCAAACTCCAACACATGATATATCACAACATTAAGCACCCACTAAGTATGGGTAATAATTCACTATGATCTTACATCTATGTCACAAGGTTGAATTATTAGTCAAGAATTTCTAGATATAAATATCTAATTGAGTCCATTTATAAGATGACATATTACCCAAGGGTCCACTACGTAAAATATGTAATATCCATTCTAGAATGTGTTATATAACTATCACGGTGTTTACTTTTATGTTTATAAAAAACAATCAAAATCAATATGGTGGGTTTAAGACTAATCAAAATGTTTATGACAGAATATGTGTTGTTGTTTTTTTTTTTTTTCAATAATTAAATAATTATGAGGAAGTTGAAACCTATATTTAGGACTTGCAAGCTAAAAGGAAGAAAATATATTATAGGTAAAGATAGGTGTTAATTCTAAAGCTATGTGTTATTTTGGGACAAATAATTCAAGAGGACTTATTCCAACAAAATCTAATGTGACAGCTCATTTTTGGTCAATCTAACCCACATATATGGCATAACTATACACCCATTTTTTACACTATGAAAGGGCAATGAGTGTTATTGTTATTTTTAATTAGAGGTGGTTTCTCCCCTTGCAAAAATTGACATGTCCTCATGTTTGATGATAATATAGTCTATTTGGTTTCATATCTTATAACAACATGGTTTTATTCTCACCAACCTATTCCAAACACATTGTCAATATTCCAAGTTTAAGATGTGAATCTAAGGACCTGTGGGTTATGGGCCCACAATGTAACTTAAAATAGACATATCAAAAAGTATTTTCTCAAAAAGAATAAGTTGACATGATACTATCTTAATAGGAAGACAAATTTCTTGTATAAGAGGATACTAGCTAAATAGAAGATTGATTTTTATATTGCTAAATCTATTCTCAAGTTTATTTGAGATCATATGATGTATAAATTGTTAATTCTAGAGTTTCATCAACTATCAAATAGTTGGATTTATGTGAGGGAATTGTCAAGGTTATCCTCAATTGATAACCTTGAGGATAACCATGTACGAAACCCAAAAGTTAAGTGGTCCATAAAGGATATTTAAACAATATCATATTTTCTAAATTTAAAGATGCCACAATTATCCTAATACCTATGGTTTACAAGTCCATCACACTTTCACTATGTCACTCTAGTACCTGAAGTATACCTTGGATCAACAACACACTCATATTTAAATATAAAATCCAAGTTCTTATTTTAAGATATGTAGCACTACATTACTACCTTATTCAACTCATCAGCCAACTTCAAATAGAAGTAATACATAAAAATAGTAATGAAGTTGATCATCTTTATATCAAGAATTTATTCCCATCCAAACATGAAAATTGATGTATTTTATTTAACATATATCAAATAATTTAAACAAGCATTAAATTTTGAACTTAAATTTATTTATTGTTTAGTGTACCATGAAATCATTGATATGATCAAAATTTGATATACATATACACATACACATACACATACACATACATATATATTCACATCTGACTTCCTCTACTTTTTTTTTCACAACTTCTATATTCATAAAATCATAAGCCTCACTTTTTCAATCCTTTATGAATCCATTGGATCTACGTGATCAATGAAGATTCACTAAGTTAAAATGGTGGAGTATATTAAAAGAATGATTTTGTATTTGCACGAGTTAAAGGGATTGTCGTTACTAAAGTTGGGGGTATACATGGATTTATTCATGGATCGCGATATCTTAAGAATTAAAGGTTTATACTATTCCTCTATGGCTCAACATATATCCCATTATAATGAATCTCATCTATGCAAGTAGAAAAAATTGACGAGGGAAAAATATAAATGGTTCAAAGATGCAATCTCTCATTTTGACAAGATTCAGATAAATATGAATGTTGGAATGGAACCACCAAACTGATCTGTATATTCATCTATTTCAAAAAAATCTTAGGAACGTGGCATTATATTATCCCACAAGTGTGACCTCACGAGGAAACTGCTAAATTAACAACTACAGTGATGCAGAGTAACTGGAAATGATTCAGATCAAACTGCTCACCTACGATGAAATGTGGGCAGGGAAGTAGAAAGCTATCTTATTGGTTATCAAATAGCCTTTACATGCATACCAACTCCAAGACATTTTATTTTATATATCTAAGAACTAATACCCTGCATACTACTTGCAGCTTGCTTTTGCTAAATTTACTAATATAGTAATAGTGAGGCAAAACTCATTAGGCCAAAATGCTTGGAAGAAAAGGGAAATTTTACATTTTGTTTTGCAAAGTTTTTTTTTTTTTTTGAACTTAATATACACAAAAAAATCAAGATCATTAAATCATAAATGCAAAAATGCCACAAATCTTTCACAAGCAGCCTACTAAAGCATTAACTAGTCTTGATCCAATCTTGTGAATAAACTGTTGGGATTACAAAGATCTTCTTCGAAAGCAACAACATTCATTACACAAGTGAATTGAAGAAAGATATGGAAGGCCAATGTTGGGTACTCTTACATAAAATCATATTTCTTTAAGAAATTTTGTCAAGCGATTCATTCCTTGTCTATGCTATCATGTTTACATGCATGTCTATCAGGCCAGTTGCTACTATCTCCATTTATCTTTTCTACCATGTTCTAAATCTTCCACAGTCACAGGTTTACAATTTTTGCACCTGTCAATTATAATTGCTTGAAGTTTCTAAATTCTCTTCTTCTTTTTTGACAATCCGTTTTGTGCAAATTTAGCTTCCTTGCAATTCGTGAGACCACTTTTCTTAGAGGTATTCTATCAAACGTTTTATGCTAAGATGAATGTCTATATTATATTTGAAGCCTCCATTTTGACACAGGCAATAGGAAAAAAATAGCAAAGGCAGACTTGACTTGTCAATTTAGATCTCACAAGTAAATACGAGAAGAGAATCTAGATGCAAATCAAATGATTGTCATCACTCATACCCTCAACACTTGTTTATAATGCAAAAGGATTGTAAATCTTAATGGACATAAAATTTTGTTTACGCCAAATGAGAAAATATTATTATTATTGCTTGTGTAATACTCATTGAGTGCAAACAAAAAAAGCATTAAGGTAGTATAGAGCTGTTAAGAATTGCTAAAGGAGACTTAAGACATCAATTCCCAAGATATTCGGTTGTATAAGATTTTTTCATTGATGCTTGCAATTTATATTTTGCAGTTGGGGATTAAATTGCAAATTTGAAAGGATTGAATGGCAGACTTCAAGTGATTTATGCTTATTTATATGGTATTTCACACGGCTACTCCAGGATTATATACTCCATCTGAAGATTTTTTTTGAAAGATTTTGCCATTTTTGTTAAAAAAAAATTTGAAGTGAGATTTTGATATAGGTATTTTTTTTAGTGTAATTCGATAGAAATCAAGTAAAAGAATTTATAATTTGGTAAATCCATGGTAGTGAAAACTCAATGATAAGTAAATGCCAAAGGCTCTCTTAAACCCTAAATTAATTTACCTCGTTGATGTAAAAATTTAAGAGTAGCCTTATTTATTTGCAAGAGAAAAAATAAATGCAAATATATATATATATATATATATATATAAAAGATAAATGCAATTAAATTATTATAGTACACTTTATTTATTTAATCAATTTATTTTGCAAAAAAATAAAAGAAAATAAATGTAGCTAAGTAAATTGGATTGGAAGGCTCTGATACCAAATGAAACGAAACTAATTTCCAAATTTAAAAATGCAATGATTTAAATTGTTTCCACAAATTAATTCCAAAAATTTTTATGCACAAATTTTAATATAATATTTAAAGTTTGAGTAAAGACTTTGAAATTAAATGTAATAAATTATTAATTCAATAAACTCAAAGATTTGAAACAATTTTATTGCTTAGATAATTTATCAACATTAATACTTATCTTTGAAATGTGCAGAAGAAACACCCAACTATTGCTGGAATGGTCCTTGGTTCAGCCTCTTCCGTCTGTGAGTAGTCTGGGAGGAAAGTAGACTTGGCTGCTCTACATGAGTGTTGGTTCCACCAAAACAATGCTCAACACTCGTGCCACAAAACCATGCCCTGGCCAGGACCATCCTGAGTGCACGCACTTGTACCCCAGGTTGGACACCCACTATAAGAGTGCCCCTTCTTCATCCTGCTCACAGTCTGCTAACCTGGAACCCTATTCCCACAATGTGTTGTACTTGCTTTTCCTTTTGTTTTCCTGTCTGTCTTTTCCAAGTTTCACATGAATGATTTATATATCTTTTAAGGGGTGGTTTCCAAATCATCACACCCTTTCACAAAGGTTTCCTTTTTAACAATTATTTAAATAAATAATTAGGCTTCCCCTTTTAAAGAATGTTTATGCATATTCTTTAATCTCCCTTTTTACCAAAGGATTATAATATCCTTTATTTTTCTCCCCCTTTTTAATTCTAAAGGGTTATTTAATAAATTTATTTTCTCTTCGGGAAAAAGTCACATAACAAGTTCTAGGGGAAGACAAGTGCCTCTTTATTCCATGAACTTCACAAAACATGTTAAAATAATTGGAGGTGAATTCACCACCTCTTTCAGACCTCAAACATTTGATTTTCAAATCTATTTCATTCTCAACCATAGCTTTAAATACCTTGAATTTATCTAATGCATCATATTTCTCTCTAAGAAAAGTAACCCATGTCATTCTAGAGTAATCATTAAACAAAAGCATAAAATACTTGTCACTTTGTAGACCTCTCTGTTGGATTCTAGTTGTGTTTATGGTTTGTCCTTGATGACAAAATCCCTAATCCTTATGATTTACAATGGCACTTCTTTGATGTCTCTTGGCTTTTACAGAAAGTTATTTGTTATGTTTAAATTTCAAGATGGTGATAAGAATTCTGGTTCAAGCTATGAATACTATTTCTGTGTCTGACAAAACTTGTAAGTTGGTATTCTTTGTTAGGATGGTTCTCTTTGCATTTCACAGGCTTTCACATATCGGCATGAGTATGGCAGGATCTCTTTGATCCACTTTGAAATGTCTGAGTTGCCTATCGACAAGACATTTCTAATGTTATGTGGATTGAATTTAACATTTTGGCAGCTTTCAACGTAACATTGTTCGTTGTCTCAGCGATAGTAGTTATATCGGCATAAGTTAAATTAGTCGGTATGTGGTCTCAGTGATATTGGTTTGTCACACCGACCGGCACAGGAAAGAATCTCTATCGGCATGAGCTTGGTCGTCGGGCTGAGGTCATAGCGAAAAGGTTATGTCTCTCCGACTAATGCATGTGGATGTCTTTCGGCAAGAGTGTTGTAATCGACATATGGTCTCTTCGAAGACGTATTGTCTTACCAACCATGTTCAAAAAGGGTCTTATCAGAAAAAGTTTTTCTTCAGTATAATGTCATAACGAACCTTGTGGGTCTTGCCGATGGAAAATATTAAGGGCTCTCGGTGAAACATATTGTGTTTGATATAATATCTCTCCAACTATGGAAAGTCATGGCGAAGGCGAATGAAAGGATTTCGGCGAAAGGTTGGTAAAGTCTTAGTGACTCAGAGTGAATAAAGTCTTTTGGTGAAACTTAATGTATTATATGAATCGTCTTCCTGACAACATTAGGTTACAGCGACAGTGTTAAAACAAGATAGAAGGCTCATCGATAAGAAAAACCATTTGTCACAATGACCAATGTGTATCATGTGGAGTAACAGTGAAACATGGAGCAGTCTATATAGTGTCTCCTCGACTATGTATAGTCTTGGCGACTTGGAAATGATAAAGGCCTTTAGCATAGGTGTTGAATTGTCACGGTGACAATGTGTATTGAATGTCTTTCAGAATGACAAAGTTTGTTCTCCAAGAGGTCTCCCCAAAAGTTGTCTGTTACATCGATTGTGAATGAAACTAAAAGGGCATCTCGGTAAGAAGTTTCCTCATGTCTCAGCGAAAGAATGTTTTACTAAGGAAGACCATCGACGTAGCATGTTGTATTTGATATATCTTCTCTCCGACTCTAGTGGTTCTTGGCGAAAGCGACAACCATAAGGTTGTCTGGCAACATTAGAGTTGCCTATGGCATAATGTGTCATCGTTTGAATTGAAAAGATTAGGGAATTTTTTTGAGTTTATTCTCTTAAGCTAGCTATCGAACCCTAACCTAGCCGCCATCATGAATGTTTACGTTTCTGTTGTTGCTGACTATAACAGCTTCTATAGAGGTCTATGGAAGGTTTGTTTGATGCACCTCTCTGGTTGGATGCTCGATAGTGGTTGATGGAGCCATGAGAGTTACAGATTTTTTTGAGAAACAATCTCACAAGTTTCATAAGCTAAGTGAAACGACTCTTGTTTTGGTTGGTTGTTTTGCTATTACTTCTGAAGTCTGTTACTTTTCTGGCATTTATAAATAGGAGCAGAAAACTAAGTTTTCTGTTCGGTTATTATTGTAATTATGAGATTATCATTCTTGGGCTGTATGAAAATGTATGATAAAACTCTACAATAAAAATCTGAATAAAAATGCAAAGATTGTAAATTTCTTTTCTATGAGGTATTTTAGGGATTTAGTTATTGAATCTTTAAGGTATTCTGTAGACTAGAAAATAGAAAGATATGTGCTTAACTGAAAATAGAGAAATCCTCTGAATCATTACTATTGTTCAAAACATAATTTGAGGGGTTGGTACTCCTTGAGATAGATATCTCTAAATGAGGGGTTGATGCTCCTTGAGTGGGTGCTCAAAAATCAGCCTATAAGGCATTGTGAATAGTTGATTAAAAGATTAAGCTTGGAAGGCATTTAGGGAGTGGTTTTTATACCACAGGAGGGTTTTCCACTCGGAAAAATATTGTGCCTCTTTGTTCTTCTATGTTCTCTCTGGTTTATTATGCTGTTGTTGTTTCAGTTCACTGTTGAGTCATTATTTTTCTCAATTTTGTTTATGAATGATTACATTCAACTCATGAATGCTCTAATCAGAATGATATTGAGATCAAATCTGAGATGTGTTTAAATATTTTAAAATTCAGTCAATAGTTAAGACACTGATTCACCCCCCCTCTCAGTGTCATTTTAACTCCAACACTCTCACCCTTGTAGCACCAAAAAGATCTGTATGAATTAATTCTAGTAGTTCGGTAGTAGATTATTCCTTTCCCTTGAAACTACTCCTTACTTTCTTTTCAAACTGACAATCCTGACAAACAACATTGATAGGCTTTCTGATTCTTGGCAAGTCTCTCATTGCATGAATTGAACTGATTCTCACTAAATTATCAAAATTCATATGACGCATCCTTCGGTTCCATAACCAACTATCACTAATCTGCAACATAAAGCAATTACCATCAACACCCTTAAGCTGATAAATGTTTCCATGTGCTCTCTTACTAGTAAAAATCATAGTTTCGAGCCCTTTTTTGATCTCACATGTTTCATCCTTAAACACAAGATTATATCCCTTGCTACAAATTTTTCCAACACTCAAAAGGTTATTCCTCAAACCCTTAACATAGTAAACATTATCAATGTTATGCTTGCCATCAAAATTGATTGAACATATTCCACAAATCTTAGCTCCTAAATCATCTCCAAACTTAACTAGTCCTCCATCATTATTTTCAAGTTTAACAAACTTACTTTTGTATCCAATCATGTGATTAGAGAAACCACTGTCAACAACCCAATATTCCTTATCTTCTTTAACATGAAAAGAAGATACCAAAGTACCATCAACCTTCTCCTTCATCTCCAGAATACTTTCCTTCACACAACTTTTAGAGTTAGCAGAACTAGAACCGTCTTTTATAGCCAAGAACAATCATTCATTGTCATCAAATACCAACATCTTCTCTAACATAGTAGGCCTTCTTAATCATTTTTCCTTTATTCTCCTTACTCTTATTGTTTACAACTCTTTTTGGACATCTTGAAGCATAATGAGCTATATCAACACAACTAAAACATTTGAAAGGTAACCTACCTTTCTACTTACCCATGCCCTTCTTCATTATTCTTACAAAGTTAGCTTCCACATCATCAAGATCTTCCTTATCTGAATCTTCAACCTTTTCTAATACTCCAACGTTGAAAGAAGTATCTACATTTATACCATTTTTCAAGCCCTTTTTCCTCATTTCAAAAGAAGTTAGTGTACCAATCATTTGATCTCTAGAATAAGTATTAATATTTGCAATTTTCTCAACTATAAGAATCAAGAAGAGATCTAAGAAATTTCTTTTCCACTTTAGATTCTTTGACTTGTACACCAAGACCTCTCATTTCTCTTACCAACTCATCAACTCTCTACATGTAGATTTTGATTGTTTCATCTTTAGACATATGTAGGGTCTCAAATCGTGCCTTCAAAATCTGTAGCTTTGTTTGTTTGACTTTTTCATCTCCTTCATAAATGATTTCTAGCTTATCGCAAACCTCTTTAGTAGTCTTCAAAATCATAACTTTTAATAATTCAGTATTTGAAAGATTATTCACAATAATAAATCTTGTCTTAGCATTGATCTCATGTTCCTTGATCTCTACACTTGTACTTGGACCATTTGTAGGTGGAGCATATTGATTCTTTACTACCATTTCAATTCCATATCCATGAGCTGCCATATATCCTTCCATATTTACTTCTAGAATGCATAATATGTGCCATCAAATTTAGGGCATTCCAAAGAAACTTTGTTTTCCATCCTGGATCTACCTCAAGCGGTTAAGCTATTTTCCAAGGAACCTTGCTCTGATACCAATTGTTGAATGAACAAGACAACTAAGAGGGGGGGTGAATTAGCTGTATCTAATGAAAACATGAAAACCCTCAACAGTAATCAAATCCACACCATTAAATCTCCTTAGAAGCTATAAGTCCTAAAAAACAACTGAGGAGAAATGTGGAGCAAATACATTTCTCCCTGAAACCTTTGTACAACATTACAAAACCAGTTCACATACCGGTGAACACAACTTCCTCTCATAAACGATCTAGAACCCAAAATTCTGAATATAGCAACCTCTAACAACCTCAAACAACATATCAATTCCACACAAGCATAACATCAACACAGAAGAAACACGAAGCACAATCTGGAGCACATTCACAACACTATTTTCTCCATTTATCAAATTTTCTCAAAAGCACTTGGAAACCAAGTACTAGAGACATCATCTCAGCTCGTTACTTCATTCCAACTCATCTTTAGACACTACAACAAAAAGATATCTCCATGTACTCACTACACTTCCTCAATATCTCAACTACACATGCACAACCTGCAACAACCTATTTTCCTCTTTTTCATAATTTTCTCAATATCCTCAACATGCAAAAAACTTCCTTAACACATAATTGACACCAATGACAACACCAATCAATAGAATTCTTGTTGACATTGGTGACAACACCTTCATACTTGCAAAAAATTGATCCAGGTTTCTTGATTCCACACCAAAGCCAAGAGTGTTATTTATTACATCCCTTTGAGAGCCTACCACATTTAAGTTGTTAATTTTACCCGTGGGCTATATACTCTCCTTATTGTTAATATTTTTAATCTTTGTTATTACAAGGAAATTTTCCTTACATTTCCCTCTCTTCTATAGAGGTAGCATGCATTTAATCCTCCAAGCACCTCAACGACACACTTCACATCTTTGCTGTCAAGTTTTGAAAAAATCCAATCCAAAATATTCACTCTAGGAGACAATGAAACAAGAGCCCTCACATCTACATGAGGCAGTGCAAATTTGGTGTTATCCATTCTTAGCACCCTCCCATAGGGTTCAAAGATTAACAAAAATAAGTTCCAAACATAGGGTGGAACAATTTTTATCAGCACCCACCTAGGGCTTGATAGGGAAAGGATTTCTTTGTTTAAAGCCTCTAGGAACCACACCAATGCTCGAAAAACATTTATTCCTATGGTTAAAAATTGTTTATTTATCACAAATTCTTGCATTTCATGGGTTTTCAAAAAAATGAAAAACAACTCTTTTTGAATCATGAAAAATGAATTCTTAATTTTTTTCCACATACATTGGTTAACCAATCATCCATGAATTTTCTTGTCGAGACCTTGTTCGTGTCCACGATAGCCAAGAAAATAGCCTCCTCTTTTAATTTGGAATCTTCATCACAAAAGGCCTTAATTCATTATTTGGAACCATGATGTCCATTTTTCGAGGAAGCAGGGGGCACCTACCTCTTCCTCCGTATCCCACATCTTCGAAATATTCACACGCTTGCACCATGAACTTGGCTCCCACCAGAAACACCACCTTCTCTCCTGCAACAATGTCTTTAAAAGTCCTGGGCCGCGAGATGCCCTCTATTTCGCCGTTTGGATTTTTAACCACTCCATTGGGGGGTCCAAATCCACCTCAATGATTTCTCATACCACCTTCCCGCAACCTTGCATGAGTGAGGGCAGATGAAAATATGTTACACATCGATACCTACACAAGATTAAGTGGGATAACAACACCAGAGAGGCCCGTACTCTGAGGAGGACACCTGCGTGGAGTAGGGATGAGCCTTCCCCACACCACTTGTAGGGAAAAGGCTATCCAACCCCCAAAACAGCATGGGGGCATGGATGCGTATACCTCTGCATACTCTGACGGCCGTCCAAAACAACCATGTGCTGCAGGCATCAGATTTTTTTTGTTTTACGTTTCTGATATTTATTTTTTAATAATTTTATATTTTCCTTTTTATCTATTTATTTTTAAGTTACACACAAATGTGTGTAAGATTTGGTTTTTTTCTTGAAAGATTCCTCTTGTGTGTAAGATTTGGTTTTTTATTTTTAAGTTAAATGTGTGTAAGATTTGGGGATATACAGGGACACAAAATTTACAATAGATAGGTCTTATAGGTAGGAGACATCGACTTCATTTACACTTCATAAAACATATGTGTCAAATCATAATGATGGGAATATTAAATCTCTACAATTGATTGAAAATAAAATTGAGGAACTTTTAAAAAAGTTGTGAGACTTTGAATTGATGTTTCTTGAAAGATTCCTCTTGTGGTGGAAAGTGGTGGAAAATGGTGGAAAATGATTGTGGTCTAGAATCTCTATTTAAAAAAGTTGTGCAACTCTGAATTGTTGTTTCTTGAAACATTCCTCTTGTGGTGGAAAAGTGGTGGAAAATGGTGGAAAATGAGTGTGGTTTAGAATCTCTATTCAAAAAATCTTACATAATTTTTTTCATGAGCTCTTCAATCATATCATAAAATTCTATTAATTAGAAATACAATTGTCATATCATAATAATAATTATTATTTTATCGTGATTTTTTTGGTACAATGAGTAAATATTGCTTACTATTCTAAATTCCACATTAGTCAATAGAAGTGATGCACAATATATCTTGTTTCCTTATTGTTTATTTTTTATTTTTCTAAGAACAAAATGTATGAAAATAAGAATAGACAAAGCACAACTCAATCCAATAAAAAAAATTGATAATAGATTCTTTAAAGTTAATTAAAAAAATGAATTTAATAAAGTACAATTAATTTAGATTAATCATAACATTTTTACTTATTTAAGTAATTAAAAAAAAAAAACTATGCTAAATTTAGCATTTAATTAGATTTTGAATGACAAAGAGGCATTGTAGATCTCAAGAAATAATTTCTCAATGTTATAGATTTTTCTAATGAATTCAAACAAATATCATAGATTGCCAAAGTTTGTTATCTACTACTATAAAACTTATGCATAGATCTAAATTTATAAATTGATAAACTATTTGAAATAAATAAAAGAATATATATACATATATAATTGATCTTAAAATAATTTAATCCCAATTTTTTTTTATAAATTAAGTTGTTCTCTCATTAGTACCATATTAAAAGGAAGCCATCTAACTTTTCTTAGTTTAACGTTATTCTTCAAAATTTAAATTATATTTATTGTTAATTTTCTAATTAAAATATATAGTTTAAATCAAATGAGATCAAAAAAATAAAATAAAATTATCAGCATTATCAGATGTTTTTTTAATGAAAGATATTTTTATTTATTTCCCTGGTGTTTATTATATATTTAGATTTTTTATTTAGTTTTCTTGTAAACAAATATAATATAAATACTATAATTAATAATAATAAAAATTAAACAATAATAATATAAATATAATATTATATAAGATAAATAAAATTAAAATAACATATAATATAATTATAATTATAAATTTATAATAATTATAATGACATATAATATAATAATTAATTAATAAAAACTTATAATCATAAAAAAACCATAATATAAATACATAATAATATTATATAACTATAGGATTATATGATTAAATATATTAATAATAAAATAATAAATAAAAAATGAAATAATATAAAACAATATTAAATCTATATAATTATTACTATTAATAAATTAATAATTAAATATAATATTTAAATAATAAATTATAACACTAACAATAATCATAACCTTAACCCTAACCTAAACCCTTCTCCTAATTGAACATTAATTATAAATTTAATTGAACCCTAAATCCTAAATTTAATTGAATGCTAACCCTTATCATTTATAAAATCATAACCAAATTGAACCCTTAACCCAACCCTATTTTAACGCTACTCATAACCATATATTTAATTCTAATTATAACCCTAACCCTAATTCTATTTATAACACTAACCATAGCTATATTCTATAATTCATAATCTTATTTTAAGACTAACCCTAACCTTATTTAAAATTTAACTCTAAGACTAACCCTAATTAAACTTTAACCTCAACCCTAATAAAATTTTGAACCTAACCATGTTTGACCCCTAACCATAACTTATATTAAATTTTTATGTTAAATATACTAAAATATTATTATTTATCTAATAATATAATAAAATAATATTGTATAATTATATACTAATTCATGTTATGTGCCGGGCCATGACTGCTACTAGCATATCTATCCTAAATTTATTTTTTCATCATTCAACTTTAATATAGATATATTAAATTGAAAAAATTAACTAGTATTATATAACTATAGGATTATATGATTCAATATATTAATAATAAAATAATAAAAATAAATAATATAAAACAATATTAAATCTAGATATAATTATTATTATTAATAAATTAATAATTAAATATAATCTTTAAATAATAAATTATAATTTTAAGAATAATAGTGATCTAAAAATATATATATTAATAGTAGTATATTTTTATATTACTAATATTAAAATTATTATATTATTCTTAATATATTTTTTATATGACTATTATATTTGTTATAAGTTTCATGTAATAATTTTTTAATATTTTTATCATATAATAGTATATTGTTATTTTATTTTTATATATTTATTATTATATATTACAATATTATATTATTCTTATTATTAAATTATTCTTACTATCATGTTGTTGATAAATGTAAGGATTAAAATATGTTTAATTTATAATTTAATATATATTAATATGAGCCTATTAATATAAATTAATTAAAAGATATTAATATATAATATAAGAATTAATATTAATATATGAATTTTTTTTTAATGTAATATGATAATAAGTAATTATTACTATTATTATTGTTGTAATATTAATATATTATACAAAAAATCTATTGTAATATAATATATTATAGTTAATATTAAATATTACAATATATATTTTATTATTTAATTATTCTTTTAATTAAAGTTAGTTCCAAAATTATATTATATTATACTATACTATATTTATATTATAATTTATTATTTAAAGATTATATTTAATTATTAATTTTTTATTCATAATAATTATATAGATTTAATATTGTTTTATATTATTTCATTTTTTATTTTTTATTTTATTATTAATATATTTAATCATATAATCTTATAATTATATATTATTATTATTATTATTATTTTTATGATTATAGTTTTTTATTAATTAATTATTATATTATATGTCATGATAATTATTATAAATATTTAATTATAATTATATTTTATGTTATTTTAACTTTATTTATCTTATATAATATTATATTCATATTATTATTTAATTTTTATTATTATTAATTATGATATTTATATTATGTTTATTTAAATTGTATCATTAAAAAAAAATTGAATAAAAAATCTGTCCGGTAATAGTAACACTGTACTTTTCTAACTGTATTGGCAGGTGTACTGGTGGCAGGTCTGAGGTGTACTGGCAACCATGGTCATGGATGCAGGAGCGCAATGGCATGCCCTTTTGAGGGTTGTATAGCCATTGTCGTATAGCCATTGCCCCACTTGGGCATAGGGCCCTCCCTTGAACCTCTCAAATTTTTTTCATTTAACCGAATACCTTCGATTTTTTCAATTCTTTATTTATTTCTAGGGGGGTGAGAATAAAAAAGTGTGCCTTGTAGTTGAGTTCATGCTAGAAAATTTTGAGATGTGGGAATTATGATGAATGTAGGGAAATTTTACGTAGGTAATTTTGTGTGGCATGCTCAAGTTGCAAAGCTCTTTGATAGTGATTATTGATGAAGATGAGTAAAATGGCTCACACTTTATCCAACAGATATATTTTATCAAGTTTAATTATCTAGGGGTGTCATCTCCTCTTACATGGATTGAATCCAAGACTCACTATATTTTGAAGATAAAGTCTTCATAAAATTTCTAGGTTCATTATAAAAGTTAATAAATAAAATACACAATGGAAACCTAATGGGCTATACTTGTCAACTATATTTTATTGTCTTATGGACCTCCTCAATGTAGGAATAAGGGGTTCTACTTGTTCTTCTATATGTTATTACTACACATCCTTATCTATGTCATCTTCTAAAACCTCTTCTTCCTCTCTATCCTTTGATCCATCAATACTTTCTTCCACATATACAACATCTTCCTTCTCCACCTTAGTCTCAAAATACTCTATTTTCTTACCATCTTTTTCATTTGGTTGTTTAAGATTTGAAAAATTTGTAAAGTACATGAAAATGACATCTCTAAAATAAATAATTTTTTGGTTAATGGATTCCAAACCCTATAAAATTTAGTATTATCATTGTATTCTATGAATACATATTTATAATCCTTTAGATCCAATTTAGGTCAATTTTCCTAAGGAAAATGAACATAAGCCTCACAACCAAAGGATCCTAAAATATTCAACATAAGGCTTCATACTTGTACACACTTAATAAAGTTTTTTGTCAACAAGATTGAACAAGGAGATGTATTAATAAAGTAGTAAGGAACACTTACAAACTCTACCCAAAACTTCCAATCCAACTAATTTCCACTCAACATAATGTTGGCTCTTTCTGGTTTGGAGTTCAATTCATTCTCTCTACAACCCAATCTTGTTGAGGTTTATATGGTGAAGTTTTCTACTGAGAAATACCTACACTATTTTTAACATTAAATTTCCAAGAGAAATATTCACCATCACTATTCTATATTATCACCCTTAAATTCCTTAAACTTAAGGAAAACTTTAGATTTAACATGCATAAAATAAATCTAGATATATCTAGAAACATAATCGATTAATGAAATATAATATTGAGATTTTCCTATAGAAAAACCATCCATTGGACCACATACATCTAAATTAACTATTTTTGATAACCTCTTTTCTCCATAACTTCCAATAGGAAATATTCTATGTACCAGAAACATAGTGATCATATAAATTATTTTTACTAATAGAGCAATAAAAAAATAATCAACACTTTTTTTTATTAATAGTGGTTCTAAGAACTTTTTCACTTATGTGACCTAAACATTGGTGCTACAATAGGCATAAATTTTTTTAGTCACATTGTTAGTCACAAAATGTGGAGGAATTCAACTTAAAATAGGTCTCACTCTATGTTCCTTTAGCTAACACCAAATTCCCTCTCACCAACTTGTAACCATACTTGAAAAATTCTTTTGCACATGAGAATCATTCAATTTTGATATAGAAAGTAATTTTATCACAAGTCTTAGAATATGTAAAATATTACTTAGGGTTTTAACCCTCCCATCGTTGAAAAAAATTTGTACCTTTCCCTTACCAATAATCTACTTAGTATTCTTGTCACCAAGGAAAATATCCTCCACAATAAGCTATGTAATTCAAAAAAACATTCTTGTGGGGGTTAATATGGTAGGAGAAACCTAAAAATATCCTCCACAATAAGCTATGTAAATCATAATATTTTTTTGGTAGAGGAATTTAATCATTTACTTTTTTTTCATTTCTTCTTCATATAACCTCTCTTCCCATAGATCCAACAAGTAACTCTACTCTTCTATAATGTTTATGAGAATCCTTTGAATTACATATATATTTCTCTTGACCCTCTTTTGACCCACCTTTATCCTTGGACCTTCCCCAAACATGCAAGGAATAATTTGAGCCACCATTGATGGATTTTATTATCATTTCATCTAAAACCAAAGTGTTAATAAGAATATATATATATATTCATATTTGTACCACCATCAATAATGAAAAAAAATAAGTTTTTCCAAAAATTAAGTAAAGAACATTTATCTTCTTTCAACTTAACATCTACATAAACTAGATGACTAGAAATTAGATTGAATGCATTTAAATTGTTTGTGATTGAATCACCATATTTCATTTTCAAATAACATAACATACCTTTTGAGTTATAACTTATTGGATATAATTTTAGTTTGATAAGTTTGCCTACCATTTTTCACACCATGTGTAGCATTGTAAATTGTCACCCTTGACAATTTCACAATATATTTTTCTCCTTCCTATGCAAATGGACCTAATTGTATCTAATGTCTTAAATTATGCATTACATGACCCATTTGGACATTTATCAAGAAAACCTATTTACAAGACCAATGCAAATATTTAATATTTTTCTCCTAACACCTTACATCCTACAAAATAAGGCCAAGACTAAGTCACCCTAGGTGACTTCGTCCCCCTAGTTTACCTCCAAATTTTAATATTTCGGAGTTGGTATTTTATTATTTAAATTTCAAATGTCAAATTTTGGCTATCAGGATTTAATTTTTGGGAAATTAGATTATTGCATATAAATACTTATTCATTTCACCATTTCAAATCTAAAAAGCAAGAATTAGAAATCAAGAGCATTATCAAGAAATTATTATCAAGTCAAGAGTAAGTAGGAGGTATTACATCATTTCAAGAGTAGATCAAGAGTAGATATATTACAAAATTTCAACATTGGAACATCATGTCAAGTTTTAAGTGGGTTTGTTCATGTTCATGTTATCATTTTCTTTGTGATATCTAACCCTTGTAGGTCTTCAAAGCATTCAAGTCAATTTTCAATCAAGCCTTGAGGTGATGTGTATGACTTTATTCCTTCAAGGAAAATAATATTTGGGTGGTGAGTTGTAGTTCATTGTTAATTCATCATTCATTTTTCATTTAGCCTCTATCCCTCAAAAGGATAAGCTCTCTTTTATCAATTTTCTATTGTGGAGGTGGAAACACCAACATAGGGTTTGATTGAGGCAAGCCCCTATATGGCACAACCATTCCTCTCTCTTTGAATGTACAAGTTACAAGTTTGAAGAAGTTTAGAGGAAGATTGGGGATCATTTATTTATTATTGCATTCAAAACCTAAAATTTGACAACATATAGAAACTCAGTTATATCGACACCCGATGAAGATTCAATAGTAACACATGGAAGAGAGAAAACTATGAATGGGCACCAAAGGATTGTGAAATTATATTATGAATTCTTCTAATAGGACATAGTTGCCCTAGGAAACTTGGTCCTCCAAAATTAGGTCTAGATTTATATGCTAGGTGCACAAAAATCCACCCGGTCTATTTCTGATCTTTGAATTTTTCCATGACATTCTATATTTTCTTTTTTAACATTATAATAGGTCATATGCATCATTTTTTAGTCACATCATTACATTTTATAAAAAATCTATTTCCAAGTCCCTAAATTTAGATCTTAGGATTGATTGGCTCACCTTTCAAGTTGTAAGTCAATCTCTTATGTTAGTCCATCCTAAACTTAAATGATAATAGGCCTTCACCATTATGGAAAAGCCCTCTTGAAATCCTAACACCTAAAAGTCCTTAAGGGTTCAATTTTCCAACTTGTAACCTTGTATATAGTGGTCTCCTTAGAAATATTCAAGATGATGAAATTCTTAGGCACAACTGAATGGTTACTCCTGCCTTCTTGTCCAACTTTAACCAATATTTATCAAAAAATCTAAATGGATTTGTAACTTTTTTAAAATTTCTTTCTTCAAGAAGATCTTCCATATTTAGCATCTACATCTTACACTTAGTGTTGTTGATGTTGACTAAAAGTTGTCATTGATGTCAAATGAGTTCATTGTTGTCAAAATATTTTTTCTGGAGATCAGTGAGAATTAATTGCAGTTGTAATGTCATATCATTTTGGGGTGCTGTCATAATAGTGGTTTACAATTCCTGAGAGGAACAAATTTTAGCTGAAATCACATATTTTTAGAAAATATAATGATTTAAGCCTAAAAAAGTTCCATTTTAAGGATTCCAATTGAAGAGGGTTTGATCAAATCACCTTAGATCAAACCCCCTTGGATAGAACCTCGCTAGTTTTAAACCATACCTATAAATGTGTCTCCTTTACACCTATCAAAATCTGATAAAAAATCACTTTTGATTTAGCTTTTGGGGGATCAAATGAATTCATTTAAATTTTATTTCAAATGATTATGGTATTCAGAACAATCTATCCAATGAATATAATTTTAATATGTTTTGGTTTTGTTATGTATTTGTTTTTAAGTTTTATTAAACATAGGTTTTTCATCGAAAATGAATTTCTTTGTTCTTCACATGTGGAAAAATAGAAGATTATCAAAAAAATTTTGAAAAATATGAGTGCATGGGATATTGAACTCCTTGATCCAACAAAAAAATTAAATTAAATTTTGACATATACAAAAAGTTACGCGTTATACGATTGGCGAATTGTAATTCGTTTGACTTTGAAACTTGATTAAGGAAAAATATTCAATAAAAACTATCTAACCAATTTGGCACTAGATATCAGAGTTAAAAATCTAAATTTGAAAAAATTAAATTTTATCCTTCATGGAAAAAAAATTTATCTATCACTTATTGCGTCTTTTTTAAAATGTTGTTTCTGAAAAAAATCAATTTTTGTGGGAGATGGAAAAAGAAGTGCAATTTGATTCCAAAATTTTGAAAAAATATTTTAGAATCTACAGACAAAATTTGATGAGACTCTAGTTTGCACCATCTTCAAATTCCTCACAGTTTAGCCGCTATAGGTGCCCAAATGTGAAGATTTAGTTAAAAATAATAATTTCAGTGTCCAGTTTGGCCAAAAATTGTAAACCACTATTATGGGATCACCCTTTGAGTTGTTGTAGAAGTATATATTTCTAGATATATTGATAAAATAAGTTGAGGATTACTGATAGTATCATACTACATCTATTCATTTTGGTAGAAACAATCCATAAGTATGATCTAGAATGTTTCAGTTTAGTTTCTCAGGGTAGAGAGATTTATCTGGTAATACAATTATGTCTAGTATTCCTTTTTGAAGGAAATTTTGGCTCTATGTTTTGAATGGAGAGTATGTATACACATGCTCTATCATGTTTTAGAGTTTCCAGAATGGAGGTGCATTAGGTGGAAAGATTGAAGTGATAGACGGTTCTTTGTGCCTATCTGTCAACCTATAGGTGTTGTTGAACTATGTGGCAATGGCTAGTAGTGTGTGACATTCAAAGTTAGCATGTGGTGGTAAGATAGGTCCAAGTTTACATTCCTGTGGAAGCACACATCATGCTCTCTTGGTAGTAAAACAATTTGTTTTAGAACCAACATCTTACATGTTTCATGTAATTTGAATTTAGGTCCACCTTATGCCATCTTAGTTAATTGCAAATACCGAATCGACATGGAGTGATGTTAATGTGATGCCTTGTATATAATCATCATACATTTGTGTAGATATATAAGGGGAAATATATGAATAATTAAAGAGAAGTTAGTGAGTGAATATACAAGTATGTGAGCAAGTGTTCTTCGATGTGAAGCATCTCAATCAATGTGCACTATTATCATAAGATCTTAAGGAGTGTTGTGAAGTGTCTGAATTAATTTTAAACTATTTATAAGCTAAGTGATCAACAATAGAGATTCACAAGCTTTATCTTTGTAATCCGGTAGGACTAGTGTTTTACTCTTAAGTTGGTGCTCAGATATTTGTATTAGAGATTGGTGTCTCTTGTAGGTTGGTGCCTATAGATACAATTGGGGATTGGTGTTTCTAGATAGGCCGGTTCCTACTTTATATTATAATTCCCTTATTATATTCCTACGTTGTGAGGATGGAATTGGATAGTGGATCCAAGTAGCTATTCTCACCATGGTTTTTCCCATCTTGGGTTTCCACGTATATCTAGTGTTCTTATGTGTGAATGTGTGTTTATGTTGTTGCCTATTTATTCATAGTAGTGTTGATTCAAGATTCATGATCTAACATATGTGTTAAAGTAAAGAGTTGTAAATAAAATTGATCTACTGATTCACCCCCCTCATAATAGATTGTGTACCCTTCAATTGGTATTAGAGCTAAGTTCTTTTGAAAAAGCTTAAAAACTTGAGGTAGATTCGAGATGAAACACTTAGTGGTTTAAGAAGGATTGTATACAAACAAGAAACCACTCTTTGATGGATCTAATTATACATTTTGGAAAGTAAGGATGGAAGCATACTCGATGCCCTGAGGTTTTGAAATTTGGCAATCAGTTGTAGATGGGTATGAGATTCCTAAAATTCCTCCACGAGATCGAGCTAGAAAGAAGGCTCATAAAAAAAATGCTAAGGAAAAAAATGCTATTTTATGTGGTTTATCTAACTCTGAGTTTGTGAAAGTTGTAGGAATGGGTAGAAATCGAGGTTAAAGTAAAAGATCAATAGTAGCAACCACAACTACCTAAAATCTAAACCCAAAAAGACCCAAATACAAACAAGAAAGCATAAATAGCAATGTAAATCAAATAACAACAAAAAAATACTAAAATTACCATGCTAAAGTCGATTCTTCTTCCTTGTATCTCCTCCATTTTGTTGTATATGAAAGTATGCCCTTAGAATTTGTTGTATACAAGTGTATGCAAATGATAGTGATGTGATCATAGTGATTAGCAACAATATTAGAGATTGTGGTTGTAAGGTTGGAATGATGGAGACAACTCTCTTTTATATAAAAGCTATTCAAATGGACGGTCAAGATTAAAAGCCAATATGATGCCAAGATTAATAGATGAGGTTGCTTGCACCACGAAGAGGTAGGGTTAGGGCTTGTGAAGGATGCATGGTCAAGATTAAAAGGAGACCAAAAGTGATCAATGGTGGAGATTCAAAAGATGAATTGGAGGGAAAGTAGAGCACATTAAATAATAAGATTATTTAATTTGAGAGGGAATATGGGAAATTAAATAATCCAAGAGATTATTTAATTATGGAAGAAAAGAGGAAATGAGATTTTAATTAAAATGACTAAAGGAGCCATTTAATTAAAAGTGGAAGAAATAGGATGACATATTAAATAATTAAATTAAATTAAGTATTTAATAAAGGAGGGAAGAGTGATAAGGAGTGGTTAAATAATTAAAATAATTATTTAACTATAGAAGAGAAGTGAAGAATGAATAATTAAATAAATGAAAATTTATTTAATTGTAGAGAGAAAGAAATATTAGTGATGAAATTAAATATTAATTTATTTAATTAACCGAGGGAAGAATTTTTTTTTATTCAAAGTGTAAATGCTTTTGACCAGAGCTATGAACCAGAATACAACCATTCAACAATACCACCCCAACGGGGTTTGAACCTTGGTGGCAAGAACAACAATGCCACTATAAACCATCACGCCATGCCAATACCGGCAAACCGAGGGAAGAATAAATAAAGAGGAAATGAATTAATTAAATTAATTAAATTATTTAATTAATAGAATAATGTGGCCTTAGAAGATAATCAAATGATTAAAATTATTCAATTATGTAGAGAAGGGAAATTGATGGAAAATGGAGTTCATAGGCCTAAGACATTTTTCAATGTTTATAAAAGTCATGCAATGTAGGACAACAAAGGAAGTATGGGAGAAATTGCACACCATCTATGAAGGAGATGACAAAGTTAAACAAGCAAAACTTCAAAGTCATAGAGCTCAGTTTGAAGGTTTGTAAATGAAGGAAGAAGAAAACATTGCCACATTCCTGCTTTGGGTTGATGAAGTTGTCAACTCTATTAGAGATCTTGGTAAGGAATTGATAGAAAACATGATTGTGAAGAAGGTACTCAAATCTCTTCCTAGAAGATTTTATTCTAAAGTTTTTGTTGTTGAAGAAGCTAAAGATCCAAATTATTTAAAAATGGTTGAATTACATGGAATATTGACTTCCTATGAAATGAGATTTGATAGTGAAAACTCAATAAGGAAAGAGGTTGTATTCAAAGCATCCAAGAAGAATTTTGATCTAGATTATGATGTTGGATCATATCCAAAGGAAGCAAAATTTGTTAGAAAGTTACAAAGAGGTTCCATAAAATACAAAGGTAAGTTACCTTTAAAATATTTTAATTATGATGAAGTAGGACATTTTATGGCTAAGTGTCCCTATAAGGATTCTAACAATGTTGAGAAAGAGTATGGAAAGAAGTGTTGAAAATTTGGGCAGAGGCAGATAAAATATTTCACACAGAATAATATTTTTTTCTCTCTACAATAATAATTTCTATATTACATTTCATATGCAAAGGTTACATATTTATAATAAGAGAGTTTCCTATAAAATAGGAAACTACTTTACTATTCATGTGAGTTTTCTAAACAACCAAACAACTCATGTAACAATTCTCACAACATAGTTTGTTTGTAATATTCATACAACTAACTATTAATAAACTAAGTGAATTGTTATGTTATAATAACAACCTCACTTTTACATTTACCATCCATTTTACGATAGAAAATCTTCATTTAGGAATGTTCTCACATTATCATTTCTAATGTTCACACTATACCATAGAATTCCTAACAAGAAGTAATTTTAGAAAGGGAATAAAAGAAAGAGAAAACAAAAGAGTTTCTTCATAAATGAGGAAAGCTACTATATTGATGAAGAAGATGAAGATATATCTAGAGATGAGACATAAAAGGTTGTGTTCATGACCATGGAAACTACTAAAGATATTGTAGAGATGAATTTTGAAAATGATGATGAAGAACTATATCTTGTGGAAGAACTACTCTATGCCAGAAAGAAGATCAAGAAACTGAATAAAATAGTTGCTGAGGAATAGAAGGCTAAAGATAGTTTATCTCAAAAAATTGAGAATGCAAAAAAGATGATTATTGATTTGGAAGTTCAAGCAGAAGAAGCCAAGACCATTGAAGAAGTTTTAACTAAAAGACTATCAAGAGACAAGGACTATGAGAAGCTTGAAGCAAAAATTGTATCTCTAAGAAAGGATCTTGAAAAAGTGAATCATCATCTAAAGATAAATTTTGGGAAGAGCATTGAGATCTTGGATCAAATAATTGATAGTAATAGATCATCACATATCAAAACCGGTATTAGTTTTGATGAACCAAAGAGCAAGGTGACAAAGAAGCCAATGAATCTTGCTAAGGAGAATCCATAAGAGATTGGTTTAGAATTTTAAAGTTTGAAAAAAGTACAACAACCAATGATAGCAAGGTGAAGAGTGATGAATTTATTCAATTGCAAAGGAAAAAAAAAATATCTAGAAGACAAGCTATAAGAGGACAAGTGTACAATTCTAGTTTTAATCATTCTTTCTCTGGTTATTGTTTTGATTACAATAATTTTGGTCATAAGGTCATGGATTGTATAAGAGCTCCAATAAGAAGAAATAACTTTGTTGCCAACAATGCATTTACACCTTTGTACAATTTCAATATCATTTGTCACAAGTGCAATAATTTTGGACACATTGCTAAAAAAATTAGAAGAAATTTGTGAGTCCTCCTCCATTGAAAATAGGAAGAAAAGTATAAGATTGTCAAAGTCATGAATCAGATAAAGTTCTGAAGAAGATATCAGAAGAGAAAAATTCAAAGAAATTCATGATAACACAAACTACATTACATGATTAAAAGGAGAAGAATCTATGGATTATAGATAGTGGATGTTCAAGTCACATGATCAAAATAAAAAGTAAGTTTATGAATTTCAAGAAATTTGATGGAGGAATTGGAACTCTTGGAAATAATTCTATTGCCAAGATTTTTGGTAAGGGTACTTTGAGTCTTGATGGTGGTAGGACAAAAGCTCATGATATTAGACTGTATGTTGAAGGGTTAAAACATAATATTTTGAGTGTCAACCAAATGTGTGACAAAGGTTACTAGCTCTCATTTAGTGCTAAAGGTTGTGAAATCTAGAAATACGGTATTGGAAAGTTAATTGTGGAAGGAAGGGGGACAAACAATGATATATATCATGTCATTGGGCTGAATGGACAAAATTTCCTTACTATCCAAAGAGAAGAGAGTTGGCTTTGGCACAAAAGATTGAGACACATAAATTTTGATGACATTATAAAGATCGACTCAAAGGGAATGGTCTGGGATATGCCAAAGACCAAGAAACCTCAATCTACAAGTTGCAAACCTTGTCATGAGGGAAATTAGATAAAGTCTAGATTTCCTACTAAGGAATATTATACATCAAAGCCATTGTATTTGATCCATACATATTTATGTAGACCAAGGAGGACAAAGAGTCTACAAGGTGATAGGAATTTTATGATTCTTATGGATGATTACAATATAATGACTTCGATTACCTTTTTAAAAGAAAAATCATAAGAATTTAACAAGTTTAAATCATTCAAGGCATTAGTTGAAAATGAAATTAGAAGGACAATAAAGGTTTTGAGATCATACATAGGTGGAGAATTCACTTCTGACTGATATGATGTATTATATGACAATCATGGGATCCAAAGGAAATTTTCTACTCCTAGGACTCCATAACAAAAATAGAGTTGCAAAAAGAAAAAAACTGGACTATATAGGAGATGGAAAGAACAATGTCCACTCAAGCAAATCTATTGGATATGTATTGGAGAGAAGTAGTTCACATTGCAATATATATTATGACTAGAGCACAGAGCACACCTAATTTTGATAAAACACAATATGAGTTTTGGAGAAGAAGACCGACTCCAGTCAGAAATCTCAAGATATTTGGAAGAAAATTCTACATTGAAAGGGATGAAGAAAACTTGGGTAAGTTTGTTTCTAGATC
The DNA here is from genome assembly GCA_007258455.2 of Sequoia sempervirens. NCBI lineage: Eukaryota > Viridiplantae > Streptophyta > Pinopsida > Cupressales > Cupressaceae > Sequoia > Sequoia sempervirens. The sequence goes on along the minus strand of VDFB02049217.1, from coordinate 30,348,476 downwards.
TGATGAATGTATTTTTCTTGGTTATTCTATGTCAAGTAAAGAATACCGATATTACAAGAGGTTTAAGAGAATTGTGGAAAGTGCAAATGTGATATATGATACATTTCAGTCTACCAATACTTCAGAAGTGGAAGATGATGAAGATCCAATCTACAACAATGATGATGACTCAAAAGTTGATTATGAGAACACTATTACAAAGACTCTGGTAAGGTATGTGTAGAAAAATCATTTTGAAGATCAGATTATAGGAGACAAGAATAGTGCAGCCTAGACCCAAAGAATAATTGAAAGAGAAAATGAATAGGTACATTTTACCCTTTCATCATAGGATGAAACGAGTTCATATTTAGAGGAAAGAAAAGAGAAAGGATGGGTAGATTATATGAAAGAATAATTATCTCAAATAAATAAAAATGAAACTTGGGAATTGGTTCCAAGACCCAAAGGCAAGAATCTCATTGGTACTAAGTGGGTCTTGAGAAATAATTTGAATGAGGATGGAGAAGTAATCCATAACAAAGATAGACTTGTAGATAAAGGGTATGCTCAAGTTGAAGGTAATGAATTTTAGGAGACATTTGCTCTAGTAGCAAGATTAGAAGCAATCAGGATGTTTTTTTCTCTTTCAACATTGAAGAATTTCAAAGTGTATCATATGGATGTGAAGTCTACTTTTTTAATGGACAATTAGAAGAAGAATTTTATATTGAGTAACCAGAAGGATTTTAATGCTGAAATAATCTGAATTTTGTGTGCAAGTTGAAAAAGGCTCTTTATGGGCTTAAATAGGCTGCTAGAGCTTGGTACTCTAGATTGGAAAAGTATCTACAACAAGGGTTTTAGAGAGGTAGCACATATAGAAATATATACATAAAAATAAGATATTAGTTGCTAATTATTGTTGTCTATGTTGATGATATTATCTTTGGTTGAAACAGTGATGATATGTGCAAGGAGTTCCAAAATGCAATGCAAAGAGAGTTTAAAATGTCAATGCTTGGTGAATTGTCTTTCTTTCTTGGTTTACAAATTTCTCAATCAAATAAAGGAATATTCATTTCTAAAAATAAGTACATAAAGAAAAGGTTAAGTTCAAGATGGAAGAAATCAAACTGGTAAGTAAACCTATGGTTATCAGATGTAAGTTAAGTAAGGGTGATGAATTTGCTCTATAAGACTAGACTATGTATAAATCCATTATTAGAAGTTTGTTGTATGTGACCACATCTAGACTGGATATAATGCAAACAATTGGAAAGGTAGCTAGATTTAGGTAGCACCTAAAGATACTCATGTCAAAGCAGTGAAGAGAATATTTAAATACTTTAAAATCTACAATGGATTTTGGCTTGTGGTATCCGAAAAGTGAAAATTTCACTCTAACAACATACATAGATGCAAATTGGGTACGAAACATAGATGAATAGAAGAGCACAAGCAAAGGATATTTCCTTCTTGTGATAGTCTTGTATCTTGGTTAAGAAAGAAATAAGATTTAATGTCTTTATCTACAAAAAAAGTAGAATACATTGCAAAAAATTCATGTCACACTCAAGTTATATGGATGAAGCAAAATTTTGTTGTGCCTATAGAACACACACCCCGTTTGGAATAGGGACCCTCTCTCTTTTCACTTTGCTAGGTCACTTTTGTCATCACCTCATTTTGTGTGCCCCCTATTTTTGAGTCTTAAGTGTTCAAGGAGTCTTAGAAGAATAATCTTGAGTTGACCATGTTTTATTGCCCTAAAATTTTCAAGGCCTTGGGCCTTTGCAGGATTTCCGTAGGTGTTTTCCTTCAATCTTTAAGGTTGCCATCCATGGAGCAATGTGGGTCCACCCTTGCAAGCCACTCTTTACAGGATTCCCTGGCTCTCGAGCCATTCTGAAAGGATTTCACACAACATCCTTCTGCGTCGCGGGACATGCATCATCATTGGCTATTTTCACCATCGATCGCCCAAATGACTAACTCTTGGCTGTCATTTGCTTAGCAAACTTTGTTGTTCCCACCGCTATTTTTGAAATGTGCGCTCACCAACCGTAGCCGCCATCGTACCCACATTAATGTGAGGCACTAAATGCTACATTTTCTATAATATCCCATATCAAGCTGTCATTTTCACCTGTAAATATTTACAAGACTTGTTAGAACCTCCTGCCAACCCTGTTGTTGCGCTCGTCGAGCTCCTTTGCCAATTCAAAGCTTTTGCTCACTAATTACTTGACCATCTCCATCAAGTTTTACAAGTTAGTCCTCTGTCGTCACATTCCTTTTATTTTTCTTTAAATTCTATAGAAAGTTGTTAAACCTAGGAAAGAAAACTTAGAAACCGGCTAGAACAAACATCAACAGTCAAAACCCACCTTTTAGAATTTTAAAATTTGTTGAAAATCGCCCATGGGTTGCATGCGGAACTTGAGGTTGCCGTGGCCATTCTTGGACCTATTGATGTGTGTTTTGGCATAGCAACATGCAAATAGAAAATTGCTACTCTATTTCTCCTGAAAGAGAAAGGCAACACATGGATGCCTTAGCTCGCAAGGTCTTTGTAGTTGGGTCTCAACTATGCTGATGTTACTCAGTGGTCAATGCAACAGTAATATTCAAGGGACTTGCTGGTGTTGAGCTTCTGGATTGTTCTAAGATCAAGCATGAAATAAAACCTACTCTAATAGGGGTTTTTAAAGAAATATAAAAAGATAAGTTAGAGTTTTGAAATAGAAAAGAACAATAGTTCATCCAACCTTAAACAGACTTGTTGACTTCAAGGAATTTGTAAACCAAAACTACAGAACAAAGTAATCTTGTGATTGAAACACAATCTCTTTGATTCACAGTGCTAATTCACATAACATATTTTAATTACCATTTAAATAAAACACAAAATAATATTTTATTCCTTGAAGACTTCACAAATCAAATGATTAATTCAAGACAAACGCCATTCTGAAACACAACATGAAATAGATTTTAACCTAGTTGCTTCTACTATTGATAAAACAGATAAGCAACATTTACAAAGTTGGCACAATCACTAGTGTACAGATAATCTATGATTTCAGATTGTTTTCATTTACACTAAGAAAACTGAAAGGTACATGAGTCTATTTTGAATCTGAATCTAAATCCTAATCAAGAAGACAGTAGAAACTCAGGTATTACAAAGAATCAGGAAGCCACACTATCTCCTTCTGTTAACTGACTAACTCCTAACAGTTCTAACTCTAAATAGTTCTCAGTCTAAAATTTCTCTAACCTTAGAAGTTCTAATCTAGAAGTGCTAACAAGTTCTAACCTCAAAAACTCTAACCCTTTCAAAGAGGCAGGAATGCCTTATATACATAATACATCGAAAGAATGTGTTGTCCCCTACACTAGGGTTTACAAAATATCTACAGACTGTAGGAGACTCGGCTCTCAGATCTTTATGAGGAAAGTCAAAACTGCATTCAATGTGAAGCCCTGTTGTCCATGCTGAAAAGTTGTTCTGGGAATGACCTTAGATCTTTTTCAACTGTAGCCTTTACTCTCCTATCTACGTGTCCATCTTCAAACTCTGTTGGGGTCTTGAATGCTCAGAATATCTTCATCAATGCTGATCTACCTCTTTTTCCAGTAGTCACCACAACTGTCCCTCTGAGTCACAATTTCTTCTTTCCTTTGACTCCCTTTCTATTCTGGACTTCTCTGTTCGTTGACTGTCTTCTGGAAGCATTGTCAAGCCTTCCTGTAAATTTAAACCTTTCACCCGAGTCGATCCATTGCCTTTGGATCTCAGAAGGAATCCATTTCACTCGTATTTTGTTGTTCTTCATCACAGGGGCAGTCAATTGGTCAAAGGGACTGATGAGTCACTCTTTTGGCTCCTTCTGATTGGTCGGGCATACGCCAAGCAAACTCCTCAGGTGGTCAAAGGTGGTCCAATCAACATCACATGTCGGTGAGACACCATTGGTGTCTCCCCGATGCGATCCCATCCTTCAGTAGTCATCGGGGTAGAATGGGGCATTCAGTGAGACCTTTCGGCAAGCTGTGGGAGTCATATCGAGCTCCAAAAGAACATCAACAAGATAGCCACTCGTCGGTAGGACATCACAGTGGTGATATCCCTTTCTCTGGCTCAGAGTTCATTTTCCTTTTGGCAAGACTTCTTAATCAGCACAAGGTCATGGCGAGCTCCCCTTAGTTATACCAATATCTCTTTTTCATTTGTGAACCTACCGCTATTGGCAAGACTTTAGCATATCAACAAGACCACATGGCAAAGTCCTTGTTTTCTTTTGGAGTCTCCCTGACATCCTCCTTATCCTCTGGGCTCGGGCTCCTCTTCCTTTGGTGTGACTTTCATAGTCACTGAGACTTCCTGGCAAAGATGCAAACCTTTCAGCGAGCTTCTTTATGTCTACGAGACTATAATGTTTCGGGGAAACCTTTCCCCAAAATTATTTCTTCTTACCGAGCCCATTTCCTTTTGGTGTGACTCTCTTTCTTTCAGACAAACATTATGCTGAAGCCACAACCTTCTGCTAACCTCTATTTCTTTCGCTGAAACACCTTGGAGTCGCCTAGACATTTCGCCGAGTGCCCTTTATTCTTATAGAGTCTCCCCAATTTCCTTTGTTTTGGCATGACCTTCATAGTCGGTGAGACATTACACCGAGTCCCATATCCTTCAGCGATTTTGTTTTATTTCGGCCAGACCCTGTTGAATCAGCAAGAGATTATACCGATATTACTTCACATCAGCAAGACCTTTCCTCTTCACCGAGACCTTATATCGAGGTCTTCTTCCACTGAGTTTCTCACTAGTTGGTAGGGCATTCCAAGGTCGGGGAGACATCACAATGACCCCTTTTCTTTCTCGCCAAGTCCATTCTATCGACAAGAGTCACGATGATGCCAGATTCCTCGGGCAAGCTCCTCTTTGATGTCGGCAAGACTCCTGACGATATCGCTTCCACATCACTGAGACTTATTCCTTTAGGCAAGGGATTAAGCCAAACTTAGAAACCTTTGGCAAGGGCTCCCTCATGTCGGCGAGACACTTTGATTGTTTCCTCGAAGACACCCTTGTCCGCGAGACTGCACCCACTCACCGAGACCTTTTGGCAACGTTATCCTACTTTGTCGATATACGGACCCTTCCCTGTCGGCAAGACTCCTGGCGTTCGGTGAGAGCACATACCAAAGAGAACAACTCCCACCGAAGTGTTAGACCCTTTTTGCTAGTCGGTGAGACTCCGTGGATTTTCTGAGACCTCTTGGTGGGTAGAAAACCTTATGCCGATAGGAAACAAACTAGTCACCAAGACAATGAATGATGCCTTGGCGATAGACGCCTGTATGTGATTTCTGATCGCTGTGGTATCTCTGAGGTCTTGCCGAAATGTAACACAGATGCATATTGAGCAGAATGCACTAGTAGTCAGTAAGACATCTGCAAGGTCTTGCTGACTTTCTTCTTAGCTGATTTTTATGACCAACTGGACTGGGGAATGCATTCCAACTGAGCTCCCTTGGAAAATATCATCTTGTGTGTGATTTGATCCTACATTCAACAAAGAAAACCATGGTAAAGATCACACAAATAGAAGTTAATTAATCAAAATCGCCATTGAAATGAATGCTATGTTAGTAAGGTCTCGTTAAATCTTTAAACAAAATGATCATACAAGCAGTTTGGGTTTCAAGTCGACCCGCGGAATCCAAGCCGGGGAGGAATTTTAGAGAATTTCGAGTCAAGCGGATTCCAATGGAATAAACATGAAAACACCCATTAGAAACTTAATCCAATCATTATCAATCAAGGAACAACACGTGAGATCTCAAAATAGCATCAATTAATCATAAAAGGCATCATTATTTATTAACTAGCTTTACTACTCCATTTCTCTTCACATTTCACAAATTCCGGGGAAATCCGTGTGGGACGGATTTTCACGAAGGAGAAGACATTCCGGCAAACCTGGAACAAATAGGGAACAATGGATTTCGGGAAAATCCAGAGGAGAAAGAAATCCACGAAAATCCGGTCCACACAGATTTTTGGAAAATTTGGAGGAGAAAGAAATCCACAAAAATCCGGTCCACGTGGATTTCCGTGAAGACCGAAAATCCTCGAACAACTACGCTCAGCCAGAGTTCGAGCGAGATCCAAGAAAATCCAGATGGGGTGGAAAATCCTGAACCCAGGAGAAAACCCGAATTCCAACTGAGGTTGAACCAAATTTAAAACAAACAGAACAAAAGATAAAACAAGGAGAAATAGAAGAAACCCAAAAAAGGAAAGCAAGTAACCAGAATCAGAGTAAATAAAAGAGAAAGGGGGACCCATTTTGATCCAGATCAAAGTGGGGTGGTTATACAAGGCATAACAAGACCAGGGCGTTCATGCCTTGTAGGCCCATAGCATCACTCTCGCCGTCACCTTTGCTTCAAAATTTTTAAACTTTATTAAGCGGTGGACACCTTCATCTCACCTGCCCTCATGGAAGGCCCCCTCAACTTGGTCATCTTGAACTTAGCCAAAATTCATGAGCTCAAAATATAGTTCCTTTAATCCTCTTGGGTCCGCAAGCGTGTGCTTTCACCTACAGAATGCCCTGTGAACTTCATTGTTTTAAACGACTATTTGATCACATCCTCCCGTTAGATGTGTCCCACCCTAGTCATTTCCAATCGAACTTGACTTCGCCAAAACTGCCTAAGTCCCAACTCGCTACGGAGTTCTCCTTGCAAACTTCCATCTGTGGATTTAGACCCTGGCTTCACTATTTTAAATGGCCTTTGTGACTTGTTCATTCACCTACCGGGCCCTGCCTTCACTATCGCTGTCCAAGCTTAAAGCAAAGTAACCTATCTTATGTGGACTGTCCTTTGTGGGTTTCTGTCGACCTTTTGCCATTGTTCAAATGATAACTCAAAATGGTGAAACCTAAGCATATTTCTGATGGTTGGGTCCTGGCTCTTTCGTTGCCATCCACTCTCCCCTGCACCAAAATTGACTAAGTGATGGACTTCAAGAAGGTCCCCTATTGCGGGCCTTCGTCTGCGAGTCTCTGATTCAAATTTTCCATTCCAAACGACCTACTTATGACGTCTCTCTTCCCCGCGAAGCCCACACCCTTTCCTGCCATCTAGGCCCACAGAAATGAAAATTCCTAAGCAAAGAACTTTGTGGGCTGCCCTATGTGGGTAGCCACCTATGGATGAATTCCCTATCATCTCCATGTCAAACACCTAAGGACCCTCGTTGGCCCGCTTCATGTGACCCGACCTTGTTTTCTTCTGATTTCCCATCAACGAACAAATGCTCGATGCCTAAGCCCCTCGCAGACCTGATAGTGCAGGGATCCCCTATTGGATTTTTTTCTGGCTTCTACCATTTCAAGTGGCCAATCTCCAATGCCCTCCCACACCTTCTAGCCCACATTCCTTTAAATGACTTGAACTTCAATGATAAAGCAATACCCTCCTTTGAGTCTGTGGATCCCGTGTGGCAGGATGTTGCTTGCAAAATGCCGCTCTGCCAGTGCCGTTTCAATGGTAGAGTCTCAAACAACCAAGTTACCCTCAAATTCCACACACCTAGATGAGGACCTTATTTCTTCCAAAAATTCAAAGTGATTTTAACCATGTGCTAAAATAGATTTGTTTTCTTAGTGGACCGCAGTTTACGATCAAATCCTGGTGCAAAAAGAATGATGTGGGCTGCCATGCCCTGTCTATTGTCCATCCATAACTGCCTTTAGAATGGATGCCATCCCAGGGAAATCTACACCCCTGGGCCCACACAGCCATAACTTCCCTAAATGAATGGTTAACATTGATTTGAAAGATATTTTAGGATATTTAAATGATGAATTACCTGGTCTAATATTGTTTTGCTAGATTTTGGCTAACATCCCTCATGTTTTTATGCTTGAATATGCTTACTGCTCTCTTTCTTGTAGGATATATGGAACCAGCTACAGGACCTTTGGGGGCGGCCATGGAAAAGGAAAAAGGAAAGAAGTCAGCTAAAGCAGCCAAGGGTAAGGAAGATAAAGACCAAATGAAATACAAGTTCCAAGGGGAACCCCTCAATTCTAGGGTCACCACAGATTGGAAGGAGATCTCAGATACTAATTTGGGACATATGGATATTGATGAGTTCAAGCAAAAGGTTAGAATCAACCCCACAATAAAAAATTCCAAAAAGATCAGAAAGAGTGGGTTGGCCAAGGCTGCCAGTTTCTTGCCTGCTCTCATTGCTTTTGAGCTCATGATGGCCTATAGAGAGGCATATCAAGAAGATACTTGAAGAACTATGGACATAGATGGGAATATATTAGCTTTCTTGTTTACCAAGTCAATAGGGAAAACCTTCCACATCCCTACTTTCAATGAAATGGAAGAGACAACAGAGGAATATTCCAAAACCACATTTGACACAGACCCCCTCAAATGCAAGAAAATTATTAATCAATACTAGTTAAAGGAGAAGAGGGGCAGTGCAAACAAAGTGCCCCAAGAGCTCTTCTGAAGTGACTTCTACACGGATTATCATGACTTGGTAACCTCATTGAACAAAGTTATGGGTCTTCCAACTGTAGCCTTCTTTCAAGAGTGGATGTTTTACTTCGTGGAAGAAATCCTCTGAGGAGAAGCCAAATTCTACTAGGAAGGGATGATTAGTAATTGCTTGCATGAGCAATTTGTGGCAGTAAAGAAGACCTCACAGTTCTACATGACATCATACTTGGTCTATCTACTGGCTGACCAGATGCAATATAAAGGCTTATTTGTTGCTCCAAGTCAGACTCCAGGAAGGGAGCTAAAGGTATATGATAAGTATCCTCAACTCCACTACAAGAATTTCAAGAAGGACTATTGCAGGATCAATGATGCCTTCATCAACCATATTATTACATTGCTTGCAAGTGATTTTGAAAGAAGGGTCACACGTAGTGCTAATGCTTTTATCCATAGGTTTGGCTTCTTATTCATTCAATTTCCCAAGTTTACCTATATCTGAGCCGAGGGTTTCTCAGAGAAACCATATAAATTGCCCTGGTACCTGAATGACCAGATGGTACTCCTTGAGTTCTTGAGACAATTGTAGTGTTCTCACACCCTCATGAGTGATAATCATAGAGCAGGGATCCCTTATCCACTTACATTTGGTCAAGGAATGTATACACTCCCCACATCCCAGTGTGTAGAGTATTCTAACAAGGAATTGGATGAATACAACCTAGAGCTCCACACTGCCTAGCCATGAATGGATCCATATGGTAAGCTCAAGAAGATGGTACGGGTAGAATACGCCCATGCACATAACGTTGAGGAATTTTGGGAAAATTGTAGGGACAACAAAGAAGTGTGAATGAGGCAATACATGCACATGATAACATACTTTGTCAAGATGGTCAAATTGTTTCCTGTGCTACATCAAATAGTAGAGGATGAAAACATAGTGATTGATCCTCGATATGATGTAGTTGTCAATTTACTGCTGCCCCTAATTAACTGGAACGAGGAGGAGGTCAATGACCTCAATCTCCTAATGAAGCCTATAGAGGCAAGGAAAAAATAATGGATTGACGGGAAGATTGGCCAACTGAAGCTGCAAGGAGCCACTTTAACATATGGTGAGCTCGAAGATGAGATTGAGAGTGGGACTGAAAGTGCAACTACTACTGCTCCATCTAGGGAAACTTCATCATCTCCTCCAACCACTCGATTAAAGAAGAGAAAGGAGATGCCTAAATGTCAGCCTAAACACAACGTATATTCAAGGAAAGCATCAGAAGAAAATCCTTCTAAGAAATAGAAGAATACAGGTGGATTTATAGAGATTCCCACCATTGAAGAAGACCCACTTAATGAGGGGGAGGGAGGAGAAATTAAGCAGCCAAAATCACCACCTACAACCTCCACCCTCGCTACCACTATTGCTACCACCGCAACCACTCCTCCACTTGCATCCCAAGCAATAAATGCTTCTTCTCCACTGGTGGTGGACATATTAGTCCATCTTGCTTCCACCCTTTTTCCTACACAGGTAATGGTGATAGATTCTTCCTCTACCACTAGCTCTCCACCTTCTTCTTCATCCATGTCTCTATCCACCGCTCTACCATTGGCTACTGCAACAATTCCAATTTCCACTCTCTTGCTCCCAGAATCTTTTTCTTGACATATGCAAAATATACCAATGGAGTTATTTGGGGTGTTGATGAATCATGTGGTACAAGCTGCTCTAGCACAGGATATTGCTAACCTACCCGTCCCTCCTCCTCCAACTGAACCACCTGTGATGGAGGAAACAATGCAAATATCAGAAGAGTTGGAGAGGCAAGAGAGGGAAGCTATCAAGGGGATGGAAGAGGAAGTAGATGATTATCATGAGCACCCTGAATACCAACACCTAGTAATTGATAAAGTGGTGCATGAGGAAGAAGAGGAGGAAGTAGAATCATCTAAAGAAGACATTGAGGAGTCGGGGAAAAAGTATACTATGGAAACTTTTGACCCAGAGCTCGAGGAAGAGTTGGTCCAACAACTCATAGACATCGAAGAAGAAATTGAAAAACAACCCTCTGATGAAGAGAAGGATACAAATGAGAAAATGAAGGAGACTGAACCTCCAACTAGGGAACAAAATAGAAGCCCTGAACATGATGAAGAAATGCCTCCTTTAGAAGAGCAAGAAGAAAAAGAAAGAGAAGAGAAAGAAGAGGATAAGTCTAAAGAAGAGGCTGAAACCAAAAGGAGCCTAGAAGTAGAGCATCATGAAGAACATGAACATGAGCAAGAGGAAGAAAATAAAACCTCTGAGGGGGAGGACAACCCCAAAGAGCATACAATAGTTGAATCCCTAGGAAAAGAAACAATATTCATCTAGGATTCAGATGAAGAAGAAGCAAAGACAAATCAAGAGGCTCCCGGGAATAAGGAAATAGAAATCAGGCATATTCAAACAAAAGGAGAAGGTGATTATGAATCACCAAAGGAGGAGTCTCAGATGCTTGAATGGATCGAAAAGAAATTGGAGAAGAAAATCCTGACCCCAAGGGATCCAAAGGTGAGACTCGAAGCCATCTTGGCTTGAGCACAAATAATCACAAGGAAGGAAAAGAAGCCAAAGGTTAGTTCTCATCTAACAGTGGACGCGTCAGGATCTAGGAATGTACAAGTAGCTACTCTCATCATTGGTGAAGAGGGAGTCAACTACAATATTTCTACCATTGATTTGGGGACAACAAGGGAATAGAACATTGACCATCTCCAAGGATCTGTCGCCACCATTGTGCACCAAATGCATAAGGATAGGACCTCTAAGGTGGAATTGAAAGAACAAGTGGAAAATCTAATAGCTTACATTCAACAATGGTCATCGACCGAAGAACTGCCTACCACATTGTCAGTACCACCCCACCTACTATCCAAAGAACATATCAGCAAGTGGGAAAGACTGAAAAATTGGACAAAGGCCACTGAGGAATGGTTCTGACGTGTGATTTACACGGTGATATGGGCATAGGGAACGCCATTAGGATGGCAACCAGATTCAGGCTAATACAAAAACAATTAGAGGATATGGAGAAAGTATGCCTTTTCTATGCTGAATTTTATATAATCACCAATTCAAAGGTTGAAGCTATCCTCAAAATACTAGAAAGGGCCTGAGAAAAGGAATTCAACATCATCAAGGATGATCATTGGTTGGTTGAGATGTGGAAAATGGCCCTCGATCATCAGAGTGAGGTACTAGAAAAGGTGTTGCATGAGATCGAGCTTGACCGCAAATGGGAAAAGGAGTATCAAGCGGACAGTGAAGACTATATCAAGTTAATGATAGGTCAGGATATGTCTGCCAAAGAGCTGGATGCAGAAAAGATGAAAGAATACTTCCATTAAAAGATGGAAGAAGGTGCAATAGATGACATGTCTCCACTCTTCATGGTTTTAGCAGCCAAAGCATTTGTTCAATCAGAACAAGTGGTGAATGCCACTCCAAAATGTACCAAGTGTGGGGAGGAGGTGGCCAATTGTTCTAAGAAGCTTCATTTTCAAATCCTCCAATCTGAGATTTTTCAAAAGGATAGGAACTGGATTTTAATGGGAAAATTTGTGGAGTATGCCACCATCAAGAAAAATGAAGGAAATCCCCTCATAGATGATGACTTCCTCATAGTGTAGTTGCAGCAAAAAGGAAATCAACTAGAAGACAAAAGAGCTACAGTGCTGGCCACTAGATGGCAAAAAAGGCTAGAGGACAAATGCAATTTTAAATTGTAAAATATTTGGGGGTAGTTTAAACCCTAGTTTGTAGTGAATCTTGGCCACATAATGAGATTAAATCTTGGCCATTCATTTTTCCCTTTGAACACTATAAATAGGGGTTCTCCTCTCATTTTCAAGGATAGTTGAGTTGTTGTAAAGACATACTGCTGGAATTTTAATAGAAATTCATTGATTTGGTGGATTCTTGAGTTACTTTTCATGTTACATGATTCTTCTTCTTTTGGTTAACAAATTTGGATAGATTTACTTTGTTGTTCTATGCGTTTTAGCTTGCTTTAGTAGATTAGTTAATGCTATTCATTGGTGGTGAAGAATTTTGTTGTGTTGATGCCCTTCCTTGTTCATGCTTTTTGCTATTTATTGATGGTAAATTGTAGTGTAAAGCTAGTCTGAACATTATATGAATGCTGCACTTAAATGATATCTCTTGTTCATTCTTATGGTGAATGAAAGGTTGAAAATATGTAGATCTTAGAAGATTGCACTTGTTTCATGAGACTGCGAACTAATCTTGTTAAGTAGAATTAAGTTTTGGGAAGGTTATCCACTATCCTCCATTATCAGTATTCATTAGTACCTTTAGGTCTAGGAACTCCTCGCTTTCCTTGCCCCCTTTTCCTTTTTTTAATAGGTGCTTTAGAAAAAGTTTATTGCACATTGTAAAACCAAATCTGAAGATTAATGTGGAGTTTGAGACTGTTGTCCTGAACTTGCATCAATAGAGCAACACTTCAAAAGATTTTACAAACTCCATTTAAGGATCCAATTCCCCTCCAGCTTAACCCACATAAGGCTACCCTGTGATTACCAACAAAATCATATTGAAGCAACTAAGAAATTCCCAGCATGTCAAGACCTGACACTCGAGAGACCTTGGGGTAATTTTCTACAACTTGTGTGTGTGAGATTGTCTTTCAAGAGAGGTGATGCACTTGTGCATTACCTATGTTGAGAAGTGCAAAAAAAACCCATCAATAGAACTGGCACTAGAAGGAGGGCTTGAACTGTTAAGCTGGAATGAATTGGATCATTTTCCCTTGAAAGGTTTCACAGAGTTCAAAGATTCACACCCATTAAAGGTGAATTTTAGGAACCACAACCCCCTACAAGGGCTAGAAGGAATCAAAGATCAGATTCAACCTCATCCTCCTCATCCAATTCATCTAATTCAGCCTCATCCTCCTTCCATCCACCACACAATCATCCTTCCTCTTCTACCTTATCCTCTTCCATCTAGTCATCCCAAACTTCCTTCCAACTCTTTGCTCCCCAAGGCCAAGGTGCTACTCTGGTCCCTGCCTTCCAAGTCCAGGGTGCAGTCCTAGCTGCTGCTATGCCTGCACAACCCCAAGTCCCAATTCAACAACAAATACCACCTCTTCCTCCCCTCATGGCCTGGTTGGGGAACAACCCCTCTCCAATGTTGTTTAATGCTTACCATGACTTTCCTAAGAACCTGAAGAGCTTTTACAAGAAGTTCAACCCACAAGATCCACAAAGGTCAACTGAAGAGCACATTAAGATATTTCAAACGATGTTGAAAGATATGCAGATCAATCATGAAGACGTGGAATGTAGAATTTTCCCTTATTCTTTGGGAGAGGAAGCCTTCTATTGGTACATCAACTTTCCGACGGGATCAATTACTACCTGAGATCTATTGAAGAACACATTTCTAAGGAAATAAAAAGTTTCAATCAGCCCCTTAGAACTATATCAACAATTCATGGCAATTTGTAGGGAGGTTAATGAACTAATCAATTCCTTCAATGATCATTTCCACTGAGCATAGATGAGGTTGTAAGCCCCATATGTGCTCAATGATGCTACAATATTACTCATCTACTATGCTACTTTAGACAATCTCACCACAACTTTGGTGAAAAGAATGAACCCGACACCAGCAAGATTGGTGGATGCTTATGCAGAGGTAGTTGTAGGTAGTACCGACCCTAGACAAAAAATCTCTAGTCTTCTACCCTCCTTAGGGTAGGTCGCTCATCCTATGCAAATTCAAGGGCTCAATCAAGCTCTCCAACACTAGATGCCTCTCATAAATCTAGTTCCGCAGCTGCTTATAGTTCCTCATCTGGGACAACCTATGAATCAGGAACCTCTAGTACCCCATTATTTGCAGCCACAACAACAATAGAATTAATCACAAAAAATTTAAGTGCCATTATATCTACAAGGGCATGAATTCCCACTTGCTCAACAAAACCAACAGGCAGCACAACCCTTCTTTCTCCAGAATCAAACACCACAACTAAGTAGTACTAAGAAAGATTGGTTAGATGAGCTAGCAGAGATGATCAGAAAAATGTCCATAGAAATGACTTACCTTAGGAACCAAAATAATCAGCTACAAGCATCTTAGCATAGCCTCCAGGCCAACCTCAACTAAGATGATAGGGATAACTGCAAGGCAGCTACCTCATCAGGGCAGAATTATGAATGGGGGCAGGGATCCAATTAGAATTTCAAAAGGAGACCTTCCCAGAGGTAGAACAAAAAGTTGAATATTAGGCCAAACAATGGAGGTGTCCTACCCCTCTTGATTAGTCTTCCAGTATTGAGAAGAAAACCAGTGGAGTGTATCTCGCCGAAGCTGCCTTATTTGGGTGGTGTCAGATTCATAAAATGAATCGACACTCTGAGCTGGATTGCCCCAAGTTCACAGTCGCGAAGATCTATCAAGTGGAGGTTCAAAACACCATTGATAGTGTGAGCTGTAGAGATATAGTCCCATCAAAACCATATGACTTTCGTGCTTGTAGTCAATCAAGCTCCATTCCTGTGAAGCGAAAGCATCACACTCGAGAATGAGGCTACCTTCCCAAAGAACAAAGAAGTAAAAGAGGTAAGTAATGAGGAATCTTTATTTCAACTCTTTAATTCCATAGATAATGGTCCAGTAGATGAAGAGAAGTCTCGTGAAGATGAAGTTCAAATGTTCCACTAGAGAGCCTCTCCATATAACTTAAGAAATAGACAAGTAGGAGGACCTTTCACTACTTCCATTCCGCCTAATAACTGCAACACCCCGCTTGATCCCAATGCTAGCAACAACCCAGGCTATCCCTATGTGCCTGCATAATACTTGAATAGAAGTAAACAACCAGACCAAATGCAAAACCAACCAGCTAGCTCTTCCATAGGTAGATCCTTTGAGGCTGAAATTGAGCAAATGGGTGAGTACATTGTTGAAGAATTTTAAAATCACCTTGTTCGCTTTTGAGTTACTCAAGGTTCCTACTGTTAGGCATGCCTTCTTCAAGGTAATTAATGAGACCCCTTCCTCCAAAGCAGCACAAGAAACACCAACCAAGAAGGTCTCTTTTGAAGAGCCTCCACACGAACATTTAATTCAATAGATCATAGGTAAAAAGAAAGATGTTCCTACGAATCAACAAGTTGGAAAACACCCTGCTAAGGAGAAAATTCAGGTGCAAACCAAGGAAAAGACCAGGCTGACATGCCTAAGGTTCAAAACGCCCCCTTTCCTTACCACTATCCAAATATTTGGGAAGAATTTACACAATTGTCTGATTGACTCTGGAGCATTAGCTAATATCATGCCCTTGGCTATATGCAAGGCTCTTGGGATTTTCCCCACACCTTCAAGAAGAAAAGTAACTCAGTTGGACAAAACTGAGGTGAACATTGTTGGAGAAATCAACCGTATTCTTATGCAGATTGTTGCAGATCCAAGAGTATAGTAGGTTATTGACATCTACATTACAGATATTACTGACACATACAAAATAATCTTAGGTCAAGACTTCACCTAAACATTAAATGAGTATGCTACCAAAAATTTCTCTCATATGTGGTTTCCCTAGAAGGGGCTGCCAAACCAGATTCGTATTGATCGAGAGCCACGTATGAAATTCATGATCACAAAATACAACACTAACGAGGTGCTATTTGTTGAAATAGAGTTGGGAAATTATTCTCCTGTAGCATATCAGGAAGAATTGGGGTGGACTCAAGAACAAGAGGTGACTGAAGAGGTCTTCCTGGTACTATGCAATCCTCCCACCAATTTAGCTTGTGCACCCCAAAGCACAAAAATACTGGTAGAATCAAACAATGATGAATCTTACAAAGATTGTAATTTGGGGCTACGAGATGGGTTCCAAGACTTCATGGAGAAGTGCGTACAAGATCAGCTTAGCCTAGGAGTAAGGATGGACTTCTAGAAACTCCTACTACCTAGTTGGTGTAGAGTGCATAATGTTGCCCACTCAGAATTTGAGTGTTGCTTATGTCAGACGATAGTGGAGCATATCATAGGACAAGCTGCATCTTAAAAGAAGCTACCGACTGAACAACCTACCACCAACCATGATGAGCCTATTCCCATTCTAGAAACGATAGATATAGGTGTGCAACCAAGAAAGAATGAAGGCTTGATTGGCCCAAAAGTCAAAGAACCCTCCAAGTCTTGGACGCTATGTTTTGATGGATCTAAGTCCAAGCAGGGAGCCAGAGCCAGGTTCGAACTCATCAGCACTAAGGGTAGGACCTAATTTTCCGCTCATAGACTCCAATTCTATTACACAAATAATGTAGCAGAGTACGAGGCATTAGTCCATGTTCTCTTAATGGCTCTAAAAAAGAAAGTCAAAATGCTGCAAGTCTTTGGTGATTCAGAATTGGTAGTGAAGCAAGTCAAAAAATTATATTCGTGCCATGACCAAAGACTAGAAAACTACAGGCAAATAGTTTGGGATCTTCTTAAAAGCATAGATTCCTTTAATATCCAACTGATCCCTTATTCTCAAAACCACACTACTGATGTCTTAAATTAAGCAGCTAGCACGTTGCAACCCCTCTCTTTGTCTGGCCTTAAAAGGTTCACTGTTGAGTTGAATTCCACTCCATCCATGCCCAACAATGTCACTCATTTTCAAGTGTTCAATGATGACAAGAATATCTTGGAATTTCTCACTAGTTCTGATGTATTTGCTACTCAGATAATTGATGAAGCTAACCTAGAGGAAGTTGGATTAGATATAGAAGGGTTCATCAATCTCAAAATGAACACAATTTCCAGAGGCATGGGTCAGCTTGAATGCATATTTGAATTGGACCAAATCCATGATCAATATCAACAAGAAAAGAAGGATTCCATCAACAATCAATGCGACACCCACAACCTCGAGATAGCTAAGGAGGTAAAAAATGTATTCATTGGTAAAGTATGCACGTTAGAAGAAAAGAAAGGCATCTTCGATGCTTTGCGAAAGTACCATGATGTAGTTGCATGGAGTTATGAGGATTTGAAGACATTGTTAGAAATATATGCCCCAATCCCACTGGCTGAAACCTCTAAGAGAGACAAGTCAGTGTGACATGCTTCGTGTCTGGCTGACTAGCAATTGAAACCTTGTTGAACAACTCTGGTCACTGAGACCTTGTTTTCGTCTTGCCAAGTAGACATGTCGCTGTGACTTGTGGCAATCGCTGTAACTCTATGCCGAGTGGAGATCTCTGGCTAATAGGCCATTTCTATCATATATCAGGGAGACTCTGGGTGACAAGCAGTGTCGGGGAGACCCTTGGCCAAAAGGCTTATCTTGGTATGAAGTCTTATCGAGATTGTATGTCTCGCCGATAGGGTGTTACACATGTGGTCATCGAAGTAACGAAAGGGGTCGCTATGAAGTCTTAGCGACGAAAGATGTCTCACTGACAACTTTATCTTGGAGGCATCAGGGTAACACTAAGGGTTCACTAAGAACTCTTAGCGATGGAGAGAAGTATTTCCAACTGTTGTTTGGTGCTCGGTATGACTTAAGACTTTAGAGTAACATCTCAGCGATAGCGATATGTCTTGGCGATAGATGAGCACTTCAAAGTAACTTTGAACCTCGGTATGATCTCCTGGCGAAAGTGATAAGTCTTGCTGACTGTTGGATGTTTTGGTATAACATAAAGAGCTCGGTATGATCTCTCAGTGAAGGACGATAGTCTTGCCAATGGGAATTCTATTGTCTATGTGACTTTGGAGCTTTGGTATGATGTTTCACCGATAGCGATAATTCTTGGCGATAGTGATACAATTGATGATCATCAGTATGAGGTCTTGGCGACAAGGCGAAGTCTAAGTGATAACTTTCTAAACTCGGTGAAACCTCTTGACAATAGTGTTGACTCTTGGTGATATCGAATGTTGGCTTTGTTGACATCTGGGAGACACAGTTAGTGTCTCACCGACATTCCAACACAGCTTGAACGCTTTGACCGAGTGAAGACCATCCTATGTCGCTTGTGTTCAACCAATCTGGAAGTAGAATGGGAACCACTAGTAGTTGGACTATTGCGGCCGTTACTGAGAGGAAGCTCGACAAACAGGGGCGACATGGATATACTCAGTGATTGCAGATTGTGATGGGTTCGATGGTTCGATAGATTGATGGTGTGGTTGTATGATCAGTGGATGAATTCAATTATGAAAACATTGTAATGTGAAAGTCCTGTACGAGGTTGATCATAGTGAGTGCTGTTGTAAACTGACATCAGAAAGATAAGTCAGATCTATGTATGTAATCTTTATTACTGTAATACAAAGTGACTTCTCTTGGTGTGGTAGGTTTTTCTCCCATAAGGGTTTTCCCACATAAATCTGGTGTTCATATGTGTATGATTAATTCTCTGTTTCTGTTATCTCTTTCAAGTACATCTTAATTGGACTGTAATTGTAAAATTTTTAAATGGTATCTTTGCATTCTTCCCTAAGGTTTTGATGTTAGGAGAGTTGCTTTTGCATCTAGCTTTCCTTACAAGTGGTATCAGAGCTTGGCCAATTGTGTCATCCTTGTGGGTACGTTGGGTTTTTTGTGTCAATTTATGTTCAGTGGAAGTCTTGTAGAAGTTTGTCAAATTTGAATTACAGATTGAGATGGCTAGCACGTCAGGAAAGTTTGAAATAGAGAAATTCAATGGAAGCAATTTTGAGTTGTGGAAACTTAAGATGGAAGATCTATTGGTTGATCGTGATCTATGGATTGCTGTGTTTGGAGCGAAGCCTATAGGCATGAAGCAAGAAGATTGGGGCCTTGCAGATAGAAAGTCTAAGGGGCTAATAAGGCTCTGTTTGGCAAACTCCATTCTTCTCAATGTGCATGAAGAGAAGACTACATCTTCCTTTTGGAAGAGACTGGCATCTATTTATCAGGGGAAGTCTTTGGTTAATAAACTGTTCCTGAGGAAGAAGTTGTACACTTTGAGAATGCAGGAAGGAGGGTCTGTTGCTGATCATTTGAACACATTCAACATGCTGATTACACATTTATCATTTGTTGGTGTGAAGATTGATGAAGAGGATCGTTGTATGCTGATAATGTGTTCTTTTCCAGATTCATGGGATCACTTGGTGATGGCTATTGGGAGTACAACATCCAGTTTCAAAATGGAAGATGTTGTTGCTTCTTTGTTATCAGAAGAGATGAGAAGGAAATCTTCTGAGATGGCGAAGGAGGCCCTTGCTGTTATAGGGAGGTCAAAAGAGAAAGGCAAGAAGAAGGACAAGAAATCTAAATCAAAATTAGAGGGGAGATCAAAGTCTCATGGCAAGAAGTACAAGGTGAAGTGCTGGAACTGTGGGCAACCTGGTCATGTCTGAAAGGATTGTAAAGAGGAGAAGAAGAAGAAGAAGAAGTATTCTTTCAACAATGACTCTTCTTAGAGTGATGCAAATGCCTTCATCGTAGCCTTGGCTACACAGGAATCAGATGATGTCTAGCTGATTGATTTTGGAGCATCTTTCCACATGACATCTCATAGAGACTGGTTTATGAAGTATGAAGAATATGATGGTTGAAAGGTGTACTTGGTAAGTGATTCAACTTTGGAAATTGTTGGCCGTGGAAGAGTCAGAATTCAATTCCCTGATGGAAGAGTGAAGGGAATTAATGATGTAATGCATATACCAGGTCTGGCTCGAAACTTAATTTCTATTAGTAAGCTGAATGATATTGGAGTGCAAGTCACATTCTCTAGAAATGGCTGCAAGATGACTAGAGGATCAATGGTGCTAGCGAGGGGTGCTCGTATTGGTACCTTGTACAAGTTGGATGCACATGCTGTTCAATGCAACAGTGCTTCTATAAAGTCACAGAAAGCTACTCATGGAGGAAAAGAGGGAAATGTTCCTAATTATGTAAACTCTATGGAAGTTAAAATTCCAATAGAAAAGACTATGCTCTGGCATCATAGGATAGGCCACATTGGAGAGAAAGGTTTAAAAACCTTGAAGAATAAAAACCTGGTTAAGGGGCTTGAAGATTGTAACCTTGAATTTGAATTTTGTGAACATTGTATATATGGAAAACAACATCGTGTTTCATTTTATTCAAGTCCTCATAAATCTTCTGGTTTGCTAGATCATATTCATTCTGATGTATTTGGTCCAGTGAATGTTCCTTCTTTGTCTAAGTCAAGGTACTATGGATCGTTTATTGATGATTATTCTAGAAGAACATTTGTTTATTTTTTGAAAAGTAAATCAGAAGTGTTCAGTTGGTTTAAGGAATTTAAGAACCTTGTAGAAAATTAGACTGAAAGAAAAATAAAATGTTTAAGGATTGATAATGGCAGTGAATTTTATTCTGATGATTTCAAGAGGTATTGTAAAGACCATGTGATTAAAAGACATAAGACTACACCTTATACTCCACAACAAAATGGAGGTGCAGAAAGGTTCAATAGGACAGTGATGGAGAGAGCATGAAGTATGCTGAGTAGTGCTGGCTTGGAGGAGAAGTTCTGGGCTGAGGCAATTGCTACATCATGTTACTTGATAAATCATTCTCCAAATTCTGCTCTTGTTGAGAAAACACCTTTGGAAGCGTGGTCTGGTAAGAATCCCTTTTTAAGACATATTTGTGTTTTTGGCCATGAGGCATATGCTCATGTGTCATATGAGAAGATATCTAAGTTGGAGAACAAGGATATTAAATGTATTTTTATTGGCTATAGTGCTAGAATAAAAGGATACAAGCTTTGGAATCCTGATACGGAGAAGGTTCTGTATAGTAGAAGTGTAATCTTTCATGAGTTGAAACCTTCTACCTTGGATCTGCAGTCAGAGACAAAGTCAGAAAACAATAAGGATGTAGTTGAAATTCCTCCTACACCAGAGAAAGAGGAATTGAAAATTCAAAATGTACCTAAAACTGAGGAGAGCTCAAGCAGTTCTGAAAGTTTTGAAGAAGAAGAAGAACCTCAGCCTCAGCAAGTGAGGAGGTCAACTCATGAAAGAAAGCAACCTGGTAGGTATGGGTTTTCTTTAATAGATTCTACTTGTGCCTATGCTTTAATTTCTACCACTGATGAGCTAGGACTGTGAAAGAGGCATTTAGAATGTTTGATTCAGACTCTTGG
The DNA here is from genome assembly GCA_007258455.2 of Sequoia sempervirens. Lineage (NCBI taxonomy): Eukaryota > Viridiplantae > Streptophyta > Pinopsida > Cupressales > Cupressaceae > Sequoia > Sequoia sempervirens. The sequence continues at coordinate 30,326,789 of VDFB02049217.1, read as the reverse complement.
TTGGAAGCCATGAATGAAGAAATGGAATAATTAGAAAAGAAAGACACTTGGAGTTTGGTGCCCTTGCCTAAAGGCAGAAAAGCTGTTGGCTGCAAATGGGTATTTAAAAAGAAGATTGGTCTCGATGGCAGTGTGGAAAAATATAAGGCAAGGTTGGTTGTGGAAGGTTATTCCCAGGTAGAGGGAATTGATTATGGGGAATTTTTTTCTCCTATAGCTAAACTGACATCTATCATATTTCTTTTGTCACTTGCAACAGTGTATGACTTAGAGGTCGAACAGATGGATGTGAAGACAACATTTCTTCATGGTGATCTTGAAGAAGAGATTTACATGTCCCAGCCTGAGCACTTTGTGGAGAAAGGTAAAGAGAAACTGGTTTGCAAGTTAAAAAAGTCTATGTATGGGTTAAAGCAGTCACCTAGAATGTGGTACCAGAAATTTGATACTTTTGTATTGTCTTTGAGATTTGTAAGATCAAAATCTAATCATTGTGTCTATTACAAAGCTGAAAGTGATCAAGTTCTTATTATTGCTCTCTATGTTGATGATATGTTGTTCATAGGAAATAGTAAGTTGATGATTTCTGATCTTAAGTCTCAATTGTCTGCTAAGTTCAAAATGAAAGATCTTGGTGCAGCAAGGTATATTCTAGGGATGGAGATAACCAAGGACAAGAATAGTAGAAAAATTTGGGTCAGTCAGAGTAAGTATATCAAGATTTTTCTAGAGAGATTTTGCATGAATGATTGCAAGCATCTAGTTGTTCCAGTCTTGCAAGGAACAAAGATATCTGTTGAAGACTGTCCAAAATCTCCTACTGAGATGGAGGACATGACCAGTGTACCCTATGCTAGTGCAGTTGGAAGTCTTATGTATGCAATGGTCTGTACAAGGCCAGACATTGCTCAAGAAATGGGAGTTCTTAGTCGGTTTATGGCTAATCTTGGAAGGACACATTGGGATGTTGTAAAGAGAGTTTTCAGATATTTGAAGGGAACTTCAGAGTTTGTTTTGTGTTACCATGGGAACTTGGTTGAATCACAGAGGACTCTCAGTATTCGAGGCTATGTGGATTCTGATTGGGCAGGGGACATTGACAACATGAGGTCCACCAATGGATATACTTTCATGCTGAATGGTGGTGCAGTGAGTTGGATGAGTAAGCGGCAGGTTGTAGTCACTTTGTCCACTACAGAGGCTGAATACATGGCAACTACACATGCTTGTAAAGAAGCAGTTTGGTTAAAACATTTGTGTTCTAACATTGGTTTTGATGCAAGGAAAATAACTATTTTTTGTGACAGTCAGAGTGTAATTTTTCTGGCAAAGAATCCTACTTTCCATGCCAGGATGAAACATATAGATGTACAGTACCACTTTGTATGAGATATGGTGGAGGATGGAAAGGTCAGTTTGGAAAAAATTGATACTCTGGAGAATGTTGCAGATACATTGACGAAGCCAGTAAGCACAAACAAGTTTAGGTGGTGTGCCAGTTCAATGAGCCTTAGTGCCCATGATTTTCAGTAGTTTCATTCTGCTCTGGAGGTGCCTATGTGATCTTCGTCAAGTGGGAGATTGTTGGAAATATATGCCTCAATCCCATAGGTTGAAACCTCTAAGAGAGACAAGTCGATGTGACATGCTTCGTGTCTGGCCGACTAGCAGTTGAAACCTTGTTGAACAGCTCTAGTCGCTGAGACCTTGTTTCTATCTTGTTGAGTGGACTTGTCACTATGACTTGTGGAAATCGCTGTAACCCTATGCTGAGTGGAGATCTCTGGCCGATAGGCCATTTCTATCGTATATCAGGGAGACTTTGGGCGACAAGCAGTGTCGGGGAGACCCTTGGCCGAAAGGCTTATCTTGGTATGAAGTCTTATTGAGATTGTATGTCTCGCCAATAGGGTGTTACACATGTGGTCATCGGAGTAACAAAAGGGGTCGCTATGAAGTCTTAGTGACGAACAATGTCTCGCCGACACCTTTATCTTGGAGGCATCGAGGTAACACTAAGGGTTCGCTAAGAACTCTTAGCGATGCAAAGAAGTCTTGCCAATTGTTGTTTGGTGCTCGGTATGACTTAAGAATTCAGAGTAACGTCTCAATGATAGCGATATGTCTTGGTGATAGATGAGAACTTCAGAGTAACTTTGAACCTTGATATGATCTCCTAGCGAAAGCAATAAGTCTTGCTGACTGTTGGATGTTTCGGTATAACATAAAGAGCTCGGTATGATCTCTCAGCGAAGGACGATAGTCTTGCCGATGGGAATTCTATTGTCTATGTGACTTTGGAGCTTTGGTATGATGTTTCACTAATAGCGATAAGTCTTGGCGATAGCGATACAAGTGATGATCATCGGTATGAGGTCTTGGCGACAAGGTGAAGTATGAGCGATAACTTTTAGAATTCGGTGAAACCTCTTGCCGATAGTGTTGACTCTTGGCGATATCGAATGTTGGCTTTGTTGGCATTGGGGGGACACGGTTAGTGTCTCACTGACATGCCAACACAGGTTGAACACTTTGACCAAGTGAAGACCATCCTACATGGCTTGTGTTTGACCAATCTAGGAGCAGAATGGGAATCGTTAGCAGTTGAACTATTGCAGCCGTTACTGAGAGGAAGCTCGACAGACAGGGGCGACATGGATATACTCAGTGATTGTAGATTGTGATGGGTTCGATGGTTCGATAGATTGATGGTGTGGTTGTATGATTAGTGGATGAATTTAATTCTGAAAACATTGTAATGTGAAAGTTCTATACGAGGTTGATCATAATGAATGTTGTTGTAAACTGACATCAGAAAGATAAGTCAGATCTATGTATGTAATCTTTATTACTGTAATACAAAGTGACTTCTCTTGGTGTGGTGGGTTTTTCTCCCGTAAGGGTTTTCCCACATAAATCTGGTGTTCATATGTGTATGATTAATTATCTGTTTCTATTATCTCTTTCAAGTGCATCTTAATTGGATTATAATTGTAAAAATTTTAAAAGGTATCTCTACATTCTTCCCTGAGGTTTTGATGTTAGGAGAGTTGCTTCTGCATCTAGCTTTCCTTACAAGTAGTATCAGAGCCTGGCCAATTGTGTTATCCTTGTGGGTACGTTGGATTTTTTGTGTTAATTTCTATTCAATGGGAGTCTTGTAGAAGTTTGTCAAATTCGAATTACAGATTTAGATGGCTAGCACATCAGGAAAGATTGAAATAGAGAAATTCAACGGAAGCAATTTTGAGTTGTGGAAACTTAAGATGGAAGATCTATTGGTTGATCATGATCTATGGATTGCTGTGTTTGGAGCGAAGCCTACAGGCATGAAGCAAGAAGATTGGGACCTTGCAAATAGAAAGTCTAAGGGGCTGATAAGGCTCTGTTTGGAAAACTCCATTCTTCTCAATGTGCATGAAGAGAAGACTGCATCTTCCTTTTGGAAGAGACTAGCATCTATTTATCAGGGGAAGTCTTTGGTGAATAAACTGTTCCTGAGGAAGAAGTTGTATACTTTGAGAATGCAGGAAGGAGGGTCTGTTGCTGATCATTTGAACACATTCAACATGCTGATTACACATTTATCATTTGTTGGTGTGAAGATTAATGAAGAGGATCGTTGTATGCTGATAATGTGTTCTTTGCCAGATTCATGGGATCACCTGGTGATGGCTATTGGGAGTACAACATCCAGTTTCAAGATGGAAGATGTTGTTGCTTCTTTGTTATCAGAAGAGATGAGAAGGAAATCTTCTGAGATGGCGAAGGAGGTCCTTGCTGTTAGAGGAAGGTCGAAAGAGAAAGGCAAGAAGAAGGACAAGAAATCTAAATTGAAATTAGAGGGGAGATCAAAGTCTCCTGGCAAGAAGTCCAAGGTGAAGTGCTGGAACTGTGGGCAACCTGGTCATGTCCAAAAGGATTGTAAAGAGGAGGAGAAGAAGAAGAAGAAGTATTATTCCGACAATGACTCTTCTTAGAGTGATGCAGATGCCTTCATTGCAGCCTTGGCTACACAGGCATCAAATGATGTCTGGCTGATTGATTTTGGAGCATCTCTCCACATGATATCTCATAGAGACTGGTTTACGAAGTATGAAGAATACGATGGTGGAAAGGTGTACTTGGAAATTCCCTGATGGAAGAGTGAAGGTAATTAATGATGTAATGCATATACCAGCTCTGGCTCAAAACTTACTTTCTGTTAGTAAGCTGAATGATATTGGAGTGCAAGTGACGTTCTCTAGCTCGAAACTTACTTTCAAAGGTGCAGAGAGTTTGAGGTTTCTCTTAACCCAAAGAAATATATTTTTAGTGTCACTGAAGGCAAGTTGCTCGGGCACGTTATTTCAGAATGAGGAATCTTCATAGACCTTGAGCATATCCAATCCCTCTTAAAGATTCAGCTGCAAGGCAGCAAGAAAGAACTAAAATCTTTCTTCAGAAAGATAAATTTTGTTAGAAAGTTCATTACAAGCTTTGTTGAGATTGTTAAGCTATTCAATGCCATGCTCAAGAAAGATGCCAAGATTGAGTAGACCCAGGAAGAAAAGTAGTCCTTTGAAGAAATTAAGAAAGCAATTGTTGAAGCACCTGTGTTAGTCAGTCCTGATTACCCAAAGCCATTCTACATATACTCATTTGCTTCAGATCACTCATGTGGCAACATTTTGACCCAAAAAGATGATGAAGGGAATGAGCATCCAATTACCTTCATGAGTGCTCCCTTAAAGGATGTTGAACTGAGATATCATATTGTGGAAAAATAGGCATATGCTCTCATCAGGGGAGTCAAGAAATTCAAACACTACATCCTACAAAACAAGGTATTTTCCATTGTGCTTGACCTAGCCGTGAAAACACTGTTGATGCAGAACGAGTTAGGAGAACAGAGAGCAAAGTGGGTCATCCTACTGCAAGAATATGATATGGAGATTCAACCAATGAATTTGGTACAAGGACATCCCTCACCTGAACAATAGCTGAAATAGTAGTTGAAGCGAGACTCGAGCTTACAATTCAACAATATCAGCTCGAAGATGTTTCTCCCAGAGAATGGTACGATGATATTGTCTATTACTTGCTGAATACAAAGTGCCCACCTCATTTATATTGAGTCCAAAAGTGCACCCTTAGACTAAAAAGTAGAAGCTATATGCTATAGGGATCTGTATTCTACAAAAGAAATCATGAAGGAGTTTACCTTTGATGCCTTGGAAAGGAAGAAGCAATGAGGGTGCTAAAATAATTCCATGAAAAATTTGGTACTGGTCATGGACCAAGTCCCTCTACTACTCATCAAGTTCTGCGAGCAAGATATTATTGGCCAACTATCTTCAAGGATTCTCATAGCCATGTTCGTACGTGCCATGTCTTCCAGAACGCTATGACAAGAGAAAGGAATGTTGTTGTCCCGTTGCAACCGGTTCTAGAGGTAAAACTGTTTGCACAATTGGGTCTCGACTTCATTGGCCTGGTTAGCCCACAATCTTCTATGGGTCATAGGTACATTCTAACCACCTTTGATTATTGTACTTGATGGACAAAATCTATTGCATGTAGGCAATGTACCACAAAGGTATTCATTAATTTCCTTGAAATTTTTATTTTGAATCATTTCGATTTCCCATATGCCCTAGTCTATGATAATGGTCCTACCTTTTCTTCGCTTAAATTCACTAGTTGGGCCTTCGACTATGGGATTTCCCTTAAATTCTTGTCCAACTGCTATCCCCAAGGCAATGGATTGGTAGAATCTACAAACAAGAACCTCATCACTATCATCAAAAAGCTACTAGATAAGAATCCCAAGGATTGGCATACCCAAATTCATTTTTCCCTTTGGGTAGATCACACATGCCATAAGGCCTCCTTGTGAAATTCCCTGTTTCACCTCATTTACGGCTTAGAGCTTGTATTCCTTGTTTACCTTAAGATCCCAACCCTCCATTTCATTAACACCTTTTGCGAAGAAGGGGATCGATGAGAGGCCCGTCTAGCCAAGTTACTTCACTTAGAAGAAGTACGTGACCATGCCATTGAAATTTTTTCTAAACATTAGGGCATGGTCAAAAGATGGTTCAAACAACGAGCCAAAATCAAGGCCTTCATAATTGTTGATCTAGTCCTATGTTGGGACAAGGCCCATGAGAAGAAAGGGGGACATGAAAATTTTGACAAGCTCTGAATTGGCCCCTTTAAGATTGTTGAAATCCTCAGAGATAATGCTTTTCGCCTCAAGACCTTAACCAGTGAAAATGTCCCATTTCCCATCAATGAGCAGCACTTGAAGCATTATTTCCAAGCTTGAGCTCTCCCTAGCTATTCCTGTAAATACCTATACATAGATTAGTTTAGCTTTCTTTTGGTTCTCTTTTGTTTTTCTACTTTGTGTCGCTTTTGTTTTGCTCATTTCCCAGCTGCTTTTGTTTTGTTGAGAGTGTTTCTTTGTCACTGATGCAGTAGCCATGCTTGTCTCAATGAGTGGTTCACTTTGCTTTATGCTTTTAGTGTTCTTTGGATAAATATTCATTCCTGACTACTAGTGCTTGATTGCGGCTATGGAATGGTATCCTCCTTTGAACTTTGACTTGACCTAGGACAAGACCCTTAGTTGAATCTTACCACATATCATCTCAGATCCTATACAAGATAAACATTAATTGCTTCTGAAGAGTTGTGCAATGGTTGTTGTGATGACCTAGCAAGCAAAAATAATAAGTCTACTTCAGTGACCACTATGATTCCAAGCCTACTATAAGCTTCGATGCTTACACGATTGAGTGAAAGAAATAGTATCAAAAGGATATCAAAAGGAAAGAAGAAAGAAATTTTAAAATCATGCAATCATGTGGGTGTGTGGACAACTCTACCAGGGCTATGGACACCCAACTAGTAGTAGAGCAATATTTATGGGGTAACAACGACAACTCCGTCGGGGCTATGGATGCCTGGCTAGCAACGGAGAAACATCTGGGTTACTTTTGGAGTTAGATGATCCATAGCTTGTTCAGTCTGATTGACCACCATTTGTTATAGTCTCCAAAGAAAAGGAATGAATCCACTACTTACACACACTTCCAAGATGCTTTTGTGATTTGATTCAGCCAAGGATCTCGTTCTCCTTTGAGTCCCCTAGTTCACTTTTGGAAACCAGCCCCTAGTCTGTGAAAACGAAGATTTTGGGTTTTGAATAAGAATTTATCCTTAGAACGCTCAAGAGATTTTGCCAACAGAGTCACCATTTTTTGTGCCTATAGCACACATGCCCTATTCAGAATGGGGAACCTCTCTCTTTTCAATTCATTGGGTCAATTTTGCCATCGCCTCATTTTGTGTGCCCCATATTTTTGAGTCTAAATTGGTCAAGGAGTCTTAGAAGAATCATCTTGAGTTGGCCATGTTTTACTGCCCTCAAATTTTGAAGGCCTTGGGCCTTTGCATGATTTCCCCAACTATTTTTTTTCGATCTTTAAGGTTGCCATCCTTGGAGCAACATGGGTTTGCCCCTACATGCCACTCTTTGCGGGATTCCCTAGCTCCCAGGCCATTCTAAACGACTTTCACATGATGTCCTTCTGTACTGTGGGACCTGCATCATCGTTGGTTGTTTTCACCACCAACCGCTCGAATGACTAACTCATGGCTGTCATCCGCTCAACGGAATCCACTATTCCCATCATCATTTTTGAAATATGCACTCACCAACTGCAACCACCATCGTACATGCATTAATGAGAGGCATTAAATCCTAAATTTTCTATAAATATCCCATTTCAAGTTGTCATTTTCACCTGCAAACATTCAAAAGACTTGTTAGAACCTCCCGCCAATATCGTCGTCGTGCCTGCCAAGCTCCGTTATGATTCAAAGCTTTTGCTCACTGATTGCTCAACCATCTCTATCGAGTTTTATAGGTTGGTCCTCTATCGCCACTTGCCTTTGAGTTTTCTTTAAATTCTATAGAAAGTTGTTAAATATGGGAAAGAAAACTTAGAAACTAGCTAAAACAAACATCAGCGGTCAAAACCCACCTTTGAGAATTTTAAAATTTGTTGAAAATTGCCCATGGGCTGTGTGTGGAACTTGAGGTTCCCACGACTATTCTTGGACTAGGGCGTTCATGCCTTGCAGGCCTGCAATATCACCTCTGCCGTCACTTTTCCTTTAAAACATTCAAACTTTATTAAGTGGCAGACACCTTCATCGGGCCCACCCTTGTAGGAGGCCCCTTCAACTTGGTCATCCTAAACTTAGCTAGAATTCATGAGCTCAAAACAGAGATCCTTCAATCCTCTTGGGTCCGCAAGCATGAGCTTCGGCCTGCCAAATGCCCTGTGAACTTCACTGTTTTAAATGACTATCTAATCATGTCCTATCGTTAGACGGGTCCCACCCCAATCATTTCCAATTGAACTTGACCTCACCAAAATTGCCTAATTCTTGACTCATTGTGGAGTTCTCCTTGCAGACTTCTGTCCCCGGATTTTCGCCTTGGCTTTGCCATTTTAAATAGCCTTTGTGACTCGTTTGTCTACCTATCAGGCCCCGCCTTCATGGTCACTGCCCAAGCTTAAAGCAAAGTAATCTATCTTATGCGGACCGTCCTTTGCAGGTTTTCGCTGACCTTTCACCACTGTTCAAATGATGAAACCTTAGCATCTTTCTGATGGTCGGGTCTCGACTCTTTCGTTTCCATCTGCTCTCCCTTGCACCAAAATTGACTAAGTGATGGACTTCAAGTGGGTCCCCTATTGTGGGCCTCTGTCCATGAGTCTTCGATTCAACTTTTCCATTCCAAATGACTTGCTTATGACGTATCTTTGCCTCGCAGAGCCCACACCCTTTCCTATCATCCAAGCCCACAGAAATGAAAAATTTCTAAGCAAAGAACTTTGTGGGCTGCCCTATGTGGGTAGCCACGTATGGATGGCCACCCTATCATCTCCGTTTCAAACACCCAAGGACCCTCATTGGTCCACTTCATGGGACCCGACCTAGCTATTTTCTTCTGACTGCCCGTCAATGATCAAATGCTCGATGCCTAAGCCCCTCGTGGACCTGATAGTGCAGGGATCCCCTATTGGACTTCCGTCTGGCCTCTACCATTTTCAATGGCCAATATCCAACATCCTCCCACACCTTATGGCCCACAATCCTTTAAATGACTTGAGCTTCAATGATAAAGTGATACCCTCCTCGGATTTTGTGGATCTCGCATGGCAGGTTTCTTATGGGATGTCGCTCTGCTAGTGTTGTTTCAATGGAAAAGTCTCAAACAACCAAGTTACACTCAACTTCTGCACACCTAGATGAGGACCTTAATGCTTCCAAAAATTCAAAATTATTTTGACCCACATGCTAAATTAGATTGGTCTCCTTAGTGGATCCCACTTTACGACCGAATCCTAGTGCAGAAAAAATGATGCAAGTCATCGTTCCCTGTCTGCCATCCATCCATAGTTGCCTTCAACATGGATTCTAGCCTAGGGAAGTCTACACCCCTAGGCTTGCATGGCCATAACTTGCCTAAATGAATGGTTAATGTTGATTTGAATGATATGTTAGGATATTTAAATGATGAATTTCCTGGTCTAATATCATGTTGCTAGATCTTGGCTAAAGTTCCTCATGTTTTTTTTGCTCGAATATGCTTACTACTCTCTTGCCTACAAGGTATATGAAACCAACTACAGGACCTTTGGGGGAAGCCATTGAAAAGGAAAAAGGAAAGAAGTTAGCTAAAGCACCCAGGGGTAAGGAAGATAAAGACCAAATGAAATACAAGTTCTAAGTGGAACCCCTCAATTCTAAGGTCACCACAGATTGGAAGGAGATCTCATATACTAATTTGGGACATATTGATATTGATGAGTTCAAGCAAAGGGTCTAAATTAACCCCACAACAAAAAATGCCAAAAATATCAAAAAGAGTGGGTTAGCCAAGGCTACTGGTTTCCCGCCTACTCTCATTTCTCCTGAGCTCATGATGGCCTGTAGAGAGGCATATCAAGAAGATACTAGAAGAATTGTGGATAGAGATGGGAGTATATTGGCTAACCTGTCTGCCAAGTCAATAGGGAAAACCTTCCACATCCCTCCTTTCAATGAAATGGAAGAGACAACGAAGGAATATGCCAAAACCACATGGGATGCAGACCCCCTAAATTGCAAGAAACTTATTAATCAATACTAGTTAAAGGAGAAGAGGGGCAGTGCAAACAAAGTGCCCTAAGAGCTCTTCCAAAGTGACTTCTATGAGGATTATCATGACTTGGTAACCTTATTGAGTAGATTTATGGGTCTTCCAACTGCAGCCTTCTTTTAGGAGTGGATGTTGTACTTTGTGGACAAAATCCTTTGAGGGGAAGCCAAATTCTACTAGGCAGGGATGATTAGTAACTGTTTGCACAAGCAATTTGTCATAGTAAAGAAGACCTTGCAGTTTTACATGACATCATACTTGGTCTATCTACTGGTTGACTAGATGCAATACATAGGCTTATTTGTGGCTCCAAGTTAGACTCCAGGAAGGGAGCTAAAGGTATATGATCAGTATCTTCAGCTGCAATACAAGAATTTCAAGAAGGACTATTGCAGGGTTAATGATGTCTTTATCGGCCATATTATTAGATTGCTTGCAGGTGATTTTGAAAGAAGGGTGACACACAGTGTTAAAAATTTTATCCATAGGTTCGACTTCTTATTCATTCAATTTCCCAAGTTTACCTATATCCAAGCCAAGGGTTTCTTAGAGAAACCATATAAATTACCCCCGTACCCGAATAACCAGATGGTACTCCTTGAGCTCTCAAGACAGTTGCAACATGCTCACACCCTCCTGAGTGATAAGTATAGAGCAAGGATCCCTTATCCCCTTAAATTTGGCCATGGAATGTATGCACTCCCTGCATCCCATTGTGTGGAGTATTCTGACAAGGAGTTGGCTAAATAAAACCTAGAGCTCCACACTTCCGGCCACGAATGGATCCATATAGTAAGCTCAAGAAGATGGTAGGGGTAGAATACACCCATGTGCATAATGTTGAGGACTTTTGGGAAAATTGCAGGGATGACAAAGAAGTGTGAATGAGGCACTACATGCACATGACAATGTACTTTGTCAAGAAAGTCAATTTTTTTTTGATGCTAGATCAAATAGTAGAGGATGAAGCCACAATGATTGATCCTTGATATGATCCAGTTGCCAATTTACCACTGCCCCTAATTGACTAGAATGAGGAGGAGGTCATTGGCCTTGATCTCCTAATGAAGCCTGTAAAGGCAAGGACAAAATAGTGGATTGATGGGAAGATCACCCAACATAAGCTACAAGGAGCCACTTTAACATATGGTGAGCTCGAAGATGAGACAGTGAATGGGACTGAAAGTGCAACTGCTACTGCTCCATCTAGGGAAACTTCATCATATCCTCCAACCACCTAGTTAAAGAAGAGAAAGGATACAACTAAATGCCAACCTAAACACAAAGTATATTCAAGGAAAGTGTCAGAAGATGAGCCCTCTAAGAAATAGAAGAATACAAGTGAATTTACAGAGATGCCCACCATTGAAGAAGACCCGCTTCATGAGGGGGAGGAAGGAGAAATTAAGCATCCAAAATCACCACCTTCCACCTCCACCCTTGCTTCACTATTACTTCCACCACAACCACTCCTCCACTTGCATCCCAAGCAATAACCACTTCTTCTCCACCAATGGTGGAAATATCAGTCCACCTTGCTTCCACCCCTCCTACTACACAAGTAATGGTGATAGATTCTTCCTCTACCACTACCTCTCTGCCTTCTTCTTCATCCATGTCTCTGTCCACCACTCTCCCATTTGCTACTGCAACAATGCCAATTCCCACTCTCTCACTCCTAGAAATTTTCTTTCGACAGATGCAAAATATACCAATAGAGTTGTCTGGGGTGATGATGAATCCTTTGGTAAAAGTTGCTCTAGCACAAGTTGTTGCTAACCTCCCTATCCCTCCTCCTCCAACTAAACCACCTGTGATGGAGGAAACAATGTAGATATTAGAAGACTTGGAGAGACAAGAGAGGGAAGCTACCAAGGGGATGGAAGAGGAAGTAGATGATTATCACGAGCACGTCGAATACCAACAACTAGCAATTGAAAAACTGGTGCATGGGGAAGCAAAGGAGGAAGTAAAATCATCAGAAGAAGACATTGAGGAGTTGGGAACAAAGTATATTGTGGAAAATTTTGACCTAGAGCTCGAGGAAGAGTTGGCCCAACAACTCAGAGACGTTGGAGAAGAAATTGAAAGACAACCCTCTAATGAAGAGAAGGATATAGATGAGAAAATGAAGGAGGACACTAAACTTCCAACTAGGGAACAAAATAGAAGCCCCAAACATGATGAAGAAATGCTTCCTTCAGGAGAGCAAGAAGAAAAGTAAAGAGAAGAGAAATAAGAGGATAAGCCTGAAGAAGAGGCTAAAACCAAAAGGATCCTAGAAGCAAAGCATCATGAAGAACATGAACATGAGCAAGAGGAAGAAAAGAAAACCTCTAAGGGGGAGGACAACCCAAAAGAGCATAAAAACGCCTAATCCCTGGCAAAAGAACCAGTATTCATCTGGGTTTCAGATGAAGAAGAAGGAGCAAAGATAGATCAAGAGGCTCTTGGGAATAAGGAAATAGAAATCAAGAATATTCAAATAGAAGGAGAAGGTGAGCATGAATCACCAAAGGAGGAGTCTCAAATTCCTGAATGGATCAAAAAGTAATTAGAGAAAAAACCCCAACCCCAAGGGATCCAAAGGTGAGACTTAAAGCCATCTTGGCTCAAGCGCAAATAAACACAAGGAAGGAAAAGAAGCCAAAGGTCAGGTCTCATCTAACAATGGATGTGTTAGGATCTAGGACTATACAGGTAGCTACTCCAGTGATTGGTGAAGAGGGAGTCAACTATAATATTTCTACCATTGATTTGGGGACAACAAGGGAACAATAAATCAACCATCTCCAGGGATCTGTTGCCACCATTGTGCACCAAATGCATAAGGATAAGACCTATAAGGAGGAATTGAAAGCATAGGTGGTAGATCTAACAACCTACATTCAACAATGGTCATTGGCTGAAGAACTACTTACGACATCATCAACACCACCCTAGCTACTATCCAAAGAACATATCAACAAGCTGGAAAGAAGGAAAAATTGGACAAAGGCCAATGAGGAATGGTTTTGGTGGGTGATTTACAATGGTGATATGGGCATAAGGAACACCGTCAGGATGATACAACAACAATTAGAGGATATGGAAAAAGTATGCCTTCGCTATGCTGAATTTTACAGAATCACCAATCCAAAGGTTGAAGCTATCCTCAAAATACCGGAAAGGGCCTAGGAAAAGGAATTTGGCATCATCAAGGACAATCATTGGTTGGTTGAGATGTGGAAAATGGCCCTCGATCATCAGAGTGAGGTGCTAGAAAAGGTGTTGCATGAGGTCGAGCTTGATCTCGAATGGGAAAAGGAGTATTGGGCGGACAACAAAGACTAGATCAAGTCAGTGACAGGTCAAGATATGTCTATCGAAGAGCTGGATGCATAAAAGATCAAAGAATACTTCCATAACAAGATGGAAGAAGGTGCAATAGATGACATGTCTCTGCTTTTCATGGATTTTGTAGCTAGGGATTTTGTTCAATTAGAACAAGTGGTGAAGGCCACTCCAAAATGTAAAAATCATGGGGAGGAGGTGGCCAATCATTCTAAGAAGCTTCATTTTCAAATCCTCCAATCCAAGATTTTTTAAAAGGATAGGCTCCAAATTTTAATAGGAAAATTCATGGAGTATGCCACCATCAAGAAAAATGAATGAAATCCCCTCATAGATGATGAGTTCCTCACAATTTAGCTACAGTAAAAAGGAAATCAGCTAGAAGACAAAAGAGCTATAGTGTTGACCACTAGATGACAAAATAGGCTAGAGGATAAATATAATTTTAAATTGTAAAATATTTGGGGGTAGGTGAAACCCTAGTTTGTAGTGAATCTTGGCCACATAATGAGATTAAATATTGGTCATTGATTTTTCCTTTTGAACACTATAAATAGGGCGTCTCCTCTCATTTTCAAGGAAAGTTGAGTTGTTGTAAAGACATGCTGCTGGAATTTTAATAGAAATTAATTGATTTGGTGGATTCTTGAGTTCCTTTGCATGTTACATGATTCTTCTTCTCATGGTTAATGAATTTGGATAGATTTACTTTGTGGTTTTATGTGTTTTAGCTTGCTTTAGTAGATTAGTTAATGTTGTTCATTGGTGGTGAAGAATTCTGCTATGTTGATGCATTTCCTTGTTCATGCTTTTTGTTAAACTGTAGTGTAAAGCTAGTCTGAACATTATATGAATGTTGCACTTAAATTCCATCTCTTGTTCATACTTATGGTGAATGAGAGGTTAAAAATCTGCAGACCTTAGAAGATTGCACTTGTTTCATGAGACTGTGAACTAATTTGGTTAAGTGGAATTAAGTTTTGGGAATGTTGTCCATTGTAGGCTCCTCCATTATCACTATTGATTAGTACCTTTAGATCTAGGAACTCCTCCCTTTCCCTGTCCCCTTTTCCTTTGTTTAATAGGTGCTTTAGAAAAAGTTCATTGCACATTGTAAAGCCAAATCTGAAGATTAATGTGGAGTTCAAGACTGCTGTCCTGAACTTGCAGCAATAGAGCAACACTTCAAAAGATTTTACAAACTCCATTTAAGGATCCAATTCCCCTCCAGTTTAACCCATGCAAGGCTGCCCTGTGATTACCAACAAAATCACATTGAACCAACTGAGAAATTCCCAACATGTCAAGACCTGACATTCGAGAGACCTTTGGGTAATTTTCTGCAACTTGTGTGTGGGAGATTTCCTTTCAAGTGAGGTGATGCACTTGTGCATTACCTGTGTTGAGAAGTGCAACAAACACCCATCAAAAAATTTGAAAGAAATAAAGATTGAGTTTGATGATCCCATTTCAATTCTTTATGATAATACCAATTCCATAAGCATTTCAAAGAATCTGGTAATGTATTCAAGGAAAAATCATGCATTGCAATCACGTATCATTTTCTAAGGAAGAAGGTTGCAAAAAAAGTAAAGTTGGAGTATGTTGAAACCAAGGAGAAAGTAACAAATTTTTTCACAAAGCTACTTCTTAGGAGACTTTTGAGTTTCTCTGGAAGAAGATAGGAGTTGTTGCTCCCTCCTATTGAATCAATAGGAAGCACAGGTTGAGTGGGAGCTTTGTCTCCCTACTGGAAGAAGGCTTGGTGGTCTTGCATAATGTTTTTAGAAGTTGTATGGACTTAGGGGGAGTCTATTTAGGAAATCAGTTTTCAGATTGTGCTTTTTTAGTAGAACTTTTCCATTGATGTCAAATGGTGAGAATGGAACTCAAAATGCTATACTCTAAGGGGAGAAATGGAAGAACTCACCAACTCAAAATGAGGTATTTTTCTGATCCAAACTATATCAAATGCGTCTTCATGTATGACCAAATTTTTTTTACCATCAATGACAAAGGGTGAGATTTTGAACAAAAGTTATCATTGATGTTAAAGGAGTTCATTATAGTCAAAAGAAGTTTTCAAGAGATCGATGAGAATTAAATGTAACTGTACTCTCATATAATTTTGAGTTATTGTGGAAGCATATATTGCTAGCTATATTGATAAAATAAGTTGAGGATTTCCAATAGTATCATACCACATCTATTCATGTTGATATAATTGATCCAAAATTCTAAACTAGAATGTTTCAGTTCAGTTTCTCAAGGAAAATAGATTTCTTTAGTAATACAATTATGTTCAGTATTCCTTTTTGAAGTTGACTTTGGCTCAACATTTTGAATGGAGAATATTCCTAAACATGGTCTATCATGCTTTAGAGTTTCCAGAATGGAGGTGCATCAGGGGGAAGCTTGAAGTGATGGATGGTTCTCTATGCTTGTTTGTCAACCTGTTGGTGTTGTGGAACTTGCAATAATGGATAGTAGCATAAAACATTCAAAGTTGGCATGTGGTGATAAGATAGGTCCAAGTTAAGGTGCTTATGGAAGCATATAGAATCATGCTCTTTTGGCAGCACACAAATTTTTTTAGGATCAACTTGATACACTTTTCATGTAATTTTCAAATTTAGGCCCACCTTATGTCATCTTAGTTCATTGTGGATCCCTGGCCAACATGGAGTGATGTTAATGTGATGTCTTGTATATAATCATCATACATTTGTGTAGATGCATAAGGGGAAATATATGAATAATTAAAGATAAGGTAGTGAGTGAATATACAAGTATGTGAGAAAGTGTTACTCGATGTGAAGCATTTCAATCAATGTGCACCATTATGAGAAGATCTTAAGGAGTGTTGTAAAGTGTTTGAATCAAACTTTTAGACTGTTTTTAAGTTGAGTGATCAACATTAGAGATTTGCAAGATTTATCTTTGTAATCCAATAGGGTTGGTGTTCTACTCTTGAGTTGGTGCTCAAATCATTGTATTAGAGATTGGTGTCTCTTGTAGGTTGGTGCCTACAAATACAATTTGGGATTGTCATCTTTGATAGGTTGGTGTGTACTTCATATTGTAATTCCCTTATTATATTCCTTCTTCATGAGGCTGTATTTGGATAGTAGATCCAAGCAACTATTCTCATTGTGGTTTTTCCCATCTTGGGTTTCCACGTATATCTAGTGTTCTCATGTGTGGATGTGTTCTTATATTGTTGTATATTTATTGGAAGTAGTGTTGATTCAAGATTCATGATCTAACATATGTGTTGAAGCAAAGAGATGTAAATAAATTTTTTCTACTAATTCAACCCCCCTCACAATAGATTGTGTGCCCTTCAATTAAATTTATCCATATAAAAATGAGAGATAGCTGGCATGGATTTTAATCATTCAAAAATATATAAAGCCACATAAAACAAAATATCCCATTGTGGTATTTTTTTTTTTAGAAAGGTATCCACCTCTGTACAAAATTGTTAAATTTGATACAAAATTCTTATGAACAAGGTGAAGGAAGATTATAAAGAAAATATTATCAAGTGTGTGAAAATATAAAATTAATCTCTTAATAGTGGATTATCCATTAAATTTAAAATATAGAAGCTTAAATCAACAATATGAAAATCAACAAACTATAATAAGGAAACACATAATATTGGATTTATTTGGAGAAATCCTTTAAATAACAAGTCCACATCAAAGAGAAACCCAAGATTATATTAATACCAAGAATATATTAGATATTCAACACTCTACCTCCCTTCAATTTGGTAGCATTCTAACAACACCTATGTAACTATAAGCTATTTCCTAAAACTACTACCTAATGCCTCCAAATTATACAAAAATGAGAGAGGAATACCAAAAAGGTTTCTTAAAGTAATATACGATCAAACCATGGTGAAATTAAAAAACTTCCAAATACATAATAAAAAGATCTTAAGATAATAGTAAAGGTAACTCCCAATGAGCCATAATAGAAAGACTAACATTTGTACTAATAATAGACAACATCTTTGACTTGTAACTCCTCAATAATAAATAATATCACAAATTAGGAATCCAATTCCACCACCCAACTCATATGAGACCCATAAAAAATGTGCAAGATTCTCCACTACTCAATTCTAGCATCTAAGTTGATAAATTTGTTAAAAATAGTTTTATAATTGTCATTGCAAACTTTTCCTAGATGAATACCACTATAACTAACAATAAAAGTTAATAAAGATAATTATAATAACAACATGGGTGCCCAAGTGCACATTCTAAGATTGTTGGAAATGCAAAAAAAAACAATAAATTAGGATTCAAATTAAATATAACATTATCCTAGAATAGAATTTTGAGTCTATTTTATAGTCTTTCAACATGGTTAATAGTAAACAAAAGTGTGTTCTTATTTCTTTGGGAATAAATATTTTAGTTGAATAGTTTCCTTTGGCATCTAGAGAGATAGAGGGTATGAGTTATGTACTAATTTATGCCAATGTAGTTTAGATAATTTATGTATCTTATCAGTATCACTACAGTGGAAAAGGATTAATTTGAAATGACTGCTCCAGCTAGATTTTCCCATTTGAGTTAGATTTCAAGTGTGCTTTCTCCTATACTTTGTCATTTGCAAGGTTGAATTGGAAAATGTGAATTAAGGGAGAATTCCTTTAAATCAACACTCATCAAGGCTTAAACACGGTTAGCAAGGGTTTGGCAAAAGGTATTTTGTAGTCGCTTAGTTTCCTCCGAGGCTCGGCTCTGCTTCTACTCCAGCGTTTTTCTCAGTGTCGATGCCCATGATTTCAAAAAGGGAGGAAGGTTACGGTTTTTTCTCTGGGTGCAAACATAAGCGGGGAATACCTGTTGTTTTTGCTGTCCAAGATGGAGTACCGACCTATAAATTATAGAGTACCAGTTGCAGTTTGAGATTGGGAGATACCCTTTTCAGGTTGTATTGAGAAAGAATAGTTGCAACAAGGTTTCAAGGTAAACTATCCAACTATACTCAATTACATCAAATCAGTAATTGGAGATGAAATTTTGCACACGGAATCCCAGCGCATAATCTTTCCTGCAAATCTTTTGTCAAATTTTCTCTCCAATTTGCTGGATTTAGTTCAAAATTTCCATACAGTCCAGGCAATTGCAAATAAGGTTGTGAATGGAATTTGCCTTGAAAATAATGCTCTGTTGAAGTGCATTCAAGCATACAACTTTACCCAGGGCGAGGGTTTTTTTGGTGGGTTGTTTCTAAGACACTATCTTCTGAACAAGCAAAGATACATTGATGCATATCAGGGTATGAAGCTGTCGCTCCTCAAAAATTCTTCCAGCTACTTGAATATTACACTCAGCAGGCATCACTTTGAGTTTGGCAGAGTTGAAGTTGAGAAATTTAAAAGGAAATTTCATGCCATCTCATTCATGAAGACCCATGAATTCCCTCAAGGCCTTCAAGTCAGTGATGTGCCTGCAGTTCAAAGGGAAAATAGAGAAGGTCGTCAAGTTCCTGAAATTAATATCATGGTGCACTCTCAAGCTTTTGCAGCGAACCAGGTGCTCATGGTGGCTCAGGAGGAGTAATATGAAAACTCAGTCCAATGTCCTTGTAGGGGAAATTAGTGAACTCATGCAAGATTTTTTTTGTTTTTTTATTGCCAATGTTTTAGGAAATGCTTAGGGTGGCAGGGTTGAAAGAACATGGGTATGAAGCTGTAGGTTGTAATTATCTTGTATAGGGGTGTAAAATTAGAATCGGGCTGCTGGGTAGTTAGAAATGATTCTATGTTGTTTAATCCAGCTTGCAAATCTGACCCTCTTACCTTCTATGGAAATTTTTGTATACATCTATTATCTTTATTATAATATAATATATAGGCTTCTATGCTTTTTTCCAAACAAAAAAAATGTATGTTATGATATAAACTAAACAAAACATTAACCCAAGAAGTGGGAGTCTTGAGCTATTTTATGGCTAATACTAGATGAGATCACTTGGTAATAGTGAAGAGGTTATTTAGATATTTGTAAGGTATTTTTGATTACTCTGTGTTATTAGGGAGCATATGCATCAAGGAACTTGTAACACTCAAATGGATATTCAAAGATGTCTGGATTTATATTGGGTTGGAGATGTCAATAGAATAATGTCTACTAGTGGCTATTTGTATAGCCTATTTAGTTCTACAAGAGTTGAATGAGTAAGAAACATGTTGTGTTCATTTTATCTACCATAGAGGTAGAGTATATGGTAGCTACTCATGCTCGTAAAGGATATAGTTTTCTTTAGATGACATGTTTAGATTTTGGGTTGAATCAAAGAGTAGTCAAATATCACTATTATAATGAAAGTTTCATCAACTTAGTAAAATATTAAAACTTTCATGCATGAATGAAGCACATTAATGTTTATTATAATTTTTTCCATAACATGGTGGAGGATGGGAAGGTGTTTGTAAAAAAATTTAATGCATTGATGATGTTGCAAATGCATTGACAAAGCTAGTGAGCATAGAGAAGTTTAGATGGTGTAGTGAGTCTACGAGCCTCACAAATCCTATTAGTTAGTTCACAATTTTGTGTATTTTCCCTTATACTCTTGTAAGTTAATGATAAGTAGGAGAATGTTGAGATAGGTGTTATACATTCCTTGCAATCCTAATGTTCAAAATTATACATTAATGTTTATTATTTGTTTAAATATTATTTCACCCACACATTTGGGGCATCTCACTTGGAATGAAACTATATTTCACTTGTATTTTAAAAATATAAAATTTATAATATTCACTTAATGTCATAGAAGTTTCTAAATTAAACTATGACAAACTATAAGGTGTGTAAGAGTTTTTCTTATAGAAGGAGCATGATGAGAGAGATTTACTTATGAACTTGAAGAAAATTAGGGAAGATCTTTTAGTTAATTAATATTCCCGCGAGCATGCTTCCAAAATGGAGGATATAACCAATCTTAGGAACCGGTTTGGTAATGAAAGTCACTATTTTATTGTTAGTTGAATCACCTTATCTTTGGGCATTGGAATCTTGCATGTATTTTGGTGCCTAGTATAGCCTATAGTTTCTAACACATTTTTTTAGAAACCATTGACAGTTTGTGGTTTGAATTTTCTCCTATATATTTATTTCTCATGTTGAAAATATTATCATATTATATTGTAGGTATTACTATATTGGTGAGTTATCTCCATAACTATATTGATTTTTGTGATCTCCTATGAAGTCTTGAGCTTATCATTATATTATAACCATTACAATTTTTGATAACATAATTGGTTTAATATTTAGATACTAGGATTTTACCTAGAAGGGTTTTTGTAGGGTAAAAGATCATGTCATCTATTAGTGTATGTGTGCATATTATTTGCTACTGTAAAACAATATAATTTATTCATTGAACTTATCTCCTCATAGGTCATTAGTATAAATTTTTATTTGAATTTTGTTTCATTATTTAAACAATCATTCAAGTAATATTCTTTCAAGGCTTCACATACTGATGCAAGCAAAAACCCATCCCAACCCACAAACTCATACCCTCACAAAGATCAAATGGAGAAACCATTTAATTTTAATTTAAAAACTACTTTATTCATGTTGAAACAATTACAAATTTATTCAAAAAATAATAATAAGCAACTCTACTCAAGAAATGAATTTTTCTTGCTCTTCATGTAGCTCTTTTGGCTGCCCCAAAACTCTCTTTTCTATTGTTCCAACCTTCACTCATCACTGTTCTAGATTCTTATCTTATTGCCTTCACTTTACAACCTTTGCTAGTGGTGAACAACCCAAGAAAATGGCTACCTTCTTTGCACCTCCCACTATCCCCTCTCTAGAGCTCCTCCAAAATCTACCATCTTTTTCCCAACTCCACACTACCTCCTCTTCTCTACATTCTCCCCACCTCTTATCCCCCTTTCCACTACCTTTTTGCAACTATTTAATGTGTTAATGGAAATGTATGAAATAGGGTGGTTAACTCCCATTTTCCACACCCCCACTACTCCCCCTCCCTTTCCACACTATTATTCTCATTCTTTTTATTCCCCATGCTCTTAAATAGATCCCCTAACTCTTATACAACACCTCAACAAGTTGTTTCATTGCTAGAAATCAAACCCATGAAGTGGGCGACCAAACCCCAATTCCCATTCCTACCTTTCCCAAGTTGGGCATAGTATTTTTGGGCATGTATTGGACCCTTTATTCCACTTCATTATGACTTTAATGAGGAGTTACAAACTATCATGAATGGGCTAAATTTTTTTATTTTAAACTTTGAAAATTACAATGTCAGAAAACCTCTAGATTAGCCTCTAAATAGGTGTTACAAATGGGCATTAATTTGGAGAATTTTTTAATTTTTAGAAATACCAATTCATGAGAAACAAATATCCTAATTATATGTTTAGGAATACTATCTTAAACCTGCAATAACAATTTGGAGAGGAATTTAATTAATCAACAAAGAGCGGAAAGGTGAGGATTCAAGTCTTGGTAGGTGAAAAAAATAAAATTTCTCCATTTTGCACAAAAATTGGCATGAAAGCTTGGAATGGCACCCCATGGACCCCTCCAAAATTGTGAGATATTAAACATTTTCCAAATTACTAGAATGAAATGGAAATTTTTAATTTCTTTGAAACTAAGGGGAATCTAACCTTGAAACCTTCACCACATTTTCCAGAATACATTTAAAAATGTCCTTATAAAAGGATTCACAATCAAACCTTACCAATCTTCTTGAACAATTATTTTTGTGAAAATTACCTATTGTGTGCTTGAACCATCAATAGGAAAAAACTAGCTTCCTACAAACTCGACCACTCCAAGAGCTTTCCAAAGTTGAGAGATGCCAAATGAACCCAAAACACACTAAAACTAAAATTCAAACTTGAAGTTCTTTTTTGGTTGAGGTCGATTGCCAATCCGCCTATATGCTCCTACATCAAACACACCAGGTAGGAAACATTTTGTGAGTAGAACTCACAAAATGGAGTGGAGTAGTAGAACTACTCTTACAAGTTGTAGAAAACCTACATTGAACTCCCTCACTAAGAAAAGTATATAGATTCATTTCTTCTTCCTCCTCTTCTTGCATCTAACTAAAACATTTGCTATCTCCTTCCAGAAATTTTGCACCCCCATCTTCCTTCTTCTCATGGACTTATTTACACCATGTTCTATCCTCCTCCTTTAAATTATTTCTCCTCTAAATGCTTCTTATTCATGGGATTTATCCCACCATCAATCGACCACCTCCACAAATAGCTACTTGTAGCATCCTTTATAGGGTCTATATGCAAATATGCATTATCCATGCACCAATCTATAATTACATCTTTTAATTTAATCTTTTCAAACAAATCACAGTCTACATTTAAATTTTTCTTCTCCATTGTTGCAACATCATCCTTCATTGCAACATCTCCTAAATTATCATTAGTTGTAACATCTTTAAACTTCGTCATTACAACCACAACTACATCCTCATCCTCTACTATTATCTTCTCTTTGTTGCCCACTTCCTAATTTTCCTTCATCCTCTCATCACTTGCATCCCTCATTGGATTTTCAAATAAGCTATCAATCATTCTCATCTCTTTTTCCAATAAGAGATCATCCTCTTCCTCACCAACTTTCTCATCAAATTTAGGACCATCCATGATCACAATTTTTTATTGTAAACCTTTTTCACCCACTTCACATAATGCACTCCATTCACATGCTATTGCTGCAAGTTGCACCTCATTATCTTCTTCATTTATGTGGGATACCCCTACATATTATTCCTTGCATTCAACTCCTGCCAAAGGGTTGCAATACTTTTCTTCCAATCTTCTCTTCGATGTTCTCTTTCATGAGAATGTTCTTCCCATATCTCTCATCCCACACTCACTTCCTGTTCAATCTTCTTTTCATATATGTTTACTTCAGCATGGAACTTTTCAAATTCTTCACGGTGCTTCCTATTTTCCTTTACATCCCAATATTGTTCCCAAAAGAAAAATTGTAGGGCCTCCTCATGACCCATCCCATCCTCTCATGTATAGACTACCTCATGTCCGAAAATCTGTCTACACACTCTAATCTTCTAACTTAATTCTCCACCTGTAGGTCCTAACATAGACTACCTCACATTCATCTCTATGCCTATACACTCAAAATATCTAGCTCTAATACCATTGATACAAGTAAAAACCCATCCCAAACCATAAACTCATACCATCATGAAGATCAAACAGAGAAACCATTTAATTCAAATTTGAAAACTACTTTATTCATGTTGAAACAATAAAATTTTTATTCAAAATAAATTAATAAGAAATTCTACTCAAGAAATGAACTTTTCTTACTTTTTCAATAGCTCTTCTCACTGCCCCAAAACTCTCTTTCCTGCTATTCCAACCTTCACTTATCACTGTTATGGATTCTTAGCTTGTTGCCTTCACTTTCCAACCTTTGTTGTTGGTGAACAACCCCAAGAAAATGGCCACCTTCTTCACACCTCCCACTATCCCCTCTTTGGAGCTCCTCCAAAATCTAGTGTCTTTTTCCCCCAACTCCATGCTGCCCCCTCTTCTCTATATTTTCCTACCTCTTCTCCCCTTTTCCACCAAATTTTTTGCTATTGTTTAATGTGTTAATGGAAAGGTTTGAAATGGGATGGCTAACTCTCATTTTACATGACCCCACTACTCTCCCTCCCTTTCTACACTACTATTCTCATTAATTTTATTCCCCATGCTCTTATACAGCTTCCCTAACTCCTACACAACCCCTCAACAAGTTGTTTCATTGTTGGGAATTAAACCCATGAAGTGGGTGGCAAAACCCTAACTCCCACTCGTACCATTGCAAAGTTGGATGTAGAAATTTTGGGCATGTATTGGCCCCTTCATTCCACTTCATTGTGCTTTTAATGATGAGATACAAACTATCATGAATGGGCTAACTTATTTTAAAATTTGAAAATAACATGCCAAAAAACCCCCAGATTAGCCTCTAAACATGTGTTATAAATATGCATTAATTTGTAGAATTTTTAATTTCTATAAATACCAATTCATGAGCATCAAATATCCCAATCAGATCTTTAGGAATAATGTCTTACAAGTACAATAACAATTTGGAGAGGAATTTAATTAATCAACAAAGAGTGACAAGGTGAAGATTCAAGTGCTTGTAGGTGAAAAAAAGCAATGTTCTCCATTTCACATGAAAATTGGCATGCAATCTTGAAACAACACCCTATGGACCCCTGTAAAAATATTTTATTCCAACCCTCCAAAATTGTGAGATATTGAACATTTTCCAAATCCCTAACATAGAATGGAAATTTTTAATTTATTCGAAGACAAGGGGAATCCAACCTTGAAACCTTCACTACATTTTCAAAAATTCTTTATAAAATGTCCCTATAAAAGGATTTGGAACCACATTGTTGGTTCTTTTTACAATCTAACTAGGTTTGTCTTCTAATCTACCTATGGAATTGCCAATTCCAATTGAAGATAGCTTGAAGGACCTAGACCAACTTACGAGGACTTTACAAAGCCTCCTACACTTTGGGCTCTGTAAGACCCAGGAGGGTGATCCCTTAATGTGTTTACAACCTTTGCACCATTATTATAAACTACATTAACAATAGTAGATAATCTCACTGCTCAACATGATAGGATAATATCAACTAGAATTGGTTGTTCATAGACAATATCAACTATCTGGAGCATGAGATAACTAAACACAATCCATTGTATAAGATAGTCATTGATTTGCAATTTGTAGAAAGCTCTAGGAAAAGACAAACAAATACTAAACTACACTAATAAGTACTGTAGACATCCAAATTTGACAACTTCCATATGGTCAAAGTCGTTTTCTTAATCATCCCTTTGCTCTTTTGAAATCATCATCTTTGCCGATATTAATCAAATCATTCATTTAATTAATATTGTGTATCTTGCATAAGGTTTTCCAAAGTATTTAATTTAATAAATACTTTTCCCCTATTTTCTCTCTAAATTAAATAAATGCATCACTTTATTTAATTTAGTCATATTATTTTTTGGAATTTTAAATTCCCTATTTTATCTCTCATTGTCACATCTTCCAACTTTTGCAAGTTGGCCTTTAATCCCTCTTAGCAATCTAGCCTTCTTTCTTAGTCATAATTAATTTATGATTAAGATGTGCACACCCCTAATCATCATTAGGGTCCCATTCTCCATAATTTCCCACTTGCCTCTAATGCGTCCTTAATTAGTCTAATCAAGTACTTGCACAACCTTAATCACCTAATTAGGTCATCTCTAATCCCCATATCATTTATGGAATGTGTCCTTAGTCAACTTCATTAAAAACTTTCTCTTTTTGAACAAGGCATCTCCATTCCCCATGTGAATTTTTAATTCATATTTAATACTCCAATGCATTTAAAGGAATTTTAAATTCCTTCTCTCATCCCCATGAGGATATTTGAGGAATTCTTAATTCCCCACATGTCCTCTCACTGACATGGGGACGAGTACCTCCTTTATGAGGAGATCTTGTCCCAATCCCAAGGTACTATGTACCCTCTCCATATCATGTACTATCCTTCCACCTCATGTACACATCACCTTTTTTAAGCCATATCACATGCCACATGTCAAGATGTGAGGGTTTGTGAGTTCTCAACTCACCTTAGCTCTACATCTTGATCTTGGTGGCTCAATCCCGACCATCCATTTCCCTAGAGATTTCCAAAATCTCTATAAATACCCCCTCTTTTCTCTCATTTTAGGGAGATCATGCATTGCAGCCAAACTCTTGCAAATTTTTCATAGAATCCATACTTATCCATTTTCATGCTTGCACCCACTTACATCCATCTTCATATCATCATTTAGCTTGCATCTCTTTCCATCCAAGGAGCATACAACATTGAATATCGAAGGGCCAACCAAAGGATCGATTCGACACAAGGTAAAAGGTTCCATTTGTTGTTTTTATATTGTGTTGAATCCAACTAGGCTAATCTTGAGGTGTA
Organism: Sequoia sempervirens; assembly: GCA_007258455.2. Lineage (NCBI taxonomy): Eukaryota > Viridiplantae > Streptophyta > Pinopsida > Cupressales > Cupressaceae > Sequoia > Sequoia sempervirens. The sequence goes on along the minus strand of VDFB02049217.1, from coordinate 30,300,196 downwards.
GGTTGTTTTTAGTAATATTTACATTCTCTTGTTTGCTGCTCATTTTCTAGCACATAGATTCGACCTATCACATTTTTGGCATGCCAATCCACTGGTCCCAATGATCCTTCTGCCTTTGGCATGCCACAAAATGTCCCACAACCACAACCACTAATGCTACCAACACCACCCCCTTCAAATCCACCTCCCGTCAACACTGGGGGCAACCCTCTCACTGCATTGCCTCACCCTTCTGGAGCCCTAAACCAACTGTCGCCTTCATATGCATCCCTATAGCTGCCTCAATCTAATCTGCCACCTCTGAATGTCCCCTTCGATGCCCAAAAACCTCCCTTGCAAAATCCCCCTATGTTATCCCAGCCGCCCCAACAACAACAACCACTATATCAGTTGCAAAGCAATCCGTCTCGACCGCCCACTCATAGCATATCTCCTTTCCTTGCATCCATCCTATGACCATGAGCTCAAGCACAATACAACATCTTGTCTCAGCCAATGCAACATCTCACATCACATTAGCAACCACCACAACATCCTTATTACCAACAACAATCCCAGCAACAACCACCTTACGCGGCCTCCCAACAATCACAACAATTCCCCCAGTATCAACAGGTCAACCCGCAACATCACATCCAAGCTCCTCAGTAACCCCCCTCACATTTTTATCAAACGAATCCATATTATACCTCGCAACAACAACCCACGTATCAACAAAATCCCCTACCATACCAACAAGGGATTCCATCACTCCCCCATCCAAACCCATACCTAAACAATCTAACATTTACTTAATAGGATCCTCTATCATCCTACCATCTATATCTGTCCAACCAACCACCAGTCAACTCAGATTTGCTAGAAATTAAAGCCGCTTTGAAGTATCTTCAGGTAGGGACTGACAAACAATCATTCAAATTCGAGGACATATGCCCATATCCATTCGATCCCTCCATCTCATTGATCCCCTTCCCTAAACATTTTGAAATACCAAAATTTGACAGATACAGGGGGAACAATGATCCCAAGGCCCACTTACAGGAGTTTTACTCCTAGTGTCAAGAAGTTATGCACAACGACAATTATCTCTTGTGCCTATTTCCACAAAGCCTGACAGGCATTGCCCTAGAGTGGTTCATGACCCTCGAAAGAGGGTCCATAAAATCCTTTGCAGACCTGTCAGAAAAGTTTGTCTCCTACTTCTCCTTCAATTTGGAGGACACTGACACCTTAGATCTCCTCAAAGAGAAGCAGTGGGAGGGAGAAACCTTTGCTAGCTATCTTCAAAGGTGGTGTGCATTAGCAAGCCGAATGAAAAATCCTCTAAGAGAGAAGGACATGGTCACCCTCTTCATGGAGAACTCTCATCTTGCCATGGCTCATAACTTTAGGTTACATTGTGTCACCACTTTCATGGAGCTAGTGGAAAAGGGACCTATCCTCGAACATGCCCTTCTTGCCAAAGGGCACATCATAAGCTATCCATTTCTCCTTGTTCAACTCTTGCTTATTTAGGTCGAACTCATTTCTAATAAGATCCTCAGGGAAGTTGAACTCATCCACAAGCTTGCGAGCTTTTATTCTTTGTCTGAAAAGAAAAACGAAACTCTCAGGATCATGCTACCACTTTGGACCACACCTCAAATGGTAATCATCAAAGAATTTATCAAAATGCACCCAACCTCCCTTCGAAAAGGAAAAATCTATTTTTCACATAAATTTTGCAAACCCCGCTCTTGGTGGCACATTGTATCGTAGTATATGAGGGGCTCCCTGGAAACCATATAGTCTCAAAACAATGCTGACTAGATATGGGATAATGTCACCCTAGTTATGGTAGACTTTTAATTTTGGCTTCCTCCCCTTTGGCCTGAGGAAATCATGTAATTCCTCGGGGATCCTAGGTATATTCACCATCAATCTAGCCCTCAATTTGGAAGCAAAGCAATTATCAAATTGCACATAACTGGTGTTTTCCTTATTACAAAATAAATCTATAGCCCATATCTGTATTGGCAATCTTTCTTCATCAACCGATTGCCTTAATTTCATCCTCTCAAAGCAAAAATAAATGTTCTTGAACAAGAACATATGCATCAGCATATAATACCAAAAGAATTGAGTTTCAGTATCATTTTTCTACAACTTTGACAGCCCTTCATGTATCCTCTCATCCAAGAAAGGGGCAAAGTCATAGGTCACAGAGAAGTTAGGGTGTTGTATTTGCACCCCCATGAACATATAAGCAATGGGCATCACTGCACTAGGACTGAAGCCCAAAATCTGACACAATGAATAGAAAGTGGCCAGGAAATGATTTGCAAAACAATTTAATTTGAAAGGTTCCTAGTCACTGGGGCTGATATGAAATATTGAACCTCCTGCTCTAGCCAAATGAGGTGGCAACAACTTAGCTCTAAAAAGAGACTTCAACTTCACATATTCCTACTTCATCTCCTCATGATTGATAACTCAAGTCAAAAATCTATTGGATTTCTTCTTTGTTAATACTTAATAAAACCCTTCCATCATTATCTCTGATTACCCGTGTGATAGGGTCATATCTTGTAGCCACTGCCCTAAGCAGGTCTATATCAGGGAAAACATTAGGTACCACCAGCTTCCCCATATCATACATCCATCCATTTGAAAAGGGGTGAGGCAAATTCCTCTGTCCATACCACATTCTAAACATTTCCAAGCTTATGAGAGGAATCCTAGCATCGACAATGTTAGAGCAATTATATACTAACCCTTCCCCCAGGATTTTCCCTCGCATCAGAACCAATCCCTTCTATCATTCGTTAACAAGGGAAATTGATCTAGGAAATTATCGTACAGGATTTTTTTCAAATATTCAATCTGGCCAGAATTTTGCTTGGGTGGTGTCATTTCAAAAAAACTAGGGCTTCTTTACAATGTTATAATTCAAATAGCTAGGAATAACCAGAGATAGAAAATTACAGGACAAAACACTGTAATTTCTCACAACTATAATTAAACTATAGCCCTAACACATTCATCAACAAGCTCATAGCAAATATTTTCCCAAATTCAAGTGCAGAATGACCGGGAGGCACAGAAAATAAACTCACAGCTTTGTTCAAAGAAATCCCAAATTCTGGCTACAAAGACTCACAACTTCGCTTTCAGCTCTGAAATTACTTCGTAAAAACTTGAGTGCCTTGTGATGCACATAAAGTAGGAGAATTGATTTTATTTCAATCAAATTGTGCTAGTAAATGTCTCATCCGCCATTAAAGCTCACTCACACACTACACAAATGACTCCAACTATATTTGATGCAAATTTAAATTGTAGCCATCGAACCTTCAGTTTGATCAAAGCATCTAATGGCTACCTTCAAAATAGGCTGACACAATTTCCAACATGGTAGTAAAGGGCCCACCATACCATACACCATGAAGGAAATCCACGTGGCGGCTGCTTGCAACATCATAATCAGTAAAGATCCAACAAGTTTGGATCGCACGATGACGAGCAGCCATAGATTTTGAACAACGGTGATCTTGTTCCTTCAAAACATTAGTTGGCCTTATCATTATCTATCGAGCACCTTTTCCGCTGAGATCATAACATCTTCGTTGATTTGAAGCACGTGCATCTCACAAGAATTTTGGTATCCCGCAACATAACATATTAAAGTTGGGTTAAAGTATTTCATTGTTTCTTCAGCTCCACCAAATGAGACACGTGGCAGTTTCCCATGATATCGCGATCAGTAAAAACCTTGCAATTCTAGATCACGCGATGGTGGGAAGCCCTAGATCTTAAGCATCAGTGATCCCGGTCCTTCAACACAGTTGTCAACCTTATCCTTAACCATCAAGTAGCTTTCCCATCCAAATTATAACAGATCCATTGATTTAAAACACGTGCACCTTGAGAGCACTTTACTAACCCACCTTTTAATGTATTTAAGGTTGGATTAATGTATTTCCTTATTATTTTGGCTTCATCAGATGAGACACGTGGTGCTCGCCCGTGATATCATGATCAGTAAAGATACTGCAGCTTTGGATCATGCAATGGCGAGAAACCGTTGGTATCGGATTGCAATTTGATCAACAGTAGCATGAATACAATCCCTTCTACAAAATAAAACATTCATTAAAAGGACAAGGGGACATCACTAGGCAGATGGAAAACAATAGCATAAGTTGTTTTTAAAAGATGAAACACGGGGTCAACCATGACTTAGGGAAAATAAAACCCGCGGAGGAAATAAAAATTAAAACCAAAGGCACCAAGCTTAGACGGAATGATGGGGCATAAGTTTTTTTAAAATCCTTCCAAAAGTAACAGCAAAATAGATCCCACCCTAGGTGTAAAGTAAGCATAAGGGTTTTACATGAAGACAAAGCTAAAATCCCAACCCTTAGAAATTTTCCAACACCACAAAAGACCAGCGACATAAGGCAGGGCATGAGTGGGAAACACGGAGCAAAAAATTGAAGCTCCATTAGTGGCTCCAGTTGGGGATGTTCATTCCACTGGAATGAAACAAGAATTCAGAATCTTAGGAAGAGTAGACCAAGAGGTAGAGATGACCAAAAAGGGATTGTTCGGACAAAACAACCCAACTATGTACAAAATATACAAATCTATAATAATGTTCATGGAAAATAATACTTCAAGTGAAGTATAACTTCAAGAACTTTTCATGAACTGGCAGTTCAAGAATATCCCCTGTCATATCTTGGAGGAAGTACGAATCTTCACCCCACTTACCATTAATAAAAAATGGACCCAACTAGATTATCAAATTTCCCATGTTTCTCCTTATCTTCTAGTCTAGTATTCCACATTAAAACCAAGTCTCCATCTTTGAAACTCCTTGTAGTTGCCCTCTTGTCATACAAATTCTTTACTTGCCACTGAAACTTTGCATTTCTCTTTTGAGCCTCCCTCCTGGTTTCATCTAATTCTATAAGAGCTTCCACTCTCAATTGCATCTCATCATCAATTTCATTATCATATATCTGGACAAACTTATACATTTCCTTTAAGTTATTTTGGGGAAACTTGGCATTTATCCCATAAACCAAGTCAAATGGGGCACAACCTATTGCCTTCTTCACAGTTACCCTATCGGCCCAGACCGCCAATCTCAGCTTAGAATCCCAAGCCCTCTTATTCTAATCCAAGATTATTTTAATAATCTTCATCAAGCTTTTATTGCTTGATTCTACTTGTCTGTTTCCCTATGGGTGGTATGGTGATGAATAAGAAATTTGGATGCCATGCTTCTCACAAAATTCAATGTATTCCTCAGATCTAAAACACATTGCATTATCTAATACAATCCTTTCTGGACATCCGAATCTAGTCAATATGTTGCTCATCGGGAAGTCAATTACCACTTTACTAGTAGCTTTCTTTGTTGGAATTGCTTCCACCCACTTAGTGAAATAATCAGTGGCCACCAATATCCATGAGTGGCCCCCACTAGATTTACATGTTATCTCTCCTACAAAATCAATATCCCACTACTAGAATGGAGCTTGTACTATAACTGGTTTTAGAGGCAAGTTACCAAAAAACTTTAACTTACTAGAGAAATGTTGATAAGCATCACATGTCTTCACTAGTTGGTGTGCATCCTTAAAAATTGTAGGCCACCAAAATCCAGCCCTCATTATCTTATGTGCAATTGTTTTAGCCATATAATTCCCTCCACAAACTCCACCATGCATCTCACTCAAAAGTTCTTTTTCTTGATCTTGGTCAACACACTTCAACATGACACCTTCTCCATTTCTCCACCAGAGCTTTCCATCTACGATAACATATTTGATAGCATGTCACTTCAATGTTCTTTTCTCATTTTCACTCAATTTGTCAAGACATTTCATTCTTTGCAAATAATATATCATATCTTTATACCATTTAGAATGCTCCATATCACATATGTGTGATCTATTCTCCTCTTCTAGCAAATTTATTTGATTTGCTTCCAGATTAATTTGGGCCATAAGCTTGGCCAATCCTTGTCCTCTCACCAATTTGGTAATCTAGACCTCAATATTGAATTCTTGGATCCAATTTATCCACCTACACCTTCTTCCTGACACTTGCTACTATGTGAAAATGTCCTTAACAACAACACTAGGCACATAGGCAATTACAGTAGCTCCCATCAAATAACACCTAAAAGCCTTCACTGATTTTACTAGTGCATATGTTTTTTTTTCATTTATATCATACTTAAGTTCTATAGCTTGTAAAGATTTGCTGAAAAAGGCCACAGGCTGTTCAAAACCTTTTGCATTCTTTTGCAATAACACAACTGCAATTGTGTGGAATGAAGCAAATGAGAAAATCTATAATGGTTTAGAAAAATAAGGGTTTCTCAAGACAAGAGCCTCCTTTATTGCTTGTTTAATGGCTTGCAAAGCCTACACAGACTCATTATCCCATTCAACCTTGGCTCCTTTCTTGAGCATTTTTGAAATAGGGCGAACTATCTCAGCGAAATTTGTCACAAACCTCCTTAAGAAGTTTATTTGTCCAAAGAAATATTGTATTCCTTTGACATTTCGGGGTTGTGGAACTTTATCAATTGCAATTACCCTCTCTGGATCAATTTTTACTCCATCCTTGGAAACAATATGTCCCAATAATTTTCCTTCTAGTACTCCAAACACACATTTCTTTGGATTCAATGAAATACCATACTCCAAAGCTCTAAAGAATATCTTCTCCAGATGCTCACAATGATCCTCTTCCTTTTTAGAATATGTTGTCAAGTCATCTTGGTAAATCACCAAAAACAAATTAATGAAATATGAGAATGCCACATCCATGGCTCTTTGAAAAGTGGCCCCTGCATTTGTTAGACCAAATGGCATTCTTACATAAACATATGTTCCCCATGGTGTGGTGAAAGTGGTCTTAAACTACTCAAACCCTTTGACCATAAGCTGGTTATAACCATAAAAGCCATCCATCATAGACATCAATTCACAACCTGTCACCCTTTGCAACATGGCTTCCATATTGGGTAATGGATAATTGTCTTTTAATGAAGACACATTCAAATTTTTGAAATCTACACATAATCTGATGTCTCCATTTTTCTTCCGTACTGGTACCAAGTTTGAAACCCAGGATGAATGTCTGATTGGCTTGATGATTCCTGCATCCCTTAGTTTCATTAATTCTTCTTGCATTTTGGGGGCTAGAGTGGGATTAATAGGCCTTTGCTTTTTTCTGAATGGTTTGGCATCATCATGCAAAGGAATCTCATGTTGGAAAAGATCCTCCCTGTATGCCTTAAGGTCATTATAGGACCATGCAAACACATGCCTAAACTTCCTTAATAAGTCAATTAGCATCCTTCTCACCTTTGGTGACATTTCCTTTCCAATATACACCTTCTTTGGGGATGCTTTTGTTCCAAGATTTATCTCTTCCAAGTCATCAGAATGGGGAACAGTGTGATTAGCCTTTGTCTTATCTTGATTATCAAACACTCTTTCTAGTACAACTAGACCCTTGGGAATTGTGTTTGTCTTTAACAGAATGACCTCATTTCCAAATATGGTATCCTTACCATCAATATTTTCAACAAAAGCTCCAAAGTCAATTTTCTGATTTTCATACTCTCCCACACAACTCAAAAACCTTAATATGTCATCATCATTATCAAAAACTTGCCAATTTTTTATATTATTAGGGATAGATGGTCTAGTTTGCACCTTGACCTTTGAAATTCCAACATAAGTCATATCATCGGGTTTTAATGCAATGTTGGCTAATAAGTATGCCACTTTGTTTTGACCTCTTTCCATCCATCCTATGTCAAATGTATCAAAGCTCTCCAATTCATCTGAAACAACATTCCTATACTATTTCAACCTCTTGTTCTTTGATACAAACTTGGATCTGACTTGGGAGACCAAAAGCTCAAAATCCCCAATTTCCTTGAGCTTCTTGATCCCATGTTTTTCAGCCAATCTCAACCCCAATAAGAAGGCTTCATACTTTTCCGCATTATTTGTGCATTCAAATAACAGAGTGAAAGAGAACTTGAATGTATTTCCACTTGGTGATCATAACAAGACACCTGCACCAGAGCCTTCTTTTGAATTTGTACCGTCAAAATACTTAGTCCACAAGTCATCAGATTCTAACAATTGTTTTATTTATGTATCAATTAATGCAGTAGGCTTATCACAATCATTAGAAAATTCCTCAACCCTGAACTCATCTATACCACTGTCAATAAAACATATCATATTTTCAATCAGGCCATGCTCAATCATATGAGATACTTTTGATTCTCTTTCAATTTTTACATCCTTACCATCAATGGAGAAAGTAGCAAATGACAAATCACAATGCATGTTACCCCCCATTGATGCACTCCATTTTCTTGACAAAAGCATTCCAAAATGAGGTGGGATGTCTGCGACTAATACAATCATGACTAAATCTTTGTCAGGGTACTGAGTCAATTTATAAGGCAATGCTCTAATAGTTCCAATAGTTGGCACTTCTCTTGAATCCATAGCATAGAATTTACCTTGAGTAGTATCTACCATCAAGCCCATTGCCTCCATTATTTTGACTGGCATAACATTATTTGATGCCCCTAAATATATCATACAATTCTTTAAAGTTTTCCCATTTATATCCACACTTAAGAAAAAAGGGGTTATGTTTTCAAGGAACATGTTAATAGAATTTCCTAAATACACAAGGGGAATTTGTGACACAATTCCCTCCACTTCCTTTTCTTTCTCTTTATCCTTCACTTCTTTACCACTTCCTTGTTTAGTCTTATTACCAACAACATCTGTGATCAAGGCTATTGTCTTTTCTTTGTGTTAATTTATTCTCATCATTTCTAACAAAGGTACAATTACTTTAACCTGAGAAAGCACATGAAACATATCTACAGGTGTATACTTAGGAAGATTAGACATCATACCTTCATCATTTTCTTTTCTCTCTAGTTGATTACTTCCTCCTAGCTTCTTTTGCTTCTTATCTTCTGCAATAGGTTTAGCTACCTTTGTAATCACCTTGGTCTTCACCAGTGACGAAGTCACATCATCTTGATGCTTTGGGGTTGCATTCTTTTTGGTCCAAACCTTATCATTCTTAACCTCTTTGACTTTTGCAACATCTTTTTTGTTGTCAACCTTAACACCTTTGTTTTTGTCCTTTTGTTCTTTCATAAACAGGCCAGTAGGTTTACCTTGCTCACCACCCACAGTCCTATTTCTCAATTGAAGTGAACTTCTCATTTGAGCAGCCATTTCTTCAGTCAATCTTGCAATATCTTCTTCTGACGGTCTCCTTAAGGACACTGAATCTTAAACTTGCTATATATTGCAAGCATTATGATCAAAATCACCTTCCTCATCAGAAAATATCTGTTGATGATACATCTCACTTCTCTGCCTCTGATTATCCACATCAACTTCTTGTATTTCATCATCAGAAGAACATTCTGCCTCATCAATGTATGATATGGTCATACAAACATCTACATCATCCTGCTCATATTTTGATGTCTACTCATGAGCATCCTCCTCTATTTCATTAGCAACAAGCAACTGAGCAACACCACAACAATTTTGATCATGTGGATGTTCACACACTTCACACCATGGTCTATCTGGTACTAGATTCATTGAATGTTTCTCTAAGGGGTCTGGCGTATGCTAATCATTTTTAGGCTTTTGGCTGGGCAAGATTGGTTTTCCATCTTTCCAATTAGTATTGTAAGGATAATTTTGCAATCTAGGCTGCCTAACATTTCTATTATAGGATTTCCTTTCATTTCCTATACCCTTCTCTTGCTTAGCAAAAATTTTCTTTATGTCTTTCAGAGTATTGTAAACCTTTTCCCACTATTGATCATCCTTAGGCTTTGCAGCAGGAACTTTCTCAGTCTTATTCCTATGATTTTTCAAAAGTATAGGTTCTTCTCTCCTACCATACTTCCTAGAAGCTCTTCTATTACTCTCAATATTTATAGCCACCCTAAATGCATCCCTCATAGTCCAAGGGTCCTTATCTCTGAGGAGATATGCCATTTTAGCATCAAAAGCATTGAAATATGTAGTTAAACAAACATTTTCATCAAGCCTCAAAACCTAAAAAAATTTATACATTGCTTTCTGAAATCTTAAATTAAACTCTGTCACAAGCTCATTCAATGACTTCTTGATGTTATTAAATTCATTTAACATAAAACTAGCATTAGTTTTATCACCATACTGCTCCTTGAAACACTTCTCAAACTCATCCCATGAATCAATACTAGTATTAGGTAGACCTCTATACCAATCCCTTACATCTTCTACCAGAGATTGTACAAACAATTTCATTGCAACATCTTCATGTTCTACCTCATAATCATTTAACATATCCATAAAAGCTTTCAAGTGTTCCTCTGTTGTTACAACATTATTGCTAGCAAACTTATTCATCTTTTCTCTAAGTCAGCAAGGATGGGATTTTTATAACCAGGGATACCGTCAAAGAATAATGGCATATACCTTTCCAATTGTATAGGTCATCATTGAAATAATCCTTCATTCATCTGAGGATCAACACCAGACCCTAAATCTTGTACTCTAGAACCATCCTGATTAGGATTTATAGACCTATTTGCATGAGTCTTCATGCTAGAATTATTTATGGTGGGGTCTGGATTATTTTTAGGACCGTCCTTTAAAACATCTTGGTGATTCGATGAGGTTGCAACTTGTGTAGCCTCATCCATGTTTGACATCTTTAGGAAACTTATTTTCCTCTTCATTTCTGTATTTGCAGCCTCAATTTTTGTTCTCTCCAACTCTTTTTCCAGAGCCTCACTCTCCTTCCTAGCCTTTTCTAAGGAAAATTCTATTTGAAATGACACGTGTGGTTGGAGATCTTGTTGAGTGGGATGGGGAGTCCCCTTCTCTTTTATTTTAATCGCCTCAAAATTTTGTTTTCCCTTATCCACAACAGGCTTAGGGTTGGTATTACTTGGTTGATACTTATCATGATTTGAGAGTTTTGGGTCGGCAGGTTTTGGTTTTCCCTTATCCTCACTAGGAGCTCTAGGGTATTCTTTAGCCATAGGTTTTGCTTCCTTATTAGCAATCTTCTATACAACTGGACCCTCAACACTTGGTTTAGGTTTTGCTTGGTTCAGGAGCTTCATTGTTGCCAACTATCTCACCAACCTATCCCTTTCAATCATAGTATCCATCAACTCTGATTCTCTTTCTTTTCCTTTTTTCTTCCTAAGCTCAGGTTACTTTTGGATTTCCTGCCTCAAAGAATTAATGTCTCCAAAAACATCATCAAGGTCAGGCAAAGTCACCTCAGAACCTGATGTATCATCTAGGTCTATTATATTGACCTCTTCCAGCACATGTTTAGACAATAAAGGGTTTACATCATTTTCAGCAGGAGGAGGAGGCACATCATTGGTGAATTCTCTATGATGGCTTTGACTTCTACTCCTGCCTCTTCTATTTTTATCATACTTGATACTAACAAGCCCTTTATTCTGACATGTCACATCTTCTTGAACCAGTGTATCAAATAATGAATCAAAAAATCCACCACTGTCTGACTCAAAATTTCTAGACACCTCTTCAAGATTCTCAGGGATAGGGTGTAAAAGCTTACTTGTACCTTGGTGTACAAAGTCCTATGACACGGGAGCAACATTACTAGATTCTGGTATTTTCTTTATCCAGTCCTTCTTCTTCATTTTGGGAAGTTCACCTTCCAATTTATGTTCTCGATGATTCTTCATGAATGACCTGGTGTTCTTCATTCTTCGTACTTGTCCAAAAGTTCTTTCCACTTACAATAAACCTTTCACAATAAAATAAACACTGGTGCAAAGACTTCAAAGTTTCCACCCAATTTTCTTGGGAATACCAAATACCTAAAGAAACGTTGTAGAATATAAAAACCTTTTGAACCTCATATTGAAAACACACAAAAGTGCTTTACAACATAACTCTTAATGCTTATGAAAATAGAAGCAGTGGACAAACTTAACACAAAATTATAGGCTCAACCTTCAAATCATAGAAACACTATGAAAACTCTATGCAAAATGGACAACTGACACACTGACAAGAAATATTTAAAATTAGCTCCCCAGTAGAGTCACCATTTTGTTGGTTCTTTTTACAATGTAACCAGATTTGTCTTCTAATCTACCTATGGAATTACCAATTCCAATAGAAGGCAACTCGAAGGACCTGGACCAACTAACGAGGGCTTTAAAAATCCTCCTACACTTCAGGCTTTGCAAGACCCAGGAGGGTGATCCCTTAATGTGTTTACAACCTCTACACTATTATTATAAACAACATTAACAATAGCAAATAATCTCACTTAATAGCTCAACATGATAGGATAATATAACTAGAATTGGTTGTTCATAGACAATATCAACTATCTGGAGCATGGATAATTAAACACAATCCATTGTATAAGATATTCATTGATTTGTAATTTGTAGCAAGCTCTAGGAAAAGACAAAAAATTATTGAACTACACTAATAAGTACAACTTAGATCAGTGCCATATATCCATTGCAGGAGTCAAATTCATAAGCATCTAGAGGTTTATAACAGATTTAATACATGACATATAAGATCCCTGACAATATTGCATTACAATTTCATCAGGATGTATTCTAACCCACTACTACTTATCAAATCCTTATACAGAGCATATCTGCCTATAATCTCATTCAAGCATTTTAATTAATTCCTTGAATTAAAGATAAAATAGAATCATACACACCACAACAGTGAGATGGATAAAACAACCCTTAGTTATTTCATTGAAAGTTCAGATGTGCATGTACAATGGAGAGACATGAGCTTGAATTTATCATTTCAACTCAAATGCTAGTACTATCATACAACATTAAATCCCCATAAATTCAAAACCTATTACAGAATGAATCAAAACCTAAATTGCATTTCTCTAAAATCATCAGACTTTACAATTTTCTCTGCAACTTCACCTAGACTCAACAAGATTTATCTAACTTTCTAACCCATACTTCTGGCCCTGAAATCCTACTTATAGAGAATGAAGGAGCAAACAAGCATCAGGCCAAAAAATACACATGTCACCAGCCAATTGGAGCACCTGGTGATATTCCAAAATTTGTTACAACAACCATCACCCTGGAGAATATTCTTGTTCATCATGCCAGCTGAGGAAAGTTGATGCAAAAACAAAAACCACAACAAATCTGTGCCGAGAATGCCATCAACACAAAACTGGAATCGTTGTAACCGTAGCATCTAATTTTCCACCTATTAGTAGTCCACTCTTTTTACTCTTCCTCAATCAAATATTTAGTTACCCATTTCTGGTATTCTTCATCAGTCGGCCAGTCAAAATTAATTACCTCATTCACCTTCGCATTATAAGGTGTGTACTTTACTGCTACCTGATTTACATCCCTTTCAAAAGATTCCAAAATGAGTTGGTGCCAATAATCTTATCCATACAACTCACCAAAAAATCATATTTTGAGTCATCACAAATCGAATTAATTTGATCATTGATGACCTCATTTGCTTGATCCCGCCATTGTTGGAGTGACCTGATTTTCCTCTGCTCATCAATTATATCAAGTAGCAATGTGTTACCCCAATCATTGAAATTCTTCACCAACTCCCTAATCTTCCTACTCAAATCATCTAGTAAGGTCTAAAAACCCTACAATGACTTAACTAATAATTGAGTAGGCTTTAATGATTGGGGCCTATTATTTGTGTCAAACCTTGAGGCCTTATACATGATATCCAAATCACTGGCCCTAGGGATCCAATTTTCAATCAATGGTATCACTACCTCCTAATCCCTATCAATATTCTTTATTGCTTCTAACAACAAAGAATATAAAGAATGTATAAATAACAATGTCCTATCAACCTTTTCATTTAAATGCCTTAAAACACTAGTAACAATCTCCTTTTGCTTTAAAAGAGATCCCTCCTCACTTACCTTTAATGATGCTTGAAATTCATCAATTTTTTACAAGAGCTACTTCTTTGTAGGATCAACAAAGCACTCTATTTCTTCTTCAATTTCCTCAGAAGAAGGGGTGAGGAAAGGATTTTGGCTGGGAGATCCTAGTGTGGAAACCATTGGAGAAGCAGGAGGCACTAACCCTACTATGGAAGGTAATGTATTGGTTCCTAGAGCACTTGATGTCTCTCTAATCTACTTATGCCTAAACCTTTCCACCTCAGTTTGCACCTCAACATTCTTCTGCTACATCTTGTTGTATTCCTCAATCAAGAGGTTATACTTCTCCATTAGGCTCTTCTTTTCAGCCTCCTCCCTTTTAGCATTCTTTTTGGCCAATTTGGCCACAATCACAGTCAAATTAGTAGCCTCGATGGTTGAGGTCTCTGAATCTCTTTTTATTATTAATCCTCCTCTAAAATTTGGATTAATATCAGAAACATATGGTTTTCTCCCTTGTGGGGCCAATTCCCAAATTTCCAAGGTTTCATACTCTTCATTGAAAGCAGAGTCTTGAAGTGATGCCTTGACTTCTTCTTCACTAGATTCTTGCAATGGATGCTTGGACATTAGAATAGCATTAAATGATACAACATTTGCAATGTCCCATTCAGGAAGAATCAATACACCAGCCTGACTCACCAATTTTCTTCCTTCTTCAGGAGTGATGTCTTGAATTATTCCATTAATTCAACTTTTACTTCCTTATCATTCTCCTGGTCTAACCTGTCAGGTCTTAGTTCTCTTCTCTTCTTACATTTATCCTGATATTCTACATATTTCATCCTCCATACCAATTGCAAGAATACAAGAGTTTTTACAAATGTATTATCATCTAGAAACTCCTTGCATGCTTCCATTCTTGCATCTTGTACACTTTTTCCTTTCATATCTAAATCAGATAAAACCAATTCAGCTGGCCTGGGAGGGGAAGGCATACCAACTTGCATGTCTTGATCAGTAACAATAGTTTCATCCATCAAATCCTCCTATGGTTGATCAATTCTTTGCCTCTTAGGGCTTGGCTCAGATGGTGGTCATGAGGGACTGTCTTCTGGTGATGATTCTAAATCAATAATTTTAATTGCCCTAGACACTTTGAATTTTGGACCTGGTTGTGGAGGCAACTTCATAATTTTCTTTCCTTTTCTGTCCACTTCTTCGTCATCACTGCTGCTATCATTTTTCCTCTTGTAAATGGGCCACCTTTCTGTAGGTTGATATGCTGGCCTTATTTCAATTGTTCTAGCACCTTGTTCTTGTACACCCAGAATCAGTTCCAAGTTTACCTTTTTGGTTCTCAAAGTGCCCATAATCTCTTTGAAGTTATCCATCAGAAAATCAATTTTCTTATGGTATCGACTAAACTCCAATAATGGATCATAATTAGGATCCATTTTGTGCACAATATCTAATAGCTCATCATAAGCTATCCATTTCTCCTTGTTCAACTCCTACTTATTTAGGTCAAACTCATTTCTAGTCAGATCCTCAGGGAATTTGAACTCATGCACAAGCTTGCCAGCTTTTATTCTTTGTCTAAAAAGAGCAAAAAAACCCTCAGGATCATGCTGCCAATTTGGACCACACCTCAAATGGTAATCATCAAATAATTTACCAAAATGCACCCAGCCTCCCTTTGAAAAGGAAAAATCAGACACCACTATATAATCAGGGAAAAATGTTCCCTTTCCCCTCCCAGTGAGGTTGTCCTCATGGACATAACCTATTTGCCACATAACTTCTGCAAACCCCGCTCTTGGTGGCACATTGTATGATAGTATATGAGGGGCTCCCTACAAACCATATAGTCTCAAAATAGTGCTGACTGGATATGGGATAATGTCACTCCACTTATGGCAGACTTTTAATTTTGGCTTCCTCCCTTTTGGCATGAAGAAATCATGTAATTCCTCAGGGATCCTAGGTATATTCACCATCAATCTAGCCCTCAATCTGGAAGCAAAGCAATTATCAAATTACACATAATTGGTGCTTTCCTTATTACAAGATAAATCTATAGCCCATATCTATATTGGCAATCTTTCTTCATCAACCGATTGAATTAATTTCATCCCCTCAAAGCAAAATTCAACACTCTTGAACAAGAACATATACATCAGCATAGAATACCAAAAGAATTGAGTGTCAGTATTTCTACAACTTTGACAACCCTTAATGTATCCTCTCAACCAAGAAAGGGGAAAAGTCATAGGTCACAGAGAAGTTAGGGTGTTGTATTTGCACCCCCTTGAACATATAAGCAAGGGAATCACCGCACTAGGACTAAAGCCCAAAATCTGACACAATGAATAGAAAGTGGCCAGGAAATGATTTGCAAAACAATTTAATCTGAAAGGTTCCTAGTCACTAGGGCTGATATGAAATCTTGAACCTCCTGCTCTAGCCAAATGAGGTGGCAACAACTTAGCTCTAAAAAGAGACTTCAACTTCGCATATTCCTGCTTCATCTTTGATTACCCATGTGACAGGGTCATATCTTGCAGCCACTACCCTAAGTATATCTACATCAGGGAAAACATTAGGTACCACCAGCTTCCCCATATCATACATCAATCCATTTGAAAAAGGGTGAGGCAAATTCCTCTATCCATACCACAATCTAAACATTTCCAAGCCTATGAGAGGAACCCTAGCATCAGCAATGTTAGAGCAATTGTATACTAACCCTTCCCCCAGGATTTTCCCTCACATAAGAACCAATCCCTTCCTTCTATTATTCGTTGACAAGGGTAATTGATCCAGGAAATAATTGTACAAGTTTCTTTTCAAATATTCAATCTGGCCAGAATGTTGCTTAGGTGGTGCCATTTTAGACAAACTAGGGCTTCTTTACAACATTATAATTCAAATAGCTAGGACTAACCAGAGATAGAAAATTACAGGACAAAACACTACAATTTCTCACAATTATAATTAAACTATAGCCCTAACACATTCATCAACAAGTTCACAACAAATCCTTTCCCAAATTCAAGTGCAGAATGACCAAGAGGCACATAAAATAAACTCACGTCTTTGTTCATAGAAATCCCAAATTATGGCTGTAGAGACTCAGCTTCGCTTTCAGCTTTGAAACTACTTCGTAAAAACTTGAGTGCCTTGTGATACACATAAATTAGGAGAATTGAATTTATTTTGATCAAATTGTGCTAGTAAAAGTCTTATCCGCCATTAAAGCTCACTCACGCACTGCACGAACGACTCCAACCATATTTGATACAAATTTAAATCTTAGTCATCAATCCTTTAGTTTGATCAAATCATCTAATGACTACCTTCATGAAAAGCTAACGCAATCACCAACATGGCAGTAAAGGGCCCACCATACCATACGCCATGAAGGAAATCCATGTGGCGGTTTCCCGTGACATCGCAATTTGTAAAGATCTTGCAACTTTGGATTGCGCAATGGTAGGCAGCCATAGATTTTGAACAACGGTGATCATGTTCCTTCAAAACATTAGTTGGTCTTATCATTATCTATCGAGCACATTTTCCATTGAGATCATAACATCTTCATTGATTTGAAGCACGTGCATCTCACAAGCATTTTAGTAACCCGCAACATAACATATTAAAGCTAGGTTAAAGTATTTCATTGTTTCTTCAACTCCACCAAATGAGACACATGGTGGTCGCCCGCGATATTGCAATCAGTAAAAACCTTGCAATTCTAGATCACACGATGGCGGGAAGCCATATATCTTAAGCATCAGTGATCTCGGTCCTTCAACACATTCGCCAGCCTCATCCTTAACCATCAAAAAGCTTTCCCATCTAGATTATAACAGATCCATCGATTTAAAAGACGTGCACCCTGAGAGCACTTTAGTAACCCACCTTTTAATGTATTTAAGGTTGGATTAATGTATTTCCTTATTCTTTCGGCTTCATCAAATGAGACATGTGGTGCTCGCCTATGATATCGCGATCAGTAAAGATACTACAGCTTTAGATCATGCAATGGCAAGTAACCGTTGATATCGAAAGGCAATTTGATCAACGGTAGCGCAAATACGATCCCTTCTACAAAATAAAACATTCATTAAAAGGACAAGGGGACATCACTACGCAAATGGAAAAAAATGACATAAGTTGTTTTTAAAAGATGAAACATGGGGTAAACCAAGACGTAGGGAAAATAAAACCCACAGAGGAAATAAAAATTAAAACCAAAGGGATCAAGCTTAGATAGAATGATGGGGCATAAGTTGTTTTAAAATCCCTCCAAAAGTAATAGCAAAATAGATCCCACCCCAGGCGTAAAGTAAACATAAGGGTTTTACATGAAGACAAAGCTAAAACCCCAACCCTTAGAAATTTTCCAACACCATGAAAGACCAGCAACATAAGGGAGGGCATGAGTGACAACCAAGGAGCAAAAAATTGAAGCTCCATCACACATCTCACCAATCTTCTTGGACAATTATTTTCATGGAAATTTCTATTGTGTGCTTGAACCATCAACAGACGAAAACTAACTTCCTGCAAATCTAACCACTCCAAGAGATTTCCAAAGTTGAGAGATGCCAAATGAACCCCAAAACGCATCGAAACTAAAATTCAAACCTTTTTTTTTTTTGGTTGATGTCGATTTCCAGTCTACTCGAATGCTCCTGCATCATATAAATAAATGATTTAGTTATTGTGAAGTGGTTTTCCTTATCATTTCCCTAGCCTTCTAATTTTTGGCTTCATTTGTTATTGTGAAAGTGTTCGAGATAATGTAAGACGAGTAGGGAAGATGGGTAATGCAGTACGGGGTGGCTGCACGGCTTTCCCTTATCATTTTCTTCTCGAAGGAGCGCACAAGACATGTGTTGGGATGATTTAAAGTTGCAAAAAAAAATTCTTCAGAAGGCATAAGTTCCTGACTGTGTGAGGTATCATCTTTCTATCAAAGAAGGGGGCTATACCTTTTAAAAGCTAACAGAACTTGTTGGTTTTCCTTTGTTTATTTCTTAAAACAGAAGCTTCCAGTCGATGCTTCAAGATGATGTGATTAGTCAGCAGGATTCTTTCACTGAACTATTGTTCTTAAGATTTGATCGGGTAGAGGCCTCTCTCTTTAAAATACATAAAAGACATTAATGCAGTAGCTGGGGAATTAATGCAAAAGATCTTGTGTGGCCTAACCAAGGGTTTACAAATCAGATCGTGTGCTATCAACTATCAACACCTGGCAGTAATTACTTATGGGTTGAGGCGGTGTTTTATTTCATTAGTAGCTATAAAAAGGGGGCGACAACACAAAAAGAAGGGAGGATTTTTCTGGGAGGAAATTTTTTGTTGAAAAAAGTGTTCCTTTTTAGTGTTCTTAAAGTTTCAAGAACTATTTTTAGAAGCAAGTTATAGAACTACTTTATTCTGAAAAATTATATCTATTAAGGTTTAAACTATTGTCAGATTGGCATCCGACCTTTGTTTCAAAGTTTAGTTTTAATTAAAGTACGAACTATTGAGGGGAATTTATTGAGATTGTGCATGTATGGCCTTTTTCAAGTTTTCTTTCTTTATATTGTTGTCTTGAATGAAACACAATATCTTGCAAGCTATATTCTGATATTTTAAATAGAATATTTCTATGCTTTATGCTTGTGTGGTGGAATAGTAGTTTAGGAGAGTTGGACTATGTCATTGGACTTTTTCTATTCTTCTGAAAGTTGTTATTCTACTATGCTATGCTGTATTGGGAGATAGAGTTCTTATAATTTTTGAGATACTATTCTTTTACTCTAAGGAATCTTTATGTTTGATTGAACCTCAATGAACACTTCATGCAAAAAGATTTGAATGTCTGCATTGTGCTTAAAGTTAGCCTTTGTTGTTCGTTTTCTTTCCAACAATGAGGGGTTGTGGCATTATGTGTCCTTTATATCAATCATAGGAATAAATTGGGTTTGAAATGTTGTAAAATCTTTGGCACATCACCTTTTATGTTTTATATTTACATCTCTCTTCTCCCTTATCTCAAAATCCCAAAAGAAGAGAAAACTTTCTTTAAAAAACCTAGAGGTATTTAGCGAGACACAAATTGTCCCCCACTCACTAAATTTCCCATAAGACTGTCGAAGAGGTGCAAGGTTTGATGATCAATAGTTCTTTTTCTGGCACGCCTAGTGCGACAATTTTTTTTCCAAACACCTGATTGAAAGGTAGAAATATCCCTTAAATCAGGCTAAGGAAGGAAACTAGAAGTTTCATGCCCAGAGTGGAAACAAGAGCATCCTTGAGAGGTCACTTCCAGTACTCTCAGTTACCTACCTCAAACCCTAGAAGGAGAAGAACTATAGGTTATGTATCACCTATAAGGATTAATAGAGCAAGAAGTCAGGGCCCAGTATCTAGAGCCTTATCTACTCCACCCAGAGGTTTAAATTTCCAGATAAGATTGCATGTATGCCCAATTCATAGGAATTTTTTCCCCATGGCTTATGTACCTCCTCTGACCCCTAGAAATTTTGTAACATGGGATAGTGGTAGTCCGCTACAACCACCCACACCCTTGATGTATGGTCTTCCATACCTGTTAATGCCCTCAAAGCTATTCCAAAGTTCTCTGAAGAAGAGCTTAAAACACCTTTTGAACACCTTCAAGATATAGTAGAGGTGTGTAGGGTGCATAATATAGCAGAGGAAAATGTCACTCTAAGGATGTTAGCCGCTTCTTTTAAAGGAAATTCCCAAGACTGGTATTGATCTTTGGTCTCAGGTTCTATCATCTCATGGGATCAGCTTAGAGGAGGCTTGTTCAAACATTTTTTGGAAAAGGGAGATCGTTCCTCACTATTGCATCAATTAACTACCATTAAAAGGGTTCTGAGAGAAGCCATACCAGGTTTGATAAAACATAGTGGAGGATTCCTTTGACTGCCTGCCCCCTAGCTATGATGGAATTCATGTTCTATCTGAAGGCTATAAATCTAGACACCACAAGTATGATAACTTCCATGGGTGGATATATCTTGCCTAATGCTTATGAGTTGGTAGAACAAGAAGAAAATAGTCTGATTGATGTTGGGAAGCTCCCGCCTTGACCCCCTATACCTATGTTTGTAGAACCCTTTGGAATGTTACAAGAAGGAGCTTGTTTAAGTACACCTGCTATGCAAAGCAGTGCATTAGATATGCCCTGGTCTATGTATATGTATCCTTCTACACAAAGCCACGTGTTAGGTTTGAGTTCAGTCACGACAGACATTAATGACATGTAAAATATCATGCAGACTCTTGTTAATGAATTGGTCATTCTCAAATGGCAATAGGTAATGCCTTCAAAGGTGAGTGCTTAGACCTACATTAGAAGCAAGCTTCCTTATCAACAGAACTCATACCAAGGTTTTTCTTAGGGGGAAGCCAACAAACGACATCCATGAACTAGATAGTTTTTGTCACCATGTCACTTCAAACGATGAAAGGTAGTCAAAGCAAAGAATTGATCCCAGGCTAGAATAATTTGGCTAAAGAAGATGACTCATGGTGCCTCACCTGTAGTGATAGTCATTTCCCACAGAATTTCCCACAGGGAAATATGTGAAAATGGATGGCAGAACAAAGAAGCAAAGGCCTACCCCTGAATGCAGATGAATGCGGGTCATCTGAAATGGAGAATGCTTGTTTTGGAGCACAATTGCAAGGGATGTCCCTGGAACAAGAAACAGACATAGCACCTGATCAAGCATTGTTCTCATGGTCAGAGGAAGAAGATGTAGTGTATGCAAACAAGGCTCCAACAATTTGCATTCTTATGGTACAATCTGGTTACAACACGAGATCAAAAAGAAGGCTCATAGGGGAATATATACAACAAGCTTTTCCATGTCCACAACCACGACAATTGTTTCCCCTAGAGACGTAGGCTTCATTGCCCGATGTCCGACCTGGTTCAAAACCATGTAGCCTACCACCCACGGAAAAGGAGGCGAGTAAAGCACCAAGCCCAACCATGATGGAGTGTTTTACCCTAAAAATAAAAGAAATGCCACTGTTTAAGCCAAAGGCCCAAGAAATTGGGGTGCTTAATGTGGTTGAGCAATTAAAGAAAGCACTTGCCAGTGTATCATTATGGGACATCATATCGATTCCTGAGTAGAAAACCCTCCTTTAGGAAGCATTAAAGGTAGAAGGGCAAGGTTTGCGGGTAAGTACAACTCAGTTGAACAGTCAGAGAAAAAATGATAAATTTGCGCTTCCCCCTCAGACCCTGAAAGCAACAACTTATGCAAATAATGTGGGCAACATTAAGGAAAAAGAGGTAAGCTGAACAAAACCCATGCCTTTCTTTTTAACGCCTATAGTAGGAGATAAATTGTTGCATAATAATATGATTGATTTGGGGGCTAGCACGACTATTATGCCAAAACAAGTAGTGGATGCTATAAGACTTAAATATGAACCCCTTGAAAGTGGAATCATGTAGCTAGATGGAAAAAGGGTCTCGACCATAGGTCGGATAAGAAATTTGTCTTTAACCCTTTTCTCCTACCCAAGCCAAACAATCACTCTGGAAGTGGTAGTAATAGACATTCCCTTGGTTTTTGAGATGTGTCTATCAAGGGATTTCACCGCCAAACTTGGCGGATATCTGGCACTTGATTGGTCCCACTTGATTTTAAGGACTAAGTAAGGGGCAAAGATGAAGATTCTTTCACAGCCTTTCCACCCAGAACATATTGCAGACAATGTGTTCCTATGCTTTGAAGCAACACATATTGCTATATCTCAACATGAGAAATATTTTGTTGAAATGCTAGAAGATGAAGAGGATACACGTGAACGAATTCATGAAGAAGAAGTATTGTTGAGCTAGTTCATTGATTTCAATCAATTCAGAAACTTCCATGCAACTAGACTCAACACTTATGTAATTTATGATGAGGATCAAACTTTCCTGAAACTAGTAAAGGATGAGGAGGAATCTAATGACCCATCTAATAATCAGCTATGGACTCTCTTTTTTTACGGTGCCAAGTGTAAGGCAAGCATCAGTGTGGGTGTTCATTTACTCTCTCCAATGGGATCCAAGACACTCAGACCTTACCATTTTAGCTTATCGTGTTTGAATAATGATGTCAAATATGAGACCTTAGTTCATAGCCTAAACCTTACACAAAGAATGAGTATAAAGAGGATACAAGTTTTCAGAGATTCGGAGTTGGTGGTGAACTGGGTTCATGGTCAAGCAACAGGAAAGAATACCTGAATGAGGTCATACAAAAATTGAGTTTGGGACCTGATTGAAAGTTTCAAAGCCTTCAATATACAATTTATTCCCCGATCCCAAAACAACATAGCTAATCAAATGGCATTAGTTGGATCACAATTCAGACCAAATTCCAACTCAACTAGGCAAAACATAGTTCAAGTCATTGTCCAACCCTCAATTCCAGACAATGAAGAGAATTGACAAGTTTTTTATGATGATACTAAGATAGCCACCTTCATAAAAAAGGGAGGAATGATTCCTAACACTCCAACCCTACGAACAGAATTCTCAGATGGAAAATTCATCTAACTAAAATGGAATAAACTTTTGAGAGGATTGATTTCCCTAGAGAATATTTTTGACTGTGAAGATGCAAGAAGTGACAAACAAAGGTTCATGGCAGATGAAAGAGATTATGAAGAACTTGATGTCGGGGATGGTAGAAAGTTGAAAGTTGGAAAGGAGGTTCTGACTAAAGATAAAGAAAGACTAAGGGATCTATGTTATGAATATGATGGAGTTATGGCCTGGACTTATGATGACCTTAGAGGTTATGACCCTGGTATAATTCAACATACCATAGACTTGGAGGATGGGTCTAAACCTATCTAACAAAAAAAAAGGCATGTCAACCCGAAGGTTGAGGCATTAATGGCACAAGAGCTTACCAAGTTGGTTGAGTCCAAGATAATATAGCCAATTAAACATTCCACCTGGGTGTCAAATCTGGTACCTATCTGAAAGAAGAATAGTGATATCAAATTTTGTGTTGATTTTTGAGATCTAAATAAAGCATCACTTAAGGAGCATTACCCCTTACCTTCAATGGAGTAGATTCCACAGACAATAGCTGGGTCTGAAATGTTCTCACTACTTGATGGATTTTCAGGATATAACCAGGTATATGTGAAGGAGAGCGACCAACACAAAACAACATTTACCACTAAGTGGGGATCGTTTGCATATGCTAAGATGCCATTTGGCTTGTCAAATGTTGGAACAAATTTTCAACAAGCAATGGATATCACCTTCAAAGGTCTAATTAACCTTGTCATTCTGATATATCTAGACGACTTAATAGTATTTTCAAAATCAAAAGATGATCTCTTTGACCATCTAGAAAAGGTTTTCCAGAAATGTCAGCAGTTCAGGATTTCCCTGAATCTGAAGAAATGTGTCTTTGGAGTACCCCAATGTAAGCTACTTGGCTTTGTAGTCTCAAAAGAGGGGATATCAATAGACCCCGAAAGGGTTAGGTCCACAATGGAATTACCTCTGCCAGTGAATCAAAAGGGCCTCCAATCATTCCTAGGGAAAATCAATTTCATCAATAGGTTCATTTCTAATTTCACTGGTATTGTAAGGCCTATTACACTAATGCTCAAAAAGAATCTACCATTCAAATGGAATTCTAGAGGAAAAGAGACTTTCAAGCAAATAAAGATAACAGTTTTTGCTGCTCTGGTCTTAGCTAATCTAGATTTTTCCAAGGATTTCCTACTCTATGTGTATAGTGGTCAGGATAGTATAGCTTTAGTACTCACTCAAAAAGGCGGTCAAAATGAAGGAGAACATCAAGGTCGCATTCGATTCTAGAACCCTGAAAGGGTATGAGATGAGGTACAACTTTGTGGAAAAACAAGCTTTCGCCATAGTTAAAAGTCTAAATAAGTTCAGACACTTAGTGTTGGCTAATAAAATCACTATCCTTGTAGCACATCCCAATGTGCTGGAGTATATCACTGAGGGCAAGATCACCGAAAAAAGAGCAAACTGGATCACCAAGATCCTAAAATATGATGTAGATATCCGACCAACTAAGCTGGTTTGGGGAAGATGTTTATGTGAATATATCACACACGAAACAAGTCTTGAGGCTGAAAGAGAGACTTATCAAGTGTACTCAAACCAATTTGAGTTGGATGAATCTTGGGTTGTTGATCGAACTCAACACATGCAAAAAGGATATTACCCAACTAGTCTGCCATCTCATAAAAGAAGGTACTACTGACTACAAGGCGCAAGGTATGTATTAATTGAAGATGTGCTTTTTAAAAGGAATTATGATGGCGTGCTACTTTGATGTCTTGATGCCCTATAGGCAGAAAGGGTTCTTAATGAATTTCACCATAGTCCTAAGGGTGAGCACTTTTCAGCCAAGACCACTGCTTTGAAAATAATGAGGGTAGGATATTATTGGCCCTCTATGTTTACTGAAGCACATCATCTAGTACAAAGGTGTACTCAGTGCCAATTTTTTGTTGGCAAAAGGAAGAATTCCGCTCAACCCCTGAGCCTGATTGTAACCAAGGAACCCTTGGCCCAGTGGGGTCTATATTTCATTGATATGATAAACCCTATTTCTAGTGTTGGACACAGGTGGATCCTCATGGCGACTGATTACTTTACAAGGTGGGTGGAAGCCGTAGCCCTAAAAAATGCAACATAAGGAGAAATTGTTAATTTCCTCAAAGAAGTGGTGACCAAATTTGGGCTACACAAAACTATCATATCCGACAACGCCCAAGCTTTTGTTGGGTCGAAAATGTCAGATTTGGCTATCCGACATGGAATTTTTCTTAAAAATTCATCAAATTACTATCCACAAGGGAATGGGCTAGTAGAGTCCACCAACAAAAACCTAATTAGGTTAATTAAATAGATTGGGTAAGAACGGCAAAGAGACTGGCATAAGCATCTATGAGCAGCTCTATGGGTGGACCAAATTACCCCCAAGTAGATTCTGATAACTTCTCCATATGAGTTGGTATATGGAAAAGAGGTAGTAATGCTCGTCTCCATAGAAATCCCTACTCTACAACTATTGAAGGCCTTGGAAATTGAAGAAAATGGCAGAATGGAAGTACGACTAGCAAAATTCCTGAAACTAGAAGAAGACAGAGGAAAGGCCCATGGAGCCATGATCAACCACCAATAGACAGTTAGATGATGGTTTGACAAAAGGGCCTCTACTCCAGAATTCAAGGAAGGGAGCTTAGTGTTAAAATATGATGAACGTATTGTAAAACTAGGACAACACACAAAATTTGAAGCACTATGGAAGGGACCCTTCCAAATCAATACATGTAAAGAAAAGAATGCGTATGAACTTGAAGATATGGAAGGAAATTTTTTTGGTCTACCGGTGAATGGTATTTATCTAAAAATTTTCCATTAGAATGCATAGTTCTTTGAAAAAAATTTAACAGTTATGTATTGTTGGACTTGCCGTTGCACTAAAAGATTGACCTATCGATGCTCAATACAAGCTTCGGTTAAGAACCGTAGGAGGCGATTAGACCATGTGACAAACCCAAGCATTAGTGCTACAAGGAAGACCAAGGGTCACACCTTGCAACAATCCCCCCAGCACAACTGCGAGGTTTGAACTTGTGACTAGCTCTGATACCAATTGTTGGACTTGTCGTTGCACCAAAAGATCAATGTATCAATGCTCGATACAAGCTTTGGTTAAGAACCATAGGAGGCAGTTAGACCATGTCAAAAACCCAAGCGCTAGTGATGCAAGGAAGATGGGAGGAACTAAGAAATAAATAGCTATTATATTTATTGGAAATTATACATATATGCAAGCCCAAGGCTCAAATTTAAACATAAGACTCTCTCAAGTGAGCCCAAAAATGATTTAAGAAAGCAAAAAATTCAAAAAGAAGAAGTAGCGCGCAAAAGTAGTTCGAAGGTGCTCTTGGCCATCACCCAGGAATGAGAAAAGGTTCGCTATCGGGCTTTCTTTCTTTTATTTCTTTCTCTTCTTCTCTGTCAAGTTGCAAGAAGGAGGGCCAAAGAACACAATGGACGTAAATGTAGGCCCGAAGCCTACTCATTACTACTCAGCGCTAGGAAGTTAAAATGTTTTCTCCAAGCCAGTCCTGTAACTCACTCCACACCGTACTCATGAAGTAGAAAAATGGCTATTGGCTGTGAAAAATGTCAATGTGTTGCAATTTCCATGGTATGAAAATCAAAGAGAAAGGGTAGCCAGGACACATCTACATAGAAGTCCACATGCCTCCGAAGGTCCATGGTGCTCGGGATGCTAACGCCAGGGAGGCCTACCTACACTATTTCTCCAAGCCCTTCCATCAATGAAGTGTCAAACATCTCTCAACACAACTCAATTATCATGGGTTTTGACACGTTCAGGTCTAGTAGTGAGGCCACAAAGCAAGAAAGCACATTGCAATTACTCCAAAGCTGGTTCTCATTAGTAACAAAGTTAGTACCCACATGCATTTAAATGCAATCATGATAAGTGGGTCACATTTCTTGACCAACCGTTTGATTTGGTCATTGGTAATTTCTCCCGTAAAGTTGTATTGTGGCCTTTGTGGAAGGAGCCGAATAGGGGTCCCAAAGCCAGGAGAAATTCTGGTAAGATGAAAAATTATAGTAGGATGAAAAGAAAGCAGTGGAAGGCCAACTAGGTTAAAAGAGCTTTATGTTTGAATGAATGTTGCAAAAGGTGT
The DNA here is from genome assembly GCA_007258455.2 of Sequoia sempervirens. Classification (NCBI taxonomy): domain Eukaryota; kingdom Viridiplantae; phylum Streptophyta; class Pinopsida; order Cupressales; family Cupressaceae; genus Sequoia; species Sequoia sempervirens. The sequence continues at coordinate 30,272,437 of VDFB02049217.1, read as the reverse complement.
TGTAGCTATATATAGAAAAGGCTAACTGGGGAAACTTCACCAACGAAATATCTATTTTTGGGTTGGACGACAATGGGAAATTTTGAGGCAGAACAAACCAAGGTGGATAAATCATACGGAGAATCCCATAGAATGTCTTAAGAAGTAAATTGGGGCATTGGGAGTAAATGCTCTAGGACGCCGATTATTGACATCTCCATCACCATCATCAGTTCCAACTATCTCATTAATGAGAAAAGACGGGGTTAACACATTTTAAAAGACAAATATTTGGAAAATTAATGGTCACATTTTTCAAGGGTACTTTACACCACTTCAGCACATTTGGTATGATAGAAAGCATGCTTCTCAAGGCAATGTTTCTTTTCAAAAAGAGGTGGCAAAAGGAATGTACTAATGTCATCCTCATAACATTTTTGGCATTCCCAAGGGATACAAATCTTCAATCCACACGTATCATCCCAGTGGCATCATTTAATAGCCCAATAGTAACAACACATCCTTGAGTGCATGTACCGACAAAACAATTGATTACACTCAAAAGTATTTGTTTTCTTTTGAAGGAAAGAGTCATTGATTGTTATCCTTAAGAGGCTTCCTGCAACCTTTGATACATTCATGGTGGAACCCTCAACTTCTGGAAGATAGGATGCAGTTTCAAGCCTACGACCTAGTTATGCCAATATTTTTGGGCCAAAATTTTCACCAATGCCCTAGCTATAGAAAAGAAAACTTTTGAGTACTACAAAAAGGTGCCCATGGATAAGCCTATGAAAACAGAAGCAGTACAAGATATTGCCGACAATTTTTTTGATCCCAAGTTATTGATCAATCCTAAAAACCTTAGTGAAGGTGCATTTTAGAGGAAGGAAAAGTATGAGACATCCGAGGGTTTTGCACTTCGGCTATGGGATTGCAATTTTTTGCAGTTCATGTTTTCCATTGTACATTCCTTCCCTGAATTACTTGATGCATGTGCTAGGAAATTTGATGAGGTAACAAGGATTATCCAAAGCAGAAGGATTAGGGTTACCATATTTTCCCAAGCCATATGGGATATGCTATGTATCCCTATGGCTTGGGATTTAGAACTGTTTGATGAAGAAAAGATGGATCTTTTCATGAAAGAAAAGGCCAGAAGGACAAACTTCTATGAAGAAGAAAGAAGGGAATGACCAGATAGGGGTCATGTCCCTTTCCCTCTATCATATGATAAATTCAAGGACACTCAGGTGGTATTCTCGATGCTAGCTTGGGTATTTGGTCTCAACAATGATACCCAAATTCTCCCTTTTTAGTTTGGCTTAACTTTTGAGCTAAAGAGAGAAATTCCAGAGACACTATGATTTTTCTAAGGTGATAGCTAGGAACATGTTGGACCAACTAAAAAATTATGGGACTGATTCTAAATTTAGGTACCCTTCCTTCTTAGCTCATTTAGTTTTGCATCATAATTTTTGAATATTTTGGGAAAAATGTGCTAGTGTCTAGGCTGGACAAAAGGAACTATTTTCAACCGGTTTCTGTGTGGACCCACCTGCTTTCTAAAATAGGGGATTATTATGGGTTTTCAGATTACTTTTTGAGGCCTATACTCAAAGAATTTATGCCCCGTCCTATTGGGTGTTTCTTTCCTGAGGTTTTGCAATGGATGAGGATCTTGCAGAACCCATTCGATTACTTCCTGGGTGTGGATTTCACATTTATTAGATTTCATGGTTTTCCCAATGATTCTTTTCGACTCCCTAGGTTTGCAACAGATAAATTTTTCACACTGGAAGCATGCTACCAGTTGACCGTTGTCAACTAAATCTATGGCACAGGAAGAAATAAAATGAAGTTGTATCCGCTCCCTCTCAATATTGCTAACAACTAGGTATCGCTTACAAAGCAATTTTGTGAGGAAGAACTCAAGTATCTACTAGCAACTTTGGGCTTGGTCATCATTTGTGATAAGTGGGACTATAATCTAAGGGAAGTTTATAGCATGAGGCATGAGGAGCAGGAACACTTCAAGTGAAGTAAGAATGTGACTCAAGAAAGCACACAAGTATACATAGACCTAAAGCAGATTCCTTTCAAGCAACCAAAATGGTTGAGTTTCTATACATTGAAGGTTCAGTATGGTAGGAACCTCCCAATAAATAAGTCCATTAATGCACAACTAAAGAAGAAGGGGTGGTTAGATCAAAAGAAGGAAGATTTTTGGAGGTTTCGACAGGAGTTGCGTTGTCCTAACCTCCTTGTCGGACAATTCCCACAAGATGAAGAATTTGAGTACTTTTATGATAAAGAGGCCAACCCTGACAACAATAATCTAGAAACTAGCCATGAAATCAATGCAGAACAAGTTCTGCACCAAAACCACCAACCCCAGGAATCTGGTAGTTAGATAAATTTGAGGAAAAAGGATTTTTGGGCTCCATCTGCCTCCAGTGCCTAGAGCAAAGGAAAGAAACCCTAACAGTCCATAAGAGCATCACCCATTACAGTCGTTGAGGGTCAATTTTTAGAGGGGTTAGTGGTTAGAAGAACAGAGCATGTCAACTCTGGTTGGGAGAAAAGAAGGCAGGCTAAAAATCTAGGCATATCCAATACTCTTGCCTGAGGTGAAGAAGAAGTGGTGTCCTCTCTTCAGGATGTGTCAACCACCGCATTTTAGGTAAGTTTTTCTCCTCCTTCTCTTCCTATTTCTACATCTTTGACTACTCCCTCTCATCCTCCCTTGGGAAGGAATTCTCTATCCTCAAATCCTAATTTAGTTATCCTGAATGCACCTTTCCTCATTCAAAATGAAATTCCTAAGATTACCCCACACGTCGAACGAGCAACGTCTGTCTCGACTGTTGCTGATTCTTTATTCGCACTGTCAAGGGACCCTCTAGAAAGAGCTGAAGTGTTTGTTTTAATGCCCACTCCTAGTATGACAACTTCTGAGCAAATACCTTTCCACCCACCCATGTCTCTGTTTACCTCCACCGAAAAATCCCTTGCTCAGTCTCAGTTGGGTGTACTACCCTTTTCCATGATAGCACTTCCTTTCACCTCCCCCCATACTCATACATCTGAGGTATCCCCCTTCGTCACCTTTTTTAATTTCCCTCCTGGTACCCCTATTGCAGCACAAAACATCAATGTTCCTCAAACTCTTAAGGATCATTTCAATGCAACAAAGATGGCCCAACAAAATGCTAAATAGAGGCAGCTTATGAAGAATGTTGAGTTGTTGGCTATTAAGAAGATTGAAACTTTTACTAATGAGGAGCAAAATTCTCTTTTGATAAGAACCATGACTTTGCTCTTGGCTAAGCCCAAAGGGAAAATGCAACTAGAGGATTATAAAAAATCTGGACAATAGCCCTAGACCTAACCAAAACGTGCTTGCGTGACAAGGTGACCTTAGCTAAGAGCATCCAATAGGTGGTATATTCATACTATGAAAAGTTGGGTAGAAAGTTAGAAAAGCATGAGACAAAGTTGGTAAATGTAAAGGAAACAATGGGCAAGTTGCAAATGGAGCTAAGGGCTAAGGATGTTGAGTTGACCCACATAATGCAAATTCAAAGTAAACAAGGGGAAGACTCAAGATTTCTTGGAGAAGTGCAAAACCAACAAGTGCAACTACAGGCTGAAATTGAGAGGTTAAAAGTTGATCTCACCATCCAGCATCAGGCCAACGTGGAGTACAGAAATACTCATGAAAATTTGTGAAATGAGTTCGATAATGTTTGATCTCAGTTTTTCGATGTTGTTAAAAGGGCACAGGTGGACATAGAAAAACTAAAGCTAGAAAAACAAGAGACTTATTCCACATTGCATGCCCATGATTTAGAAGTGCAACAAATAAATTCCAAGGCAGACGCTCTCAAAGAAAAGGGACAAATAGAGGAAAACACAAAGATAAAGGAGACTTAGCTTAGTCAAGAGTTGGCTATTACTTGAGAGACCACATCTCTCCCCCTACTAAAATTATTGGTATCTTCACATTGGGAGTGGATTGCAGCTTCAGTTCTTGTTCTTAGGCCTATTTTTCAATTCTTAAAAGGGGTGTTTCCACAATAGTGGTTTACACTTTCTGGGAGATCCTGATTTTTGTTGAAATCACATATTTTTAGAAAATATAATTATTTAAGCCTTGAAAAGTTCCATTTAAAGGATTCCAATTGAAGAGGGTTTGATCAAACCACCTTAGACTAAGCCCCCTTGGATAGAACCCCGCTAGTTTTAAACCATACCTATAACGAAGTCTCCTTTACATCGATCAAAATGATGATAAAAAACCACTTTTGATTTACCTTTTGGGGGATAAAATGAATTCATTTAAAATTTATTTTTTTGTAAGTATGTAGTCCTTATTATAAGCTTCCAAAAAAGTATAATTTTAATTAAAATTTAATTTGATTATTATATTTATTTTTTATTTCTTGTGAATGTAGGTTTTTCACTAAAAATCAAGCTCTCTGTTCTGCATCTAGAAAAATAGCAGATTATTAAAAAAAAAATGAAAAATATGAGTGCACCAGATATTGAAGTCCTTGATCCAACAAAAAAAGAAAAATTGAATTTTGATACATACAAAAAAAGTTACGCATTATACGGTCCACCTATGGTTGAATTATAATTGGTTTCACTTCGAAACTTGATTAAGGAAAAAATATTCAACAAAACACAATGAAACCAATTGGAAGCACTAGATATCATAGTTACAAATCTAAATTCAATTTATTATAATTTTATCCTTTATGGAAAAAAAATTATACGTTATATGGTGAGTGTCGCTCCTTAAAAATGTTGTTTACTAAAAAAAACTAGTTTTCAAAGGAGATGGAAAAAGAAGTGCAATATGATTCCAAAATTTTTGAAAAAAGTATATTTAGAATCTACAAACAAAATTTCACAAATCACTAGTTTACATCATCTTCAAATTCCTCACAGTTTAATCGCTATAGGTGCCTGAAAGTGAAAATTTAGTTAGAAAAAATTATTTTAGTGTCTTGTTTGGCCAAAAATTGTAAACCAGTATTGTGGGATCACCCAAAGATGACCAAGAAATGAATGAGAAAATCATCTCAATGATCAATCATGTTTTACAGGTATGTGACTCTCAAGTGGCGGAGTCACAAATTTTCATTTCTAGACTTTGTGTGGCTTTCGATGAGGTTTTAAAGGATGCGAGAATTGTTGATTAAAGAACTGCCTATATTAAGTCCAGTGAAATTGTCAACTCCCAGAAGGTTGCTAAAAAGTGTAAAGATTGTCAGGTGGTGTTGGCAAGGAAAGTTGAAGAGATTAAAAAGGATTTTAATGTTTTGATCAACTACGGATTACCTCCCCTTTTCTCCCCAGAAGGGAATGTGCAAACAATGGAGAAAATTATAGAGGATATCAAACACAAGGACCAAACTATTGTTAAACTCCCAAGTACAAGTACGGTGCACACTGTTGATGAGGTTGAGCGTGATATTTTTTCCCTTTCTCACCTTTATCATTACCTCAGAGTAATTACTGCAAGATGGGGGGTTATGTCTTTCAAAGAAGTTTTCTAGCTCAATCAAGGCTACAGGCTCATCTTCGGTATGTCTTTACCAATTGAAGAAGAATGGCAGGTGCAACACTCCTCCTTCCTCAAACTTCAAGAACTTCCAAAGAGTTGGGTTCGTACCTCCACAAGTGAAGGCCCCAGTGAGTCACCAGAACTGTGAAGTGGTTTTCCTTATCATTTCCCTAGACTTCTAGTTTTCGGCTTCATTTTTTTATTGTGGAAGTGTTCGGGATAATGTAAGTCCAGTAGGGAACACGAGAAATGCACCACAAGGTGCCTGCATGGCTTTCCCTTATCGTTTTCTTCTTAGAGGAGCGCCCAAGACATGTGTCGGGATGACAAAAAGTTGTTGCAAAAAAAATTCTTCGGAAGGCATAAGTTCCCGACCGTGTGACGTGTCATCTTTCTATCAAAGAAGGGGGCTATATCTTTTAAAATAATATCTTTTAAAAGTTGACAGAACTTGTTGGTATTCTTAAAATAGAAGCTTCCAGTCGATGCTTCGAGATGATGTGATTAGCCAGTGAGATTCTTTTGTTGAACTATTGTTCTTAAGATTTGATCAAGTATAGGCCTCTCTCTTTAAAATATCTAAAAGATATTAATGCAGTAGCTGGGGAATTAATGCAAAATATCTTTTGTGGCCTAACAAATGGTTTACAAATTAGATCATGTGCTATCAACTGTCAACACTTGGCAGTAATTACTTCTAGACTGAGGCGGTGTTTTATTTCATCAACAACTATAAAAAGGGGGTGACAACACAAAAGGAAGGGAGGATTTTTCTAGGAGGAACTTTTTTGTTAAAAGAAGTGTTTCTTTTTAGTTTTCTTAAAGTTTCAAGAACTATTTTTAGAAGCAAGTTATAGAGCTACTTTATTCTAGAAAATTATATCTATTAAGGTTTAAACTATTGTCAGATTGGCATCCAACCTTTGTTTCAAAGTTCGGTTTTAATTAAAGTACAAACTATTGAGGGGAGTTTATTGAGTCTGTGCATGTATGGCCTTTTTCAAGTTTGCTTTCTTTATATTGTCATCTTGAATGAAACACTATGTCTTGCAAGCTATATTTTGATAGTTTAAATAGCGGATTTCTATGCTTTATGCTTGTGTAGTGGAATAGTAGTTTGGGAGAGTCGAACTATGTCATTGGATTTTTTCTATTCTTCTGAAAGTTGTTATTGTGTTGTACTATGCTGTATTGGGAGACAAAGTTCTTATAATTTCTAAGTTACTAATCTTTTACTCTAAGGAATCTTTACGTTTGATTGGACTTCAATGAACACTGTCTGCTAAAAGATTTTAATGTATGCACTGTGCTTAAAGTTAGCCTTTGTTGTTTCTTCTCTTTCCAAAAAGGAGGGGTTGTGGCGTTCTGTGTCCTTTATATCAATCATAGGAATAAATTGGGTTTGAAATGTTGTAAAAGCTTTGGCGCATCACCTTTTATGTTTTATATTTACATCTCTCTTCTCCCTTATCTCAAAACCCCAAAAGAAGAGTCGACTTTCTATAAAAAAACCCGAAGGTATTCAGTGAGACGCAAATTATCCCCCACTCGCTGAATTTTCCATAAGACTATAGGAGAGGCACAAGCTTTGATGATCAACAGTTACAATAAAGAAAATTTTCTTTGTAAACTTGTAGCATCACAATCCATCACAACAAAGCTAAAGCTAGAAACCTTTTTTACACACTTGTACATCCCTTTTTTCCAAAGGTAACAAACTTATTATACAAGATTCCCTAGTGAGGAATATAGAAAACTCATTACAAATTCCATTTACACTCTTTGATGAACACATCAATAGATCAATGATTCCTACCTCACAAGGTGGTTGAAGCAATAAGTCTACTTTATCATCCTTCCCTTAACAAGCATCATATCTCTCACCCAAAATTTAGGGTTTTTACTATATAAATAGATTTTTATTTGATGCCCTCACCTTCATAAATGATCAAACATAAATTAGTTGGCTAGCCCTATTTTGTTAAAAAAATTGTTTTATTTTTTAATATTTTAAAAATATTTTCAATATATGGATTTTCCTTAGCTCAATGATCAAACATAAATTAGTTGGCTAGCCCTATTTTTTTTTAAAAAATTATTTTATTTTTTAATATTTCAAAAATATTTTCAATATATGGATTTAATCTTTTATTTCATTAGAAAATCTATAATATACATTGAGATAAAATTCTACAATCCTTATGCTTATAATATATATTCACAAACTAGTTATTCAAAATAATCATTTCCAAGGCAACCATACAATCAAGGAGGTAATAATTTTGATATAATACATGTCAAGAAACTATAGCTAAAAAATTAAATGAGTAAGATGAAAAATTGAATGAATCAAGAGTGATTGGATGAATATCCAAATGTTAAAAAATGGAATTGCAACAAAACAAAGTAAGCCAATATAGCCAACATGGAATGCGACTTTGATTAATAGAGTAAGAATTATAATTCTAAACACATGATCAACAGATATAACACATTAAAAAACCATGTTCACATGCATCTTATCTCTATACATTTTTCTATGCTAATGTGACCATGTTCTCCTCCATGATGCTCTCCACTAATAGGGTTAAACCTCACACACATATCGAAGTGAAAAATGATACATTAGTTGACATGCTACACATATAAAGTTAACATTTTATGAAGCATATAAACATAAAAAAATTTATTGTAGAACATTGATATAAAATTGCTAATGTCAAATAGGCATTAACATATCTAGGTTGCTGATTCCTCTACTTCTTTTAGAAGGAAAAATGTTTCTTTTGAGGAACCCCTCAAATTTTGATTTCTAACGATAATTTTGGTTCTTGGTCCCCATTCCCTAATGTCACCCCTGGGGAATCTCCTATCAACTCTCCTCTGCATCATAACATCTCTACTAGCCCCTTCCCTCTCCTTGAAACAAGGAGATGCATACTCAGGCCACAATTGAATATCCCTCGACCTCTCAAAACCCTTAATGCAAGAATTGTGTTTCTCTGTGCAACAAAGTTAAAGATCTATGCAAATCTATATAAACATCCAAAATAACATTCTTAAATGGTAACTTGCACAATTTCTTATAGACAAGAAGAAGATCCAAAATTGTCTATTATTATGAAGAACGCTAGGGATTGACCTAGAGAGGAGGTGGATGAGGAACACTAGAATTGGTGATAGGTATGAATGAGATTTTTGAAAAATGGACCAAGCTAGAAAATGATGTTGGGGAATTAAAGGAGGTTATCAGGTCGATGGAGGATTGCATGAATTTGAAAAAGGAGGTTACTAGTCTTCAAAGAAACTAGAATATTATGTTTAATATGCAGGAAATTATTGATTATAGAAAATAGACTATTAAGAATATGGCAGTTACCATTCAAGTGTTTCAACAAGAGATAAATTAAATTCATGCTAAAAGAGAAAGGGATGAAGTTCCATTAATAGATCCCCCTTCTAGCTCCAATAATAAAGGTAAATCAAAAGAGAATGTCATGCTTTCCACCATGGATAAAATTAAAGAAAAACTCCCAATATCCTTTCTTTTGAGGAAAAGCTAGAGTTCCTTACCAAGGAGTGGCAAGCCATAAAAGGTCTTCACCTTCTAGGTGACTAGTAACTACTTTGTTCAGGTTGTTGGTCTTTGGCTAGTCTTATTTGTGTTGCTACAGGTTGCTGGTCCTTTTCTCTTAGTTTTTGTTTCTTTTGTTTTTTATTGTCTCACTCCTTGTGATACCCCTCTATATTGCCTCTATGGTATTTTTGTGAATAGATTTATCCCCTTCCCACTTAATCTTATCAAAACATAGCTAGTTGTCATAAAATTGTATAAAAACACCCAAAAATTTAAAGAATTCTTAAGAATTACATAATAAAAGAAAAATATTCTATTACATCAAATATCAACAATTGTATAGGTCTAATAAAAATTATTGCATGCCAAATATTGATTATTTAATTAATCCAATAATGGGATATTACAAGTGAGAATCTCTTATCTCTCAAAAGTGTGGATGAATGTATTTTTGATAATCCTTAATGTGTCATTTGAGACATCAACATAAATGTCTCTAAAAATTCTCATATAATCTAATGATATGTAATCCATGTATTATGTGATTTTGGCCATTTTTTCATACAAACCCTCCTCATAAACTCCATAGTTGGCTCTATAACAATCACAAAATGTCATGAAAGAATCTAAAGACTGGGATCCACTAGCTTCTAATTTGGATGAGATGAGAGATTTATTGGTGTAAATTCACCATGTTTATGAGTCCTCCCTTACCTTGCCTAATACATGATGAAAAAGATATGTAGTCCATGCATATATCGAAGTATACCTTCATATATAATTATTTACAAAATAGGGTTACCTCATCCTTTTGGGGTCATGTATAGTGCCACCAACTAATGGAGATAAATTAGAGGAATCACAATAGGGTCTTCACACCTAATAACATGATAATCCCTAACATTAGGCCTACCACTATAAAATATGTATATATCTTGAACTTGTATGGTGGTCACTCATGAAGAACTATCTATATATATGGCAGTGCTCCTAACACTATATAATAGTGACTTATTAAATAGTTTAATGTTATAGTAGTCATAAGGATTGAATGATTAAATTGTATCAACCATACATTAAATCTCCTCTTTAATTAAAATTAGGGTTAAAATATTTTAAATGTTTGGTGTGTTCAAGGGTTTAATCTAAATATATTAAAGCAAGCTAATGTTTCTAAATGATTTTTTCTCATTATATTAAAATAAGTAAAAATTAATTATTATTTTAAAAATAAAAAAATTGTTACATCTAATTTTAATTAAAAAATCTCTTTTAAATTTTAATTTTAATTTATAAGACCAAATAAATTATAATTTTATTCTCTTTGAAATATAGGCTAATTATCTGTGGTATCAGATGGCCTATCATGCTAGCATCACCAATCACATGAAAAATGTTTACAAGAGACATTACATTTTATAAGGGAGCTACCAGATCACGTGAAAAATGTTTACTAGATGTACTACAGTTTATAGAGGGGCTACCAGATTCCTGCAGTCTAAAAAAAAAAGAAGACTAATTATTAAGAAAATAAAAATAAAAATCATGAATATTAATTATATTCAAATTTGACAATACCATTCGATATAAGACTAATCTTAACTCAAAAATTATATAATTATTATATAACATAGTAATAAGTCTATAATACCAATTCCCTAATTAATAAATTGAAATAGGCACACATACCATGCAATCATCTTATGATTACACTCCTATTTACAAATATATTAAAAATCATAGATATGTGGGGTATGTGTGTATTGTCAAAGACTAAGTTATTCCTCAAATTGGTGAAGTGTTGTCAACTTCCAATTGAATCTTATCTAACATATTATCTTCTTGTCTAAAAGCTAGGAGATACAACCTCTGAATAATTATCAAGAAGAATATATAGTTTATAAACAATTCACCCTTTAACTTTCAATTCTTTGCATTTACCCAATTGATTATAAAGGTTGTACGTACAAAGAATATTTGATCATATTGGCTATGAATTCAAGTTAATATGTGGTCCCAATTAGAAATTTACTTTGAGAGAATTAATAATGTAATTCAATATTGAAATACATATTTTTTTCTACTTTAAAAATGTAATTAATTAATAATTAGTTTATTAAAATTGATGTTGTTAATTTTTTTTTTTTCTTAAATTAAATAGTTTATAAAAAAAGTATTTATAATCAAGATTTATAATATTTTATATAAATTAGATTAAAATTATATTACACATAATTTTAATGAAATAAATACTCTTAATTTTTAATATTAAATAGGTAGTTATTATTCATACTTTTTAAATAATTTAAAATAATTATATATTCTTTAAATAATTATACAATATAATGGTGAAATATCTATAAATGCAAAATACTAATATCAAATTAAATTTCTAAACTTTTATCAATAAAAATACATATATATTAAACAAAATTAAAAAATATTTTATTTTCAACATAAAAGTATTTTTCGTAATTCCAAAAGCATTAGTAAGGAATATTATCCTGGATAAAGTAAACCAATAATATTTTATTCTTTAAAAGATAATGTTGCTCCATATTTGTACAAATAGAAAAAGGTGACATATAATTGCAAATATTCAAATAACCACCAAATTAAAGAATATAATGATCATATAGATAAAAATATATAATATGAGTCATAAAACTCTCAATAATAAGATTATTTTATTAAAAAGATTGAAAAATTACATGAGGAAATCAATTATATATATATATATATATATATATATATATATATATATATATATATATATATATATATATATATATATATATATATAGATAGATATATAGATATTTTGTAGAGGAAAAAGTGTATATTTTGTGTTTATCATTTTTTTGCATTTATATTGACATTATTATAAATACAATGCTTTAACACTCTAATTTTTAATTTTGTGTATACATTCACACAATCTTAATTTCTTTATTATCTAGTAGCCTACCTTAATCTCTAATGGTTTGGATTAGACTAAAATTGCATATACCCTAGATAAAATTGAAACCTTGACCCTACCCACTAATTTAAACACATTTTCTTACTTTCTCAAACTAATACTTCCAAACTATTACTCATCATCTTATTCATCAAATATTTTGAATTAAGCACCTATAATCTTGTATTTAAAGACAAGAATTAAGGCATTAATTATCATCAAAGAGAATTTTGATATAATCAAACAAGGATTGATTCATCTAAAGAAAAATAGTCTATTAAGAGCATTTCTACACTTTTACATCACAAATACTACACAAAGCATTTACATCTTTTGTATTATGTTTCTTCAATTATTTAAAATCAACAAAGGTGTTTGATTCAATATGAAGGAAGTTTCATACTTATCTATGTTTATAACAAATCTTAAAGGTGTTTTGTATCAATTTATTTGTCTTGGACATAGGTACAAGCAAAGATGAATAAGATTAAATAAATTTACAAAAGAGGATGTAATGGCATGTAGACGAAGTAAAGATTAAATTGTGGGTGAAATCTTATCTAGAATAGATTTAGATTTATGGTACAACTCCATCATAATTTAACAAATACATACAATTTTAATATTGCAGTATGATAAATTGAATATGATATATAGTAGAATCTCTATCATCAACTATCATAATTTAACAAAAGGCTAAGTAAAACTCTAACTCTGTTTTATATTTATCAATTCAAACTTATTCTAAAATATATCTAATTAATATTTTGCCACTTAAGAATTAAATTAGATCATAAATTACAATAGTGTGTTTTATCAACTTACAATTATATTTTTTAAATAGTGGTGGAAAATAATACGTGTGTTACTGGAAGGTGGAGAGATTTACACCATATAAAATAATAAGTATTCTAAAACATATCATTTAATTTTTAAATTAATAAACCTTTTGAAAAAAGACATACTTATTGTATGTCATTAGAAAATTTTAAAAAATCTATTGGAGATGGAAAATAAATTAAGATAATTAATTAAATTATAATAATAAATAAATATAACTTATGATAAAAATGGAGATTAACAATATTAATTATTAATTTAATTTAAAAAATTAAAAAGTAAATCTTTATTAGATATCAAAGGTGTAAAAGTAATGTTGAAGACATTTAATTTACCATAATACTGGATTTTAGGGCTTGTTCAAATGGGTGAATTAGAATCAACAACTATGTGCAACTACACTTTGGCTAATCTACATGGATGTAAACCCAATCTTCACAAGTGTATATTTGAACTTTATGGATGATATTGACCTTAAAATTTGTAAAAAGGGTCTAGTAGACTAATTATTGTCGGAATTCGTTTACATCAAAATTCTAATATCAAAATATGTGTATGGACTATTAGAATTTAGGAATGCCTTATAGGAATATAAAGAATTATGAGGGTTATGAATTCTCTTTAACTAGACCCCTAGTGGGATTATTTTAAAGCTTTGAGTGAAAGATTCAAATATAGCAAGTAATTGCATAAGATAATTAAGATTATGTATGTTGATATAATGTTTTGATTATTTTGCTAAAATTATCTTATAATTTTTTTATGACAAGTTCTTCCATATTATTATAATAACTAAATGAGTGAATGAATGTCGTTAAATACAAAAATCAAGAAAAAAAAATTCTAACCTAGATTATCTCATTATGGCTAATAGAACATAATTATTTAATATTTTAATATTACACATTTGGGGTTTCAAATATGCAAGACTATAGTAGTGACCTAGACCAAGTTTACGCTTACAAAACTTCTATAAGGTCTTGAATGAGGAATCTATGGATCAAGACTAAATATTTGAGGATGTGTGACAATCTATATATGAGATTGTTATGGGACAAATTAATGCAATAATATGCCACTTATAAACTTGTTATTAAAATTGGGACTAATCAAAGTGAGCCCAAAACATAAAAGAAAATGACATGGGTATGATGTTTTCATTGTTAAATTTTCCCCCACTTTTATGTGTGCATGTAACTATTAGATGAATTGTAACGCCCGCCGTGCAAGCCCCAAAGAACAAACAAATAAAGAACACAATATTTTTTTTTTAAAGAAAGATAAATAACCAACATACCAAATATTAAATGATCATATGCATACTCATATACTTCATTGCATTATAACACAAATAACATAATCAACTACGTTCTTTGGGGCACACGAGATCACATTGAAAAAGACATTGCTACGCATCAACTCATAAGATCTCAAAACGAACTAATAATGACAACATTAGATATGAATAAATACATAGATTCCATCACAAGATAAAACCATGAGAAATTACATAGCCAAACAAAGATACAAAGTTGATAACTACATTACAACATCTTTCAAATTTTACATCATATCAGTATAGTTACAACATGAATCCCAATCATGTGGGATGAATACAATATACAAGATTATCAAAATGTAAAGAGATCAACTGGAACAAATCTTCAACTGGGAGAGACTGAGCCAACAAACGCTGATGGGGAACCCAATGGTGTGCAGAGCATGTTCCACCCGACCACCCCCGTGCTAAGAGGTGACAGAGAAGTAACTCCGACCAAGACTGCCAACTGACCCAAAACTGACGTACAAGCATACAAAAAGTACCAACATAGAGCCATAACACCATACTCCAAATCACAATGAAACAACAATAACATCATATAATAATGCCATAAGAGTACAAGATCATGAATACCAATGAGATCATATAAAACCACAAAGTACACCAAAGAGGTATCAAGAAAATAAATCATAAATTAATTTAAATCCATTTAACAACAATCCAAATCAACTCCCATAACCCTATTTCCAGAGGAACACAATAAAGTAAAACACATGGGCAACTAGGGAAGAGTGTCATCGCATAGTCCTACATGGGCTGTCCTGTGCTCTTCCTCCCAATTAGAGGTGTCGGTCCCATCTATGGCTGTCCTGTGCCCTTCCTCCAAACTAGAGGCGCCGGTCCATAGGGTGACTAATGCGGAGCCATAAACCTCTCGTAATGACGAGGTCACGACCTTGCCGACCACGGCCTTCTTAGCCTTCCATTAGTCTACAGAAGCACTAATGAAGACGAGGCATCCATATTTTAAATCTTGTAATGATGTTACTACCCAACCCTCCTAAGTTAATTATTAGGTTTTCACTTGATTACTAACTCACTCGTGGGTTATCCTGAGCCCTTCCCCTTAAACGGGGCACCGGCCCCCATGAGGAGCCACTCTCCCTAGAGACCCCACATAAAAAACCAAAAAGTAACAGAGGTTGTACCATTCCAATCATGAACATCGAATACAACAAAATCAATACACGAGGAATAACCCATCTCGCAAATTAAATACCATAATCAAAATCTCAAAACTCGGTACACCCCACTCGTAATACCTAACTTCACAGAAACTCAAGATAAAGAGATATAAATTCAACAAAATCATAATCCTCTGGAAAACTAAAAAGGTTAACACAAACGGGTTCCCACATCAATGAACTAACAATGTCCCGAACCCAACAATTCAACAAGACTCAATTTCAAGAATAAAAATAAAAGAAATAACTTATTTAATTCCATACTAGATTCCATAATAAATTCCATTCCTAAAATATATTCACACTAAAACTAGGAATAAATAAACAATGCTGTCATATATTCATAAATTGATTTCTCTACTAAATTATCCTCTCAAAGTTGTAATTTAACAAATCAATAACAAAAGAACAGATTTCTTTCTATTTTATTATTTCTACTATAACCAGATTTTGCTTTATTTTAACCAGAAAAAGAAACAAAATATTTACTGACTAAAGTAAATGGTTACAACAACAGTTAAATCAGTGCAATCTGAATAAATGAGTTAATAAGTATATATACAAATATATATATATATATATACGTACATATATATATATATATATATATATATATATATATATATATATATATTTATAAAAGTAAATTTTGCACAGTGAATAAAAATCAAAATTCGCATTTTACAAACTTAATATATATAAATTTGAATGGGAAACTTTAACCCATAAATTGGCATGGGAATAAACGTCGCCCGGCCATGGGCAGTCTACGGACTGCCATGGACAGTCCGCAGACTATCACACGGTACTGGCTGGCGGGGTGGAGGGTACGGCCGAGGCCGAACCCCCACACAGCCAAAATATATAATATCAACACTTAAATCTATGAACAGTGCCGACGGGGAATAAAATAACAAGTTTCAATAAATTTTAATTTTCATTCAATATTTTAACATATATATAAATATATGTGTATATATATATTTATATATTTATATATATATTTATATATATATATCTAATATATATATATACACATATATATATACATACATATATACAAGAATCTGAACATTTCGAAATCAGGGAAAATAATCACTGTTCTCTGAACAAGAGAAATATTTTGTAACATACATGCATATCAAAAAATATCATAATCCCAGAAATTCATTGGAAGGAAATTGTTCTTTAACATATATATATTATTTTTAAAGACGAAACACCAGAAATACTGCCCATTTCTAGATTTCAAGCAAAACCCCCTTTCAATAAACAACAGCCCAGAACCCCACAAAAATTCTATTTTGACAAATAACAATCCCAATCCCTAATTAAATTTTCATTGATGAAATAATAACCCCAATAAATTTTCTTTCACAATATTTGATTTCCAACCCCAGATGAAAATTTCATACACAGAAACAATTTCCATTTTATTTGATGCTACATGAAATAAATAATTAAAATGAAAAGAACCTGGCGTCCTGCGTTTGAAGAAGATCTATAGAAGTTTAATTCCTCTCATAGAACCAATTCCTCGCTGCCGATTGTTCCCAATCCCCCAAATTCTCCTTCAAATCCAATCTTCTTCTTTTATGATTTTTCCAGAAAATAGAACAAGAATACAGTGTTGAAAATAATTTTTCTCCAGAATTCCAACAACTCCCCTCAAACAAAGAAAACCTCTTATTAAAATCCATGTCCAGGAACCCTTTCAATTCCCTCTTCCCGTGAATACCAGAGGTCACATTTCAAGAAATAAATCAAAATAATATTTCATCCTTAATTCCTGTTGTTGCCTTTTCATGTATTTATATTTCATTTACTTTTATCATGCATCTTGATTAAAAATAAATTTAACTCCACAAAAATGAACTTTTATTTATATATATATATATATATATATATATATATATATATATATATATATATATATTCATCATCTCCACAAAACTTTGTTAAATAATTACTTTTATATTAAAATAATTAAAATTAACCATTTATAGGATTCAAAATAAATGTAATATTTTTACCACTATTACGAATATTTAACCATTGCTTTATTTGTTTATTATTTTATGGTTTTATTTTATTAATTGCTTAATTATTTAAATCACAACATAAAACCATACACCACATTAAATAAATCATAAAATCACAACGACATACAAAGACCAATGCTACAACACAAATGAATATGACCAAGACGCACAAACCAAGAAGGTACAAGACTGTTGACACCTTGGAACGGAGTTACTTCCATGTCACCTTTATTCAACTTTCTGTCGTTGGGTTGGTTCAATGCTCGCCCAGACCTATCGAAATAGGTGGAATCAAGTCTTACTCCTGCAAAGTCTGCATCCAACAAACTGATATACAATATACATACATAAAAGCAATTACAAAGCATTGTGAGAAGGATTTGCAGTGTAACAGGGCGCTCGTGAACGAGTGATGCTACTTGTCCCCTCACCAATTCATATCATCATCTAAAGCATTATAAATTTACATTAATTTGCATCATATCATAAATTACTATTCTCTAGTCTATTGCATTCCAAATAACTCCATCAAATGATCATAATAAAATGTCATCACAATATCCATGGCATCATAAGAGTATAGTAACAGTCTAAGCTACCACAACATAATATCAACAGTATCAACCAAAATCACAATGTGCCAAACAAAACCACAGAGAATGTCAAAAAAAATCAAGCAGTATCATGAGGGGTATTACATCCTCCCCCCCTAAAATACGGCTTACTCCTGGAAGCCAGTAAAAAGATAAGGATAAGAATCCCTGATACGAGAGACATCCTCCCATGTAGCTGAAGCCTCATCATTCGGGTCCCACTAAACCCGCACCTGATCAACCTCTCTGCCTCTAAGGGTAAGTCACCGACGCTGAAGCATGGCCACGGGCTCAAGTGCCAGCTGCCCGTCCTCGACCTGAAGAGCATTCCAATCCAGAACATGAGTGACATCAAGAAAATATGGTCTAAGAACAGAAACATGAAATACATCGTGGATCCGCGACAAACTGGGTGGCAAAGCTAAACGGTAAGCAACAGGTCCAATCCGCTCCAACACCTCAAAGGGTCCAACGAAGCGAGGCGCAAGCTTCGAACCCTTTCCATAACGAATTGGGCTCTTCCCCGGGCGCACTCGAAGGAACACCCGATCACCAACTACAAACTGCCGATCAACTCTATGAGCGTCAGCATACTTCTTCTGTCTATCCTGGGCAGCAACAAGATGCTCCCGAATGCGAGACACCGACTCCTCCATATCTCTAAGCATTTCGGGCCCAAGAAGCACCCTGTCCTCCAGCCGATCCCAACTCAAAGGAGTACGACAAGGATGACCGTACAAAGCTTGAAAAGGAGCCATACCAATAGAACTATGGTACCCATTGTTATATGCAAACTCAACCAAGTACAAATAGTCCTCCCATCGTGATTGCTGATCCATGACATACATACGAAGCATATCCTCAAGCACCTGGTTAACCCTCTCAGTTTGACCATCAGTCTCAGGATGATAGGCAGAACTGAAATTCAACTTAGTTCCCAAAGACTGTTGCAAAGATGTCCACAATGCAGACGTGAATACCGGGTCTCTGTCAGAAATGATCCTCCGTGGTATCCCATGCAATCTAACTATATCATTCATGAACACCTTAGCAACGTAAGATGCCATATATGAAGATCGAACAGGGGAAAAATGAGCTATCTTAGTCAATCTGTCAACTGTGACCATAATAGCATCATGTCATCTAGATGACATAGGCAACCCAACAATGAAATCCATGGAAATAACATCCCATTTCCATTCCAGAACAAGGTGAGGCTGTAGCAATCCTACTGGATGATGATGTTCGGCCTTCACTCTCTGACATTCAAGACATCGAGCCACAAAATCGGCGATATCCAGCTTCATTCCTGACCAAAAATAAAGCGACCAAAGATCAGCATGCATTTTCTTAACTCTCGGATGTGCCGTGTAAGGTGCCCGATGACCTTCTATCAAAATCAGGGTACGAAGACCCTCAAAAGGAGGTACATACAACCGTTCAGAGAAACGCAAAGCACCATCCGAATCCAATGAATAACAAGCAAATTTCCCTTCCAAAGCTCTACCTGATTCTACCTCAACTTTCACCTCTGAATACCAACTATCTGAAGGAAGGGCTACGAGTATTTGACTCTTCAAATCCACCTCAAGAGACATTGCAGAAACCTCATGCCTACGTCGACTTAGAGCGTCAGCCACCAAATTTTCCTTACCTTGAATATACTTAACCTCAAAATCATACTCACACAAAAATTCCATCCACCTTCTCTGCCTTGCATTCAAATTCGGCTGCGTGAAGATGTATTGCAAACTCTGATGATGTGTATGCAACTCAAACCGGTGCCCTAACAAAAAGTGCCTCCATCTCACAAGAGAATGAACCACTGCGGCCAATTCAAGGTCATGTGTGGGATAATTGAGTTCATGATCTTTTAATTTTTTATATTCATAGGCAATCGCTCTCCCATCCTGCATCAACACAGCTCCAAGACCCTCCAACGAGGCATCCGTACAAACCACGAAATCACCTGAAGGATCCGACACTGCCAAAATTGGAGCACTAGTCAGTTTTTCCTTAAGGGTTTGGAAAGCTAACTGACATTGCTCAGTCCAAAGAAATTTCTTTCCTTTCCTCTAAAGCGATGTGATAGGATGCGCAATCCTCGAAAAGCCCTGAACGAACCGCTGATAATATCCAGCTAAACCCATGAAACTGTGAACTTCTGAGACATTAGCGGGCACGGGCCAATCTATGATAGCCTGGATTTTAGCAGGATCAATAGAAATTCCCTCTTTAGAAATCACATGGCCTAAATACTGAACTTCAGTCTTATAAAAGTCACACTTTGCCAGATTGGCATACAACTGATTATCCCTTAAGCACTACAAAACCTGCGTTAGGTGCACCTCATGTTCCTCCATAGACTTAGAATAAATCAAAATATCATTGAGAAACATGAGGACGAACCTATCCAAGTAAGTTCGAAACACCCCATTCATTAGACTCATAAAGATTGAAGGTGCATTCGTTAACCTGAACGGCATCACTGTGAACTCATAGTGTCCGTACCGAGTACGAAATGCAGTTTTATGAATGTCAGCCTCTGCTATCCGCAACTGATGATACCCTGATTTAAGGTCGATCTTGGAAAATACCTTTGCCCCTTTTATCTGATCAAAGAGGTCATCAATCCTGGGAAGGGGATAACGATTCTTTACTGTTAGCTTGTTCAATTGTCGATAATCAATACAAAGATGGAGAGACCCATCCTTCTTTTTGACAAAGATCACTGGTGCTCCCCAAGGGGATACACTAGGGTGGATAAACCCCTTAGCTAACAATTCTTCCAACTACAGACGAAGCTCTTGGAGCTCCTGCGTGGTCATCCTGTAAGGAGCCCAAGAGATAGGCTCAACCCCAGGCACTAGATCTATCCTGAAATCCACCTCTCGCTTAGGAGGCATACCTGGTATCTCACTAGAGAAAACATCAAAAAATTCTGCAAGAAGAGGGTAATCATTCAGTGACACCTCACGACTAACCTCCGACTCAAGATCACTAACCGATACTGCAAAGAGCTGACAACCCTGATGAAAACACCTTTTTAACTGCATAGCTGAGATCATTCTCAAGGAAACAGGCCTCTGAACACCCACAATTTCCACCTCTTTACCAAAATCATCCACACACCGTACTGCTTTATGGCGATAATCTATCAAAGCACGATGTGAGCTTAGCCAATCCAAGCCCAAGACTACATCATAAGAACCAAGTGGAAGAATTCTGAGGTCCACCTTAGTTGACATTGCCCCTAACTCTAACCTACAACCCTACACAAGCTTCTCAACCACAACCTTAGATCCTAAAGCTAATTCAACCTGCCACTTTTCACTTTGCTTTATTGCCCCCAGTTTACATCGCTCAACAACTAAAGGAGATATAAAAGAGTCAGATGCACCAGAATCAAAGAGTACTAAGATGTTAGACTTATGCAATAAACTTGTAGTCTTAATGACGGTGCTCTGATGATCCACCTGTCGATTATCCACTGTTGTGAAGACTCAGTGAGATCTCCCTGCGTCTCCCACTGTCGGCTCAGACATAGCTGGTTTCTGACTAAACTCTGAAGCGCTCTTCTAAGGACACATCCTAGCAATATGCCCCTACTGCCCACACGAGAAACATCCAGAACCTCAACCAAAACCTCTTCCCCCGAATGGAGCATTTGATTGCTGGAAGCTCCCACGACTAGGTGGAGACTGAAAACTCAATGCAGGTTGTTCTGAACGTGTACGGTTCTAGTTTTGATCCTTGCGAAATTGAAAGTGACCACCCTGCTGAGAAGTAGCATTCTTGTGCTTCGGTTGAGATTGCTGCTGCTGACCCCCTTTTGAAGGCCCAAAATGACTCTTAGAAGGTCCTACTGCCTATGTCTGACCCCCTTGAGAACCAACTCTAGGAGTGGGCACACTACCAATCTGCACTCCTACATGACCACCTAGTGCCAAAGCCAAGTTTTCTTCTACCAAGCGAGCCTTCTCGACAGCAACTTCCATGGTCTTAGGTTCGAAGACTCGTACACCACCACTGATACGTGCGTTCAAACCTCGAACAAAGTGCTAAACCAACATTCCTTCATCATGACTAATCCCTGCATACTGTTTCAGTTCATAGAAGCGACGTTCATACTGTTCCACTGACATTGCCATTTGCTTAAGATTGTGGAATTCATCTGCCCTGAGCTGCCTCCAATGATCTAAGAGGAAGCGAGCCCTAAACCTTTCCAAGAAAAAATCCCAAGTGACCATACTGATATCCATATGCAACTTCTGTTCCTCAAGCTGCCACCAAGTGGATGCAAAACCCTGCAAATGCATAACAGCACATCAAGCCTTGGTATTACTACCGTAGGGGTGCATTGCGAAGCATCGGCCCAAATCAATTAACCATGTTTCGGCTTCCAACGCCCCTCCAAAACCATCAAAGGTAGGTGGATGATCTCTCATTAAATCCCTCATATGGCTTGCTAATAAAGCATCTTGATCAATTGAAGTTCCCCTATGCCTTGGAGACCTTTCTCTTTCTCTCTCAACTGGCTGATCCCCATCAGGTCTAGGACCCAATCTATCAAGAAGCTCACCCAAAAGATGCTACAACTGACCATCCAACCCTGGCTATTCCGGGTTCGGTCCACCACCCGACGGATTGTTCTGAGAGTTCTGTTGCTCCTCAAACTCAGGACCGCGAGAACTTGGTGGTGAAGGACTCGGTTGGTGGGCTCCACGACCACCACCTCGGCCTCTTCCTCGGCCTCTACCTCTACCTCTACCTCTACCTCTAGGCATGCTTCTACACAACAAGACAAAGGTACACATGAGCTTAAGAGCCTAACACGCAAAGGTTGCCTAATGGACATAACTACCAAGAGACCCCAGCATGTGCAACCTTGGCTCTAATACCAAGTTGTAACGCTCACCGTGCAAGCCCCAAAGAACAAACAAATAAAGAACGCAATATTTTTTTTTAAAGAAAGATAAATAATCAACATACCAAATATTAAATGATCATATGCACACTCATATACTTCATTCCATTATAACACAAATAACATAATCAACTACGTTCTTTGGGGCACACGAGATCACATTGAAAAAGACATTGCTACGCATCAACTCATAAGATCTCAAAACGAACTAATAATGACAACATTAGATATGAATAAATACATAGATTCCATCACAAGATAAAACCATGAGAAATTACATAGCCAAACAAAGATATAAAGTTGATAACTACATTACAACATCTTTCAAATTTTACATCATATCAGTATAGTTACAACATGAATCCCAATCATGTGGGATGAATACAATATACAAGATTATCAAAATGTAAAGAGATCAACTGGAACAAATCTTTAACTGGGAGAGACTGAGCCAACGAACGCTGATGGGGAACCCAACGGTGTGCGGAGCACGTTCCACCCGACCACCCCCATGCTAGGACGTGACAGAGAAGTAACTCTGACCAAGACTGCCAACTGACCCAATACTGACGTACAAGCATACAAAAAGTACCAACATAGAGCCATAACACCATATTCCAAATTACAATGAAACAACAATAACATCATATAATAATGCCATAAGAGTACAAGCTCATGAATACCAATGAGATCATATAAAACCACAAAGTACACCAAAGAGGTATCAAGTCAATAAATCATAAATTAATTTAAATCCATTTAACAACAATCCAAATCAACTCCCATAACCCTATTTCTAGAGGAACACAATAAAGTAAAACACATGGGCAACTAGGGAAGAGTGTCATCGCATAGTCCTAAATGGGTTGTCCTGTGCTCTTCCTCCTAACTGGAGGCGCCGGTCCCATCTATGGCCATCCTGTGCCCTTCCTCCAAACTGGAGGCGCCGGTCCATAGGGTGACTAATGCGGAGCCATAAACCTCTCATAATGATGAGGTCACGACCTTGCCGACCACGGCCTTCTCAGCCTTCCATTAGTCTGCGAAAGCACTAATGAAGATGAGGCATCCATATTTTAAATCTTGTAATGATGTTACTACCCAACCCTCCTAAGTTAATTATTAGGTTTTCACTTGATTACTAACTCACTCGTGGGTTATCCTGAGCCCTTCCCCTTAAACGGGGCACCGGCCCCCACGAGGAGCCACTCTCCCTAGAGACCCCACATAAAAAACCAAAAAGTAATAGAGGTTGTAGCATTCCAATCATGAACATCGAATACAACAAAAACAATACACAAGGAATAACCCATCTCGCAAATTAAATACCATAATCAAAATCTCAAAACTCGGTACACCCCACTCGTAATACCTAACTTCACAGAAACTCAAGATAAAGAGATATAACTTCAACAAAATCATAATCCTCTGGAAAACTAAAAAGGTTAACACAAACGGGTTCCCACATCAATGAACTAACAATGTCCTGAACCCAACAATTCAACAAGACTCAATTTCAAGAATAAAAATAAAAGAAATAACTTATTTAATTCCATACTAGATTCCATAATAAATTCCATTCCTAAAATATATTCACACTAAAACCAGGAATAAATAAACAATGCTGTCATATATTCATAAATTGATTTCTCTACTAAATTATCCTCTAAAAGTTGTAATTTAACAAATCAATAACAAAAGAACAGATTTCTTTCTATTTTATTATTTCTACTATAACCAGATTTTGCTTTATTTTAACCAGAAAAAGAAACAGAATATTTACTGACTAAAGTAAATGGTTACAGCAACAGTTAAATCAGTGCAATCTGAATAAATGAGTTAATAAGTATATATACATACATATATATATATGTACGTATACATATATATATACGTACATATATATATATATATGTACATATATATATATATATATATATATATATATATATATATATATATATTTATAAAAGTAAATTTCGCATAGTGAATAAAAATCAAAATTCGCGTTTTACAAACTTAATATATATAAATTTGAATGGGAAACTTTAACCCATAAATTGGCACGGGAATAAACGTCGCCCGGCCGTGGGCAGTCTACGGACTGCTCACGACAGTTCTTTGGACTACCGTGGACAGTCCGCAAACTGTCACACGGTACCGGCTGGCGAGGTGGAGGGTACGGCCGAGGCCGAACCCCCATACAGCCAAAATATATAATATCAACACTTAAATCTATGAACAGTGCTGACGGGGAATAAAATAATGAGTTTCAATAAATTTTAATTTTCATTCAATATTTTAACATATATATAAATATATGTGTATATATATATATATTTATATATATATATCTAATATATATATATACATATATATATACAGACATATATACAAGAATCTGAACATTTCAAAATCAGGGAAAATAATCACTGTTCTCTAAACAGGAGAAAGATTTTGTAACATACATGCATATCAAAAAACATCATAATCCCAGAAATTCATTGGAAGGAAATTGTTCTTTAACATATATATATATATTATTTTTAAAGATGAAACAACATAAATACTACCCATTTCCAGATTTCAAGCAAAACCCCCTTTCAATAAACAATAGCCCAGAACCCCATAGAAATTCTATTTTGACAAATAACAATCCCAATCTCTGATTAAATTTTCATTGATGAAATAATAACCCCAATAAATTTTCTTTCACAATATTTGATTTCCAACCCCAGATGAAAATTTCATACATAGAAACAATTTCCATTTTATTTGATGCTACAGGAAATAAATAATTAAAATGAAAAGAACCTGGCGTCCTACGTTTGAAGAAGATCTGTAGAAGTTTAATTCCTCTCGCAGAACCAATTCCTCGCTGTCGATTGTTCCCAGCAACAGATCCCCCAAATTCTCCTTCAAATCCAATCTTCTTCTTTTATGATTTTTCTAGAAAACAGAACAAGAATACAGTGTTGAAAATAATTTTTCTCCAGAATTCCAACAACTCCCCTCAAACAAAGAAAACCTCTTATTAAAATCCATGTCCAGGAACCCTTTCAATTCCCTCTTCCCGTGAATACCAGAGGTCGCATTTCAAGAAATAAATCAAAATAATATTTCATCCTTAATTCCTGTTGTTGCCTTTTCATGTATTTATATTTCATTTACTTCTATCATGCATCTTGATTAAAAATAAATTTAACTCCACAAAAATAAACTTTTATTTATATATATATATATATATATTCATTATCTCCACAAAACTTTATTAAATAATTACTTTTATATTAAAATAATTAAAATCAACCATTTATAGGATTCAAAATAAATGTAATATTTTTACCACTATTACGAATATTTAACCATTGCTTTATTTGTTTATTATTTTATGGTTTTATTTTATTAATTGCTTAATTATTTAAATCACAACATAAAACCATACACCACATTAAATAAATCATAAAATCACGACATACAAAGACCAATGCTACAACACAAATGAATATGACCAAGATGCACAAACCAAGAAGGTACAAGACTGTTGACACCTTGGAACGAAGTTACTTTCATGTCACCTTTATTCAACTTCTTGTCGTTGGGTTGGTTCAATGCTCGCCCAGACCTATCGAAATAGGTGGAATCGAGTCTTATTCCTGCAAAGTTTGCATCCAACAAAGTGATATACAATATACATACATAAAATCAATTACAAAGCATTGTGAGAAGGATTTGTAGTGTAACAGGGCGCTCGTGAACGAGTGATGCTACCTGTCCCCTCACCAATTCATATCATCATCTAAAGCATTATAAATTTACATTAATTTGCATCATATCATAAATTACTATTCTCTAGTCTACTGCATTCCAAATAACTCCATCAAACGATCATAATAAAATGTCATCACAATATCCATGGCATCATAAGAGTATAGTAACAGTCTAAGCTACCACAACATAATATCAACAGTATCAACCAAAATCACAATGTGCCAAACAAAACCACAGAGAATGTCAAAAAAATTCAAGCAGTATCATGAGGGGTATTACATGAATGCATGCCAAAGGAAAACAAGAAATAAATATGAAAATGATATATTTCTTAGACATTGAAAGAATACAAATCTACACAAATTATACAAATCATTATTGTATTCTTCAAACAATGAGTGATCCATAAAAACCTATAAAACATGAAAACATGCAATATGTAGAATCTATCAAGAATTTAAAAATGAATATAATCACAACTTTTTAAAATAAGTTGTCTTTGAAAATATTCAAAGAAAAAATTAAAAAGAATAGATTCCTCCTATTGTGGAAAGTGAGAAAATTTCTAACTATACATAAAGAATCTCCACCTAGAAAATAAAATTCTAAATGACCCTAACCATGGAATTAATATTTTCCTTTGTAGATAGTTTAATAAAACCTCTTTTCAAGGCGAGAATGACTATGACCATCTCAATTATCAAAATAAATTACAAAGGAACATTAGTGAAATATATTTCCCCTTCCAATTAGTTGCATACAAAGAATACAAAATAATAAAATAAATGAGAAAAATATTTGTTAAAAACAAACAATAGGGTAAAATATGTCATCATAAGCTAAACATGAAAGTAAATAAAGAATATGTGATCATGAAAGTATCTAGAATTTCATGAAATAGATAAGATTCCTCCCATTGTTCTATCCAATAAAGTCAAATAATCATAAAAGTCAAACTAGTAGAATGTAAGAGATAACATGACAAGGATCATAATATGTAATTTTGTAAGATGTAAATATGATAAGGATAATACAAATTAGAAAATATTGGAACATAAATAGTAACATATGGAACCACAAGTAGCAAACATAGAACATAGGAGGTATTGATTCTAACAAATGGCATATGAAAGCATAGGAGACAAGGAAAATTTACAAAAATATAACACCTAAATATCATAAAAATGTAACATGGATAATCATATAACATAGGAACTA
Organism: Sequoia sempervirens; assembly: GCA_007258455.2. Lineage (NCBI taxonomy): Eukaryota > Viridiplantae > Streptophyta > Pinopsida > Cupressales > Cupressaceae > Sequoia > Sequoia sempervirens. The sequence continues at coordinate 30,244,430 of VDFB02049217.1, read as the reverse complement.
AAGGAAGTATATAATATTCATAAAATTATGCTCCAAATGAGGGAAATGAAGCATATATAGAAGTTGAAATGAGAATAGGAGAAACACAAAAAATATGGCACAACCAAGCCTCATGTATAAGGACACATAAGAGAAGTAATAAATAGGTATATATAAATAAGGTGAAAGAATGCTAGAAAATATAATTTAAAAATTGAAATCGATACTTGTCCTAATAACGATCACTAGAGAAGGAATGTCAGAACACTTATCATGAAATGGGGCTTTTGAAATTCATTTCTCTTATTCTTTTCTTGCTTCATTGACATAAGAGAAAATTATGCATCATAAGGATCATTAGAAGGAATGCAAATACCATGAATTTTATGCTTAGGTGGCATAGGATAATCAAATTGATCCTATTTAATTCTTTTATCACCAAATTTCTTTTTTGTATTCTCCCTTTTTTCTTTTAAGTTAAAATTATATCAATTATATACATCATATTTTCATTCACAAATTTTTTTATATATCTAAACAGATGTATTCCATACAAAATGACTCATTATCTAATGTCTTAGAGTAAGCTCTATGAACTTTGACTACATTTCCATCATGTACAAATCTGACACATTGATATAAAAATAAATAACTACTTTTGTATTTCTCAATTTATGGTTTATCAAGTAATACACCAAATTTATTCAAAAATTATATGTCATAACTTTAGTAATGATTTATGGCCAAATATTAAATGTAAAGAAATACAACTCAAAGTTTTGATCAAAATTTAATTATTCATCTTAAATGTGTTGGTGTGAATAAGTTATTTTACCTAACTAGTTCACCTAGTAGTTCTAATTCACGTGTTAAATTTACTTAGGTCCTAAGAATATTTCTAGAAGTCTTATTTGGCATTAGATATTATCATATATTATGTCATTTACTTCTTGTCCTATTTCATTTAATATTATTTGTCTCATGTCATAGGATTAAGAAATTTGTCATTATCTTGTCTAATCCTATGTCTCGCCTTGGCTATATAACCAAGGGGTTCTCATTTGTGAATCTATTGTATTGCATTGTATATTGCATGTATTGCATATTGATCATATTTTATCTAATATTATTTTGTGTCCATTATTACAAATATATTCTCTTTCTTTTCTCTCTGCTAGAAGTTTATTTTTGGTTTTGCAAGTGACCCTAAGAGCTTGAGTCCTCAAGTGCCTCTAACATGGTATTACAGATTTGGATCTACAAATCCTCTTCTTAGATTTGAGAGTGATTTAGACTTGAGATTTTTATATGGTGAAAATCTTGGCAAACCTTGAAAAGTTGAGTATTCCTTCTCTTACATCAAATGATGATATATAAAATCAGAAAAAATTGATAGATATACCAAATTTGGGGTTTCCTTTTTTATGGCTTTGTATTGCAAGTTCATTTTGGGTCAAAATAGAACCCTCCATTGAATCCAAAGGGCAAAAAACCCTCATTTTCATATATAATTCTTCATATTTTTGTGACAAAAAAATTAGTTTTTTTTGCACAACTATCTTAAATTTGACAACCAAATGACCATCATCAAACACTATCTTAAATTTGATGGTCAATTGACCAGCATCCAATATTTTCTTAAATTTGATGACCAAAGGACCATCATTATGCGATATTCTTAAATTTGAAAACCAAATTTCTGTCATTAGAGGCCCTTTTTGGCCTCAAGATTTAATTGGTACTTTTCTTCTAGGAGCAATAAATTTTGACTCAGGTGTTAGCTTTTGGCGAACAAGATATCATCAAAAATCTAGTTATGAGAAATTTCCACTAATATAGGTCTCATTATCATATTTTTTGCAGATGAACTTTATTGATGATTGAATTCATATATTCTTTTTGAACCTTTGAGATCATAACATTTTTCCTAGATCTTTGATTTTTACAAAAAAATTGTAGCTTTGAAAAGGTATTGAGGATATCTACTATCCTATTCATGTGTTTTTTTCTAGATTCAACTCTAATTATATTTTATTTATATTTAATCATATTTTCATTATGGTTGATAACTTGGACATACTAACACCTTGAGAAGTTTTGTCCTTTTGGGAAGGCTTCATTTTCAATCTAGATTATATTAGTAAATCTTGATTTTAGTTTGAGTATATCATTCTAAGATATTTTTATATCTTTCCATATTTGGTTCATCTTGGAATTGTAAACTTTGGAAATCTTTGTGGAATTGTAATCACGCTACATATAAATTTTCAAATCATACTCTTAGGGGGATTCTTAATTAAGTGGTTTGGGGGGTCTCTTGGTTCATTTTTTGATATGGTTGCTAGTGCTCTTCTTTTCCATGGATCATTCTAAGGTTTCATTTCTAACACCATACAACTATTCATCTTTTTATCAACATGCATGGAATGTCCTAATGAATCAAAGGCACTCTCTATATGTTTAGAATAAGGTACTTGAACCTAAATATGACAATAAAAACATAAAATAGATGATTTAACATACAAAAGTTATTGGATATATTTGTAACTTAGTATCTCAAGATCTATTGTTTCAAATTGAATCATGTAAGGACTCTCATGAAGCTTGGAACAAAATGAAAAAATTGTATGGTATTGTAGATGAAGTCAAAGACTATCAAATTGATAATAAATTGATGAGCCTTGATCCCGAGAACTTTAAAAACATCCAGGATTATATCACTAAGGCTAATGATCTAAGAGAGCAATATAAAGCATGTGAAATTGATGAAAAGGACATTTAGTTGGTCTATAATGCATTGAAAAACTTGGTCCTGATTATGCAACTTTTGTTTATAGATTTCATACTCATAGGTGAATTGTGGAGTCTACATATATTATACCTTCATTTGCAACCTTTTTGTTATGTCAATACATGAGCAACATAAGATTCTTTCTATGGGTCTCAAAAAGTCACTTCAATCTTATGCAATTTTGGTTAGTCAAGTGAAAGAGTCAGAACAATTCGGTGATAAATAGAAGAAATTAAATAATAATCCATATTTAAATCAAGCACAAAATAAATCCTCTTCTAAAGAGAAACCATCTAATAAGAAGAAGGTTGCTTTTTCATACTAGAAGATTGGACATGAAGAATATTCTTGTTATAAGAAGGATATTTATGAATTGGAACATCTTAAATAGAATCAAATTGATCTACCTTCTAGAATGTCTAAGTCACCTTCTTCAAAAAAAAAATCTAACAATGAAAAAGGTCATGCTAATTTTCTTACTACATTAGGTAAAAATAAAGGACAAGCTCATTGTGCTTCTATATGTCTTGGATCAAGGAGATTGCTTCCAAATTTAGGAGCATCTCACCATATGGTATCTTCAATGTCTATATTCTCTTCTTTTGAGCCTTTTATATGTCACCTACTTTAATGGGAAACAAAAAATACATTAATAGATTGAGGAATGGATCTATTGATATTAGGGAGGGCACTTTCAGTGATGTTTTGTGTGTACCTCATTTTTCAAATAATCTTCTTTCCATCTATTAGATTACCCATGGTGGAGCATGGAAGATTATGGAATTCATTCCTGATTTAGTTATCATTAGAGACTTGGAGAGTACAAAGGTTATTGCTACCTAGATGGTTGATCATGCATCTTAGTTATAAACCTTTGCAAATTTTTATTTTGATGATGGATTTGATCCTTGAGCTATTGATTACACTTCTAGTGTAGACCATGATTTTGAGGAGAATTTTGGCTACTTGAACTTGAGTTCTCTCACATGTGATCTATTTATTGATCCTTTCATTCCATCTCTTCCATCTTCTATTCCATTTGATGATTCATGTGTTGCCACAATTTTTCCTGCTTTCAATTTAGTGTAATAGGATATACATTTTATTCTAGGTACTACTACTTGGGATGAATACTTGATAGGCATTGTAGGTTTTTTTGTAGCGTCCCATATTTCAAATTTAGGAGACACTATTGATTTATTGCATCTTCTTTTTGATGAAACTTATTCTTCTTCAATTATTATGAGGGCAAACTCTAACCATCTTGTTCATTTTCTACATGATCATTCTTCACAGTTTAATATGAGTGTGGAATCTTTGAGTATCATTTGGAGGAGGCTTCGTTGTCTACAAAGGAGATTATTTATCTTTGTATTGTGTTCTAAAATAATCTCTACTAGATTTTGCAATATCATCTTCTTTAATGTGACCTAGAATGTCTGTTTGGAGTATGAAATATTTTAGCATCGACATGGGGACAATTGAGTAGAATTCAGAGGCATCACTCATCATATTTCTTACCTCATCTTCCTTTCATGAATGGGAAGAAATTTTTCATACCATTTTGGTTTTGTTTCTTCCTAAGTGTAGGAATGTTGTTTGATGAGACTGGATCATCTTCAACATTCAATGTTGAGTGTCTACTATCATTGAAGGAGACTCTACATTGAGGGGGCCTTACATGGTCCCTCTTCTTCTCTCTTATGGGGGTATTTTTACCTCACATGGGCTTTTTCCTTCTCATTATTCATTTATATTTTTTTTTATCTCTCTTTTAGGGAGGAATTTTGTCCCACTGGGTTTTCTTATTTTCTTTGTTTGTGAGTGATTGCATTTTTACATGGGTACCTAACATGGCCTAGTAGCCATGCCTCATTTTTGGATCATTTGTACTAGTTTTTTCTTCCCTAGGTTACACTTAAGGGTGGGTGTTGGTGTGAATAAGGTATTTTACTTAACCAGTTCACCCAGTAGGTCCTATTCACATGTTAAGTTTACTTAGGCCTTAGGAATCTTTCTAGAAGTCTTAGTTAGCATTAGATCTTATCTTATATTATGTCGTTTATTTCTTGTTCCCTAGGTTATTTACTATTATTTGTCTCATGTCCTAGATTAAGACACTTGTCATGATCTTGTATAATCCTATGTCTCACCTTGGCTATATAAACAAGGGGATCTTATTTGTAAATCCATTGTACTGTATTTCATATCGATCACATTTAATGTAATATTATTTTGCATCCATTATTTCAAATTTATGCTCTTTATTTTATCTCTTGTAGAAGGTTATTTTTGGTTTTATAGGTGATCCTGGAGTTAGAGTCCTTGAGTGAATATAACAAAATTATATTCCTTAATATTGATTATTGATTCTTAATATGACTATCAAGTAAGTGCTCCCCAATAAATATGTTATATAAACAATGCCATACCAATGAGAAATTAAATAGGTGAAGTACCTCAAATACTATCAAGAGGATATATAATGGGATACAATAATTATATTGTGGTATCTCATCACTAGGAAATATATGTTTAATACAATATCATGAGAGGAGGAAGATGTAACTCTAGAATGTATAGTACCCATAAAAGTATGTTTATGTGATGATGCATGAAAATTAATGTATAATTATTTCATGGTATCCATAGCAAGAGAACCATGTTGATGAGATACATTGATATTATTATAATTATTAGGAAATAGATCATTATAAATATAAAATTTTGATTGGGGAGATTGACTAGTTGGTTTCCCCCATCATCAACACCCTTGATGTTGGGACTCAATTCTATAATTTTTTTTTTCTTAAGTTCCTTCCCTTTAGTGTCTCTTAAACATTTTAAACACACCATATGTAACTAATAAATATCATCTAAGTGGTTTTTCCATGAGGCAAATTATGCCTAAATATTGTTCTATGTCATCCCCCATGTGCTAACAATTGCAATAAATCTAAAATATTTTGAGTCTAGGGAATTTTTTGGAAAAAATATAAGTCTATGCAAGTTGTTATACTTTCAAACTTTAAAAAATTTCACTCCTATCCTGCCTTATCTAGCCCTTTAACTCTCAAATTTCATCAATCCCTTTGTATGTCCTTTTAGATTCAGACTTTTTCCCTACCCATCACCTTAGTACCTATTTTGAGGTATTCCCAACTCTGATCCCTAAAATTTTGAAGCTTTACCTTTAGGAATTTTTTTTGAGCTTTCCCCATTCCACATACCTTAATAGTATGATTTCCCAATCCCCCTCTCCCTCTCTACTCTCTATCTCACCTTTCTCTCTCTACTTCTCACTATCTCCCCTCTCCCTCTCTTTACCTATCTTTCCCTCCATCCCTCCCTCCCTCTCTCTCTACTTCTCTCTCTCAAAGGATAGAGAAATGTTGTGAGGGGGGAGAGAAAGGTGGGTAGAGAGAGGGAGTGGTAGGGAGGGAAGGAAGGAGAGGTAGGTAGAGAGAGAGGGAGAGGTGAGATAGAGAATAAATGGGAAAGGAGGGAGGGAGGGAGGGGGAGGGAGAGAGGGTTGGGACTAATAGGGATGGAAGGAGAGGTAGGGAAGGAGGGATCAAGAGGTAGGTAGAGAGAGAGAGATATATGGGAGATTAATAATAGATATGGAATGAGGGAGGTAGGGAGAGGTAGGGAGAGAGGGGGAGGAAGGGATAGGTATGTAGAGAGAGGGGAGAGAGAGAGGTGAGATAGAGAGGGAGAGAGGGAGAGGTATGTAGAGAGAGGGAGAGTATAGAGGGAGGGATGTTCGATGGGAGAGGTAGGTGGAGATATATATATATATATATAGGGAGGATCTATGGGAGAGATAGGTAGAAAGAGGTAAAGGGGATATATAAAGTAGATAGGGAAGGGGAGGGAGAGAGAATAGATAGAGATGGAGGGAGGAAGAGGTAGGTAGAGAGAGAGAGGGTGGGAGAATTAGGTAGAGAGAAGGGGGAGCTAGAGAGGGAGGGGGAGAGAGAGGGGGGAGGGAGAGTAGGAGCGAGGGAGAGGTGGGGAGGTATAGAGAGGGAGGGAAAGGCAGTTAGAAAGATGGATATGGTAGATAGAGAGAAGTGGAGAGGCGATGGGAGTGGGAGGAAGATGTAGAGAGAGGGAGGGAGAGGTAGTTAGGGAGATGGATATGGTAGATAGAGAAGTGGAGAGGGGATGAGGGTGGGAGGAAGAGGTAGAGAGATATAGATAGATAGAGAAACAAAGAGAAGGTGGGAGGGAGAGAGGTCTTGAGTTCAGGGGAGAAAGAGAGAGCAAGATAGAGAGATGTAAATAAAGGGATGGAGAGAGAGAGAGAGAGATGAGAGGATGATGTTGATTATTGAAATTTTACTGTTTGAAAAATTATAAGATCTTCCAAAACCTAGAATCTGCATTATAATTCTTTCAGAATTGAAACCATTCTTAAACATCTTATAACTATATACATGAAATATAACTTAAATTATAAGAAAATAAATATCCATATAAAAATGTCACTTATACTTAAATGTTTATGTCATGCACATATAATATGAGGTAGAGAGATATGTGAAGAGAAAGAGAGAGAGAGGGGTATTTTTGCTTCCTGGAAACACAAGTGCATTATTGCTCACTCATGCCATGTCTTTTATGTGATAAAAAGTGTTGTGGATAATTTTTTGTCTCTCATATTTTTGCACTTACCCATGCTTCTCCTTAGATTTTGAATATGAGATTGATGTATGATTGTCAAAATTTTGATCAACTAGGTCCTTAACACTCTACAAATAAATATCACTATAATAGATAGTTGTTAGGACTAGTTAATGATATATCGATGAATATGGTACGCTACACATAGTGGAAGGATAGATAAAGAAGAGTTAGGAATAGGGTAATAGGATGGACTATGCTAAGGTGATTAGATATGGGTGCAAAGAGATAGTAGGAAATAAAGAGAATTATGATTTCTTTGTGAAATTGGTTTAGGACTTGGGAAAGTAGATCATAAGGTTAGCTAGGTGGAGAAAATGGGGTCAAATAATGAATGAGGAGATGATAATAAGACACTATTAGGAGGGTATATAGGCATAGGGTGAATGAGGAGGGGATAATGGGACACGAACTATTAAGGGATAATGGGATGGGATTAGGAGGGAATAATGGAACATAGGGTGAATTAAGAGGTGTCTAGGGCTTGACTATATGAAATGAAGTGGGCTCTTGAGTTGTATAGTAGTAATGGATAAGAGTTTTGGTCAATAATGAGTGGAAGGAAAGGTTTATTATAAGGTTAAGTGTATAGGATGAAATGTGGAGGGAGATGCTATAACATAGATGCAATAAAGGGAAAAGACCAAGAGGGAATGATGGAACATAGGGTGAAATAAGAGAGGGTACAATGTGATGGGAATAGAAGGTGATGTGATGAAGGGTCCTCCCCTTTCCTATGGAATCTCACCAAAATCAAGCACAAAAAGAGAAACCAAACACAAGAAGAGAACAAATATGTTCATTTATTACTAGAATGAAATTATAGATCACATGCCATGCTTCTTACATGCATCTATAGATTGCAAATCCGAACTCACACCTTGTTCTTCACTACATGCTCTTCTAACACTCCAACCTTATCCCTGCATAGAAATTCCCTCCTGATTATATCTCTATCAAACTTTTTTTAGGTTAGCCTCATTCTTTTTTTCTCTTCATGTCGTAGTATCCATTATCGTCCAATCAACACTTGAGATCCCCAAGTAGTTATATCGTAATCAACAATTCCACTAAGTTGGCCAATAGATAGGTATTCCACAACAACGATGTGGAATACATCAAGTATCATTTTGCCACTTGTCGTACCCTAACTCATTAACTCATCGTTCGGTTACTTTCTCACCATTGTCTACTCATCGTTGGATCGTTGGGACTAACTCAAGATTTCTATCAATGAAGGAAGTCCCATCAATCAATTTACACACTATAGAAACCCATTGGGTCATCGAGGAAACAACATAGAAGGTTTCGCCAACGCAGCCCAGTCACATTGATCGAGCCATCGGGGAGACCCAGGTTGGAGTTCCACTGAAGATGTTCACCCACACTAATAGAACATACACCAAGCTCACATGTGATTGGGCCATCAGGGATACAAGGCATAACATCTTACTAATGAGAAAACTCCCCACTGATGAACCCCATTTACAACCTCCACCAACAACATTGGCCAATCGCTGGGACTAGAAGGATCGTTCTGCCAATGAAGCATACACCTGCCGATGATATACATACAGCTACTCACCAAGATATCATCCCATCGTTGGGACACCAAATGCTATCTCGCTAATAGAGAATCCTCTCACTGATGAAACTCCATGCACCATTCTCCCACTATTGTCATCGACATATCGTTGGGACTCATAGGAAGTCACATCGATGGGTCAAGGTCTTGCCGATAGAGCATGTTAGCCCTTATTAGATCTAAAATAACTCAGTGTGTTTTTGGTGATGCGGGATCACTTGTGAGCCTAGATTCTTGTACATCAGACACACTGGGTAAGATAGATGTTCCTAGAGTTGGTAAACTCAGGAACATTGGAAGGCGCATGGGACGGTAATCCCATATTTATTCTTGATCCATAGTTGCTCCTTATCCATAGGAGTCTTCCCTCCTATATTCTTCCACTCCACCGCAACTCTCAAGTCATCTTCATTTGTGTTCTCATGTTTCTTTGAACAAGTTGTTACCACTAGACCACCTCTATGCCCACCACACCCTTTTGGGCTGCTACTCCTTGTGCCTTTATTGCACTGCTGCAGTAAATCAGAATTTAATTTGCTCTTTCCTCTTGAAACTTGATCTCTGAACGGCTTCAAATTACTGCAATTACTTTGTTCCTCTTCAGCTACTTGTTGATTCTCTGCATTACAACAAACAATAGAGCCAAATTATTTTAGCTGCTTTTCCTTCCCTTTTAGAGGAATCAACATATACTACTACCCATCTTTTTGGATGGTATACACATTCCTCCTACCATCATAGATGGCTTCCTTGTCAAACTGCCATGGTCTACCCAACAACATATGACACACTTTCATAGGCATCACGTCACACAACACCTTATCTTTGTCAGAACCAATTTGAAAACTTACTAAACACTATTATCTCATAGTCATTTCATGCTCCTTTTGCAACCAACAAACTTTGTATGGACTAGGATGCTTATTCCTTTTCAAACCTAGTTTTTCCACCATTTCTTCTAAAACTAAGTTATTTGTACTACCACTATCAACAATAACCTTACAACACTTATATCTAGCCTTGCACACAGTCCAAAAGAGATTCCTTCTTTGGGATGGTTCCTCCTCCATCATCTTTGGAGTCACCAACACTCTTCTCATCATGAGAGATTCACCTTCTTCTAGGTCTACTACTTCCGACGATGCATTACACTCCTCATCTTCTTGTGCCAAGTGGTTTCTTGTCACACTCTTCTTGTTGGCCTCTTGTATTTGAACACATTTGAATTCACGATGACCAACTTCTCCACATCGGTAACATTTAAATGAAAACCCTTTGCTGCCGCTACCACATCCTCTTGCTAGTACCTCCTTTTCTTTGGTGTTTTTGCCTACTGCTTTGCTCCATTTGGTCTTGGATTCTTCCTCAATATGTTTTCCTTTATTTCTGCTTGCTTGTCCCTTCTCAGTTCCAAATCTTCCCTAAAATTTGGAATTTTTTACTTGCCTCTTCATTAATTTCTCCTTTACCTTCAATGCATAATGGTATGCTTCCTCAACTGTGGTAATCTTCAACATACTCATCTCATCTTGTATGTTAAACCTCAAGCCATTCACATACTTGGTTGTCTTTTCCCTACCAATTTCATGCCTTCCAAATCGAATAGCTAGCTTGTAAAATTCTTTTGTGTAATATTTTACACCCATATCGTTTTGTTACAAATTTTTCAATTTCTTGAACAACTCCATTTTGTAATCTCTAGGTATGATTTCCTTCTTCAAATTCATCACCATCTAGTTCCACCCCATTATTCAGGGATCTCCATCCATTTCCCATTCTTTCTGCAATCCTTTCCACCATAACACAACATGCCCTTTCAATTTTTTTGAGCTATCTTCACCCACTATGGGTTTGTAATGTCCTCCAATTTGAAGTACTCCTCTAGCTCACCAATCCAATCGATTAACTTATTTGGATTTAACATTCTAGAATAGTTTGGAAAATCCATCTTATTGCTCTTTGTTAATTTTGAAATAACTCTCAAAAATCTTGCTTGTTTGGCATCTATGGGTTGTTCTTCCTCTTCTTCCTCCTCCTCTTCTTCTTCTCTTTCATGTTCTTCACCTTCATTTTCTTCCTCATGCTCACGTTCTCTTCTTCTTTCTCTTCTTTCCCTTCTGTTACTAGCACCTACTTCTCCTTGGTTTCTAATACCTTCAATAACCATGTCACAAAATCTTTCAAGTACACCATCTTGTATGGGTCTCCCTCTTCTTCTTGCTATTCGAGGTGACATCTCTTCAAATAAAGGGTTTCAACTCTCAACTGTTTTGGATTGCACACACACCCACAACAATCCTTTCAAGCTCTACACTTTTTTCACTCTCTGCCACAACTCCTAGTGGATACTCTCCACACTCAAGACCGCCTACTCTGATACCACTTGATGAAGGGTCCTCCCCTTTCCTATAGAATCTCACCACACTCAAGCACAAAAAGAGCAACCAGACACAAGAAGAGAAAAAATATGTTCATTTATTACTAGAATGAAATTACAGATCACATGCCATCTCATGGGCTTCTTACATGCATCTGCAGATTGCAGATTTGAACTCACACCTTGCTCTTCACTACATGTTCTTCTAACACTCTAACCCCATCCTTGCACATACATTCCCTCTTGATTATATCTCTATTGAACTTTTTTTTAGGTCAGTCTTGTTCTTTCCCACTCTTCATGTCATAGTATCCATTATTATCCAATCAGCACTCGAGATCCCCAAGTAGTTATATCGTAATCAACAATTCCACCAAGTTAGCCAATATATAGGTATTCCACAATAATGATGTGGAATACATCGAGTATGATTCTGCCATGTGTCATTCCCTAACTCGTCAACTCATCTTTCAGTTACCTTTTCGCCATTTTCTCCTCATCCATGTATCATTGGAACTGACTCAAGAGTCCCACTGACAAAGGAAGTCCCACCAATCAATTTACACACTATGGAAATCCATCGGGTCATCGGGGAAACAACACAGAAGGTTCTGCCAATGCAGCCGAGTCACACTAATTGGGTCATCAGGGAGACCTAGGTCGAAGTTCCACTGAAGATGTTCACCCACACCGATAGAACATACACCAGGCTCACGTGTGATTGGGCCATTGGGGAGACAAGGCATAACATCCTGCTGATGAGACAACTCCCCACCGATGAACCCCATTTGCAACCTCCACCAACACCATCGGTCAATCGCTAGGACTAGAAGGATCATTCCACTGATGAAGCACAAACCCACCGATGACATACATACCTCTACTCACTAGGATATCATCCCATCATAGGGACACCAGATGTTGTCCCACCGATAGAGAATCCTCTCACTGATGAAACTCCACGCATTGTTCTCCCACAATTGTCATTGACATGTCATTGGGACTCGTAGGAAGTCACACCAATGGGTCAAGATATTGTCGATAGAGCATGTCAACCCTTATTAGATCTAAAATAACTCAGTTTATTTTTGGTGATGCAGGATTGCTTGTGAGTCTAGATGCTCCTGCATCATGATGATTGAACATAAGATCTAGAATAGTGGAGATTAATGGGATGGGCTAGGAGGGGATAAAAGACCATAGGGTGAAATTTTAGATATTAATGGGATGGGATGAGGGAATAAATGAACATAGGGTGAATTTAGTGAAGATAATGGGATAAGACCAAGAGGGGATTATGGAATATATGATGAAATAAGAGAGGGTAATGGTATGGGAATAGAAGTAGAGAATGGAACATAGGATGGACTAATAGAGATTAATGGGTTAATCTAGGATGAGCTAATGAAATATAGGGTGAGCTATTAGAGGTTAATAGGATGTGATTATGAAGGAATAATGAAACATAGGGTGAATTAGGAGGTTTCTAGAGTTTGAACAACTATTTGAGGTGTGTAGTAGTAATGAAAAGATACTTGGTCAATAATAAGTGGAAAGAAAATTTTTCTTGTAAGGGTGTGTGTATATGATAAAATATGGATGAAGGTAGTATTCAATATAAAGGGGTGTGTGGAAAGTTGGGCTATGTGATATAAAATGGGTAAAATGTGTGTGATCCAATAGGAATGAAAGAATGAGACTGATGTTGAATGGTAAATACATTTGGGATCACACAAAATAAAGTAAATATGCCATCCTCTAATAGATGTGGAAAAGAAGACATCAAGGTAGGTTCCTCAAAACATAAGTCATTCACATTACATGTCCTATAATCTTTATGTTTGGTTCAAATGTGTGGTGAGGAAGAGGGCTCAAGTGATAGGTTCTAGGATGGTGGAGGTAAGATATAGCTTGGTTGAAGGGATGAGGTAGAATAAAAATGAGCATGAAAGAAACTATATGGGAGATGATTTCCCACTATGATCTACCATCATAAAAAGTGACATGTGTTCCTAACAAATATGCTAGAGAAAGTGGATAGAAGAAATTTAGTGGTCATAGGGAAAACAAGGGATCTAATAGGGGATTACTAGAATCATGGGTACATAGTAGCAATGAAGACTAAGCTAGGTGATAACACAAGCCATTTGAGAATAAAGCACATGCTTTGAATTATTTACCCACTAACTATATGTGGTAACTAATTTGATTATAACCTAAAGTGTTAATAATATTTTTGAGTCTGTAGTATGAGAATTGAGACCAAAGAGAATATGCATTATGTATAGAGCAAAGACTTAAGCACTCACAATTTAAGGTCATATTTTCATGCTACTAAGAAAATATCTTCCAAGCTTGAACTAGAATTCTTTAGTTATGGCAATTTTATGATCATTCAAACTATCGAATTCTCTTGAGTATCAACTTAAATATAAAATAGGATGTAAATTTAACTCCATAATTTCAATTTCTTAATTGTACAAAGTTGTCTCATTTATTCTCCACTTCACACTCCTCCAATTTTTTTTTTGATCAATTTTTTTAATATGATGAATTTTATATCACTTTAATATAATTGGTTAAAATATTTGACAATTTTTAAAATGAAAGACAAAACATGAGGAGAATTGTTCAAGTTCTTCAAAATATGAAAATGATCACTAAAATTATCAAATTCAATTTAAAAGCATGTAATTTTAATCTTCTATGATGATGAAAGAATAAAAAAGGTGATATATTTGTTAAACAATGATTGAAATTTCTCAAAATTCTAAAAATTGTGTTTCTATGTTGGAGAAAGCATAGTTTGTAGGGTAAAATAGAGCATGTGGGTCCAAACTCATGGGATGCACATGCTTTTTCACTATTCAGTAATTCTTACTTGCAAATGAATGCACTTGCATTATAATGGATGTGAGTGCATTATAACATGATCGTGTTATTTGTTGCTTTAGATGTTTTCAACCCTCAAGATTTGGTTTTCCTTGGGCATATAACCCAAAGGGTTGGACTTCATTGTCAATGTCCAAAGACATGTTTTGTGCAAAATTTAGAAAAACACCTAAATGTTGAATGTGTTCTCTATCAAGTTTACACATTTTTCATTATTGATCTAAAAAATACCATAGTAATGTTCAGCTCTCTCTTACCTTTCTAACCATATAATTTTTTCTACATTTCTAATATTGTTAAGATTTTGATCTTGAATTTATTTTGTCAAATTCTTTTTTTTCTACCAAAACCTGTGTATAGTATCATTAATGTTAGTTTTTATCCATTCATCCAAATTTGAAACAAAATATATTTTTACATTCTACACTCTATTCTATATACATTAAAAAATAATTTTCAATTAGTTTTCAAAAAAAAAAGGGTGAGCACGCCACTTATTTTCAGATGTCTCCAATTTAAAAATAACAAAATCAAGATAAAACCAGGCATAAACCTATGTAAACTAGTTTTTCACTAAAGCAAATTTTGAAATAATTTTAAAAAATCCAACATTTTAGGGGGAGCACACTGAACACTATGTTATATTTTTTGATAAAAACATTAGCACTTTGTGTGCTCGACCTATTTTGAGCCTCTTATCTCCCCTATTTTTAAAACTATTTAGTAGTTTAGAAAGTAGATTCTAAGCACTACAACTCTTTTTTTGTTGTGTCTTCAAATTTTGAGTTTTACTATCTTCAATTTCTCATCAAAGACCATATTTTTGTTGATTTAGATAAAAAGTGGTCACTTTTGACCCCCTTTTGGTCCCCCATTTCCATGGGCATACCCACATGTGGTAACTAGTTTTGGAATAGATCATGCTTTTATTTTCCTTCGATTTTGGGTCACTAATCTTTCCATTTTTACCTCAAAACTATAGACTATTATGTATCCCACATGGCTTCCTTTATACTTTTCATTAGTTGACGATGTTATCTTATGTATGATTATATTCTTGGCTACATGGTATGTTGGCAAATAACTAATCATGTGATGTTACCATGTTTGTTGGGTTGTGCACGTCTTTCTCTTATGTGGTTCACTATAACTATTTTCCCTCTATGTTGATGCTCATTAACTATTCAATAGTTACTCTTGACAATGAGTTATTTCTTAGGCATGCAAATTTTAGGGTTTGGGCATTTTTCTTGGCTACAAACTATTTATTTCTCTGCTAGCAATAAGAGTTTACATAGTTATTTTATTGGTTGATGGTAGTTATCCTTTTTAAAGGGGACAAATGATGCTTGTTGGGGGCTACTAAAGAGTAAGGATCGAAATTTATTATAGAAAAGAAGGGGTAGAGGGAAAATGAGCAATGTCTATTATAGTAAGAAGAAATGAAACTTTTTTTAGTAGAGTGGAGAAGAAAATAATGTAAATCCGTGAAGGGGCTAAGGGGATAGAGATGGTAGCTTGGTTATAGGAAATTGTTACATTTACTATATAGCTCTATGTATTTTGTAAGAAAGTTGGATTTTTCTATATGCAACAAATAGAATACTATAGCTTTGTATCTATGGATTCCATTATGTGCATGGATGGATGTGATGCACGTGTTGATTCATTTAGGCTCTCTTTCATTAGACCCCTTGATCTATTTTATATCATCACTATGAACACCTTTATCATTGGCTAGGCCTAGCCTCTTTGATGGGTGTAGCTACCTCATAGTCCTTTTCATCATTAGAGTGTTTCAAGCACCCAATTTATAGTTACCCTCTACCTTTAGCCAAGTTCTTACTTTTTACTTGGGTTGCTACCACACTTCCTCTCCTTAGTTTCTTTTTTGTAAGATATCTTTATAGATCTCTCCTCAAAATAAATGGTCAAAGTTTTTGTGGTTCCTTTTATATATTACATTCACATATTATGACATAATAGATATGTAACATAGAAAAAAGGGAACCCTAAGTTTGATGTCTAAACCTAGGATTAATTTTGCTCCTTTTTCAAAGATACATTCTAGGATGCAAATCAAAAAGGTGATTGGATTGATTTTCAATTATGAAGGTGGGTCAATCAAACCTGGATTTTATCCTTTTGAGCCTTGAAAATGGATTGGAATTGATTTCCTTTGATTAACCTAATTAGACTATGTGCCCTAATATGAAAATTGCAAGATCCTGATAACTAACAGACTTAAACAAATATTTGTAGGCAGATCCGAGAAGGGAAAAACACTATGTACCTATCTTTTCAATCGAAAATGGTTTGAGTGATGGGATAGAGTCGCCCAAGGGTGTCTGAGTCCTTGTATGCCCTTTTTGGAACTAAAATATTGAACTTGTAGTTCTTTGTCTGCTCTTTAATGGAAACCTTGTAAACTTTCATCTTCAGATTTGGACCTATAACAAATCTGCAAAAGAGATGGTGAGGGGTGGCTATATAGGATTTTTCCTTCGTCAAACCCCTGTTTTGGTATTTCTACCTCCACAATAGCTAAGAAAATTGATTGATAATAGTGTGTGTGCCCTAAATTTAAGCGCATCTAAGGTTTTTATGAGCTAAAATGCATAAAACCCTACTCAAATGTGTTAGAGAAAGATTCCTATATGAAAATGAGAAGATCTACCTAAGATGAAGTTAAAACACAGATAGAAAATCTGAAACATAATGATACCTCGCTTTAGGCTGCAAGTAGGATGAAGCTTGAAGATGAGAACACTTAGGAAACAAGTCTTTAGGTTGAAGGAAAGGACCAAACGCATCTCCTAAAACCTAGAATCCATCACGCTCTTTTATTGGCATCAATCTTCAATCATGAAATAAGACTTGATCAAATCCACAAATAAGCTTGAAAACCTACAAATTCAAATGTATGTGACAAAACGTGATGATCTCTTGCTGCTCCAAAATTTCAATTTTTTCTTTTTAGTTTCAAATGGTGAAAAGACTAGGTATTTATAGGCATTTCTCTAATTCCCTAAAAATTAGATCCCGATAGCCAACATTTGCAGTTTGAATTTCAAATGTTAAAATAACAACATCGACATATTCAAATTTGGAGTCTAGTAAAATATGGGAACCCAAATGCCCAAGGGTGTCGAGGGCAAGACATTAAATGAATGTATTTGTTTAATGCTTGCAATTTCTTGGAAAACGATAAAAATAGGCCTCGAAATGCATAATTTAGGAGATTAGGGCCTAATTAGGAGATGTCAAAGATGCATAAATGCAAGGGACATTAAAGTAGGTCCAAACTAAGCGTGAAATTGTATTATCACCTACAAAAGAGTACAATTTCCAATGCTACAAGACATATGAGATATACATTGCATTTCATATGTATGTTTTTTTCTTTTTATGTATATATTTCCTTTATATGTATTACATATATACAAAAAATAAATGAAAATGAATAGAAATCAGATCATTAACCCAATTAAATACAAAATATGCTACTTATTTGTATAATATCATATTCATAACATTCCTCTAAAATAAACTTAAAACTAAATAAGAAATATACAAACTTCACCATCACACATTCTTATACACCCAATTGGTAGCATTGCTGAATTATGATTCGCTTTATATGGGGACATGGAAATAAAAGGAATAAATTTAAGGGGCCTCATAAAGTACTGAAATTTTTTAAGCGAGAGAATAACTTAGTCCGAAAGATAATTAAATTACTTTTATTCCAAAACACTATTAGTTGAATTATTTAGTTGTCGAAGGAAGGAACGAAGAAATTTCCGACGAACAGAAAAAGAAAAAGTGAACAGAATATGGATTATTTTGAGACAATTATTCCACAAAAGCCACCATGTCAACTCGATTCACACGCGTCAGAATTATTCTTGTCGGAAAGTAAAGTAAAGAAGAATACGTCTTGCTTTTGGCGCTAAGAAAGGAATACGTAGAATGATTCTTGACGACTGTGGAGCTATATAGCGTTGTTTTGCCACGGTATGGTCATCAGTTCGAATCGCAAGCAGAGGTTTTGTTGCAGAACTAATTTTTTGGCTAAAGTTTGGGAGACTTCGAAAGAGATTTTCGTTAATTATGTCTGATCCTAAATATTCCTATCCATATCCAGCTCAAGGTACACGATAAAATTCAGATTTTTGAAAATCTCAAATTTACTGAAAACCTGCTTTTCTTTAAATAAAATTCCTTTTTTCTTGTTTTGGTGTGCGTGTTTGTGTATTTGCAGGGTATCCACAGGCAGGGTACCCCCAGCAGGGATATTACCAACCGCAGCCGCCTGTAATGGCGCCGCCGCAGTATTCGCAGCAGCCTCCTCCCAGAAAGGATCCGGGGTTTCTTGAAGGATGGTATGAAAATTTTCATTTCAATCTTGTTTGAAAATTATTTTTATGGAAACTAGGGTTTGATAGAAGCTTGAAATTTTTTTATTAAAAAAAAAATTGCAGTCTGGCTGCGCTGTGTTGCTGCTGCCTACTGGACGAGTGCTGTTGTGATCCCACTGTCATATTTAGTTAGAACCTCAAGAATTCATCTAAAATTTCTTTCAACAGAAACGACGAACTTCTGAAAAGAACCTGCAGCATCTGAAACAAAAGCTTCAGTATGTCAAATTTAATTGGTTAAATGTGTTGAAATAGTTGAAGAAACAATATATATGGTTTTTTTGGTATTCTGAGATGAATATTTAAGGAGAATTTATGTAGGTTTGTCTGGTAAATCGTCTTGGCTCTGTAAGGAAAAATAGTGTGGTTGTACATGTTCATGATGTTTACACGTGTGTTCTAGCGGCATGTTCACACGTGTGCTCTGCCGCTAGAGAATACAATGATCTGTGTGATAACTTTTGAGTTAAGTTGTTACTTTACCTTATTAATTACAGCTGAGTTTATTTACGGTTTCCAATTATCCCTTGCAATGGCTTAACTATTTGAGCTCTATTGATCAATATTTATTTACATAGATTTTATTTTCATGGCTGTTTTATGGAAATTAATTAAATATTTTAAATAGAAGGTTTATGATAAAAAGTAGTTGATTAGTAGATATATCTAATTTCACTTTGTTGTGGATTAATTAATTTTATATATTTATTAATTAATTAATTTGACTTTAATCCATCAACATTACTTTATAACTAAGTAGAGAATTAATTAATTATCTTATTATCATTTCATAATTAATTTCATAGACATAATTGATGTGTTATCATCATTTCATAATTATAAGTTAATTAATCATTTTCATAATTAACTTTATGTTCACATAATTAATTAATTATATTTTCATTACATAATTCTTAGATCAATCTTTTCTATTTCTCAAATCATATATATTATGATATTGCTATCAGGATTCAACCGTGTAGTTTTGAGTCAAACTCATTGACCCATGTTTCATGAGTAGTGGTTCAACAAGAACCCATCTCTCATGATATCGAATGGTCCACTTAGCACTCATTGCATCTAGGTGATGCTCACAGGTGAAGACCGGTCCGGCCCCGGAGGTCACCATCCCAAGATTCAAGCCCAGCTGCTGCCAAACTGTGAGTTTTCTCCGCTTTGAGTTGTTACCCCATTTGCAAAACCTTCAAAAGTGTTGTGCCTTATGAACCATTCATAATAGAGCCCCTTTAGCTCATCAATTGATAAGTAGGAGGTATTTTTCCACAACGTGTCAAATTATGATATTGCTATCAGGATTCAACTGTAGTTTTGAGTCAAACTCATTGACCCATGTTTCATGAGTAGTGGTTCAACAAGAACCCATCTCTCATGATATCGAATGGTCCACTTAGCACTCATTGCATCTAGGTGATGCTCACAGAGGTGAAGCACTGGTCCGTCCCGAGGTCACCCATCCCAAGACTGCTCCAGCTCAAGCGCGCTTAACCAGGGAGTTTTTCTCCAAGGTTAAGCCCGCTTGAGTTGTTACCCCATTTGCAAAACCTTCAGCAAGTGTTGTGCCTTATGAACCATTCATAATAGAGCCCCTTTAGCTCATCAATTGATAAGTAGGAGGTATTTTTCCACAGCGTGTCAAATTATGATATTGCTATCAGGATTCAACCGTGTAGGCTTTTGAGTCAAACTCATTGACCCATGTTTTCATGAGTAGTGGTTCAACAAGAACCCATCATGATATCAATGGTCCACTTAGCACTCATTGACTCTAGGTGATGCTCAGGTAAGCACTGTCCGGCCCCGAGGTCACCCATCCCAAAGACGTTGTGCCGCTTTTAACCAGAGTTTTCCGTTAAGCCCGCGGCTGTTACCCCATTTGCAAAACCTTCGCCAGTGTTGTGCCTTATGAACCATTCATATAGAGCCCTTTGAATTAATTCATTTATAGAGAGCCAGATTACCAGCATCAACCTGTTCAATGCGTGAGCACCATGCGCGCACAACACTGCTGAAGGTTTTGCAAATGGGGTAACAACTCAAGCGGGCTTAACCTTGTTGAACCACTACTCATGAAACATGGGTCAATGAGTTTGACTCAAAACTACACGGTTGAATCCTGATAGCAATATCATAATTTGACACGCTGTGGAAAAATACCTCCTACTTATCATATATATTGTTAATTCTTTAATTTATACTTGCACATTTCTAAATCAAATAAAACAAGTCATACAAAAATTAAATCAATTTTAAAAAATAAAACAAAAGCTAAAAGTTTATAAATCAAGTGAATTAACTACAACCATTCATTGCTTCATCCAAAATTTTACAAATCTACATTCTTTCATAACTAAGTGTTGGTATGTGACGACTATCATACAAATTCTATACACTTGTAACATCAAATCTTCCCATTGACATGTGAAGGTTTTTTCTCTGTTGACACATCAAGTTTTTTTTGTTCTTTTTTCTTCTTTCGTTAACACATCAAATGAAAAATGACCTTGTAAAATCCTAATTTTAGAAGGTTCCAAAATTTTTTTATAAGTGGTTGGAATGTATGTTATGGCATGGTGTTCGCGAGATTGTAATTTGCTTTGCATTGGATGATATAATCATTGGATGGTTGAGTTTCTCTGAATGTAGCCCATATTGGGTGAACCATGTTAAATTTTTATTTCTAGTTATTTAATCTGCATATAATTGTTAATGTTTGTTGCTCCAATTTGTCTGAACCCTAACTGAGAAATCTCAAAAAAAATTAATCAAAAAATATTTTATCAAAAAAATTCAATCTAGAAAATATTTCATCAATTTGTGAATAATCTTGGAATATCTCTTATTTTTCCAATTATTAAATCACATTGCTAGTATTTTTAGATTCGCATTATTTTTAGAACATGATTTAATATTTGTTATTTATTTATTTTATTGTAGTCTCCATATATATATAACAATTTTGTATTTTTTTTATTATAAGCATGATATTTTAAAATAATAAAGAAATAAATAATGGATATTAAATCCTATTCTAAAATTAATGTAAACTTATGATTTTAATAACTTATATGATGGGCACCCAACAAGTTATTACATGTATCAATTTTGTTTATCAAGCATGCTCATTAGGCATCTCATGAGCTTCCCAACTACGATCCTATTACTCTTGCATAGTCAAGTGGACAAGGACACCTCATCCATGGGGTAGAGCCATAACCAAGGTCTTAGTGTAATTGTCTTGATGCATATTTTTTACCATGCAAACAAACCAACCTTGTTGATGTGTGGGAGGTGGATATAAATGACCACACTATTATGTGGGAGGCCAAGATAAAAGACCATATTGTTGAGGGATAGGTAAATGGCTTCAAGTGTTAGAGTGGCTCTATCAATGAGTACGAGAAGTATCTAAATTACACCATTAAGAGTAACCTAACTCATTGTATAATGGGTGTTTCCCCAATGATTAAGAAAATCCTAAAGATACTAAAATTATAAGGAAAACTTTTCAACTTGGGCCTATATCTAGAAGTACATTAAGGAAATTACATTTTCTCAAGTAGAAATTACAATCAATCATAGCATGAAAATATAAATTTTCTATATATCTAGATTTCCATAGTTGAAGAAAAATAACTATGAAAAAAATCATTAGTCTTGTCATATAAGTAGGCAAGAGGTCATATTAAAGCAAAGAGTGATTCTCCTAGAAAAAGAAGGATGGAAATAGAAAAATGGAAATAAATTCACTTCTAGGTTTTTGGAACATGAGAACATGTTTAGCAAGTCTCAAAATGTTAACAAGTGAGATAGTTGGAATTAACCATCCCCAAGTGAACTACACTTTCAATTATGGAAAATCCTTGATAATAAATGCACCAGAGAAAATGAATAATCTTGGGAATTGATCTCACATACCAAATTACTTGGATTCTTAAAAACTAACTATGTAGATAAGATCAAAGGCTCCAATGTTGATTCAACTCATTAAAAGTAGAGAACAAAGGAATGAGAACTCTATTACAATTATATCACCAATCTTCTTACCAAGCTCAAGGAGGTTGAATCCCTAGCTTGTGAAGCATAAATTAGCAATTACCTCTTGTAAGCAAATAATGGAGGGAAAATTTGACACAACAAGATGAAATAGGCTAAGAGCTTTAATCCTAAGTGTTTCCATTAAAACAAAAAATAGTGGTTATGATGATAAGGTTTTCATGATCTCAAATGCTTTCAAGATGCTTTGAGTAACAAAATAACCTTAAATATTGACTAGAATGTATTGGTGATGAGAAGAGAATGGAAGTCATTCCCTTCCAATATTTATTTTCATAAGGCACTCCATATTTAATACAATGTATAAGAAGGATATTATAGGCCTCTTATCCTTCAATTCCATATAATCCACATAGCACATAGTGCAATAATTTTCATGTGACTATTAGTAATGGTCATACCACCTTTGTCTTAGGGAAGGTACCAAATATATGAGGTAACTTTGTGAAAACCTTAGGATTGCCTATTAAATTATACCAAATAAAATATCTCAAGAGTTTCACCACCTTATCATTAGAATATTTGGAAGGATCCAACAAGATGAACAATAGGCATATGTGTGGCAACAAGAAATTTGGTACAAAACTAAAAAAATTGTGATAGAAAGTGCCTTGGAAATATAAAAGCATTTTATCCCACTCATTGAAGAACATACTTCCAAATGGTGTTAGATGCACTCTTGAAAGTAAAAGGATTTCCTAGAGATTTGAATATCCCTCCTTTATCTATCTACTCCCATTACTCATTTCTCCATCCTATATCACTAGGTTTTGTTTCATTGTAAGATAGGACTAGAGGATAGATAAAAAAATGTCTATGCATGAAAAATTTCACAAAATATTTTTCATGTTCAACCAAAGTAAGAAATGAATCATCTACAAATCACTCCATTAATAAGATATTGTATAGAAGAGGGGAGGAAAATCTCCTTAACTCAGCTAGTTGAAACCTTATGCACAAGGAAATACCAATTTGGCATCTATAGCAAGAACCTACAACAAAGGGGCAAGAGGTCAACCTTGTTGGTTGGAGAGGAAAAACACAAAAATATTCAAGGTTTTTTCATTACTAAATAGGCAAGTTGAAGCATTACCAAAACAATTTTGCACCATACTACAAATGAACACTAAATCTCAATAATTTGAACATCTATCCCAAACTAAAGTCCTCTAAATATGAGCATAGGCCTCCTCAAATATCAAAAAAAAAAATGATGTGCTACCTAGATTCTTAGGTTTGTTCTATCCCTTCCCACACATAATTGATACTATAAAAAATATGATATCTTCTAATGAAACTCATAATTTTAGGCCACAAAATTGAAATAAATAGATTAAAAATGTAGAGACCAAGGTAGTTGGCCAAAATCTTATACAAAAATTAAATAGAGTATTGGGTTTTCAATTGGTGATGACCTTTGAGTCCAAAATAGATTGGGAATCACCTTAAAAGGATTAATCTATAGGCAGAAAACTCAAATGAAAACTTATGAGAATATTTTTTTGGGAAACAAAAATTTCAAGATATAGCATTCATTTGGAGGGATCCTCCATGCAAACTCAACTTGACCATCACCATCATAATTTTTCAATACAATGAACTAATATCCTAACATTAGGTGTTGGTATAAAAGGAATTTTGATCTTTGATTGAAGTAGAGTGGTACTCACCAAGTTAAATTATCCCCTTGATGATTGTGCCAAGTTTGAAAGACCATTCAAATGCCTAGAGGGTTAAGAACTTGTAAGAAATGTCTTAATGTAACCATATGGTGGCTATGAATATCCAATAATTGAGAAGATGTACTAGGTAGGGGACTCTTAAAGAGATCCACTAAGATAATTTTATCTTAGCTATATGGACACATTATAGATTATAATTGTTGCATGAGCAGAAAGTCCATAGTTTTATGGATGTGCTATGTAAGTTGATATAAGTGACCTTATACATAAATTTTAGGCTACCTAAGTAATTCTTGATGAATTCATTTAAGTGTAAGGTGAGGTCCATATCAACATGAACCTTCCCATGGGATTGAGCTATGAAGAATTTTTCTAGCTCTTAACACATAAAATTACCAAGATGTTGAATAATTTTCTCTAAAAGGGCCCACATAAAACTTGGGTGTCCAACAAGTTCATCCTTCACATGGAGGTCTTACAAAATTCTATTCAAATAGTTTGAAATATCATGTCTATTGAGAAATCCCCAACAAGTTGTTTCTCATAAACTAAGAACTAGACTAGTTGAGAAACACATTGATCTATTGTGGGTCATTAAATGTGAAAAAAAAATCATTCAAAAGTTTCCTTATCCTAGATATTTTAGTTCCATGGCCCATTCCTAGGATTTTCTAACCTATAATAGTGAAAAATACTTAGAGGGAATATGATTGACAAAAAATGAGGCTATAACTTACATTCTTATTGCAAATAAATCCAACATCAACCACATAATAACATTAGGTTTTTTAGGACTTACCTTTTTTGTATACCTTGAAGTCAAAATTTTAGACATATTTGGGAGACATCCTCACCATTTATTGTAACTCTACTTGTAGAAGACATAGCTTTGATCATTTACAAAGCCCATGTTTCCCTAAGAGTGTGAGAAAGAGTGAAACAAATATATATAACTGATAGAAGATATTTTAAAAAGCAATTTGATAAGTAGAGAAGTTGAAGGGAAACCCTAAGTAGTTGTGAACTATAGAAAACCATACTATGACAAGCTAGATGATGATTCCATCTATGGTTATTTTTAGATTGGACACACCCTTTTTTTAATAAACTTCCCTCAATTATTATTTCTATTTTTTTCATCAAATTTATGGTGGCATAAGGAAGTAGGTTAAATAGGCATTGTTCTATTCATTTTTTCTCCTTTAAGAAAACAAAATTATTATTTTCATGACTCATCTATTGAATTGAAAGTGGAGATTTTGAAGACCCTTTCTCTTAGGTCTTTGGAATTTGTGATTTTGAGCATTTAAAAAAATAAATAGATTGTCATCCTAAGAAGTGACCAAAAAAAAAAATGTTCTCTTGTAGGACGAGCTTCCTTACATGAAATCAATTTTTAACAATATTGAAAACTAAAAGATTTTGTAGCCTAGAACCCTCAAGTAGATGATGACATTGACATGATATAATACTAAAATTTTGGGAAAAACGGGGACCAAAATGAGGTGTCCTATGTCCATCATTCAAAGAACTTAGGAACTAATGGTGTCCCTCTTCCCAAAATTTCATTGAAACTAGGAGATTACAAGGTGTAGAGATTGACTTTCGACCCTAAGGTGGGCTAATCAGACCTGAATCTCTAGTTCTTTAGGAGAGTAGGATTTGAAATTAAATGGAAATGATTTGATGCAACTAAATCTAATGAATAATAATACCTAGATGATAAAATGCAAGATCCTAAAGATACAAAAATTGAAATCATAGTTTGTAGGTAGATCTAAGAAGGCTCTGGACACATGTACTTGGCATTAAAATTTGGTTTTGAGCATTGTTGAAGGATAAGTTTTCCCTAGGTTGAAAGGGTCCTAGCTAGGGTGTTTAGAATAAGCTTTGACAGTCCTTTGATGTTGGATTTTAGCTTCTATTTAGCATAGGTCTCACTGTCAAGAAGTTAGAAATAAAATCCACAATTGAGTTTTTGTGGCTTGAAAACAATGGTGACAACTTATGCAATGTTGCAAAATTGATCCTTGAAATCTTTTTGATCCTTGTTTCAGTTGTAATCTACACATAAAAAGAAAGGAAAATTTGTTTGTTTTGAATGGGGGTTTTCCTTAGTCAAACCCCATGTTTGGTAATTAAACCTTAATAGAATGACAATTGATAAATGGAAGGAATGATGAATGAACACTTGCTTGCTACAACTCACCAAACCTTTAATGGCTTCGCTTAAAGGACTGAAGTCAAACACATCACTCCAAGGAACTAGATCTTTCTTTGCTTGATTTATTGGATACTTGAATGCTTGGATGCTTTAGGATCAATAATGCATATTAGCCTTCACAAGATGACATGAGCACACATAAGTTTGAACATGATGATAGGACCTTGTATGCTGCAACAAATAACTGATAAATTTTTTATAGAATGCTCTTGACAATAATATTTGCTCATATGAAGTCTTCAAAAAGTGTGTTCCCCTTTGAATTGATAAAAAGACTATATATTTATAATTGTTTATCTAATTTCTTGAAAATTAGATTCCAAAAGCTGAAAATTGCATATGAAATTTGAATCATTAAAATACCACCAAAAACATATTAAAATTTGGGACCTAGGACCTATTGAGGACCCATTTTCCCTTGGATGAATGGATTCTAGCCCAAAATTCTAGGACACATTCATTTCAAGGTGATTAAATATTAATTGCATTAATTAAATATAGGTTTCCTAAATATTTTGGGCCTTCTAAATGTAAAAATATTTAATCTCCAATTTAGTGGTTGGTACACAAAATATTTTGGGCCTTCTAAATGTAAAAATATTTAATTTTCTCTTAGTGATCTCTTGAAAATATGATTTAAAGACAACCAAAACTAATACTATTGTTAGCATATTTTGCTTAGAAACTTAAATAGTTGCACCAAATAGTTTATGACAACCTTAAAAAAAGTGGATGAAAGTGTCTTCAAATGAAAAGACAAAAAATTAGGTAATTTATCATGGTTTTTATTTTATTCATGTTTTATCCTTTTTTCTTTGGGAAAGGTTTTAATATTTGATGATGTATCAAATTCTTTATTTTGGTCAAAAAATATTCCAAAGGGCCTTATTAATTTTCCAAGTCCACGGGCATGATATTTATAAGGAGATTGCTTAGTTTAAAAAGTTTGGTTTTCCTTAATCGAGTTGACCTAGTCTTAGGGTTTCTTGGTTATAGTTGTTAGGTCCACACAGCTTTAGTAAGCTATAATTACAAATAGGGAACTTAATGAACACTATAGAAGCCATAAAGGTCATGAATATTTTTGTAAAAGTCATGGAGATCATTGTTGCTAGCCTATGCAAGTGCAAAAAAGTGGAAAAAATACTTGGTTGTCTGAGATTTTCCCATGCTACAAAGGATTAAGGAGAAGAAGATGACACATTGCAAGCCTCATCCACATTGCAGAAATCATGGAGAAGACTTGGCATAATGCATGTAGGTTGGAGGGTTTTAAAGGATCTATCAGCTCCACCACATAATAGAACTTTCATGATTTTTTTCTTAGCTTGATATGTACACTAAATAACTCTCAAACTCCTACATATTAGTTTACATGTCTTCTCAAAGACATATGTACATGGATTTTCATGTAACTTTTATTTGATAAAGTTTGAAATGGATAAAATATTTATATCATGAAACATGGGGAGACTACAAATGAATCATAATAATATTCACTAGTCCTTGATCTTTAGTGAGTCTAGAACTATGAAGTGTTTGAGGGTTGCTTTGTTTTGATATTAGAGATCAGTATATAATTTGTAGTGTGTATCAATCTTAGGACAAGTGAAAATGAATTGTGATCATAAAATGAGGGAAGAACTACTTATAAAAACCCTACTCAAAATCATTGAATGGAAAGTTAAAAGAGGCTAGTTTCAATATGACAATCTACAATAGATGGTCTTGGAGAATATTATAGACCTATATGGAATAACATCAAAATTTACAAGGTATATATAACTATTAAGTGTGAATAATAAAGGAAGAGTTTTTAACAAAATAAGAAGTATTGATAATGGTTACAACAGCCTCTATCTAAGAGTGGTAACAGTTATTATGTCCATGTTATTATAAGCTAATGATAATATTCTTAGTAAGTCAAAGAAAATTCCAAAAAAAGTGATGCATGGTAAGCAAAATTATAAGGGCAGTCTCAAGTTAAGTGTCATAGTGACAAGGATCTCATACCTTAAGAATTATGTGGCAAAAAACCAAAAACTAAATGACACTCCTATAGAGGGTCATGGAAAAGACCTAAGGGAAAAAAAAACCTTGGATGAGAGTGTGATATCTATTCTCATGAGGAATAAAAAGGAGGTCATAACAAACACTATCATAGCATGGTAGTAAGAGATAAGGTACATTCCAGACAAGGATTTACTTGAGGTCAATTCCTTCTCTAGTACATTCAAAAGTACATGATGATGTGATCTTAACCATACTTCTACCAAAGTATTTCAAATAAAAAGATATTTGATATTTCTCATATTTTGGCTTGGTGAAGCTTCTTAGAGTTCAAAAGTCATGAAAGTATAAAGATGGGGATATCTCGAATGAGAGCAACCACACACGTACTTCAAAATGGTATTTATATGATAAGATGATGTTTTTGAGAGAGGGAAAAGAAAGGGATTACCAAGATTAAGGGAAAATATAGGATAGATAGAGTCCATAAAGGATAGTGACAAGCATGCTAAGCCAAATGATAATGGATATATTTCTTTAGCAGCTAAAAATTACAATACTATTTAATAAAACAATGGGTAGCAGTTTGTGTAAATGATTACACCTAAGATAAGTAGAGGACATAATTATCCTACAAGTACCTATGAACTATTAAGTTCAAAACCCCTATAGATATCTCATGGAGTGGTTGATCCATGAAATTTTTGTGTTATTAGTGTTCACATAGTGAATGTTGCTAGGTATATTAGAGATAGTAAAAAACCCTTATTATTGTTAATTGAAAGCTCAGTTCAATAAACCCTAATTTTCTATCTTCTCATAGTGGGGAGAGACCTAGAATGTGAAGATGAAAATTAAAATCTAACTCCAATGTACCCTAAAGGTAGTCTTCAATAAACATATTAACTATGGTTTAAAAGTGGTGAAAGGAACTATCAAATACATGTATGCAAAAGAACAAGAACATTTAAGACTAAAATAGGAAGGTTAGTTTATTAACAAGACAAAACCTATGTCAAGGGATGGGTCATGAAAATTGATGAAATACCTTATCAATGTTCATATGGAAACAATCCTTTGAGACAGGTATAGAATACTAAAAGGAACAAATTCTCAAAGACACAAGGCAAGAACATTCAAAATATAAAGTGTGATAGTTCCAAAGGATAGCACAAGAGATAGTTTGAGCATGGATAATAGTAAATAATAATAGTGAGGCAACTATGGAGTTAGTTTAAGGAGATGACTGTAATTTTTACCTCATCTAATAAGGTCTCCAAGGGGTATTGGTACAAGAGATAAGTATGAATCTTCCAAACCATCTACTGAGATAGTCTCCCACAAAAGTGTAGATGAATTTGATGGTAGAATATCACCAAACCAAGTGAATTGGAAATTATCATAATCATGATGACATATAAGAAGACAGTTTATAGACATATGGAAGTTAATGCCATTCTAGAAGAGTAGCGATATCAAAGAATCGCAAAAATGAATGCATAGTTACAGGGTAGACTTGAAATCATAGTATTAGTGGTAAAAGGTGGTAGAGTACCCTCAAAGACAGTGGTATAATGAACTAAAGCATGCGAGAATACTAGCCTTAAACTTCTCCTACACCCTCCTAGGGAATTACATCATTTTAAAATGCATCTCACACATGTCATTTAAACATGTTTGTGGTAAATTATGATAGTTGGAGGAGTGGAAAATAGTTGAGAAGATTTAGAGGTTAATTAAGTTTAGGGATCAATTAAAATTATCTAGGAGTATTTGCAAGCTTCTAAGAGTCTTTTAAGGAGTTGTCTATGTTTGAAAAGTCAAGACAACCTTTTTTTAACACCACCTTGCGTCTTTTTTTTTATGGAATGAAACAAGGAAAAGCAATTTTCAAGGCACATAGGTGGATATCAAGTAGTTGGGTCAAGAAAAATTCATTAATTACCTTTAATTTATGACCAAATTTCTATCTCATATGGGGAATAGGCTAAAATGCATGCCCAAGTTCATTTTTAGTTAGTTTCATTTTTTGAAGCATCATTGTAAACTAAAAAGTTTATTTTCTATAAAAGAAAACATTGTAACTCAAAACCAATCATCTTATGATTAAAAATCAATGTAAAACTCATCTTGGAAGGAAATATTAGTGTACTTTCTGACTACGTACTACTATGAGAACATCTTTTGATCAATAAAATTTAGTTTTTCTACTTTCAAAAATATGTTTATTATGTGTAAGTTGGTAATTGATATTATTTATGTGCTATCATTGCATGAATCCTTAAATGAATGTCTTAACTTTGATACTTTTAAACTAAAAATTACATTTTGAGTAGGTTAAAGTTTATGCTAATGTGTAAAAAACTTCTATTTATGAAGAATACTTGTGTTTCTTCATTCTAGGACAATCTAAAACATAACCTTTCCATGAAAAACCAATACATGAGTATGTTGAAGCTTGAGTTGTGTAAAATATATTTGAATCATTGGTCTTCTATGTGTCAAAGTATTGGCATAGATTTTAGAAACAATTTTAGTGCATCACCTTAAGTAAACTTAGTTTTATTACAAGTTATTTCCCTATCTCTTTTCCTCAATAGAAACAATAGCATAGGTTGAATTTAGGAGATTGCAACAAGGGAACCAATCCTCTCTAGAGATTCACTCCAAGCTATGTGTAACCCACAGGCCCTAGAGTGTTTTCATGTTGCATTCGATTGTTGAGATTAATGCTTAGTAAGGGTGCAAACCTATATGACAACAACTATAAACCCTAAGAGAAAACAAATTTATTTAGCATTAAAAATAGAGTTAGCCAGATCTAATATTTTTTTGGCACCATATAAGATTTAATATTTTTTAAATCAAATCTAACTTTAGGGTTAATAAATTTGAATTAAAAAAGAGCTACTTATTACATAAATACAAATTACAAACATGGAAGTATCATTGAACAAAACATCTATATTATTCACCAAAATAAGGCTAAAGTGTGTTTTGTATGAAATGAAGTTTCATTTTGTAGAGAATATAAGGGAGATGAGAATAAGAACTCAATCTCCTAAATACTTTGAAGCATGATTTTTCTAACCGTATATAGAGAAAATCAAGAAATTAAAAAATTGAATCTCAAATTATTTAAAGAATATCTAAAAATAATATGCATAATCTCTAGTATCCACCTAAGTAAGATGAAAATACTTAAGTTGTAATAATTTAAAAATGATAAGAAATATGATACAGTTATTAAAAAATCAATAGCTTAACATTGATACTAACTGTACATCTAACAAAAGAATACTTGCAAGATAAAATAAAATCATACTACTCTAGAAATAAAATATAAACAACACAAGATTCACCTTGGGAAACATTTTTGAGAAAAAACATAGTGATCAATAACACCATTCTTTATGTATCACAATAAAAAAATGATTACAATACAATGAGAGAATTCACTCGTACTATCAAGAAGATCTTCAACTTACAAAAAAGATTTATTTTGGAAACATGTATCTATCATCCATAAGTTTCTCTAATGTCCCAACCCAAACACTTTCTATATAGAAAAGATCAACTTACTAAGTTTCAAGTTTAATGCCTAATTTTCACTCTAAATCCAAGAGTCATAACCTCTAATGAAAAATACATATGACCCTTAATTTTATTCTTGTGCCCAAGATGACATGTCTTCATGTTACCCTAGATACATTTTTTTAATATTAAATAAAATAAATTCTTAAAAAATATTGATCCACCCAAAGTGTGGCATCCCACTACTTTAAAAAATATTAAATATTTATGTAATCTATGTACAATACATTTCCCAACATTCTCCTACTTTTTGTATGCATTATATAAGGAGATAAACATAGATTGAAAATCAATTCACTACTGAAGGGAAAACATCCTTATAGTTACTATGCATCCTATTAACTTCTTCGTGATTAAAAAATTTAGCAAATAAATTGTAGCAATTGTAACTACACATCAATGCACTCTATCTACACTTAAAACTAGTGCTCTCAACCACATAGGTGACACTTCAATTAGATCACAATAGATAAAAATAACTGCTATAAACTAAAGTCAAAAAATAAGTTCAAAAGAAAAATATCCTCCCTTAAATCTCCATTTTGACATCCAAGGAGTCAACCCATACTCAATAATCATACCTTCTTAATATTTTCTCCAAAGTAACTTCTTCATAGTTCTAGAACCATTCTCATTATATATATAATGTTGAACACCCAAAATACTGAGAGGGGGTGAGTCAGTATTCTCTTAAACCATTAAAAAATTAAACATCCAATCACTAATGCATATTCAACTACATTAAGGAAAGAAAGCATGAAACATCCACAATATCACATAACACATGAACCCCAATATTTTTACGTGGAAAACTAAAAATGGGAAAAGCGACAGTGAAGGTTAGCTCACAATATATCATAACTAGATATAGTATATTATAGAAATGCTCATTGCATGTGGACTTACTGTCCATAGAGAAAAAGATAGAAGAGATATGGTGGCTCACAACCTATTTTTAACTATTAAAAATGCATCTACAATATGTAGGAACATAGTTCCAATGAAGCACAATAACAATATTTGCATTGATTCTGATTCAACACTTTACAATGGTCTTCATTTGCACAACTTAGATCTTCCATAACACAATTCACACTTCTTTGCTTAAATTCACATCACACATGATGCATGTTGTACCTATATCTTCAAATAAAAAATCCAACATATATATTGGCATCTATTGTAACATCAATTAGGTCGGCCGAATTAGATATAATACCCAAAACATAACTTGTCGGCTCTAAAGCACTTCATCCATATTACGCGCCACAATTCAAATCTCAAAACACCTTAAGATAAGTCAACATGGACCTATAATAGATCCCACATAAGATATCAAAACATAATTACCCTTCGCTTATCTTCAAACATATTAGGTCGTCTTCACATAAGAGCTAAATACAAAAATCTTCATCTGTGTATCCACATCTCAATATGTGGACCCCAAATCTTGAAACTTATAGAATTCATTCCCAATTGAAATCTAACAACATATTATTAACATTGCAAGGCCAAAAACTCATCCACGAAGAAGTGTGGAATCTCCCACACAAACACACTATATAGAAAGATAATTGTGACATGCCATGTCAAACTTTATTACTCATATCTTACAAATTGTTTTTCAATCAAGATTAAATATTGTATTTAGGCACATTCAACATCCACCAAACCCAAAAGATGACACACAATTATACTAAACTGGAAGATTTGACAATTATTCAAATTTCTATACAACTAATCTTTCTAGACCAACTAAACTTACCAAAAATTATTCCATAGCAACTCCAAAACCTATTAGGACTAATCAAAATGATCCACAACAATTTTGACATCAATGAAAACACTATAATACACCATTATGCACAATCCATGCTCATGTTGCCAAGTAGGATCATCAATGAAAAACTTCAACAATTTCTCCAAACTTCCAAGAATCTCCCCCTTTTTCATTGATCGAAACATGCAAAAAATCTCCAAAAGTACTCTCCAATGCTCCCTCCCTTTGATATCAAGGGCAAAGGGTTCCAATACAAAATTGATCTAACTTGTAATGGAACTCCCCCTAAGAAATATAAACATATGTACAAACTAAATAAACTCCTCCCAAGTCATATACCATAGCAAAAACTCAAAATTGTATTGAAAAACTATTTTATATGGTCTGCATATGTACAAGTAGTCTGAACATAGATACTGTAAATGCATAAAAACATAAACAATGAGCCAATTGGAGGTGGTCGACACCTATAAATTCTTTAACTAATCTTCTTAGGCTTACCTTACATATTCCCATTCACACTTGGCCTTTACAAGAAGCATGTTCTACATTTCAAACTCTAATAGTAGTTCTCCTTCTTTCAGTGTAGAAAGTACTAGATTCATCTTCTTGGCCTTATCAAAACTTAGAAGATCTCTTGAAACAAGTGTAAATTTGGGGTTAACCAGATACCTTACCTCTCCAAACTACAAAACAATATGTTCTTTTTGTGCCTATAGCTAGAAAAACTTCTTGTGAATATCTTCTATGAAATTTCTTGTCACAAAGGTGAGGTCAATGACTAGGTCATATGCACTGGAGGTGGCATTGATTTGAGACTTGAAATAGAGTCCAATTCCTTTCTTATGCTTTGTGTGGCTCTGGGCCACTTCATGCCATGCTACAATAATGTCTTAACCTCATTCACACACCCTTCAACATCTTTCAGTAATTCTAAAAAATTCTTATGTACAATAGCACATTTCTTTGTGATCTCTAGCATCCTTTTGTAAATGATCTTTTTATCGACCTCTTTTTCTACTTCTATCTTTAGTCCAAATGCACATATTTAAAAGAATCGATTAATAGTTTGAGATTATCTATAATTGAGATAGATGCTTCTATGTTTGATATAGGTATGATCTCCTACAATGTCTTAACTGCTTCATCCTTTAATTCTCTACTCCTTTCATGTGATTTAATGACTTCCTGGTGGATGCATGGAACAAGTCTCCTAGTTGAATTTTCTTGATAGGAGAGATATTGTTCAAGTCAACATTTCATTGAATCATTAGTAGTTGAGGTTGTACACTTAATAGATTTCTTAGAGAATCTCCAAAGGAGCTAGAAGATTCACCAAGATTATTTATTGTCTCCACATCTTTTCCCTTATCATCTCCAATATTTGAGTCAATTATTTTTTCTTTATTTTCATCTCTGGATGCATCCTTGTTTTTTGACTTTATCTTCCTCTTTATCCTCTTCTTCTTTCTCCTCATATGTCTTCACTTCATCTTCCTTTTATTGCTCTCCTACTGCATTTGCATTATCATCCTTATTATTGTTTTCTATGTTTACCAGAGGAGAAGTTTCATCATTTTGTACTGGAGGAGGAGTGGAGAAATTTTCCTTTGCAATGTCTTCTCCAAGCATTGCATCTTCATCATTCTCTTTTGACGTGTCCACTTACAGAGGAGTGTTATCCTATGCAGCTTCCTCATGTATCCTACTCATGTTGAGCATCATCTGTCTGCACTTCTTCCACATTTTGTTCCAAAGAAATGGTGTCAATATTCATCTCTTCTTCAACCACCAGAGTCAATTCTAACTTTTGCACAATCTCTTCTACTTTATCATTGATCTCTTTTATGACTCTCTCCAAATCACCTTTTTCTTTTCCCATAAGGATTCTAACTATTTTCTTGGTTCTCATCTCCTTACTATATATGGTTGCCAATGTGGCTCTGTCATCTTTGTAAAGTGGAGCACCAACTCATTCCAAGGATTCATCTTTTAGCCTTTCATTCTCTTGTATTGCCTCTTATCTCCACTTTAACAAAATATTCCATAAATCATCATGAGGAATAGCCTTCTTGATATTTCGCATCTCAACTTCAAGCACAACTATATATTTAATTATGAACTCAATGGTGGTGGCCTTATCCACCTCATCCAAATCCTTATACAAATAAGTTGTCTCCTTCAACATTTTATTTTGCAGAGTGCTATTAAATAGTGCCTCAAGTTTCATAGGGAGTGAGATCTTATCGGTTTATCTTTTTTCTTTTCCTTTATTTTACCCAGAGTCTTCTTTGCTTTTGCAGTCTTTTCCTTCTCCAATGAAGCCTTCTTGACTTCCTTCTTCTTCTCCTTTATATGAATTTTGAAAACTTATTTTTCCTTTTCTATTTCCTCTTTTCTCTCTACTGCAAGTATGAAGATGTCATTTATGTCAACAAGCTTTTTTTTTCATTTATGATAGTAGTGCAATGGTTGAGAAGAGATTGTTGCTTTGATTAGTTGCATTATGTTGTCATCAGTTAAGTTGTTGAGGTTATCCTATGGAATTACTTTGATAAGATTTTATTTATTATTCAAATGTTGAGGATACTGAGACAATTGATAAAATAAGGAAACAAGGTGTTGCAAAGGTGTTTTGGTTTTTCTTCACATTTCTTCTAGGTTGAACATCTAATTTTGTGGTTTGGATATGTTGGTTAGAGATGTTTAAATTTCTATACCCAAAATTTTGGCTTCTGGATTGATGGTCAGAGGAAGTTATGTTCAGTAGTGTGTGAATTGGTTTTGCAGTGTTGTGTACATAGGTATCTAGCATAAATGTATTTTCTTTGCATTTCTTCGCAGTTATTTTTCAGGATTTGCAATTCTAAAGGAGATTTTATGATGTTATTCTCTTTCTTGTGTCAATAGGATTCATGATCCAATGTATCAAAAGAAGGTCTTTCAAGTTACAAAGTATTGTAGTGTCTAGTAGTGTTGTTTGGATAAATAGAATGTTTATAATATTCAAGTGATATTTGTCACAAAGGAGTTTATTGGTTTCCAAGATGTTCTTGGATCATGCTCAAATGATTTTTTTTTCCAAAAGTTTTGGATTGTTCAAACAAAGCATCTAATTTAAAGATTAATGTGTTTTCATGGGTAACGGCGAGCCTAGTGTTTACACTACATTTGAACATGTTCAAGTGTTAATGGAGGCATAGTGTGGCATGTGAGAGTCAATTTGGGTCCTAGCTAAGTTTTTTTTGGTTCACTTTCCTTACTATCTACCGTGGGAATGTTTAGTGCTGACCTAATTTTAAATTTCAAAATGTGAAGCATGTATAACCGACCTTGGAGAAAGTTTTCAAGATTGAGGATAGTATATGTATGGGTTTAGATGTTGAGGGTTGACAAGATAAAAAGGATAAATGTATGTGATGCAAGT
The DNA here is from genome assembly GCA_007258455.2 of Sequoia sempervirens. NCBI lineage: Eukaryota > Viridiplantae > Streptophyta > Pinopsida > Cupressales > Cupressaceae > Sequoia > Sequoia sempervirens. The sequence continues at coordinate 30,206,905 of VDFB02049217.1, read as the reverse complement.
GATGTGAATTTCCAAAGGGTATACTTGCGAGTTTGAGAAAAGTAGTGCAAACTTCAAAGTGTTGGACTTCTAAATGTAGTGTGCTAAAGGTGTCCGCAATCATTCAAACAATACTACGAAGATGTTGGAGCTATTTTGGTGGATTCTCTATTGCATTGAGAATTTTTTATCTATGTAAAATTTCTCTTCTATCTTCTTTTATTTTTGTGGTAGTGAGACTTGGCTATAAGCCTTTGTGGATAATGCGTCCCATTTTGGCAGTGAGCCTTTATACTGATTTTGTAATTACATATATTGTGAGCTAATCCTCACTGTGATTTTTTGCTCATTATGTTTTCCATGTAAATCTAGTGTTCTCTTGTGTATGGTGTGTTGGGAATAGGATTCCATTTAATTGCAATCCTAAACATATTTCATGTATCTCTTAAGTCCTTGGAAAGTGTTCCCAATAATAGGATTATAAAGAGATTAAATTCAAATGAAATGAACATGTAAATTGACATTTGTGACTATTCCTAAATGATAGGAACATGTGGGGATGTCCAAGAAGAGATCCTACAAGATAGGAGCACATGGGGTGCCCACATGGAAGGTGGAACCCACCTTGTTTCAGTTAACTATTTGGAGGATTTATAACACTTCAGTAATGCATGTTTTTATCCTAAAAATTAGGGATTGATATTTACATGAGTGGAGTGGTACTATCAATTTAGTATCAATTCAGTTCAATTTAGTTCAATTCAGTTATGGTTTAGTTATCTTCAATTGTGTGTAGTTATTTTGAGTTGAATTCTAGTTGAGTTGAGTTGAGTTGACTTGAGTTACATGATAGATAACAGGTGGATACTTTCAATTAAGTGGGGATGATCAATCATACATAATATTTGCATGAATTGGTGAAGAGATATGTTTCAGTTAACTAAGATTGACTTGGGACCACCTTGAGCACCCAAGTTGGCATCTTTTAGTTAACACCTTTTGCATGAGAAGATATTTACAAGGCTCAATCAAGTGGGCCCATTCTTGGGCATCAATTTTGAGGTGAAGTTTGCATGATATCTTCTTGACCAAAGTTTAGATAAGTGTTCAGTTTGGGGTTCCTAAATTGAGGAAGAATTTGGTTTGACTTCAGATTACATTGTGGAACTCTACTTGCCCAATCTAGGCATAGATTTTTGTGAGGAGATTTATGCTCTTGTATTGAAAAACTCTTATGAGTTTACATGCTCATATTATTGTCTATTGATTGCAGCAAATGTATGAGAGTTCCATGAGAGTTTATTGCAGGTTGTGAAGAAGGATTGTTGAAGGCAAGGAAGCATATCAATCAAGGATTGATATAGTATTATTGTAATCTTGTTCTAAAGGTAAATAATACAAGAATTATTGATTCTAGTGGATTTTTTTCCCAAAAGGGTTTCTCCATGTATATCTTATGTCACTTCTATCTCCTTGTTTCATTCTTCCACAATCTTTTGTCTCTTTCTACAATTAGTAAAATTAATCTAAAAAAATTCATCATACACGAAGAATTGTGACAAAGAACACTTAATTAAATCTAAAATCTTATAGTTTTACAAGTTTTAAGCTATAATATTACCTTCATTTTCAGTTCATGGTGTTGTTTGTTTCAGTTTATTTTATTTACTTTTCATGCTTAAACATTATAACTGATTGATGGTTTTATAAATGCATGTGGATTTGATTACTATCAAGGGTTTTGGTCTTTTAATTTGGTACAAATGATTCACCCCCATCTTAGTTGTCTTGTTCATTTAACAATTGGTATCAAAGCAAGGTTCCTTGGAGAAAATCTCAATCTTTTGAGGTAGATCTGGGATAGTGAACAAGATAAAGATCCCTAATTTTGATGGAAAAGATTATACATTTTGGAAGACAAAGATGGAAGGATATCTGGCATCCTTTTTATATGAGATTGAAAAAAGGAAAAAAAGACTCAATATGTTGCACCTTGGAATGGTCTAAGCACAAGTTATGAGATCAAGGCACATAAATGGTAAGCCAAGGTTTATTCTTGTGAATAGTCTTTCAAATTTTGAATTAGTAAAAGTTATGAATCTTAAGACTATTAAATAAGTTTTGGATAAGCTAGAAAGAATTTATGAAGGAGATGATAAGGTTAAACAAGTGAAGTTGCAGACTTTGAAGGCATAATTTGAGACCCTATGAATTTATGAAGATGAAACAATTACAAGTTATATGCAGAAGGTTAATGAGCTGGTAAGTGCGATGAGAGTTTGGTGCACAAGTCAAAGAACCTAGAGTGGTAAAGAAATTTCTCAAATCTCTTCCTAATTCTTACAGTGAAAAGGTATTTTCTATTGAGGAAGTTGCAAATTTTAATACTTACTCTAGATATCAGTTGTCGGGTATGCTAACTTCATTTGAGATGAGAAAACATGGTTGGAAAAATGGGACAAAAATGGAGAGTTCTTTCAAGGTTAGAAAATTAGAAAATATTGAAGATTCAGATGGAGAAGGTCTTGATAATGTGGAATGATGATCTCAAAATATGCTCATAATTTGAGTATTATAATGTATTTTTAATACCCTTACTCTTATTGCTAATGGTCATTTTAACTCCTTGATTAAAGACTTTTATCTAAAATCGGGTAGTATCCTGTAGCAATACATTCCTATATTCTTGCAGCCTAAACATCTCTAAGTGTCTACATTAATTACCCTATTTGACCTTCTGAATGACTACTATAGTGCATATGGTTTTTGAATAATGAAATAGATTTAATAAGTGATTAATGAATGAGTATCGTGTTGTTTCCATGTGTGCTTTCTTTCGCTTCTGTCGCCTTGTGTATCGCAGGTTGTTGAAGGAAGCATGATCGAGTCAAGCGCAACAGATCTCGACCTTGCAGTAAAGTTTGTTTCTTGCATGACATTGAGGAAGTTGTTCTAGCGAAGACTCTCTGACCAGGTCATTGGGAAGAAATCTAAATGTTCATTAATCTAGGAAGAGTGGAATGCTAAATTCTCTTTGGATCGTGTTGAGCAAATATGCTTTCATGAAAAGTTTGTTCCTCGGTTTCAGGATACATTTATGTCCACATCTTCCTTTGTTAGAGTTAGGTAGTTAGTTGCTTTTTTGATATAAATAAGTGTTCCTCCTACACGAGTGAGAAAGCAGAATATGTAAGAGTTAGTATGATAATAAGAAGCTGATTTTTGTTAGTTCTTCTTAGAAGCAGAACAATCAATGTATATGGCTTCAAGTTATGAATAAAAGTTGAAGTTCTGAGTTTAATCCTTGCATAAACTAGTTGATGCTTGCTAAGGGGGCCCACTTAGTAAGTATTTTTAGTTAGTTAGTTATTTATCTTTTGTTGATTATAAGTTAGATTTTATTCTCAAAGGTTTTGGCGCAAACTCAGTCTTATATTGTTCTTGTAGCATTGGGAATCCATCCCTGTGTTTGTTCCTGCAGCATAAGGGCAGTTCATAGTTTGTTTCTTAGTGATAGTTGTCATAATTTCTGCTTTGACTAAATTATGTTTGAGTTAAGAATACTTTACATTAAGTCCCTGCAACATAGGTAGAATTCCTTTCAAGCATTTATTTCTGATAAATTGTGACTGAAACTGGTTCTTAGTGCACATACAGTGTCGCTCCATTTCAAGTATACGTCCCCTAGTTTGACAATGTAAATGAATGACCATAAGAAGATATTAGTCAGCTACTGGAATGTCCAATTCCCAGGTTAGGATTTTTCACGGCTTTTATATCCTTTTGTGGACGCGACCATGGAAGCTAAATTTGTGTGAAGGATGAAAAAGGGCACCGGTAACCCAAGATGTCCAAATAGAGTTGTGAACAATAAAAGTAAGGAGAACAAAGGAAATATTATTAAAAGAATTTACTATGTTAGAGAGGATGTTGGTATTTTTGATGATGAATCTAATTATGGAGATGATGATGAATGCTTGTTCTTGGCTTTAAAATATGAATCTACTTATACTAACTCTGAAAGTTGTGTGAAGGAAAGTGTTCCAAAAAAGAAGGATAAGATTGAAGGCATTTTAATATCTTCTTTTCATGCTATACAACATTAGAACTATTGGGTTGTTGATAGTGGATGCTCTAATCACATGACTAGAGACAAAACTAAGTTTGTTAAACTTGAAAAGTATGATGGAGGATTAGTTAAATTTGGAGATGATTCAAAAGCTAAGATTTGTGGAATAGATTCAATCAGTTTTGATGGAAAGCATAATACTAAAGATGTTTACTATGTTAATGGATTAAGGCATAACCTTTTGAGTGTTGGAAAAATGTGTATCAAAGGGTATAATATTATATTTTAGGATGATGGATGTGAGATTAGAAATGGATCTAGAACTTTGATTGTTGTTGGTAAGAGGATAGCTAGAAATATATATCAGCTCAAGGGTACTGATGTTTATTGCTTTATGATGAAGATTAATGATAGTTGGTTATGACACCAAAGGATGTGTCACATGAATTCTTACAATATGGTTAGAATCAATTCAATTCATGCAATAAGAGACCTACCAAGAATCACAAATCCTATTAATTTTGTTTGCAAAGATTGTTAATTCAGGAAAAATAAATAAAAATGAGTAGTTTCAACGGAAAATACCAATTTGCTACCAGACTACTAGAATTAATACATTAATATCTTTGTGGTCCTACAAGGGTGATAAGTCTTCAAGGTGATAGGTATTTCATTCTTTTGATTGATAATTATTCTAGAATGACATGGGTTACTTTTCTTAGAGAAAAATCTAAAGCTCTAGATAGATTTAAAGCACTTAAAGCTATGGTTGAGAATGAAATGGATTTAAAGATAAAAATTTTGAGGTCTGACAGAGATGGAAAATTCACCTACAATGAGTTTAATATTTTTTGTGAAGATCATGGAATAAAGAGGAACTTGTATGCCCTTAGTACTTCTCAGCATAATGGAGTTGTTGAAATGAAAAATAGAACTGTTCAAGAAGCTACAAGGACTATGATGAAGGAAGATAAACTACCAGAAGTCTACTAGAGAGAAGCAATTCATACTGCTATTTACATACTTAACAGAGTTCAATCCAAAGCTAATAGCACAAAAAATCCCTATGAGTTGTGGTATGGAAGGATTCCTATTGTCAAGTACTTTAGAGTATTTGGAAGCAAATGCTATATCAAAAGAGATAAAGAAAACTTGGGAAAATTTTATGCAAGGTCTAATGAATGTATCTTCCTTGGATATTCTACTAAAAGAGAAACTTACATATGTTACCAAAAAATTCTAAGAAATATTGTTGAAAGTGCAAATGTCAAGGTTGATGAATATTTACAAAATTCAGTTGTTATAGATGGATATGTGTCAGATGAGCTTACTTGTAGAGAAGAATAAGAAGAAAAATCTAAGGAAAAATGAATGCATAATGAAGAGGAAGAAGTTATGGAAAAGTCTCCTAAGACCCCTAAGTATGTAAAAAGTAAATCATTCTGAAGAACAAGTTATTGGAGAAAAAAGAAAAGGTGTATTGACAAGAAGAAAATCTACTAAAACTGAGGTAAATCTATCTTTACTCTCCAAAATTTAACCAAAAAAAGTGAGTGAGGTATGTAAAGATGAATATTGGATGAAAGCAATGGAAGAAGAGCTGCAACAAATTGAAAAAAATTACACTTGGGAATTGGTTCTCGACCTAAAAATAAAAATATAATTGGAACTAAGTGGGTATTCAAAAACAAGCTAAATGAGAATGGAGATGTGGTAAGAAATAAAACAAGACTTGTGTGTAAGGGTTACTCACAAGTAGAAGGAATAGAATTTGAAGAAAAATTTACCCTAGTGGCTAGAATGGAAGCAATCAAAATGTTTTTGGCATTTGTAACACAAAGACTTTAAAGTGTATCTAATGGATGTCAAGTTTTCTTTCTTGAATGGAGAGTTGGAAGAATAAGTTTACATGGAACAACCAAAAGGATTCCAGTTGTCAAATAAACTTGATATGGTTTGTAGATTGAAAAAGGCATTCTATGGATTAAAGTAAGATCCTTGAGCTTGGTATGCAAGATTGGACGAATAATTGATACAACAAGAATTCAATAAGGGTACCACAAGCAGTAATCTTTACTTTAAAGTTGAGGAAGATAAAATATTGATAGTGGTTGTGTATGTGGATGACATTACCTTTGGAGGAAATGAAAATATTTGTAAGAAATTTTTAGAAAAGATGAAAAAAGAGTTTGAGATTTCAATGTTTGGGGAGATGAATTTCTTCCTTGGGATACAAATCAATCAAATAGATAAAGGCATACTCATTTCACAATCAAAGTATGTTAAATAGATGTTGAAGAAGTTTGGAATGGATGACTCCAAACCAGTATGTACTATGGTTACTAGTTGCAAATCGAACAAGGATGATTAATCACCTAAGGTTGATTAGAGAAAGTACAAATCTATAGTCGGTGAACTGTTATATCTAATTGCTACTAGATTGGATATCATGCTTACAGTTTATCTTGTGGCTAGATTTCAAGAAGATCGTAAAGAGTCACATGTTACCATAGTAAAAAGGATATTCAGATATTTAAAAGGCACTTTGGATTATGGCTTATGGTATCTTAAAGATACCAATTTCACATTAAGTGCATATATAGATGCAGATTGGGTTGGATGTATTAATGAAATGAAAAGTACAAGTGGTGGTGAATTCTTTCTTAGATGTAGATTGGTGGCATGCCTAAGCAAGAAACATGATTCTATTTCTTTATCTACTACAGAGGTTGAGTATATTGTAGTAGCATCTTGTTGCACACAAGTACTGTGGATGAGACAAACATTGAAGTATATCAGAGTAGTGTATGATGAGCCTATTTCTATATTTTGTGATAACACAATTGCAATTAACATTTCAAAAATTCCAGTGATGCACTCAAGGAAAAAGCATATATGAATTAGGGATCACTTTTTGAGAGAGAAAGTTGTGCAGAATGAAGTGAAGCTTGAATATGTATCTACAAAGGGTCAAATTGATGACATATTCACTAAGACTCTTCCTAAAGATACTTTTGAGTATTTTTGAGAGAAGTTGGGGATTATTACTCCTTTGAACTAGATGCATATGGAAATTTATTTGTCCAGTGGATCTATGGATTCATTTTTTGTTTGGACTAATGTGGGTGGCTACCTCTCAGGTGGAGTAGGTTTTAACATTGTTGTAGTATGCAATTTATATTTTCATGATTTAGAGGTTGCTAAGTTGATTGGTGTGTACTCGTAAATGGTAGTATTCAAAGCAGTTGCAAGTATCTTGGTTCTATGTCAAAGGGGGAGAACAATGCAAAATTCCTTATCCTTTGCCATTGATGTCAAAGGGAGAGATAAAGAAGTCATGTGAAGAAGGAAAATGAAGTCATATAAAAGAGGAAAGTATCAAGGAGAGAGAGTATAATGAGATAGTTGTCCAAGGGGGAGAAAAGAGAAGGAAATAAGTATGTTCAAAGTTGTTGTGTCTTTGATGGTTTTTCGCATCTTGTGTTTCCATCAATGACAAAGGGGGAGATTGTTGCCATTACAAAGGTGTTGTCATTGATGTCAACAAGCCTTTGTTGTCATTGATGATAGTAGTGTAGTGGTTGAGATGAGATTGTTTCTTTTATCACTTGCATTATGCTATCATCAATTAATTTATTGATTTCAACCTATGGTGTTACTTTGATAGCTTCTATTTATGGTTCAAATGTTGAGGATACTAAGAAAATTGATAAAATAAGGAAATAGGGTGTTGCAGAGCCTTCACATTTCTTCTGGGTTGAAGATCTACTTTTGTGGTTTGGATATGCTGGTTAGAGATATTTAGAGTTTCTATATCCAAAATTTTGGCTTCTAGATTGATGGTCAAAGTAAGTTATGTTCACCAGTGTGTGAACTAGTTTTGCAATGTTGTGTACAAAGGTGTTTTGTAGAAATGTATTTGCTCCACATTTCTCTACAATTTTTTATTAGGACTTACGGTTGTAAAGAAGAGTTGATGATGTTATTCTCTTTCCTGTGTCAAGAGGATTTGTGGTTCAGTGTATCGAAATAAGGTCTTTTGAGTTACAAAGTATTGCAGTGTCTGGTAGTGTTGTTCGGATAAAAAAAATGTTTATAATCTTTAGGTGATATTTTTTTTTGAAGGAGTTTGTTGGATTCCAAGGTGTTCTTACATCATGTTTAGGTTAATTTTTTTTCTAGATGTTTTGAATTGTTCAAAGGAAACGTGTAATTCAAATTTTATTGTGTTTACATGAGTAACCTCTGACTTGGTGTTGTTTTGTTCCACTTTCATTCCTATCCACTATGGAAATGTTTAGTGGCAACCTAATTTGAAATTGCAAAGTGTGAAGCAAGTATAGCCGACCTTGGAGAAAGTTTTAGGGTCGGGATAGTAAAAGTATGGGTTGAGATGTTGATGGTCGAGGATAGTATAAATATCAATTCAAGTGCCTTAGAATCCATTCATGGACAGTTTTGGTAAAGGATAGTTAATGATATTTAATGAGTAGGAAATCATTCATGTGAGAGGGAAATCCTTGTTAAAATACAGTAAGGCAATGAAGACACAAAACCATAGATCAATGCAAGAGAAGAAGTTGTAGGCACAAATTAAGTATATTTCCATTGAGTATGAAGGGTGGGGAATATAATGCATAATCTCCCAAGATAAAGCCTAAGATTCATGAAAAGTTACTACAAAAATAGTGTTTGATGCTATAGTAGCTCTTTCCACTAATGACCCACCTACTACTTTAGCTGCATTTGTGATTAGTTCCATATGTATACACCTAAAACCAGTCAGGATAGTTAATTAATTAAATATAAGTTATTTAATTAATGAACCTCTTATTTCGTCTACTTATAAATAAATTCTAAATTTATTTATATAGTTCACACTTTCTAATTCTTCTTCTTAAATCATATTCCTCTAATTTTAATTAAATAAACAAATGTCAAGAGTTTGTTTTATTTACTTAATATCTTCTTACTAAATTTGAATAATTCCAAATTTGAATTTAGTCACATATCTACAACTTTTCCTCTTGCCACCTCATCAAGTGTCTCTTGAGTTTAAATATCCATAATATTTAAATTGGAATTATCCTCAACAAATTTTGAAACAAACTTGAGACACTTGACTCTTCCATTCCATTTATTCCTCTAAACACTTGGAAAAGTGTTCTATTAAAGATAACACTCTCCTTGATTCCCTCTAATTTCTTCATCCTCCATCGTTCATCTCTCCAGCTAAAATCCTAACCGTTGTTTGCTGCCACATCACAATATGCCTTGGAAATCCTATAAATGCAGCTCATTCTACAACATTTGATATCCCAACTTTGAGCAAACTTACTATGAGGAATTTTCATGAGAGCATTTAGTATTTGAGCATTTAGCATTTGAGCATTTAGCAATTAGCATTTTAGAAGCATATTAATTTAGAATCATGTCTTAGTTAGTAGCTTCATACAACATCATTATCATAGAATAATCTCCATTTTTATACAACAGCATCAACATCACTATCATAGCAACATTATCATGTAGATCAATTAATCAATCATGTAGGAACAATATTTCTTGCATTTTCCAACATTTTGTTCTTTGGGTTGTCATTTTAAGAGGTCATAGTGCACAAAACAATCTGAGAGACATTATGATTTCATGAATCCTTGGAGATAAGAAACAATGGAACAATTTTAGGGAGTTTGTTGTGTTTCAATCTGATTAGTTTTGTGATTTAATTCTCTAATATAATACGTTTCATTGATTGTGTGGTTTTATTACTCATTTACTCACATTACACACAATACACTTTGGCACCCACCATGGGACCTAGGCCCATTTTTATTAATGTTTTATAGAAATTTGTTTATAGATCTAGACCTGAACTTCTATGTAGCTCATCTAGGATTTCTTTTAGCACATATGAAACATCTTTTAGTGCATCCAATTCTTGTCACGGCACATTTGAAGCATCTTTCAACACATCCAACTCGTAGTTTAGGGCATACAAGGGGTCTTTTAGAGAATTCAGTCTATCTTTTAGTGTATTCAATAGATTTTCTAGCGCATAGAGTAGTTCTTTTAGAGCATCTGTGTAATATTTTAGTACATATGGCTCCTATTTTAGCGCATCTATTTTTCTTTGCAAAAACTTGAAATTTGAAGAACTGATTAGTGCTTTATGTTTTGCAGGTACTTTTAAATGATGTCAAAGATAATTATATCAAACTACTAACGATGTTTGCAGGGGCAGGAGTTATTAGTGTTTTCTTTTGATTAAATTAGGCACCTAGTTTAATTACAAAGTTAATGAACACCTCTTGTCTACTATGCTTGTAAAGTGATAGACCTATGCTCTCTCCTTCACTAGGTGACTGGAATTCCAAACTCACTCTTTTATGTTTTGAGAGAACCTTTAGAAGGCTTGTCATAGTGGGAAAAAGTACTCACCCTACGAGAACAACCTAAGTGGGAACAACTAATGCCAAGTTTTTTGACCCACTATAATCAAAACTGAATTCAAGGAAACTCATAATTCAACAGTAGTGTGCAATGATAACCATCCCCAAATCCTTTGTTCTAAAGGTTGGGAGGTCTCCTACGGGATTTTATCAGTTGCCGCACCAAATAGAAACCCTTACTATGGACCTTAAGTGTAGAAGCCAACTGAGTCAGTTTCTAAACATTTCTAATATCACAGTGCAAGGGGAGGGAAGAATCTTCCCCCAAGATACTCACCATATAACTATCAGGGATTACTAGCCAAAAGTGGAGCATTCGATTTTGGTTAAGCTACGGGAAAGGAAAAAACATGGGTGCCCTCTAGAGGGTGACACGGCTATGTGAGCTGACATAGTTCTAAGATGTGGGTTGTGGTGTTTTAAGTGACTCTTGACATTAGAAAAGTGTTTGATCTATTTTCTCTTGTTCTATACCTGTGGAAATCAAAGGAATTAGACCAAATTCTTGAATACACACTCAATGTTTAGTTCCTAGGTGGAAACAACTATTTTACAAATTGTTGATGTGTTTGAATTCATTATTCAAGAAATCATCCATTTAAGAACACTTAATTCACATAATTCACAAACTAGAAAAACTAGATAAAAATTATTGTTCAGAAAAGCATCCCCTGGAAACATCCATTTCACTAATTCAAAGCAAAATAACTAGGTAGACTTTCAAAAACACTAAACACTTCCAGATTACCACATGCATTCCTTGTTTTGGCACATTCATGACATCTTTTAGTGCATCTAGGTCATTTTTTGGTGCATTCACAACATCTTCTAGCACATATAGGGCATTTTCTAGTGCATCTAGGGGACATTCTAGTGCATCTGAGTCATTTCCCAGCACATATTGTCCATTCTGTAGTGCATCTAGGTAACTTTCTGGTGCATCTGTTCCATCTTCCAGTGCATTTGCAAATCCTTTTAGTGAATTCACCTACAGAATACCAATTTGAATCATATATAGGAGTAGTCTAGTGCATCCCTGGCTTGTTTCAATGCATTTACTCCATTTTCTAGCACATCTGAGTCATTTTCTAGCACATTGAGTCCATCTTTTAGCACATTTGGTGCATTCTCTAGTGCATTTGGTCCATTGTTTAGTGCATTGAGTCTATTTACTAGCGCATCTAGGGCATAGTATAGTGCATCAAGGCTATTTATTAGTGCATCCATTCCATCTTTTAGTGCATTTGTACACTATTTCAGTGCATCTAGTAAACATCAAACCAGAGAATTAAATTCACCATCTTCCCAACTGTTTGAACCAAAATGTAGGACCCTTTCTAGAACACAGTCATTCCTCAATCACACCAATGTCTTAAACTTGATGAAATTGGTCCTTACAAGTGAAATTATTCAAACCAAACTAAGATCTACCATCTTAAAGTGTCTAATCATCCAACATACCTCTGATTATCAAGCTAAGTTTCATCATCAAGATTTGTCATCCTTCATTACGAGACAACATTGTATAATCATATGTATTAAACTTAGTCTCATCAATAGAATTTTCCATTCTATTTGACTTAGTTATTATCCTTGGCACTCCTCCAAACAAAGATCAAAGTTTAGTCAAAACTTTAACACTTGTATGCCTATTTTAACAAGATCCCAAAAGTAGAAACTCAAGGAAAAGGAAATTGAAACTCAAAACACCATGGATGAGGGTGAGGAAAATCCATTTCATAGATTCCACCAGCCTAAATATGATGAAATTACTAAGGAGGACATTCAAACAACACAACATGATCCCAAATTCCACAAATTCATGGAAAATATTTTTCAAAAAGATCGAGAAAAATACATTTTAATGTTGGCTAATCAAGGTATCAAAATTCCACATGACTTTGATGTTAATCAACTGAAAGAAGCACCTAATAGGACTGAAACAAATCCACCAAAAATAGATCCAGTGGCTTCCTTAACTCATCAAATTAAAAATCTGCAACAACTTCTTGACGTGCAAAGAGGAACCATAAAATGATACTTGATACAAGAAATCTGCCCATATCCTTTTGATCAAACTATCAACATGATTCCCTTTCCCAAACATTGTGAGCTTCCAAAGTATGATAAATACAATGGTAAAACTAATCCTATAGATCATGTAAGGGAATTTCAAACCATGATCCTTGAGTTTGCACATGATGAGACTTATTTGATGAGATTGTTTCCGCAAAGTTTGGGTGGCCATTGCATGGAATTGTTTTTGAAATTACCACCAGGTATTAGATCCTTTGAAGATTTGGTCGGTAAGTTTGTCACTCAATACTCCTACAACATCCAACATGAGTTAACCATGAAAGACCTTTGCAACACAAAACAGAAAAAGGGTGAATCATTCCTCATATTTTTACAAAGATGGAGAAGATTGTTTGCTAGATATGCTCCTCCCATACCTAAAAAAGAAAAGATGGAAATCTTTATTAACAATCTAAATGATGAGATGAGCTATAGACTTGAATTACAATGTCCACGTGCTTTTGAGAAGATGATTGAAAATGGAATCAAAATTGAAGAATCCTTAGTCAAGAGAGGAGTCTTAAAAATTTACAATGAAGGAAACACCTCAACAAACTCCTCCAATAATTATAAGAGCAATGACAAACCAAAATTTTGGCAAAGAAACAAGAATGTAGGTAATAAGGATGGTATAGCTGAAACACAAAATGCAAAACCAGTATTTAACTTCACAACAACTACCACTAAGACCAATCAAAATATCAATCCAAGCAATATTGAATCTAAACCACCACCATATCGAACATCATCAAATCGAAGAATATTTACACCTTTGGGATAGTCACTCAAATCGGCATTAAAGGAGCTTCTTGTAGCCAAAGTTATAACACTACCAGAGGCATGAGAATGGGAACCAAGAGTTAAACCTTCATGGTGGAATGATGCACATTATTGTGACTTTCACAAAAACAAAGGACATAAAACAAATGATTACATCCAACTAAAACATTTAGTACAAGATTTGATTGATAGAAAAGAAATATTTGTAGAAGGACCTCAAATGAATAATGATCATGAAGCATTCAAGAATCCTTTACCAAACTATGAAAAAGGGGGAGTCCTCTTCATCAAACACCAAAGGGAAAAATGTGAATTGTGTTTATGATTCTACTATTCTCCATATTGAAGTAGTTGAAAACCAAACTAAACATCAAAATCAAGGGACAAAGAGACATTGTTACAACTAACAATCCAATTAATGACATCACAATTGAACATGAACAAAACATTGTTACAGCTGAAAATCCTCTCCATGCCATCAACACCAAATCACATCAAATCAATGGCATCATACCAATCAGAGAATGTCAAACTAACGACATCGAAATCAAGGGCAAAAAATACATTGTTACAACTGAAAATCATCACCATGATATCAAAATCAAATCACATCAAATCAATGACATCATACCAATAAATCTTATCACAAATGCTCCTGCAAATGATAATAAAATTAATGTCATTAAAATCAGAGATAAACAAGACAATTTATCAATTAATGCAACCACAAGAGGGAAGGCCAAATTAATATTGAAAGGAGCTACATCTAAGACACCCATTGCCCCTACAACTCAATACAACATAGTTGATCAATTGCAGAAAAACCTAGCTCAAATATCCGTATTGGAACTTGACAAAATTTCACCAACTCACAAAGAAATTCTAGAACAAGCTCTAGTAGCCACCAAAGTACCAAATAGTCTGGAAGTTTTCCAATTCTAAGCTATGGTGGGACACTTGACCGCAACTCATTTCCTATCATTTTTTGAACATGATGATGTATCACTCACCCATCCACACAACATTTCCCTCCACATTGAGGTTTGAATTCACAAACACAAATTCAAATGTGTTCTAATAGATGGTGGAGCTGAGCTAAATATCTACACTTTAAAACTTATCCATGCACTTGGATATTCAGAAAATGCAATTGATGCTAGAAGAAAGATCACTATAAAAGCCTATGATGATGAAGAGAGATCCTCCCAAGGATTAATTGTGTTACCAATTCAACTGGGACCCGTTGTAAAAGATATAATCTGCCAAGTGTTAGACAAGGATTTGACATACAATATACTCTTGGGATGTTCTTGGATTCATGACATGCAAGCAGTGCCATCAACATATCACAAATGTTTGAAATTCCCCTTCAATGGACAAGAGATCACCATTTCAGCTGACTCCAACAATCCCCAATATTGCAACACACTCAAAATAGTCCAAGATACTTTTGTGCCACATAATAGGGAATCTCACACTCCTAGTTCATCCAACAATGAAAGACAACTAAATTCCTTGTCAAATCAGCTTGAGAAAGAGGAACAGTTAAAAGATAAGAGTATCAATGATTCTACTCCATCAAGTAATGAAAGTCAATTAAATTCTTTGTCAAATCAACCTGAGGAAAAGGATTAGTCAAGATACAAAGGCATTGGTGATTCTACTTCAAATCATGAAAGTAAACTCAATTCCTTATCAAAATAGTTTGAAAAGATTCAGTTAAAAGACAAAGGCATGGGTGAATATTCAATTGAGCAATCCTTGTGTCTTTCACAGTTGCTACCTTCACCAAGATCCTATGGACAACCATCCAAATCAAGACAACAATCCTCAGAACCAACTACGCTCTTTGATGGTAAGATTGTAAAAGAAAGCACTTTAGTGGATGAATCAGAAGACAAGGATGTTTTAAATTGGTTATACAAATATGAAGAAGCATCATATGGGAAAGGATTTACAATCCTAGAGAAGATGGGATATGACAGAAAAAGGTCATATTGACAAAAGAAAAGAGGGTATCATTGAACTGATATAACCTATTATAACCAATTCAAAGGACAAAATAGGGATGGGATACAGAGAGGAGTCAAAAGAAGAAACTAGGTAGCAAATTGTTGAGTGAATCCTTTAATTACTAGATAGTTCCAAAATAGATTCCAATGAATATGAATGGGACTCACTCTCTGAAGAGTCTTTTCATGAAAAAGAAATAGATGTGATACAAAGGTATGCACCAACATGTATGGAGGGACAAAGCTTAGGGTCTAGACCACTTGAAATTGGATCACAGTTTATCGATGACTCAAGTGAAGATGACCAAACTTCGAGCGAGATAGATTATTCGAAGGAGAGTAACATCATAGACCTTGACATTGCTATTGAACACTTTGACGATGTTTCCATCATGACACTCACCCCTTTTGACCTTAACCAATCCAATGATTCTTTGAAATTGGTACACCCTAAACTAATTGACTAGGACCAAACTAAGTTGCTTGATATACCTATCCTTCCAAACAATGATGCCATTGTAAACTTCCTTTGCTCTAATAATCCTAAAACATGTTCCATCATTGAATTTCATAACGAAGCTTCAGACAAGGGGAGTGCCAAATCTCTTAGCTGCAAAATGGATATCAAAAATTGATCTAATGGTGAAAACCATTTAATGGTAGTATTAGATCAATAAAAAGTAAAAATAAAGAGCGTATCTAATGGTGAAAACCTCTTTAAGGCACTGAAAGATGGGATAATTGACACTCTTCCCAAACACTATCATGAGAGATATTTAGTGCTAATTGAACCTACACAACCCATCAACATTGGTATAGCTGAAACAATGAAGACCCTACATCTGGCAGCATCCATGACAGAGGAAGAAAAACCAAGCTTCACTAAGTTATATGAAGAGATCCAAATCAACTTTTCTTAGTCCTACACTAATATGCCAGGCATGGATTTAGAGCTTATCATGAATCACTTATCTCTACCATCTGGAGTGAAGCTAGTGAAGAAAAAGTTTAGAAAAATGCATTTGCACATTGCCCTTCTAGTAAAAGCTGAATTGAAGAAACTATTGAATGCAGGATTTATCAAACCTATTGACTATGTTGAATGGATCTCAAATATTGTACCAATTTCAAATCCTGACCACAACATCAAGATATGTACAGATTTTAGAGATCTTAACAGAGCTTTCCTGAAAGATGACTTTGAAATCATCATATATTTGACAACAGGTCATGAAATACTATCACTCATGGATGTTTTTTTAGGTTACAAGCAAATAAAAATTACACCAGAAGACGAAGATAAAACCACTTTCACATGAACATGGGGTACTTTCTGTTGGAACGTTATGCCTTTAGGGTTGAAAAATATTGGAGCAACATATCAATGAGCAATGACCACTATCTTTCATGATATGATGCACACTTTTATGGAGGATTATGTAGATGACTTGTTGGAAAAAAATTCACTAGAGAGGGACATCTGGAAATCATAGATAAAATCTTCACTCAGTTCGATAAATTCAATGTGAGGTTAAACCCAAAGAAATATGTATTTGGTGTGACATTGGCTAAACTCTTGGGATATATAAGGGTATCGAAGTGGATTTTGTGAAATTCAAAACCATCATGGAGATACCTCCTCGTAGGAATATTAACCAACTCAGATCTTTATAGGGATGATTCCAATCTATTAGAAGGTTCATTGCACAAATGATAGATAAAACTCATCCTTTTAATCACTTGTTGCACAAAAACATTTCTTTCAAATGGGATGAAAAATGTGAAGCCACTTTTAATCAACTAAAATAGTATCTCATGTCTTTAGCTATACTAGTACTACCAACTGAAGGAAAACCATTATTACTCTACATAGCAACAAAAGAGGTATCTTTGGGTGCTCTATTGGGACAAGAAGATTTTGTGGGAAAAAAAGGGCTATTTATTACATCAACAAAACTTTGAATGGCTATGAAATCAACTACGCATTTATTAAAAAATCTTGTTTGGTGGTAGTATTTGCTACTCAACAACTACGAAACTACATTTTAACCCATACCATCAAACTCATAGAAAAAATTGATCCATTGAAGTATCTACTTAGCAAAGCTGCCCTGACAAGAAGACTAGCCAAGTGGGTAATGATATTGAGCAAGTTTGGCATCCAGTATGTAGAAAAAAAGCAATCAAAGGTCAAGAAATAGCAAATCAACTAGTTGATGCACCATTACAAGATGATCATCCAATGAGCATTGAATTTCTAGACACATATTTATTTACCATGTCAGCACAACAGTGGATGTTATATTTTGATGGATCTTACACACAAAATGGATCAAATGCAAGAATCATATTTGTCACACCTCAAGGACATACCATTCCAAAGTCTTACAGGTTAATGTTTCCATGTACTAACAACACAATTGATTATGAATCACTCATCACTCATCATTGGTATCAAGACAGTTGTAGAGTGGAAGATCATAGAGTTGAAAGTCTATGGTGATTCCCAACTAGTCATAAATTGGGTGAATGATGATTACCAGACAAAAGATGATACATTAATTCCATATAAAAGAATGGTGGATGAATTTAAGAAGTACTTTGTGGAGATAAAATTTGAGTAGATTCCCAAAGGGGATAACAAATATGTTGATGCTATGGCCACCATTTCTTATCTCCTATAGATACCTGAAAAATGAGCTCGTTACGAATTCATGATGGAACAACTGTTTAACCCTACCTATGATAACCTTGAATCCCAATTCATATACCATATAGTCTAGGTTGATGCTTCTATATATGGGAAGATATACACCTATATGAGAGATAATACCCTACCACCAAATCTATCCCAAAACCAAAAATGAAACTTTATTCGACAAGCAACTCGACATACCCTGATAGCCAATGTACTTTATTGACGAGGTCTTGATGGTACTTTCCTTTAATGTCTTGAACATAACAAAGTTGAAACCACTTTATGAAAGGTTCATGAAGGTATCTATGGAACTAATTCAAGTGAACTAACTTTAGCTAAGAAATTCCTACACTTGGGGTATTACTGGTCAATTATGGAAAAGGATTCTTTTCTATTTGTCAAGAAATGACAAAAGTGCCAAGTCCATGGAAACCTAATACACACACCAACACAAGAATTTCAACCATTCACATCAACATGGCCTTTTTGTTAATGGGGACTTGACCTTGTAGGTAAGATCCATCCATCGTCATCCAATGGAAACAAGTTCATCATCATAGCCATGGAGTACTTTACAAAGTGGATTGAAGTTGTTCTCTTAACCACCATCACTGGAAAAAAAATTGCATCCTTCATCCTAAATTACATTATCTGTTGGTATGGTATTCTTTAATCCATTGTCACTGACAATAGTATACCTTTCAAGAATTAGGATGTCCAAGAACTTTGTGAAATGTTTCATATCCAGCATCAGTTTTCCACACCATACTACCCTCAAGGAAACGGCTAAGTAGAGGCCTCAAACAAAACCATTCTCAAAATCTTGAAGAAAATCGTTAATGATGTTGGACAAGACTATCACATCCAAATAAACCCTACTTTGTGGGCTTATTGTAGTAGTATCTTCACCCCAACAAGAGATACACCTTATGCTCTAATATATGGAGCAAAGGCCATTTTACCTATTGAGGTTGAGCTACCATCCCTATGAGTGTCTTTGAAGGGAATTATCTCATATGAAGATTATAGAGTATCCAGGCTACAAGATTTGGAATTGTTGGATGAACATTGTCAACATGTAGTGGATCACCTAAAAGCCTATCAGTAGAGGATGTCCAGAAGTTACAATCACAGAGTCAAACCAAGAACATTTCAGGTTGGTGACTTGATCCTAAAAGAAAATCCCCGTAATCAAGAGGATTAAGAAAAGAAGGGGAAGTTTGAACCAAATTGGCTAGGTCCTTTTGTTGTGGTATCAATTTATGGACCCAGAGCCTAATAGTTGTCTACGCTTGAAGGGGACCTATTTGACAAACCCATCAACAACCTTTTTCTCAAGAAGTTTTACACATAATTCATCCAATGCACAATTAAAGTCCTAAAAAAAAAAAAAGAGAGAGAGAGAGAAAATGCCCTAAAAAAAGGTCAATCTGATGAAAACCTAGCAAACATGCGTCTTGGTGACAAAAAAAAAGTCAAAAAAATTCAAAAACACAAAAAATTTTGAAAAATTTTGAAAAAAAAAAAAAGTAAAAAATTAGGAAATCATAAAAATCATAAAATCTAAAAAAGTGCAATAAAAACAAGTAGTGAAACCCTGGTAATAGGTGCTATTTGTGATAGATTAGCTTTTCCATCTATTTTGGCATGTGCCAACCATTTGCTTTCACCATCATTATGCATGTCATCAAAAAACCTCATGTATATATCCTAGCATCACAGTCGTGTCTCACCCTAGATTGGGGGAAAAATCTTGAACTCATTAGGGGCAATAAAATTTGAGCTTAAAACAATAGATAAACAATAGTCAAAAAATGCAATAAACACAACGATCACAACAAAACTCAACATTGAACATCAATCAAATTTTAAACATCAAACATCCATATCAAACAACAAAATCAATCAATCAAAACAAATGTAAATGGATGATGTTCTTTTGAATCATGGTTTTATCACTTTAGCGTGAGTGTTCAACTATTGTACTTTGATTTTTGTTATCATATCTCTAGAGCACCTCGAGAATGTCTTGAACTAGAGGAGCTAGGAAGGAGTATGATTTTTCTTTGTCTAAATTTGTGATCTAATCATTACTACTATGCAAATTATCACGATACGTTCTCTACATAGTATCACTGATGATAGTTTAAATTTGCATAGGAAAATGATTAACTCTTGTCTGTTTATGCAAGCAATGCTCAAGTCATCTCAGTTTAATTATACCTAGATGATTGTTTTAACTTGTAATATCAAAAATCATGAAAGTAGTTCTCAGGTCATCATGGTCTAATTATACCATCGATGTTTGTACTCACTTTCAACATTTTAAAGGCTCAATGATGATAAAAGCATGACAAATCGGCTATTACAATGACAACATTTGCATATTTAGATTTGTATGGTTAGATTAGATTGCATCCATGTTAGTTTTGCATCTACAATATAGATTTTCTAAGGCTAGCATAATTTTCAAAATGATGTTATCTCTATCATTAATGGATTGAGTATGTTTGACATTAACAAAAAAAATATCATTCTCATGTAGTTGCATAATCATTTGCATATCATACATACATTAGAAAATATTATTAGATCATTTATCCATCCATGCATTACATCATGATATTTTCATTAGAAAATACAAAAAGAAGTGTATTACATCTCATTTGCATAAATAAATTCATCTCATATAGCATAATCAAATCCATCCATAAAACATATGGAACCATCATCCATACATCATCATATCATCATTGCATCCATACATAATCATATAAGCATCATATAAACATCACTAGCATATAATGTAGAAATTAAATGCATCCATCATAGGTATTCATCGTACAAACATATAGACATCATATAGATCGCTAATCATCGTTGCATCTCCTATAAATCTCAAAATGATAATGTCAAGTGTACAATGATGTCCAAATATGTAGAGAGATATAACATCAAAAAAATGGTAGAAACCATAATATCTGAACTGAATCAAGGTATACATCATGTCTCAAGTACATCAGAAGTGATCACAACAAAGGCTATGTGCTACTGCCTCCAGACAATGCTAGCCCTGTGCCTCTTGTTGCACCACCTGATGGTCTTGCACCTGGATCTATGCTAGGTGGTGGACCAATGACACCTCTGTTGGTAGTCTTGGAATGAGTGCAAGCACTAGTGGACTGAGCATAGCTAACCTGATGCTCAGGAGGCACTAACTCATGATATTGTCCCTTGTACTACTCAGCCTCCCTAGTGGAGTGTTGTAACTCTCTGAGATAATCTGCCATAGAGGTGCCCTCAGCCACTCTCTTTAGTCACTTTTTCAGTCCCTCTACCTACTCACACCATTGTCTCAGGCTATCTCTCTCTGTGGTGAGTGTAGCAATCTATGTTTGTGCCTATGTTTGTGCTTATTCTTGTGCCTATCCCTGTAGTTGTCCATGTATCTATACAAGCTGACCCTATAGAGTCTATACCTGGGCCTGCAAGGCAGCTATTTTTTTTTGTTGTTGTTGTGAGGTTAACTAAATCAAAATGTGCTACTGTGATGCAACTACTAGGGATCTCCTCCTCTAGGGTACTTTGAAGTCTCACACATCTAGCACTGTTCCGCCACCACCCTCACCTCCATCTCCACTATCACCACCTCCACCATCTCCATCGTCATCATCCCCATCATCATTGCTCTCTCCCTCCTCATCCTCATCACCCCCTCCACCCCTCCTTTGTCTCAGTGCCTGATCATCACCTAATAGTGGTACTGGCTCATCCAGACTACATATCCTCAGGAATGGATGTGAGAATAAGTAACAGGAATACTCCTATGATACAATAGCCTCTATAATCTCTATATGGTACTCCCAAATAACTGCCTGTAATCCCCAGTACTCCTTAATTGTTGCATCATACAATAAAGAGGGTCCCCACTATAGTATATCCTATCCTTGGTGTGCATAAAGAGCAACTCCCTGGGGCATACCCTATTCTTGCTCATACTGTCAAAGCACTCTCCTGAGTAGGAATATCTCTATAAAAAAATGGTTTCCTCCCAATCAAATATTTGTTCATGCACACATAGGGCATCTTTGTGTCATCCTTTGGTCATCGCTCGTAGTCTAGATATGGCCTCCATGTAACTGTATCGAGATTGTCCAACACCGTCCTCCAATACTCTAGTTTTCCCAACTTATGTTGGACAACTAGACCTATATATCCATGAACGTATGGTCGACCCTTTGGACATTTCTCTTAGCCACTAGATGGGTGATAGCTATATGCTCCCATGCCCATATCTATAACAGTGTGATCCTAGCTAACAAACTGGCCCCTCTTAGATAAACAACCTGATGAAGATCATGGTATAAGTGAGCTAGCATGTAGAAGCCCCAAGCATATCAAGTCCCCTATGTGATCATTCTCTCCAAAATCCAACCCCAACCAATTAAGAGTCCCTTTGACCTATAGTTGAGACATAGAAATCCTCCAATAAATCCAACAAGAACACATGGCAATGTTGTGTATGCATCAACCATCTCTCACCATTGAATCTCATAGCCACAAATATCATCATCCTTGAAGACTCTCTGCAATGCATTTGTACCTCCCTGCTCAGTGGAATCATACACAACCAGCTCACCAAAAACTATAATTTGCAAGATCTGATAAACATCCTTTGGTGTCACAGTCATCTCACCAATGGGTAAGAAGAAGGTGGTGTGGTCACTATGCCACCTCTCTACCAAAGCAGTCAGAAGTCCCTTAATAATCCTATGCTGGGGCATATCTATCAAACAAGTCAATCTGCATCATCCAATCACATTTAGATCAGCCTGATCTAAATGTGGAATCAAATCCTAGGTCCTTGGGAAACACTCCCACAACATGAGGACTGTCGAATGCTCCTATCATCATAGCATATCGCAAATCAAAAACCTTATCAATCAATCAACCTATCAATCTAATCAGCTCTGATGATATTTTGATTAAATCTCATGAGCATCTATCATTGATACTCACCTATCATGAGGTGAATCATCATTATCCTATCATTGACCCTCACCTAATGAGGTCAATCATCATTATTTTATCATTGATCCTCATTTATCATGAGGTCAATTATCATCATCCTATCATTGAATCTCACCTATCATGAGATCAATCATCATCTAATCTATCAACATCATCAAACGTCATCAAATCACAGGCTGACACAATCAAAAATCATCAAAATCAAGGAGTCTACTCAAAATTATATCATTTTTCCCTAGATAAGCTAAAATAGTTTCTCAAAGTGCTAAAAACAAGGATGCACCAGAAAATTCTACCCATGCACCACAATAGGGTCTCTATGCGCTAAATTACCAAATGCACCATCAAAATTCATCAATGTGCTACATCATTCATTAGATGCACTAAATCGTGACCTACATATGTTATTTCACCAAATGCACTAAATTTTTGACCAAATGCACTAAAAAGTTCTATCTATGCGCTAATCTACCTGATATGCTATAACAGTGACCTGATGTGCTACATAGGAGTCTAAATTTGCTAAAACGCAAAAAGAAAAAAATTAAATGTGAAAAAATGAGGGAAAAATGAGATTCAAATTCACAAGGAGGTTTTTTGGGGTACATACCGAAGGTCCATACGTGGTCGGGCAGTTGTGACATCACATGCACTCCAATCGGTGGGTTTGGATCAAAATCACCATCTTGCTCCAAATGCTTAATCTCTTAATCACTCCAAAAAATTTAAAATGAAAATGCACAAATGAGCTCAAATCACATCCTTTTTACCTTTTAAGGGGTAATTAAGTGGGATTAAGGTGGGATTTATTTTATTTTTCAAAAGGGGCCTTAATTAATCAATCCATCACTTGGTAGATCCACTATCATTTTTTGGGAGATAAATCATTTTAGTGTCATAAAATTTGAAATCATCATCAAATCATGAAAAATTCAAAAGTCCTACAAATTAAAAAATTCACCAATTTATCTCTTGAGGGGACATATATCCATCATCACTCGAAAATTAGTGTATGGGACATATCGAAAAAAAATTGTCAACACTAGAAGCAAAATTTTTCTTTGAAGCAATGTGTAAACACATCACTTCAAAGAGGGGAAAAATGTACACACCTAAAATCGGTCAGGATAGTTAATTAATTAAATACAAGTTATTTAACCTCTTATTTCATCTACTTATAAATAAATTCTAAATTTGTTTATGTAGTTCACACTTTCTAATTCTTCTATCTTAAATCATATTCCTCTAATTTTAACTAAATAAACAAATGTCAATAGTTTTTTTT
Organism: Sequoia sempervirens; assembly: GCA_007258455.2. Taxonomy (NCBI): domain Eukaryota; kingdom Viridiplantae; phylum Streptophyta; class Pinopsida; order Cupressales; family Cupressaceae; genus Sequoia; species Sequoia sempervirens. Next base: position 30,182,523 of record VDFB02049217.1, on the reverse strand, counting down.
ATTTAATTAATATCTTCTTACTAAATTTGAATAATTCCAAATTTGAATTTAGTCACATGTCTACAACTTTTCCTCTTCCCACCTCATCAAGTGTCTTATGAATTTAAATATCCTTAATATTTAAATTGGAATATCCTCAACAAATTTTGAAACAGACTTGAGACACTTAGCTCTTCCATTCCATTTATTCCTCTAAACACTTGGCAAAGTGTTCTATTAAAGGGAACACTCTCATTTATTCCCTCTAACTTCTTCATCCTCCACTGTTCATCTCTCCAGGTAAAATCCTAACCGTTGGTTGTTGCCACATCACAATATGCCTTGGAAATCCTATAAATGCAGCCTCATTCTACATTTGATATCCCAACTTTGAGCAAACTTACTATGTGGAATTTTCATGAGAGCATTTAGTATTTGAGCATTTAGCGTTTGAGCATTTAGCAATTAGCATTTTAGAAGCATATTAATTTAGAATCATGTCTTAGTTAGTAGTTGCATTTCCATTATCATAGTAGCTTCATACAACATCATTATCATAGCATAATCTCCATTTTTATACAACAGCATCAACATCACTATCATAGCAACATTATCATGTAGATCAATCAATCAATCATGTAGGAACAATATTTCTTGCATTTTCCAACATTTTGTTCTTTAGGTTGTCATTTTAAGAGGTCATAGTGCACAAAACAATTTGAGAGTCATTATGATTTCATGAATCCTTGGAGATAGGAAACAATGGAATGATTTTAGGGAATTTGTTGTTTTTCAATCTGATTAGTTTTGTGATTCAATTCTCTAATATAATACGTTTCATTGATTGTGTGGTTTTATTACTCATTTACTCACATTACACAATTCACACAATACACTATCAATAAATTATCTAAACTGCTTGTGAAGCACAAAATCATAAATTTCAGTTTATGGGAGACACAAAATTCTACTGTGCCTAAGAATGATGCACATGTTACTCATAGGTCAAGATGCCTTATAAAAAGGATGAAAGAGTCTTAGATATCTTCCACTATCATTGTTGTAGATGAGGATCTCAAAGAAAGGAAAATTTTCTTCCTTTTACATCAACTCCTAATGGTAAGGAAGGTAGTCTTGCCATGGTAAGACTGACCCCAAAGGAATCTATAGGGGTTTGAATGAATGAAGGTATTTCTAGTTTAAATAGCAGATACATCCACAACATAAGCATGTAATATGCTTTTTGTTCATAGTAGACAATGGCACACATGTCAAGAGGTTGTTGGTGCAAGAAGTGTTTAAGGAGCAGTGAAGAATGCATAGTACAATAAAGTGAAGGAATTTGTAAAAGAACACTAACACAGGGATATGAAGTTTTCAAGGTCGCAATAGCATGGGCATGATACTATGAAGATAATGGTAAAATATTCCAGACCTGAGATGACAAGTGATTCAAGGAAAAGATGTGCCATGTCAAAATCAAAAAGGACAGCTAAAGTGCAAGATGTACAAGTAGATAATGCAAAATTGCAAAATATATTGTACAAATAGATGCTCAATGAATCACTCCCTGCAAGAATAATTTGAGAAGAATGAGTGTGGAAATGCTTGCATCGTAAGTTTTAGTTAGTCCTTTTGGGAAAAGTAGTATGATATAATGTTCACTCAAATATATGACAAAGGGCAGTTTATAGTATAAAGAATGAGGACAGTCTTTAAAATGGTAGTCACCATGGTTGCATATAAAAAGTGTTACATGGTAATAGTCATATATGAAATTTTCCTCAACTTTTGTGATTAAGGTCTATGATTCATCAACCTACAAATATAATGAAGGTTTCTCAATGGTAACAAAAGTAATCCTCAAAAGAAAATGAAATGGAAAGTGAGGGTAACCTCAAATGACAATGGACTAGCCAAAGAAGTTCTATGATGATAGAGGAAAGACCACCAATTTCATGGTAGCAATGAGAAATGCAGCTTACCACATGAAATAGAATATAAAAAAGTAACTAAGAAATCATTGAAGGAATTCATATGTTCAAGGAAAAAGTAGGAATGAATGCATTTTAAGGGGGTAATCTATTAAAAGGTTGATTTTCCTATGGATGATGCAGCCACCAAAGAGGGAACAAAAAGACACATATTTTTTAATTGAAATATTTGTTGAAAGATCATCCAAAGATACTACAAAAAGTTGTAGAAGACAACCGTAATAGAGGTCAAGTTGAAGACAGAGGAAAAGAGTGAGCAAGCAGGTCATGGTTTCAAGAGATATAAGGAGATTAGACTCAAAGGACATAAGGGCAACAATCTAACCTAGTCAAAAGGAGAGTGTCGGACTATTATAACAGGCTATGAAGAGGCAGGCCTATGTATGAGTAAAGTGACAACATGATATCCAGTGGAAGATGATTTCCATAAATTGGATTTCTCTAGAAAAATTGACCTTTGGTTGTCTTAGAGCTGCAAAACTTATGAGTTTTAGCAAGTGGATGTTTTTAGATCTTTTAAAGCTTTAAAGAATACTTAATAATGCAACTTGTATTCTTTAATAAAGGAAAAGGAGCTTTTCATATGCCTATCCAAGGCAGTTACAATGAGTTTAAAACATGCCCTATTATCTTGTAAAGAGTAGTTAAGGCAATTTAATGGAGTAAAGAGAAATTAAGGGGAAAATGAGGTAAGAAGAGTGACAAGGATAGTAGTTGAGAAGACATAGGGGGGAAGTTTGGATGAGTTGGATAATAGTTGCAAATATCTAGGGAAAAGTTAAGCCATTCAAAGAGTTTTTACAGGCATCTAGGAGTTGATTTGGTTATCACTTTATTCCTCAACATATAGCTACACTTACACTTGAAGAAAGCATTGAAGACCACTCAGCTAAGCCCTCAAAAGATGTTTTGACCTTTTAAAGTAGTTGTGACACATGTCATATGTTGATTGAAACTTGAAAATAAGGCTTAGGAAATGATTGTTAGTAAAAGGCACGCCTAGTTTCATTTGAAGTGAGTTTTTTTCACTTTGATGCAACATTGTAACCTTGGCTAAAGTTTCTTTCTGGTCATTTTTGATATTGTAACTCATATTTTTAGTTTTTAGACTAAAAAACAAATACTTTTTAACACATTATCAAGAAAGAGATACATATTATCAGATCATGTATTGTTGTAAACACATTTTCTATCAATGAAAACAAGCATTTTGGCCTTCAAAATTTTTGTTTTTTTTGTGTGTGAGGTAATTGATGGAATTTTTGTGAATTTTATGTGCAAATTCTAGAATGAAAGTCTTACTTCCATCATTTTCAAGCATAAAAGATATATTTGTGTGGGTTATTGTTTGTGTCATAGTTCAAACAAGTGTCAATTGTGAATAAAAACACACATTCTTCCTTCTAAACTACAAGAAACACAAAAATTTCAATGAAATACTCATACATAGATATGTCAAACACTTATGTTGTGCATAAGTAGCTGAAAAATTGATTAGTTGTATGTCAAAACAGCAATCCAAATTCTGAAGAAAAAAAAAGGTACATTTTTCAATACATCACCTTAGTAGTAGATTCATTTCAAGCAAACCTTTCCACCTTTTTCCATCAAGTGAAGTATTAAAATAATTATTTTGGGTGATAGTTCCAAGGGAACCTATTAGAACTGTAAAATTTTTAATTTTTATAGTCTATTGCATCTAAGTGTTTCCAGCATTGAGTCCTCGTCATAAGCATAAAAGTCCCTCTTTGTATTGCCTTGCTTATTTTTTGTCATAAAATCCATTGAATCCATCAAGTCTTTCATATTTCATTAAAGGACCCAAATCGGCAAGACATAGTAAAAGTCTCTCCGACCTGGATTTTCACCAAGGAAACATTGCAAAAGGACTTCGCTCCAAATTTGAAATTTTCTCACCGATGGGATGTTTGATGCGACAGTGCCAGTTTCAAACGAGCCTTCATTCGTGCTTCATTAATGGTGCAACGGGATATAACAGCGAAGTTTTAATCAATTCTTCAGTACCGAATTGATTGCAGAAGAATTGGCATCCTAAATAGAGAACCAAGACATTTTTTAGTTTGAGGAGTTTGAGTAGAGTACTGTAAGTAATTGCTTCTTTTTTTTTCACATTTTGATTCTGAAAGCTTTAAAATGGAGTCTTCTGGTTCTGGAAAGGGTAAGGGTAGAAAACTTGGTGAGAGTAGTTAGTCGAAGGGAAAGAAGCAAAAGACTAATACAGAGCATGAAGGCACTAAAAGGAGGTTGAACCAAGACCTTATTGATCAACTACCTGGCTCAGGGCCTAAAGCTAGAAGGTCCACACAACTTAGGGCAGAAATTGATAAGCTGGATGATAAATGCAAGTTCATTGGTGATTTTTGGACTGCTATGAGAGGGTATGAGCTTTTCAATTTCCACTACCATAGCAGAAATCGTTTTAAGCCAGACTGCAATCCATGGAAATTGAATGTAGGGAAATTGGTGTGCCCTAATGTATTCGTAAATACAGAATTGTTAAAACTGCTTGCTGATCATTATGATCCAAAACATAAAGCTATATGTGATCCTTCTAGAAAACCACAGATATATGTGTCAAGAGAAGCAATAGGTGAGGTTTTCAAATTGGAAGGGTTTTGCAATGAGGAAATCAATTGTGAGGAGTTGCAGAAGGAATTTTCAAGAATGGATACAACTTACAAGGGTTGGAGGTTACCAATTCATAGGGTCAAACAAGGTAACAAGCCAGAGCCTCTGGAAGATAGTGAAGGGCCTCCCTATCATGTAGATTTGTTTGAACCTTATATGAAGTACACGCATTTTTCAGTGTGTCAGGTGTTGGGGATGGATGCCCCAAAATTCATGTCAATGGTGCGAATGATCATCATAGCAGATATCCAATATCATAGCTCCAGGCCATTTGACTATGCTTCATATATTTCTAAGGAGATTGATTCAGGATTAATGGCTATAAAGAGTGGAGCCTCTATTGTCCATCTCATAAACTATTCATTGTTGATGCACTTAGTGTTATATTTTGGACAGGAGTTAGGGGTATGGCCTCCAGAAATGAGAGTTTCTCAAATTGGTAAGGAGGGTGAAGCATTGCCTGTTCAGTTGTGGACTGCTATTTGGGACAGCAGGTTTGTTGGTTCTAGTTTCATTCATTTTGAAGAGCATTTTGTAAAGAAATTGTATAAATTGTATCATTATCCTTGTAATTATTCATTGACTGATGAGATCAAAAGATTCCTTCGGCCGAAAGACTTCAATGGGCCAATTGATCATAACTGGGGAGACTGGTATTGTTTGGAGGGAGCTATAGTCATCAGAGTATATGGGTTTGAAGATGCTCCTCTCATTTTGCCAAGGATAGTTCCAAACAGGGTTGCATATTTGGAAATTGTCAAACAGATGGATTATTGCAGTGTGATGCAAGCTTTTATGCCTAGTACTTTGTGTTTTGGTGATTTCACTGTGTTGGCTAAAGAGGGATATAATTCAATCCTTGATAGATTGTTGCATTATAATATGAAAAGAGGACCAACCGGGAAAAAATTTGACCCTGAAGGATATATCAATTCAGCCAAAGAAAGGATTAACTTTGGAGGGTATCAGCATGTACCCTATCCTTTTGATGATATGATCAGGAATATGGATGAAGATGAAGCAGAAATGGTAGTTGAATGATATAACCAGGGGCTACAGGATATCGAGCTATTGTCTTCTGGAGATGAGGAAACACCAAGAGCTAATGTGCCACAGGATAGACCAGAAAAGGTATCCAGGATGAAGACTCAGCAGTATGTCTGCCCAGTTAGAGAACAGAGTATTGAAAGTGGTGATGTTGATGCAAGGCACATGGAATATAGATCATTTGTCTCCGATGATGAGTTTATACATTCCCCAGAGTTCAAGGCATTCTTGTACAAGCAGAAGGGGAAGGAAATTAGAGAGAATGTTGATGATGTTACTTCAGGAAATGAGGAACAATTGCTGGTTCAATTGAGAAAATGTGTGGATGATGAAATGAAAAATATGACTCCTGAAGTGGGGAGGAAAATGTTGGAGAGTGCTGGTGTCATGATATTTCCTAGCCTTGATTTGAACTCTGCATTGGTTTTTGATAGTTTCTTGAAGGACAGTCATGCTACACACAAGCTTGACAAGGAAAAGGTGACAAAAGTATATGCAAGATCCAAGTATAATAATGATGAGGGATCATTGATGATATGGGCTTTGTACCCACCCCAAAGGAAATCAGTGGTAATTGATACAAAGAAGGCATTTGGCCATGTAATGACTCTAAAAGTTGGAGAAGTTGATCCTGTAGCTACTGCAGATATTGGGGTAAATATTGCAAAGTTGAATAAAGCACAAATTTAGTTATTGATAAAAGAAAGAGAAATGTACAAAGCAAATAATGAAAAATTGCTGAGACAAAATGATAGACTCAAAGACTTGGTTGGTGTTTCAATGGGGACAACCAAAATGATCACTCAAGGAGAAAGCTCTCAGGTAAAAGATCATTGGGTAGGATCAAGTGCTTATTCTCAGGGAAAGCATGATGCAATTTCTGCAATTGTCAAGAAGAGGCAGGATCATTTGACATATTGGTTGAATAAATTGTGGGGAAAATACTCTCATACTCTTGCTGCATTGAAGGAGCATACAAGGATGGATGGACGAATTATGGAGAAGTTTCATGAATTGGCCCAAAGTGATGAGGCTAGCAGTTCTGTACTTGAAGCTGTGAATCATATTATCAATCGCCATCAAAATTTCTATGATGAATTGCAAGGGGATGAAAAAGGGTTGTTAGAAGCTGCTAAGAAGACTGTGATCACATTTTCTGATGACAAAGGTGAATTAAAAGAAGCCACCAGGTGGAAAAATGAATGTGAGTCAATGCTGAATGAAATCATGAAGACAGCTTCTATAGAGGATACAACATTGGAAGAAGTGAGCGAGCAAAATGAGGAAATGGTCAAGATGGAAATCACAATCCGGAATGCTGTTGGAGATGCAGACACATATGAGCGTCGGGATTATTTGGACCACCTCTCTAAGACTCACTTGTGGCTACATAGAGCCTAATTATTCTCTATCTTTTGTTTTGTAATTTGTATTTCCTATTTCCGAAAGGATGCGTCCTTTCATATTCTCAATGTATAAATGTTCATTTTGAAAACAATATACAGGCGATAGGTAGAATAGGATAGAGAATAGAAAATACGGTGGAACACTATGTTTCACAGGTCTGAGACTCTGATGTATGTTTTGAAGCCATGGAGATATCAATGAAAATCATTTGATTTGTTGGCATATTCTGGTGTCAATTGTTGTGTTGTGCCTATTGAAAGAATTATTTAAGTTTTCTCTAAGATTGATGTTGCTTGGTTATCTAAATTAGCATAACATGTTTATGTCTAGTTTATCAGTACGTATTTTCCATATCTGTGTGATTGGTTGATAGGTTCTTTCAAGGAAGGATTAAATCCTTTTAATTAATCACAGTAATTAGGGAATTTCATTTAGATCAGTAAGAAGAACTTAATAATCACAATCTTGCATGTTTATACTAGTTATAAACAAAATATGACAAACAATTTGAATGACCTTCAGAAAGAAGTCAGTTGTTTAAGATTTCATTTGACTTCGTATACTATATAAGGCACTGGTCTCACCGTTTCCATCATTCAGTTTCATTCATACTTTTTACATATGTTGATTGAGCATATTAGGGTTTAGTCTTCATTTTAGTATACAATATATACCAAATTTATTTTATTTTGTCCATTCCAATCTGCCATCGTGGACAAATCATGGCATGAAGAGAAGATTAATAGCTAAGTCTACTTCATTTGTTATAGGTACACCCGCTTAGGTCTAGCAGTACCTGGAGAGTAGAAGGTTTAATTGTTTCAAACCTTGTTATGTTACCCTAAAATGTTGTGAAAGCTTGGCAACCTTTCATGGTTCAAACCTGCATTTTTGAGAGCTAACAAATATGCGACTCTACTGGGGATAACAAAGAATCTATGCCTTAATCATAGAGTCAAAATTCTTATATACAGACTCTGCTGGGGATAACAAGTAACAATTAATCTTTTTCTCACTTTCAAGAAAGTGAGTGGTGACTCTAATTAAACATTGTAATATGAATGGAAGAAGGTCTCAATTTAAGGGAGGACATTCTAGAGCTCCTCCTGGCAATAGTAAGTGGGCACATAAGGATGATAAGGCTGACGAGGGTAAAGGGAAAAGTGAGGACATGTGCTTCACAAACAAAGACAAATCATCAATGCCTTATGGTGAGAATTGTTTTGACAAATGGAAAGATAGTTCAACTGAAGAGCCTTGTACCCCGGAAGATCAAAAAAATCCTTTTTACAACCCTTAGAAACATGTCGAATTTGAAGCTAGAAAACAGGCCGAGTTTGAAGCTGGACTCAAAGCTGAACGACTCAGAATTCAATATGAATATGATCAAAAAATGGAAGGTAATCAGAATGGACCTGCTAATCAGGAAATTCATCAAGAAGATTATGAATCTTTACGTTATGAGGAAGTCAGAGCATGGTATGACTCTCAGAGAAAGGAAAGGGAAGAGTAGGAAAAAGCCCAAATGATTCAAGCAATGAGAGAATTCAAACTGTAGAAAGCTCAAAACATTCCTCACACATCTGGTTTTCCCCCAAAATATGTACCACCCCATAAATAGGGTAATCATGGTGCCGGGTATTCTAAACCACCAAGGATTCCTCACCATCAAACTGGGAATCAATATAGACAACCAAATCATCCACCTCCTGGTCAGTGTCATGTGCCACAGCAAAATATGTAGTACAATAACCCTATGTACCAATATCAGCACCCACCTAATCCTCCTCCTTATCAATATACAACCATGATTAGACAATTTGATCTAGTAGGGTCTTAATTATACCCTTATCCCATGGACAGCAGTTGGAGAGGTTTAGTACCCAAGTTTACAAGAAGTAATGCAATCACAGCCGAGGATCATTTAAGGAATTTCAATGCCTTCATTCAGGATTTGGAATACCTTATGAAGATTTGCATATGAGATTATTCATGATGTCCCTTATTGAGGAAGCTAGGGATTGGTTCAATAGCCTGGCAACAGCTTCTATTTATTCTCTCCAGATATTTTAGGATCAATTCCTTGAACAATTGTGGAATTTGAGTGCACCAGGCGCTGCTCTCCATGAACTAATGCAAATTCAGAAAGGTCAGAATGATTCAATCTTTGATTTTAACAGAAGATTCAATAAACTGTAGAATAGAATACCTCCCGGATCAAAGTTACCAGACTATGTAGCATTAAGTGTTTACCTGAATGCATTCGACCCTAAAATAGGGTATGAGCTGAGAAATAGGTTCCCAAGGGACTTAGTTGAAGCACAAAAGATAGCATTAACAATTGAGAATAACAGAAAGGCTGCTGGGATAATGAATAAGAGAGATAACCCTAGAGCTCCTCAACAAAACAATAATTATCAATATAAGCAGGAGAACACATATAGGAATGAAAGGTCAAGGCCGAGGTTGCATGACATGACCTATAACACAAACTGGAAGGATGGAAAACCTGTAACAGATAGGCCTGGAAGCAAAGAAACTCCTGATCCATTGAGGAAGAAGGGGACATATATGGTGAATAGTAACTATTTTTGTGAAGTTTGTGATAAACCACACTCCCCTAATTATTGTGTAGTAGCTCAGAGAATGCAAGAAGGATTGTTAATTGGAGATGATGGAGAAGACCACAAGGTCTATTTAACTTCAAATGCTTTTCACCGTGTTGAGGAAAGGTATTCATCTTCAGAGGAAGGAGGTTATGAATATGATGTTTCAAAATAAAGGTATAATATCCATATGGTTGAGCAGCAGGTCTTTTCTGATTCTGAGGATGAATGTGCAGAACCACAACCTCTTGAGGTGCCTAATCAATGTAATGTGAGGAGACTCACTGAAGAGGAGATGGAAAGATTAACGGTTGCTGCAGTAGAAGAAGCCAAGAGTAAATATTGGTTGAGGAATAGGACAGTAAATGAGAAGGAAGGTGTCCCTGGGGGTATCTTTATGAAAGATCAAAAAGTTGTACAAGGAGTTTCAAAGAAAATTGAAAACAAACAACGTGAAGAAAGCAAACAGAATCCTGTTCAAAAGGATGTAGTAAAAGAATTAAACAAGGAAATTCAAAAAACAAAATAGTCAGGTAGAATAGAAAAAGAAGAGAACAAAGGGGAAACATCAAAACAAAAGAAAGTGATTAAGAGAGAAGGTTCCTCTTTTGATTTCACTCAAGCCTTGTCTTAGGTAAAGATGTCTATCCCACTTCTCGAAATGATGAAAATTAAAGAATACAAGGATAGTGCAGTGCAATTGATAACAAATGAAAGTGGAAAACATGTAAGTTTTGAAAATAAAATGGCTGCTAAAAATAAGCAGGATAAAGTAAACATCCTGGAAATCTGCTTGAGTAATGTATTGACAAGTCCACCACAGGTTGATCCTTTCTTTATCACATTACTCATAAATAACAAATTATTGAGGAATTGCATGATAGATTATGGTGTTGCCATGAATATTATGCCAATAGGAGTAATGAAACAACTAGGCATGTGGGTGGATACATATGAAGGAAAATGTTATGCAATGGATAACCGACATGTTCATGTGGTTGGTATAATGAAAGATGTAGAAGTCAAGTTAGCTGCTTATCCTCAAGTAGCTTACAATATTGATATAACAGTGCTAGACACCCCTCCTCAATTCGGTATGCTTTTATCAAGACAGTGGACAACAGCTATTGGTGGAAATGTTTAGTTCGACCTATCTTATGCAACAATTCTGGTAAATGGCTAAGAGGTGAAGTTGTACAGGGAGCCAAGGATGTATCAGCTCATTGACTGTGTGCCACAAAACCAAATCAACTATTTTTGTGATGTTGATCTTGGGAGTTTCAATATAGAACTAGCACAGCCTGAATTGATTAATAGTGATCCTATTGAGAAGCATGCTGCACGGAACCACAATGGTGTGTGGAAGATGTATTTTGATGGAGCTTGTAGCTAAGAAGGCAATGGAGCTGGGATAGTATTTGTTTCACCTAAAGGTACTACATTTAAGTATTCATTCTTGTTAACTTTTGAATGTACCAATAATGTGGCAGAATATGAAGCTCTATTAATTGGACTGAATATAGTGGTGAAGCATAAAATAAAGTTGTTGGCTGTTCTAGGAGATTCTAAGTTAGTTGTCTCGCAAATTAAGGCGAAGTATACAGCAAAAAACAAAAGACTAAAGCAATACAAAAAAATTGTATGGGATACAATTGAGTTGCTTGATGCTTTCTCAATTGAGTGGGTAGATAGGTCGAAGAATATAATGGCAGATTTTCTAGCTAATGTAGCATTGAAGAGAGATGATATTACGTTGGCAAGAGTGTCACAAATTGAATTCAAGACAAGGCCTATTATGCCTGATAGTGTATATAGCTGGCAAGTCTTTAATGATGACACTGATCTTTTGAAATTCCTTCACTATATAGACCAGTATGAAGCCCAAGAGATCGACTTCAATGCCTTTGTTGAAGAATTGGATGGGAAGCAAACAGTCTTTGGAAAAGAGATCTTACAGCTCAAAACAAATAAGATTCCTAAAGGCTTGGTGGAATTAGAGAGGGTATATGATGGAAGTGATCGGTCTTTAATGAAGCAAACACCAATTGGAAGGGATGATATTGAATAAATTAATTTGGGAACTGAGATGGCACCAAAAAAGGTGTACATAGGTAAAAAGATAAGTCCTACAATTAGAAGAATGCTGATAGAATTGTTGAGAAAGTATAAACATGTTTTTGCTTGGTCTTATGAGGATCTGAAAGCATATAGAGAAGACTTGTTTCAGCATGAAATACCATTGAAGCTAGATGCTAAACCATTTAGACAAAAGCAAAGGCCTATAAATCCAACTCTAGAACCTAAAATGCAGGAGGAATTGGTGAAGCTCGGAGATGGTGGAATTATTAAGCCAATCAGACATTCAACATGGGTATCAAATCTGGTCCCTATCAGAAAGAAAAATGGAGATATCAGATTATGTGTAGATTTTAGAAATCTAAACATAGCATCCCTTAAAGATAATTATCCTTTGCCTAATATGGAGGCCATATTGCATAAGGTGACAGGCTGCGAGTTGTTGTCCATGATGGACGGATTTTCAAGGTATAATAAAGTCAAGGTTAAAGAGTCTGAGCAATATAAAACAGCATTCATAACTCCTTGGGGAACGTATGTTTATCTGAGAATGCCATTTGGTCTCACTAATGCAGGGGAAACTTTTCAAAGAGCCATGGATGTGGCGTTTGCTGATTTGATCAATATTCTCATGGTGGTGTATTAGGACAATCTCACTGCTTACTCCAAGAAGGCTAAGGATCATGTTCATCATTTGGAAAAGGTATTTATAAAAGCCCTTGAGTATGGTATTAGCTTAAACCCCAAGAAGTGTAATTTTGCTGTCACAGAGGGTAAGCTTTTGGGGCATATCGTTTCAAAGGAAGGGATTAGGATAGACCTTGAAAGGGTAGAGGCTATTGATAAAATCCCTGTCCCTAAAACTGTTAAGGCGATACAGTCATTTTTTGGACAGATCAACTTTGTTAGAAGGTTTGTTTCTAACTTTGCTGAGATTATCAAACCTATATCAAAAATGTTAAAGAAAGTACAAAGGATAGAATGGACTGTAGAAGCTTTGGAAGCTTTTGTATCTATTAAACTAGCCATCAAGGAGGCTCCTATTCTTAAGTCGCCTAACTTTTCAAAACCTTTTAAGATTTTTTCATTTGCCTCAATGCACACTATTGCAACTGTTATGCTACAAAAGAATGAAGATGGTCATGAGCAGCCTGTATCTTTCTTCAGTAAGTCATTATAGGTTTCTGAACTAAAGTATGATATAATGGAGAAGTAAGCATTTGCGCTAGTGAAAGTTGTAAAAGCTTTCAGGCCATACCTAGTTGGAGCAAAGGTAGTTGCTTATGTTCCTCATGCAGTAGTCAAGGATATGCTGACATAGTCTAAAGTAACATGTAAAAGATGCATATGGATCAACAAAATCCAAGAATTTGACCTAGAGATTCAAATTACTAAACTGGTGAGAGGTCAGGGTTTGGCTAAACTAATGGCAGAGGCAAATATTGAAGCAAATCATATTTACAATGTAGAAGAAGAAAATGTAATTGAAAGCATCGAGCACACTCAATGGTATACAAATATCATGTATTATCTTAAATACATGAAATGTCTAGAGGGAATGAATGACAACCAGAGAAGAACGCTGAAGTTGCAAGCGTCTAAATATGTTTTTATGGATGGAGATTTATTTTGGAAAAACAGGGATGGTGTATTATTGTTATGTCTGGATGAATTTCAATCTAAACATGTTTTGAGTGAAACGCATGAAGGAGTGTGTGGAGGAAATTACTCAGCAAAGACAACAACACATAAAATTCTCAGGGCAGGGTATTACTGGCCTAAGATTTTTAATGACTCTTTTGCATATGTGAGAAAATGTGAAGCTTGTCAGAAGTTCTCTGGAAAATTGAAACATCTGGGAGCTTTTCCACTTCGACCATTGCAGGCTGATGCCCCTTTTCATCAATGGGGAATTGATTTCATTGGAGAAATACAAGAAAAATCAAGTGGTGGACATAGGTGGATATTGGTGGCCACTGATTATTTTACCAAGTGGGTAGAGGCCATCCCAACTAAACAAGCTACAAGTAAGGTGGTGACACAGTTCCTGATGGATAATATCATTACTAGATTTGGTACACCAATAAGGTTGATTACTGACAATGGGATGTGTTTTAGATTAGATGAATTCAGAGGTTTCTGTAGCACATATGGTATTGCCATTTCTTATGCAGCCCCTTATCATCCACAGGCTAATGGACAAGCGAAATCTAGCAATAAGAGTCTTCTGAAGATTATAAGAAGGATGCTAGGTCAGAATAAGAAGGCTTGGGATTCGAAATTAAGACTCGCTGTATGGGCTGATAGAATTACAGTGAAGAAGGCAATTGGGAAGTCTCCATTTGAGTTAGTGTATGGAACACAAGCCAGGATGCCTTTGCAGAACTTGTTACCAGTTTACAAGTTTGTTCTTCAGGAATATTTGGATATTCCTGAACCCATGGAGGAAAGAATGGAGCAATTAGCTGAACTGGATGAAATAAGGAGAGTGGCTCAAAATAAAAATATAAAATTGTAGACACAGATGAAATATTCATTTGACAAAAGGGAAAAGGATAGGAAATTTGGAGAAAGTGATCTAGAACTGATGTGGAATGCAAGGTGCTAGGAGAAGGGAAAACATGGGAAGTTTGAAGCCTTATGGCTAGGGCCTTTTGTGCTAATTGGAAAGAAAGGCGAAGACTCATACTATGTGCAGAATATGGCTGGTGAGGATCAGGAATTGCCTGTACATGGGAAATTTCTAAAACATTTTTTCTCTTGAAGTAACATAGAGGATTAAGGGTTGCCAGTGCATGGACAACTCTTGATGATCCTATTTGAAATTCTTTTCCATGCACAATAGTTTAAGAAATAAAAGGAGCAGGATTTGCAAGTACATGGACAATCCTGATTTTCTTTCTTTTGAAATAAATTTTCCATGTACAGTAGTATAGGGTCTCATTCATTTCCATTCCCATTTGTTCCATCACTTTGAGCTTGGTCTGCTCACCCAGAAATCTAAATCCTTGCAATGATCTCACTATCATTCATCCCTAGACGGAGCCACTGTTAGAACTGTAAAAATTTTAATTTTTACAGTCTATTGCATCTAAGTGTTTCCAGCATTGAGTCCTCATCATAAGCATAAAAGTCCCTCTTTGTATTGCCTTGCTTATTTTCTATCATAAAATCCATTGAATCCATCAAGTCTTTCATATTTCATTAAAGGACCCGAATCGGCAAGACATAGTAAAAGTCTCTCCGACCTGGATTTTCACTAATGTATGTTTGTTGTAGACTATCGGCAAGACAATTTTCTTGTTTCGGCGACAAAAGGAGTCATTTCGGCAAAGGGAATCATTGTCGGAGTGAGGTCATAGCGAATACATTGTGTTTTTTCGACCGGCACATGTGGAAGTATATCGGTCAAGCTAAAGGTATTCGGGAGAATGTCTTCGCGAAGTATTTTTCTTGTCGACAGGCATATATAAAAAATATATCGGCATATGTTGGGGCATCGATGTAATGTCAGGGCGAATACAATATGTCATACCGACTAATGCACAAAGGGGTTGTTTCGGCCAGACTGATTGGTATCGGCATGAACTCATAACGAAATCATTTTGTCTTACCAATTGGCTTGCAAATAAATGTCTCGGTAAGACTTATGTGCATCGGGGAAGGTCTTAGCAAAGTGGCTATTGTTTGGCCGAACCAAGTTCAAGGGTATTCAAAGGCTATCAGTGAGAAGTTATAGAGTCTTGTTGATTCAAAAGTTATGCCGATAGATATGTGCATCGCCTGGAGAAGAAGTCTTCGGTATGAGCTTCACCGAGGTTTGAAAGATATACCGACAGAATATTTTGGGGTGAGTCTTGCCGAATGGAGTAATCAGGAGGAGTGGATTCGGCCAGACATTTGGTATCGGTATGAGTCTTTTCAAGTTCTCAAAGTCTTGCTGATGGAATTTATTTCATCAGTAGGATTATTTTCATTGGCAAAAGGGTGATCTTATCATAGCGACCAGAGAATACATTGAAAAGTACATATCGATAAGACGCAAAGATATCTATGAGACATCTCTCCAACTTGGAATTGTCACAGCGACATGAAAATGGAAGCGGTAGCCATCAAGTTGATTCCAGGTGTCGGTAAGACCATAGAGTGTCTTGGAAAAACGTTAAGTAAACATTGCAAAAGGACTTCACTCCAGATTTGAAATTTTCTCACCGACGGGACGTTTGATGCGACAGTGCCAGTTTCAAATGAGCCTTCATTTGTGCTTCATTAATGGTGTGATAGGATATAACAGCGAAGTTTTAATCAATTCTTCAGTACTGAATTGATTGCAAAAGAATTGGCATGTTGAAAAGAGAACCGAGAAATTTTTTAGTCTGAGGAGTTTGAGTAGAGTACTGTAAGTAATCGCTTCTTTGTTTTTCACATTTTGATTCTGAAAGCTTTAAAATGGAGTCTTCTGGTTCTGGAAAGGGTAACGGTAGAAAGCTTGGTGAGAGTAGTCAGTCGAAGGGAAAGAAGCAAAAGACTGATATAGAGCATGAAGGCACTAAAAGGAGGTTGAACCAAGACCTTATTGATCAACTACCTGGCTCGGGGCCTAAAGCTAGAAGGTCCGCACAACTTAGGGCAGAAATTGATAAGTTGGATGATAAATGCAAGTTCATTGGTGATTTTTGGACTGTTATGAGAGGGTATGAGCTTTTCAATTTCCACTACCATAGGAGAAACCATTTTGAGCCAGTCTGCAATCCATGGAAATTGAATGTAGGGAAATTGGTGTGCCCTAATGTATTCGTAAATGCAGAATTGGTAAAACTGCTTGCTGATCATTATGATCCAAAACATAAAGCTATATGTGATCCTTCTAGAAAACTACAGATATATGTGTCAAGAGAAGCAATAGGTGAGGTTTTCAAATTGGAAGGGTTTTGCAATGAGGAAATCAATTATGAGGAGTCGCAGAAGGAATTTTCAAGAATGGATACAACTTACAAGGGTTGGAGGTTACCAATTCACAGGGTCAAACAGGGTAACAAGCCAGAGCCTCTGGAAGATAGTGAGGGGCCTCCCTATCATGTAGATTTGTTTGAACCTTATATGAAGTACACGCATTTTTCAGTGTGTCAGGTGTTGGGGATGGATGCCCCAGAATTCATGTCAATGGTGCCAATGATCATCACAGCAGATATCCAATATCATAACTCCTGGCCATTTGACTATGCTTCATATATTTCTAAGGAGCTTGATTCAGGATTAATGGCTATAAAGAGTGGAGCCTCTATTGTCCATCTCAGAAACTATTCATTGTTGATGCACTTAGTGTTATATTTTGGACAGGAGTTAGGGGTATGGCCTCCAGAAATGAGAGTTTCTCAAATTGGTAAGGAGGGTGAAGCATTGCCTATTAAGTTGTGGACTGCTATTTGGGATAGTAGGTTTGCTGGTTCTAGTTTCATTCATTTTGAAGAGCATTTTGTAAAGACATTGTATAAATTGTATCATTATCCTTGTAATTATTCATTAACTAATGAGAACAAAAGATTCCTTCGACCGAAAGACTTCAATGGGAAAATTGATCATAACTGGGGAGACTGGTATTGTTTGGAGGGAGCTACAGTAATCAGAGTATATGGATTTGAAGATGCTCCTCTCATTTTTCCAAGGACAGTTCCAAACAAGGTTGCATATTTGGAAATTGTCAAACAGATGGATTACTGCAGTGTGATGCATTTCAGCTCTTTTGGGAAGCAGGCTTTTATGCCTAGTACTTTGTGTTTTGGTGATTTCACTGTGTTAGCTAAAGAGGGATATAATTCAATCCTTGATAGATTGTTGCATTATAATATGAAAAGAGGACCAACCAGGAAAAACTTTGACCCTGAAAGATATATCAATTCAGCCAAAGAAAGGATTAACTTTGGAGGGTATCAGCATGTACCCTATCCTTTTGATGATATGATCAGGAATATGGATGAAGATGAAGCAGAAATGGTAGTTGAATGATATAACCAGGGGCTACAGGATATCGAGCTATTGTCTTCTGGAGATGAGGAAACACCAAGAGCTAATGTGCCATAAGATAGACCAGGAAAGGTATCCAGGATGAGGACTCAGCAGTATGTTTGCCCAGTTAGAGAACAGAGTATTGAAAGTGGTGATGTTGATGCAAGGCACATGGAATACAGATCATTTGTCTTCGATGATGAGTTTATACATTCCCCAAAGTTCAAGGCATTCTTGTACAAGCAGAAGGGGAAGGAAATTAGAGAGAATGTTGATGATGTTACTTCAGGAAATGAGGAATAATTGCTGGCTCAATTGAGAAAATGTGTGGATGATGAAATGACAAATATGACTCCTGAAGTGGGGAGGAAAATGTTGGAGAGTGTTCGTGTCATGATATTTCCTGGCCTTGATTTGAACTCTGCATTGGTTTTTGATAGTTTCTTGAAGGACAGTCATGCTACACACAAGCTTGACAAGGAAAAGGTGACAGAAGTATATGGAGGATCCAAGTATAATACTGATGAGGGATCATTGATGATATGGGCTTTGTACCCACCCCAAAGGAAATCAGTGGTAATTGATACAGAGAAGGCATTTGGCCATGTAATGACTCTAAAAGTTGGAGAAGCTAATCCTGTAGCTACTGCAAATATTGGGGTAAATATTGCAAAGTTGAATAAAGCACAAATTTAGTTATTGATAAAAGAAAGAGAAATGTACAAAGCAAATAATGAAAAATTGCTGAGACAAAATGATAGACTCAAAGACTTGGTTGGTGTTTCAATGGGGACAACCAAAATGATCACTCAAGGAGAAAGCTCTCAGGTAAAAGATCATTGGGTAGGATCAAGTGCTTATTCTCAGGGAAAGCATGATGCAATTACTGCAATTGTCAAGAAGAGGCAGGATCATTTGACATCTTGGTTGAATAAATTGTGGGGAAAATACTCTCATACTCTTGCTGCATTGAAGGAGCATACAAGGATGGATGGATGAATTATGGAGAAGTTTCATGAATTGGCCCAAAGTGATGAGGCTAGCAGTTCTGCACTTGAAGCTGTGAATCATATTATCAATCGCCATCGAAATTTCTATGATGAATTACAGGGGGGTGAACAAGGGTTGTTAGAAGCTGCTAAGAAGACTGTGATCACATTTTCTGATGACAAAGGTGAATTAAAAGAAGCCACCAAGTGGAAAAATGAATGTGAGTCAATGCTGAATGAAATCATGAAGACAGCTTCTACAAAGTGAGCGAACAAAATGAGGAAATGGTCAAGATGGAAATCACGATCCGGAATGCTGTTGGAGATGCGGACACATATGAGCATCGGGATTATTTGGGCCACCTCGCTAAGACTCACTTGTGGCTAAATAGAGCCTAATTATTCTCTATCTTTTGTTTTGTAATTTGCATTTCCTATTTCTGAAAGGATGCGTCCTTTCGTATTCTCAATGTATAAATGATCATTTTGAAAATAATATACGGGCGATAGGTAGAATAGGATAGAGAATACAAAATACGGTGGAACACTATGTTTCACAGGGCTGAGACTCTGATGTATGTTTTGAAGCCATGGAGATATCAATGAAAATCATTTGATTTGCTGGCATATTCTGGTGTCAATTGTTGTGTTGTGCCTATTGAAAGAATTATTTAAGTTTTCTCTAAGATTGATGTTGCTTGGTTATCTAAATTAGCATAACATGTTTATGTCTGGTTTATCAGTATGTATTTTCTGTATCTGTGTGATTGGTTGATAGGTTCTTTCAAGGAAGGATTAAATCATTTTAATTAATCACAGTAATCAAGGAATTTCATTTAGATCAGTAAGAAGAACTTAATAATCACAATCTTGCATGTTTATACTAGTTATAAACAAAATATGACAAACAATTTGAATGACCTCCAGAAAGAAGTCAATTGTTTAAGATTTCATTTGACTCTGTATACTATATAAGGCATTGGTCTCACTGTTTCCATCACCATTTCCATCATTCAGTTTCATTCATACTTTTTACATATGTTGATTGAGCATATTAGGGTTTAGTCTTCATTTTAGTATACAATATATACCAAATTTGTTTTATTTTGTCCATTCCAATCTGCCATCGTGGACAAATCATTTCATGAAGAGAAGATTAATGGCTAAGTTTGCTTCATTTGTTATAGGTACACCCACCTAGGTCTAGCAGTACCTGGAGATTAGAAGGTTTAATTGTTTCAAACCTTGTTATGTTACCCTAAAACGTTGTGAAAGCTTGGCAACCTTTCGTGGTTCAAACCTGCGTTTTTGAGAGCTAACAAAATATGCCAAACAATTTGAATGACCTCCAGAAAGAAGTCAGTTGTTTAAGATTTCATTTGACTCTGTATACTATATAAGGCACTGGTCTCACCATTTCCATCATTCAGTTTCATTCATACTTTTTACATCTGTTGATTGAGCATATTAGGGTTTAGTCTTCATTTTAGTATACAATATATACCAAATTTGTTTTATTTTTTCCATTCCAATCTATCATCATGGAAAAATCATGGCATGAAGAGAAGAATAATAGTTAAGTCAGCTTCATTTATTATAGGTACACCCGCCTAGGTCTAGCAGCACCTGGAGAGTAGAAGGTTTAATTATTTCAAACCTTGTTCTATTACCCTAAAATGTTGTGAAAGCTTGGCAACCTTTCATGGTTCAAACCTACGTTTTTGAGAGCTAACAGAACCAACCCTCTCTGGACGTTCTCTTCCATCATAGGTGACCCACAAACTTGGAAGAGATATAATGATTCACTAGTAAGCTAAGTTTCTACAACTTAGCAGGGGTGCATACTTAGGTGATAACAACAAGATAATCCTCTAAAAGGTGTATGGATAATGAATAATACCTTTTCTCTCTCATAAAACTTTCCCTAATTTTTTAAGGCCTTTTCCAAGAGTTGAAACACTAAAAGAGTAGGCATCAAACCCTAAATGACAATCTATTAAGTGTGACAAATAGGTGTACATAAGATGATGATTCAAGTTGAGGATAGAGGTATGAATAAAAAACCATGTGACAAGGCAATGATAACAGTGTGTGAAGTAAAGACAGTGATAAAAGTGTGCCTAAGGACTCTGTAATTTATGACAATTAGTATCTTGTATGACTATGACCCAATATATGGACTATGAGATCATGACAATGAGAAATGTATGGATAGAATTGATTTAGGGTATATGAAAGAACTAAAGAATGTGTATTGACTATGAAAGGATAGTGAATGAAGACTTTTGATCATTGAGATAATGGATAGTAATTGAAGAATTTGATCAATTAGATAATGGACCATGAATGGAGGTCAAGTGATAATGAGTGGATGATTGTATTATGACCTAAGTACTATGCTTGAATCAAAGATAGTGATTTATAACCTTGAATGTGACCTCAAGATAGTCACAACCCTATGATTGTAATTAATACTAGTGACATAGTTTTAGCAACGTAGCAATTTCTTAAGGGTGGTGACTTCAATGAAACATATTATAGTCACCAAAGGACTAATGGACAATGTCATTTCATAGAAATAATGTGCAAGCTGAATCAATAAGGATAATGACCTTGACCTTGTCAAAATACTTTAGGACTGTGATTTATCCTAGTGATTGTAATTAATGCCTAAGGATTGCGTAATTTCTTTATAAAAATCAATGACTAAGATGGAAAAAGGCTTAGGATGATGGAGACAATGAAAAATGGATGGTGGCTTATGATTATAAATGTAACTTTTTAAATATTCCTAATGACTATCATGTGCCATTAACAAACCTTATGATTGTGATGTGAGTGCACTATGTCCTAATTATAGTGATCTATCATGCATAAAGAATGATAACCTTCAAGAAAACTCATGTATTAGGTTTTGTTATGATGAGGCACAATTAAGGTAAAAATGTCATGATAGTGTTGTATGAATTTGTGAGATTTGTTCACTAACTTTATGACTTTGTGAATCCTTGATTGTGATTCATGGTAAGTATTGAAGACCTCTGATCAATGATTGGTGACTATAATAAATATTTGTGAGTGATAATGGACATTCAATGTTATCTATGACTATGAAAGCTTATGAAAATGACAATAACTTAGGAGATGTTGATAGTGACCTTGAAAAAACAATGGCTTGTGTGACTTGTTCTAGAAACTCATGGTTGGGACCATGACATTGATGAAAGGTATAAGTGACAAAAAAGAGGCCAGACCATGAATTTTCAAGAAGGACAGTGCCTCAAAGATGAGTTTGCAAATGTAGTATAGTGATGAAGAATGAACACCCTTGATGTAAGCAACTAAATACAATCACCTTGTAAACAAAGTGAGGGCAATCACATGAGAAATGTAGGGTTTGAATATAGGAAAATTTAGATGTGACTTCACACTGAAAGTGCAGACCATGATGTTTCAAATTGAGGACAAATTTTATAAATACATCAAGGGGACATTCAAGAGAATTAAATGCAATTTATGACAGTCATCTCATGTGCATAAAAAGACAGTTACAGTTAAATTGAGAAAGGAAGTATATATACAGAGATAAATGGAAGTTCTTGAAAGCATGCACCATTTAATGGTCTGAAGCTTCTCCTATGCCACCTTGAAGGACTAGTCATCTTCAAGTAGTTGTATATCACCTATAATCATGCAAGAACATTCATGAGCTTTCTCAAGCTGAGGGGAGTTAAACATCCAATTTGGTGATTCTTTCAGTTAATTTTTAGGCTTGATTAAGAAGCCCACATGGTTATAGCTAGAGTTAAGTGGAGTTTGAGGCCAAAAGCATGCAATTTGAATTAGTTTGGGGTCCTAAAGTAGGTGAATTTTTTTCCTTGTATACTCAACAACCTATAGTTTCATGCAAGTTGGTTTAAGACGTTAATTATTATCAATTTCATGCATATTTGAGAAGATCAATTCAAGTTCAATTGGGTGAACACTTCAAGAAGCATGTAAAGGGAAAAGGTCAAAGTCAGAGTGAACTCACTCATCACCAAAGTTTGCATGATTTTCTTCTAGTTTAGAGGGAGTTCCACATCCAATTAGCTCTTAACTCATCATGAAAAATCAGCATCTTCCACAAGGTTCAAATTCAGTTAAGCTAAAGAAGTTTTATATAAAGCCAAGTATTCAACTCTTTTTAGAGTCACTTCTTTCTATAATTTTTTTGCCTTATGCAAGAGAAGATATTGTAACTCAATTTGAGAGATATTTTTCAACATAGAGAAACATTTTTTTGTGTATTTTCAGTATTTTTTCAAGACTTGTAAAAGAAAAACTACTACCATTTCAATAAAAGCAACTAGGGAAAACTTGAGTGGTGAATCTTTTCCAATTGGCAAATTCTAGAAATTGGCCAAGTCGAAATTGGTGAATTATTCGCACCCAACATGGTGTCCAAATTGCCTAGATTTTATGAACTATCAATCCAATGCATGTCCATTCGCTAGCAATTTTTTTTATGAGGCATATTTAAGCAATAAATTATCCATAATAAACTACGTGTTTCAAATGGACCGACTAATATTTTTGCCTAGAATCCCGGAAGCATGTAATAAAACACCTACATATTTTCCAATACTATTAAAACAACATTTTATTAGGACCCATTTCAACAATTAAAATTTACAAATAGTTGCTTGTGACGACCCATTTCACCAATTAAAATTTATAAATAGTTGCTTCTGAGGACCTATTTCACCAATAATATTAAAAATAATTACATTTTAGGACACATTTTGCCTTGAAAATTACATGTCATTGTATAAGCATGTGGGATTCACCAAATTTTTAATATACCATTTAAAAATCTCGTAGAATTCAAAAAATATGGATTGATATAAATACAATCAAAACTATCATTTATTCTTACACATTTTGTTTAGTTTTGAGGTTCTACTTCTCGATTCAGAAGTTAGGGAAAACCAAAAACATAGACTTAAAGGTGAGTGATCATTTCATCATAGTGTTATTAGTTATAATAATAAGTTTTCTTTATCTATTTTCCATTCTTGCTTCAGTCTTAAAGATGATATTGAGTGGGGAATGGGATCTATATTCTCTTTCCTTCTTAAACAAGAAGACATTTTCTTCTAATTTTTATTCGAAGTGAGAGATTGATATTTCGAGTGACTCGAGCAATAAGGGTAAGGCTCCTGTCGCTCCTCAAGGTGGTGAAGAGTTTGGGAGGCCATCAAAACACCCAAAACTTAGATGTACCATGCAATCTTACTTTGGAATTTCTAAAGCTTATAATCCATCAGGTCAAGATGGATCTACATCATCAACTCTTTTGCCAAATATTGGTAGCATTCACAATACCTCATCACCACCAGAAGGTCAAGTTGAGATTGTCATTGAGTTAAATCAACATGTATCAAATGAGGATGGCAATACTATAGAAGATGTTCCAAGGGATACCCTAGGCCTAGTTAGCCAGAATGAGATAATTGACTTGGATGAGGATGATGATGTTGGAAGCAAGAAAAGAAGAAGCAAATCAAAAATGGGGCATGATTGGGAAATGACAAGGAATTTTCAACTTGGTTGGTTCTCAAAGTACCCATTCATTGTACCAGTGGGGATTGACAATGCAAACGATATTGAAAAGGAAACATTGGCCAAATACATGATTTGCAATTGGAAATGTGGAAGATCCAAGACGTTGTAGCTAAAGATTGACAAAATGAAAAGCATATTAGTAAAGTTTATGAAAAAAAATCATAGACGGAAAGGAACAATTAGTCGTACGATGAAAATCAAAGAAGAATGTCTTCATGTTAGGTATGCCATGGATTATGAAGATCATGAAAAAATAATTTTGAACATTATTGAATGTAAAGGTACACTTGACACTCAATTTGGAAAAGCAATGGAAGCAACAAATATGTCAAAAAATGTTCAAATGAGTGTTCTTTTTCATATTTTGTCTAGAGGGTGTCCTATGACAAACTACCTAGAATATTCTAGTTTATTATCTTTTTTGAATGTTCCTCACTAGATCCCCTCTCACATTGGTCAGTAAACATTGGATGGGAATGGGAAAACTGTCTTCCTGTTGTTGAAAAGGAAGATTTAAAGGAGAAAGTAAAAGAGTCAAGTTTCATTGCATTATTTTTAGATGAAGTTACTGCGGTAGACAATACTTCTTGGGTCTGTATGCATTTGTATACTATAGAATGACATGTTTTCCAAAATCATATTCTTTGTGTTCATAAAATGAAGGACAATTCAACATCGTAACATCTATTTGAACTAGTCAAGAAATTTTTGAATGAAATTGCAGGTATGGATAAGTTTACAATTGCCAAAAAGTTGGTGTGTGTAGGAGCTGATGGAGCTGTAGTGATGCAAGTTCAAAGGATCAGTGTTTGCACAAAGTTACAAACTACTTGTGCACCATACATGCTTGGCATTCACTGCATGGCCCACATAATGAATTTAGCATTCAAAATTGTAAGCAAGTTTCCTACAGTATCAAAAGTTAAAAATCTAGTCTGTGAGATCCACACATACTTTTGTCGAAGCCCCAAACATTTCACAGAATTTCAAATTTTTACTAAGGGAATAACACCAAGAAACAAGCTTCTCAAGAATGTTGATACCAAATGGATCTCCCTGCATGGACGAGCGCAACGAGTTCTTTCTAAATATCAATCCTTGATTGGAGTGATGTACGAGCATCACAACATGGTAGAAAAAGCCCCTGACCTCTTACATAGGTTAAGCAATATAGAGACACTCTTGTCTTTAGCTAGTCTTCTCCCCATGTTGGATGTGATGAAAAATCTTGTGAAGAAATTCCAAGAAAAAACTATGTATAATAATGAATATGCCAATCTACGTAAACATGCATGCTTGACCCTCGATCATCTATATCTAGATCTAACACAAGATGGCCCAAATTATTTCATGTGGTAGAAAATTATTGATTTGAATAATCTTGATAATTATTTATAGTTTAATACAAGTGGACACTTATGTATCTATGTATGTGGATATGAAATACCAATATATCATTATAAGACAACTAGGTGCTCTAGCAGAGAAGTAGCTATTAAGGAGGAAGATTTTAATGGCATTGTTAAATCTATTAGTGATAATTTGAAGGAAATTGCAAAATCTCTTTCCTCGAAGATTCATGAAATATTTCCTCGGCATGAAATAATTGAAGCCATGGGTATTATGTATCCTCAATTTTGGGAAAATTGAGAGAATCCAAAATATTTTCATGATCAAGTAAAAATCTTGATTGAACAATTTTTGAAAAGTGTAACATACAATGAGTAGAAAATAGAATAAATCTGAAATGAAGCCAAGCTTAGAAAACAATCTAGGAGTTTTGCAATAGCTATGAGGGACTAGTATAAATCTATGGGAATGGAGAAGGCCTTTGAACTGGGTTCAATAAAAAAGGTTTGGACAAACTTAGGTCAAAGTGAAATATTGTGCAGTTCAATATCAGAATATTTCAAACTTGTTTATTTATGTCAAACAATGATATTGGGGTCAGTGGAGGATGAGATATTTTTTTAGTACATTGGGGTTTTTGAAATCAAAGTTAAGAAACAAACTAGGCAAGAATTTGGAAAATTGCTTGAGGTTGAAAGGAACTGTGTATAATGTCTTTAATTTTCCCTTTGAAAGGGTACTTG
This sequence comes from Sequoia sempervirens, assembly GCA_007258455.2. Classification (NCBI taxonomy): domain Eukaryota; kingdom Viridiplantae; phylum Streptophyta; class Pinopsida; order Cupressales; family Cupressaceae; genus Sequoia; species Sequoia sempervirens. Next base: position 30,156,070 of record VDFB02049217.1, on the reverse strand, counting down.
CAATTTAGAGGTCCACATGTGAAAGAAGGACTAGGTTGTGCAACACTCCAATTCCAAACACTGGTACTAGTGCCAGTGTGACTAGGATAGATGACATTGACACAAATCACACAATGAATGTTGAATTTGAGACATAGGCTAAAGAAAGTGAAGAGCATACTCATAACAAATTCAAGACAACTCTTTTAATTTATCTCAAGATGAATGTCAATTTGAGGACCCTGACTCCGTTTGGGAAATGGAAGAGAATTAGCACCTTTTAGGTATTTATACTTCTCTTCATGGATCAGTTTCCATTGTTCCATACTATAGTTGATGATATTTTATATTGTATTCAATGAAATTGTGAATCATTACACTTCATGATATTTTATTTTATATTTCACTTCATGAATCATATTCCAAACTATAGTTGATGATATCCTATGTTGTATTCCATGAAATTGTGATATTTTATATTTTATATTGTATTCCATGGTATTGAATTTGATACGTTATTTTGCATCATTTTTAAAGAACAACACTAATCACAGTACTTATAAATTCCTATTGCATTACCATTCACACAATCTTTGATAAATAATTGAAAGGAATATTATTAATCCATTCCTTGAACAAAAGCTAACAGTTCAACATCCATAACTTACAAGTTATAAGCTAACAAAAGCTAACAGATCAACATAAATAACTTATAAAGGCATCCACACAACTTAAACAATAAAAGCTTAAACTACCAAATCACCTAAATTTCATACTGATTCTCTTCTTATTTTACAAGGTGGAAACTACCTTTATGATATGCAATGAATAGAAATCCAGGCTACTTTTAACCAAAAAGAAAAGAAAGGTGTAGCTTTTAACCAAAAAGCTTTGACAGGCATGCCAATATCAAACTATAAACTAAAGCACAAACACTTGAATCACTTCAAAACTAATAAATTTCTTTAATTGAACTCGGCCATGCCATAAGCATTCATTCAAAGATAAACATTGGATAGCAATGCAATCTATTAAACATCTATAACACCGACATAGATAACCATAGGCAAGATATTCAAAATAAACAGAATAAATACATACACCACAACACAAATATTATGTCTCCATGAACTTCACCATATGAGTTTCTACATTGAAAGATAATTGTAAAACAAACTTGAAAGCATAAAAGAGTTTTTTTCTCTAATGAGGAAAATCATTTTTTTTCCCAAAAGATCATAATTGCATCTACCAAACCCATATTTAAAGCATCAACCAATTGTCCATGGTAACGGTTTTTTGAAGACAACCACACCCAAAAATTAAAATAGTCTTCAACTTAAAAGAACTAAAATTAAAGAAAGTATCATGATGATGAAATGCTAAAAATAACTATGCATCACTTTTCCACCTCATCTTCTTCATCTTCCATAACTTCAACTGCTTCATGTTCCAGTACCTTTTCCCGTGCCCTCATCCTAGACCTATAATCTCAATATCTGGTGAAAATTGCAAATATGTCCTTACTCCCTAGTGTTGTAGTAATCTGTAACCTGGTTCTCCATTTTCCCAAAGCAATTTTAGACTCAACCAACATCTCAAATCTTTTATCTTCTCCAAATTTATAAGAGTTCATGTGGATCTACATTCCACTGAGTTTTGAGGACCCCCATGTCACTATAGCATGATCAACTATTTCTTTATTGAATATCTCTCTAAACTTCAAAGAGATCTCTTTTATATCTAGAATCCTTTCATCAAACTCATCAGTAATTTCCACTCCCAAAATACGACAATGTTCTTTAATTTCCCCCAACATTTCAAAATATTGATCAAGTGTTTTATTAATTTCCTTCACCAGATTATCATATATATTATATTTTCAGTCTAATGAATCAGACCAAGAAGGGTCTAGCTCCTTAGGATTATTCACAATTTTCTCACCAATTAATATCTTTCAATCCATAGACATCAATTCTTTCATTTCCTCAAAGACCACATAGAGACTAGTTTGATATTTTTTACCTATTGAAGTTATGTTACTAACTCCTTCCTCTTGTTAATAACTCGAGTATAAAAGAGCACATATTTATTCAAAAATAAGATAGCCTCTTGAGATATTTTATCGATTCCCTCACAAGCAACTCTGGAATAGCTCAAATTATTTTTAATTTGTTGTATGGTGAGCTCATCAATGCTCTCTACCTAAGAACTTGAGGCTTCATTAGATGTAGGAGGACTGGCCATGGAAGAAATAAAGTTACCCAACACGAGGACTTGAGATTGTAGTTTTATATTTTCTTTCCTCTGTTCTTTCACTCTTTTAATCAAGACATTGACTGAATAATTGGCATGGTACACATCACCTTCCAGTGTTGGAGGCCCCATATCAACATTTGTGAATTTGTAGTCTGCCTCCATTATTTCATCTTCATTTAAATCCTTCATAGGCTCAACAATTTCTAACATTTGATTTCCAAAAGTAGCATCAGTCACCATCCTTGACATCCTCTTGGCTTTCTTAGGTTTTGAAGAGCTTTGAAGTAACTTTGCAACTGTATCCACTCCAACTATCATTGTAGGAATATACTTTCTCTTATTCTCCACTACATTTTTTAGCCATCCTAGGGAGGCTACTACTAGACCAGAATCTTCATTTCCACTAATAATTTCTTTAAGAGCATTAAGAGTGATAGGTGGATTATCAACCAGAGGTGAAGAAGAGGGAAATTTAGACAAAGGAGGAAAGATATTATCTTCAGCGATCTGTTGAAAGATAGCTTCAAAATATGTAGGAACAAGTTTTACTTGATTGGTATTCTTCTTAGGGGTAGGAGAAAGCACATTGTCTTGTTCACAAATGGTCTTCAACTTGACTGTTTCTTCTGGCCTATCACCATCACCTCTTGACTGAGAATTTGCACTAGAGGACCTAACAGAGGGTTTCCCTGATGATACACTTGCACCAAATACTTGTGTAGACCCCTATTCATTCTTCTGTGATGATTTAGGCTCCTGGATAGGACCAACAACTTACCACCATTTCCCATCCAACCAATCATGGGTTCTTTTAAGCACTAGGGCAGCATGCACCCTCATATCTAAAATTTCACTTTGGCTCCAATCAACCCTAGGGTGGGATTTATCATGAAATTTTTCATATCTAGGATCTATGATTGTTGAATCCTTAGCTATATTTTAGGAATCTAAAATGATAGGTCAAAATCTTGTATCTAGTTTAGTGTTAGCCTCATATAATCTCTTTTCAAAACTTTATTCTCATTGACACAATCTTCCCATAAATCTTCGATAGATGGGTGATCCCAATATAAGCTCCCTCCATAGAGATTTTGCTTCACAAACCCCTTACTGTTAAAATTAGCTCTCATAGATAGATATTGGAGGTTATATTCCTTGAGAACTGCTTCAGCTCCCCTAGCCACCTAGTTTGTTTTGCACATAAAAGAATGGGTCTTCAATGGGAAGACATACCCTCGTTTTGTCATGCTCATATACTTAATATTAACCATGGCCATTTGTCAACAAAATTCCAAAAATATCAATAAATCTTCAGGATACCAAGGTAATTTAAATGGGGCTTTCTCAAAACCCCCTATTCTCAGTTAGGAAAACTTATCAAATTGGATATAAAAACTCCCAAATTTTGATACAAGAGAAATTGATTTAGGGGAAAGGCACATTTTTGGATTTCCATCTAGATTCCTCATGACTTCCATAAAAAATGCATCATTAACACGATAAAAATGGCCCATTCCAAATTGTTTAGTGAACTAAAGAAAGTGTTTATACACAGGAATATCATAATCTAGAGTTCCCTGTGGCTCCAACCCAGGCCAAAAGGACCTCTGACTAGATACAATGTACGTCAGGAAAGAACACATACAAAAAGTAGCAGTCTTATGAAAATTAATTAATTGCTCATTCAAATGCAAGCAAATAACTTTAGCCTAGTCAATGAAAATGTTCTCATCACAGATTATCAAGATAAAATAACATATCCAATCCTCAAATAACTCAAATCATGCATTCCCAACAAATCATTGCAATAAAGCAATAGCATCTACAATTTCTTCCTTAAAATGCACTCTTTAGAGTTTAGTTGGTAGTTGCGACACCTTTCCTTTCAAACTTCAACTAGGTTTTGGCCATGGATTTCTTACACCAGTCTTCATTTTCTTTGAAAAATTCACTTGCCACTATGACAGACATGTCTTCTATAGGTTCCCTTTCTAGAATCCTCAGCACGTAGGAAACAGCTTCAGGAGAAATTTCTGCAACTACAGTCCCATACGCGGCTTTAATTTCCTATCTCTAGAATGTACCTTCTCACACATGCACTTATTAGGTCCACACTCAACACAGCTTCTGGAGACCCTCTAGCATGAGCTAGCCCACTTTCTAACAATTTTATATCCTACTCTTAATTCTCGCACTCTCCAAGCATGCCCAAAAATATTCTAACTTAAAATTTTTGAGCTTTGCATCCCTTATGCCGAGCCAGCGATTCCCAATTCCAAACTGCATGAACTCCCAACACATAAAGAAACACACAAAAACCTAGAAAAGTAGATTTTAGAAGAAGGAAATGCAGCTAAAAAACTTAGCAAAAGTTTCGCCACCTCAACTTATGTCATCAACAAGACATGTGTTTAATACCAAACCAGTTGTTTTCAATTCCACTTTGCATGAGTGCAAATGAGAATTTTTGCACTTGAGAAGTATGAGCCTTGGAAAAGAATGAGAATGCAGGCCAAATGTCTGAATAAAAATTTTCCATCCACTTATGTCATCATTTTTGATAGGGCATGCATTAAATGTGGCATTCAATTTCATTCCTCAAAAAGATAGCCTTTAAACCTGCATGCTTTTCAAAATTATTGAAAATACAACTCAAGGTTAGTCTGTACATAGCATTCAATGAGATGTTAGATGACAGAACCTTTGAAAGGTAACATAAGTCCATAATGTCGTGTGGTCACTAAAACTTGGAACCTTAGAACCAAAGTCTAAAGTTTCAAAGTTTTTAAAACCTCTGACCCACTGACTACAAAGATGACCAAGAAAGACTTGCAACTCAACAAAGTGAGCCAAGTTAGGGAATTGAGAAGTTATGAAAATTTAGAACTCTGTGAAAAGGGTATAAAACTTTGAGGACTAGTGACTAAGGTTAGGAAAAGCACCAAAACCGTGACTTTGAGTGATAGTAACCACAACAATGAAACTAACCAAAAATCTATCATTCCAATTCCAATAATAGATAATCCAATGGAAAACTACTCAGCAAAAGAAAAATAAATCCACACCATAACTCAAAGGTTTTAGGTTATGTATGCATGAAATTCACCATTATTTTTCTATATTGAAATAACTCTCTCAGCCTCTACTGACTACAAAGATGACCAACAAAGACTTGCAACTCAGTTACTCTACAAAGTGAACCAAGTCAGGAAATTGGGAAGTTATGAAAATTTAGAACTCCGCGACAAGGTTATAAAACTCAAAGGACTAGCGACTAAGCTTGTTTTCTCCCTTATTTTGAGTCTATTGTCTCTCCAGCTGTAACATTTTACATGAATTATATTAATGAATATGATCAATGATCTTTCATTAATATTCTTTGTCATTATGCATTGATGTGTGTTTTAATTCTGGCTCTAGTTTAATGAACCAGTTAAAGTACCTTGATTAAAACATGAATTCATATAAATGTTTAGTTTAGCTAATAAGTACTTATGGAGATTGAGTATTGATGTGTGAATTGTAATGAAATTTCATTAAGATTATAGATGCATGGAATTAAAATCACCTTATAGTTCATATTTTAATTATGTTAAAAGTAAAACTTGAACATGTACTTAGTGATACATCACTCAACTCAATGCTTAGTAACATATTAAAAATAGTATTAGTAGCATATACAACAATGAACATCAACCATCATTTAATGTGTATCTAGTAGTTGAAACCACTACCAGACTTTTTCTTCAAATGATAAAATAAATAATATAGATAATTGGACATCAACACATTACTAAAGTCTGAATTTGAGATTTTTTATTGATTATCACATGGAGTACATAGAAGCATTGGCAATGCAAAATCTTGCTCAAAGACAACTCTACATAGAGCTGAGTTGGAACTTGGAAACTTGTATTATCAATAATCAAATCACTGCATCACCTTTTCTAGCAACTTCCACTCTTCAAATGGTGGAATTTTCATTTGTTCAAAACTGATGTTGTTTGACTTGAAGATTTGTTAACAATTCATTATTCAAATTGGAACTTGTCTTGGATTCTTCAATCAATTTTAAATTCAGGGTTAGCAATGGTTTTATGGAATCCAAATAGTTCACCACATCTAGGTTCTAATGAAACTAGTCCAAATCAATCTTCCTTGCATCCTCCATCTTCTTTCTAAAATCATTCTCTCCAACGAATCATTCATTTGTGTCAAAATCCTCTAGAAAACAAAGCTCTATGAAGTTCCTTACCTTTTCATCTAAGTTTTTCATCTTGTCTGCAACCAAATGCAAATATTTCTTTGTTTCACGCATTCTCAAACACTTTTCAATGATAGATGACAACGCCATTGATGTAGCAAGAAGATTAGTAATCCCTTTTGATTTCAAAACATTGTCAATAGCTTTGTAGACTGTTTGTTGAATTTGATTTGCTGATTTCTCTAATGCCAACACATTTTTGTTGTCCATTAAATATTTGTTGAGCTTCTTATGATATTGTTTGATAGCATCAATCAATTGAAACATTTCATACAAATGATCAATCCTCTGCATTATTTCATCCCAAATCTTTTGTTTCATATGCCTCATTGTTTCTCTACAAAATTTAGATAACTTATTTTGACAAGACTTAATTTCATTTGTTGCTTCCATCAGCTCTGCCTCCAATCTTTCATTTATTTTTCTCTCCTCCAATTTTTTTTCTCGCTGTGCATTTGCATTTGCAATGCTTAGTCTTAATTTTTCTGAAGTGGATTTTTCCTCATCATATTTCTTGTTGCTCTCATCTAGCCTTTGCTTTAGTTCATTCACTGCAGTCTCATTTTGCTTACCCTCTTTGCTTGTTGATGTAGAGGTATATTTTTTATTCTTTTTTCTAATTCATTGCTCTTGTAATCTGCTGCTTTCCTCTTTGCTTTCTCATTTTCTAGGTCTTCCTGTAACTTTTCAATTTGAGTCTGCAACCTTTTTTCCTCTCCATCTTGCTTTAGCAATGATGTGTACACCAATTCATTGTTCTTCTTTGATACATTAATTTTTCTAGTATTTATGACTCTAGAAAAATCCAATTGATATTGTTCACCTAGAATTCAAATGGAACCCTCTGATTTGCTAGTTTGTTTTGAACTGTGGGAACAAGAATTGTGTACTCCATCATTTCTTTATTTGTGTCAAATATGGGTAATACCATGGTTGTTGTAGGCTTTGAAGTTACAACAATCACACTCTCCATTAGTTGCTCCTTTTCTTTTTTATTCATGTGTGATTTTTTAATACTCTTCAATGTAATCAAAACCTAGGGACACAGGAACAATGGAATGCTTGAATGGTAAAGGAATAGGAGTACTTGAAATTGCTAATGATGTCGCAGCTAGACTAATTGGTAGTGGGGGCATGCCTAGAAATAACTCCTTTGTGGTGGATCCACTAGTAGTGTGATTTGGACCTGCCAAAATCCTTTGCCTCTTCTATATTCCTTCATCACCTAGTGTTTTTGTGGTATATTTTGTTTTTTCCTCTTATGTGTAATTTTTTGTTGTAGCACATGTTGACCACTACTAGTACTAATACCCATACCATTGCCACTAGAGGAATTTCCAAGTGCACTAACCTCTCCACCATGGGCATGTCCTAGTTGTGGTTATATCTAACCATGAGGATGAGGATTTGAAGCTCTACCAAATTGACTTGTATGCCCTAGGTCTAATTTTTCACCTCCAACCCCAAGGTCAGATTTATCAACTGGTTTTCTATGCTCTACATCTATTACCATCCAAGGGCCTTGTCTTTGGGACCCCAAAGGACCACCTTAATAACCCATTTTTTTAGTTATGGCTACTCCTGTAATATATGCTTCTTTTGTGGCCTCACTTAAACCAAGTTTGAAATTGACATGGTTTTCTTCTTCCTTGTCATCATTAGATTCATCATCACTTTCTTTATCTTCTTATTCATTTGGATGCTCCATATTCCAAATTTTTCTAAACTCACGATCTTCTTTATCTCCATACTCTGTAAGAGCTCTTGGATCACCTAGCTCCTTCCTCATAGACCAAAAGGCAGTAATGTTTTATCCTGACCAATTTTTTTTTGTAACTTCCTTCTCTAGAGAATCTAGAATTTTTACTCTACTAGATAGTTTATGACTTTTTTCATAAAAATTGTTGTACCTTCTAATTTTCTTTTGATGCAATGCCATAATTTTTACTAACAATTGTTCAAAATAAATACCATTCTCAACAACACTTTTCTCCATTGCTATTTTGACCTTGTCCCAAGAATCCTCATTTCTCAAGTTTTCAAGCAAGGTTTTACTTTGATGTGAATTATACTTGCAACATTCTTATTGAGCACAATCATTGATTTAATGGTATCACATGGATCATACTTCCAGTGACAAATAGCATCAAAATCAAAAAATATCAAAAGATTATGTGCCATACTAAATGCTTTTCTCTTCAATGTGATCCCTCCACATGAAAAAGGTAAAGAAGGAAATACAGTCTTTTTTTTACCAGTAAAGTGTAGTTCATTAGTACTCTGCATCTGCCTTACATATCCTAAAGAAAAAACCCTTTTTTCATGTGTATTGGAAGTTTGTATGGTTGTACTCCCAATCCATAAAATTCTAGCACAGTATATTCTTCCATTAAGTACCAATCGGCCAATTGTATTTCTTTTCCTAGTTGAATGTAGTTTCTACATAACATAGGCAATATAGGCATTGGAGTATTTATAATTTCTTGATGCAATGGAGCCAAAAAGTAGTCTACAAAATTACTATAGTTCCTTCAAGAATCATGCATCCTTATCACAGTGGTCCATTCATACACTGGGTCCATTTTCTTTTCCTCGGCATTACTATAGGGTTGAATCTAAAGCTTGTTGGTCTAAAACATTACTCTAAATTTGAATAGAAAAAGATAGCACAATTAAGTTGTGAACCTAAATGTCTTGGTGGAACCTCCTTTAATCATTAAAAATTGTTTATGCATGGATTCTACAATGCTCCCAATAAAATTATATTTGACATGTGCAACACCATAATGGATATTATATACCACTTCAAGGAGGCATGCACCCACTTCCAAATTGCTATCCAAACTGAGGCAAAATGCTAGCATGGAAATAGTATCCTAAACCCATGGTTTGAAAATATCCAAATCATAAGGAGGCTTATGATCACCTTTCAATTTATTTCTATCTTGAACTATTCTATTTAAGAAATATTTTTTCTCCATTTCATCCACTACTTCATAATCACTAGCAAGCTTTTCTAGGTCAATGTGGACATTTCCAAATTCTTCGGTTGTAAACCCCAACACTTTTCAAAGTTCTACATTAATGGATAACAATTATTCTTTGCTATCTTTATTAACAGTTTCTTTCTTGTTATCATCATAATTTAGGGCACAAACCATGATAAATTCTAGGCAAGGGAAAACCTCATGTAACATCATGCACCCTAATCCAGTTACCCACAATGCACTGATACTATTAACTTATATTTTCTTTGTAACCTTATTCTAAGATGAAAATCTAAGTTCTGAGGTATGCCTACCATAGGTTTTAGGATCATAAATATCATGGTATTCATCAATGAAACCTGGGGTTTTAAGCAATTTTGCATAATGTATTTTTTTATCTAACATTGCTCTAGTTGTATTGGTGGTAGACATGTTGATATAATGTGAAATTGTGAATTCCCTATTAGTCCTCAATTTTTCTTAATTCTTAAGCCTCTTAACCCTAAACCTAAACTTCAAAGTTTGACAAAATAAGATTTTAAGAAACATCAAATGATGAAACGTAGCCGCATAAATTCTTTAACTTACCTAGATTTTGATTCTTGAAACTAGTTTACTAGAATGGATTTGTTGGAAGTGGAACTGTGGAACCCAGAAAAGGGTGGTGCACTGACTGAAGAACAAAATCTCCCTGTGTGTTGGCCTTCTAACTTCAAAATAAAATCACTTAGCTATAGAAATTATTGTTTTTTCCAACATTAAATTGAATGAAACCAAAATGTCTACGTGTTACTTCTGGACTACACAGTACACAATTAGTACATGGCTGACAACATTTAAAACAAGTCATTTATGATTTACTCATGCATTGATAGCAAATTCTAAACCATTGATCTTTGTTAATCTAATGGTTATAGGGTGATTCTAGAGATTCAAGTTCACAAGCCTAGCACTCTGTGCATTTCATTCTGGAATGCAACTACAACCATTCATAAAATGTTCATCGAACGGCTAAGTAATTTATGATATAAATAATAAACATGTGTTTTAAAGTTGTTTTAAGCTTTCATGCACTAGGATTGACATCAAGGCCAAGGGGTTGATAACTTAACATTGCAAAGGCCTTAATAAAATGAATTACAATGTCACATTATTACATAGTACAAATACAAATGTTAGCGCAAGCACCAAGCTTTTGCTGGAGTGCTGGTGAAAATGTAAATGTAATACATGTTTCTCTAAAAATAAAAGGGACTTGTCGGGTCAACCATGCACTTTGAAAACAAACACATGGGACTTGTCAGGTCAGCCATGGGATTTAAAAATAAATGCATGGGGAAGGGGGAGCAATCAGATTGGGGAAATGGGAGCTATGAAGATACAAAATGTACTTAGTCCCTTTCAGAACTAGACTGATGCAAAAGATGAGGGGTTCTAAAATTTCTCCCATGTAGAAGATGTGCTCTAAAAATAAATGCATGGGACTTGCCTAGCCAACTATGCTAAGGAATCAGAAGTTGTGAAGATACAAAATGTACTTATCCCCTTTGAGAATTAGAATCATGCAGATGATGAGGGGTAGTAAAATTGCTCCCATCTTCTACTTGCAGCTTCCATGCATTGGGATAGCACTTATCTCCATCAGAGCTCCTCAATGTCCTCATCTTGGTTCAAAACATGTCTGAGAAGTCAGGTGAATGAAAACAACTTCTTTCCAATTCTATCCATTTTGAACTTGAAGTAAATTGGTCTTTTACTCTGTAACTACATAACTGGAGGTAGGATAATTTAGTGTATCCCCAATAATACTGCATCTTCTTCCTAAATCCTTATTAAGTTATTAACCCTAAAAAATGAAAACCCTTATGAAAATTCAACAAATGATTTCAATTTTACTCACTATCCTTATTTATGGGCCAAAAGTGTTGCCAATAGTGCCATTACCAGCCTAGTCCTTGTGTACACCTCACACGTGCCACGTGTGAGGTTGGGTATAGTCATAATTGTGATTCGTGCAAACCAAAACTCCAACTTAATTGGTTCATGTAACTTAATCCTAACATTTACAATTTAAATGTTTAATTTTATTGATGTCTAGACTTTGATAGATTGACAACCTGGCTACATGCAAACTATACCTCAAGTTGACAAGCTGTCAATTATCAAAATCTCTAGTGCCACTCAAACAATATGAAATCATTACAAATCTTGTTTCACTAAATCATTAGATTGTAGACATCATCATCTATGATTCTACAGTACACCGTGCAATTTTCAATATAAAGTTATCCAATCAATCACTCTAGCTATTCATATGGCATTAATTGACACTGCCGCCTGTGGTACTACAACCAAAATTTCTTTAAAAAGATTGATAATTTCAATAGAATAAATGAAAGGTAGATTAATTCAACACATTGAAAAGAGAGAATTAAATGTATCATTTTACCTGAATCATTATCAATGTCCACTAGTAAGTCGCAACAAATTTTGATCACTTATGATAAAAACTATATTTTGATCATTACTATTAGTTTTAAAAGCCATGTTTTTATATTGACTAAAGCAAAAAGGATTTACAAGAATGGAGCCACGAAAAGTATTTTAATTTAAGTAGCTATTGCTAAAGAATAGAGTACATAGTACATAACCAGCATGGCCAAAAGGAAAAAAGCCACTAACTGTGACAAAAAACTAGTCACAAAGTACATATTACAAGAACTGCTATGATGAACAATAAAATATAGACACAAGACACATCACACAATTCATTACTGATTTTTTTTTTTAACATTATCTAAGGCCATCAACCAAGTGTTTGATTAGAATGTGAATCGAATTTAACAAACTAACAGCAAAGAAGAAAATCAAATCACCCAAAACCTTCCTCCAAAACTCCAGACTCTTTAATGATTTAGTTTTCGTATCACATAGCAGACCCCATCTCATATTAACTAGGGCAACAACTTGCACTGTAGAAGTATGCAATTCCACTTTCTTGAAGATTCCACCAACAAGCACTAACCCACTTTCAAAATTGTAATGCTCCAGTGCCAACTCCAACAAAGAAATAGAGTAAATGAAAGGCTACAAATAATATATTGCTGGTGTCTTCACCAAATCTTTATTGAGTAAAATTTCAATGCATTTGGACAAGAAATTCGAAGCTACCTCAGAATATAGAGCATGAGGGTTGTTCTGAAGCCATTCCCTACCCACAATTATTCTTATAGCATCCTCAACCTTTACAAAAGGAATTATAAAAACCATACCCAACTTTCATTTGTCATATGCATCATTCCTTCTTTTCTCCCAAAACCATTTGGGTAGCATGACATACCATTAAGACTCCATAATATCTTGGTTAAATTGAGAATAGAGAAGAAATAAATCAAAGAAAATTTATATATTATAAATAATATGAAGAAAATCAAATTGGTGAAGTATATATAGAAGTTAGCATGAACACAATGAGTATGGCATCACACTTATCATTTTTAAATTCACTACTATCATTGATGTGACAATTAACATTTATTTCAACACTTGAATCCTTAAAAACAAGTGCTTAAAAGGTATGCCCACAACAGATGATAAGATGGTTGCATAGTGCACATGCAAATAAAGTTATTTTTAAAATGGAGACATCACTAGGTTGATGAGACTTGACCCTCAAGATTAAAGACTTAAGATTTAAGGCTTTGTCATAAAATATGTTGGTCTGAATTAGGCAATATTAAACGGTAAACAAGAGCATGATGACTGATAGACCTAAATAATTAATAAAATATCAATCATTGATTTCTGAAAATCTAATAGTTCTAGTGTTATTTTGGAGGTTTCAATTCCTAAGTCTAGTGCTTCAAGGATTTACTTCCGGAATGCAAATATAGCCGTCCATCAAAAATTCATCAAATGGTCCCTCTTTTAGAACAAACTTTATGCACGTGCATAATTCTACCACTTAAGTTCTTCTATCGCTCATGAGTCATCGCCAAAATCCTTCAACCCATTGGGTTCATTACCGTAATGAGCGATGAGCCTTGATCTTGCCATGTGTCCACATCTAATGATTCTAGTGTTATTCTGGAGGTTTCAATTCAAAAATATAGTGCTTCAAAGATTTACTTCTGGAATGCAACTACAACCGTGCATCAAAAATTCATCGAACGATCGTGGTTATATTGATTCGCCAATGTTTTTTCTTATGCATTTGAAAATAGGTTTAATTCACCAATAGATATATTTTTTTGGTTTGAAAAAAGTTTTAATCGCCAACAAAATTGTTTTTCTATTTTGAAAACAAGTTTAATTCACCAATGGAAATATTTTCTAGGTTTGAAAATAGATTTTAATCGCCAATGAAAATATTTTATCAATATAAAAAAGTTTGCAATTCGCCAGGATTTTCCACAGACTTCTACTTATTAGAAAATATTTTCCAATTGAGATTTTTCTTCCCAAAAAATGAAAAAAATTACCACTAAAATTAATATTTTTATCAAGAAGTATAAAAGATTTGCTAGGATTTTACACCTTTGCCGAGGGGGGGGGTTCTTAAAGTTTTCCCTAGAAGCAACATATTTTCCTTCTCAAAATTCTTGTGTTGAATGTCTTTGCATATAATTTGATCTAATTTTTGTGATTATAAATGCAAAATCCTTGAATTGTATCTCATTACAAACATTTATTTATAGAATAAGAAAAACCCATATAGGTCATAGGTTATGTTATCTATTTTTTAGAGTTTTATAGTTGTGAAAGCACATAGTTTTCCTTCAACAAAACCAGAACATAACCTTTGTTTGAAACACTTTTGTATGAGTTTTTCAAAAATTGAGTTGTGCATAGAATAGAATAGATTTTTGAGATAAATTATGAGATAAAATGGTAGGTACATGTCATTTAATCATTGGTGCATCACCTATTAGTTTCAATTCATCTTAGTTTTAGTTATTCTATACTTTTTATTACCAAATCAATAAACTTTTAGGAGGTTCTTTAAAGGAACCAGTCCTCTCTAAAGGTTCATCTTCACCATAAGTGACTCACAACTTGAAGAAGATCTTGTGTTTCACAGGATAGCTAAGTCTTACACTTAGCCAGGGTGCAATCCTTGTGACAACAATTTCAATGTCCAAAGATGTATTTTTCAAATTGTAAAAGAAAATTGACACAATCTCGAGTGTGCTCTCCATTAGGTTTGTGCATGTTCCAATGTCAAGTTAAAAAATGGCATAGTAACATTGAGCTCTTTCTCATCTTTCTAACCATATTTTTTTTCACATCTCAAATATCTTAAGGTTTTGATCTTTAATTTCTTTTGTTATTGTCTCTTTTTTTTTTCAAAAACCTATTATGGTACTGTTCTCTTCATTTTTTAGTTGTTCATTGAAATTTCAAATAAATTACATTTTTAGAAACTAGACTCTATTCTATACATAGTAAAAAAAATTGATTAGTTTCCCATTAGATTTGGGGGGAGCGCACTCAATTTTTTTATTTTTCAATATTTTTCCACTTTGTAAATTAGTAAAAAATTGTGTATTTGTTAAAGAAATAGCAAAAAAAAAAAGGCATAAACTACATGAAGTGAGCTAATTTCTCATGGAAGTGATTTTTTATTTATAATAAAAAAAAATTAACATTTAAAGGGTAGCACACAAGACACTATGTTATATTTTTCTAATAGAAAAAGGAGCACTTTGTGAGCTCCCCTTTTTTAACCCCTTAATTTCCATCATTTTTATTTTTTTAAATAGTAGTTTAGAAAGTAAATTAAGAGCACTACAACTCTTGTTATTTTTGTGTCTTCAAATTTTGTGCATAACTATTTTAAATTTCTCATCCAAGATCAATCTTTATTGATTTTAGAAAGAAAAAGTGCCCACTTAAAACCCCTTTTCATCCCCCATTTCCATGCACTTACCCTACATGTGATTAGGACTAGGCACTTTAAAGAAAATCTAAAATTTCCCAGTAAGGGAAAGTGGTCTAGAAATCTATAAGTTTATTTATTCTCAATGTAAGTGAGCATAGCTTCCCAAATAGTCACAAAATATTATTGGAAGGTAATGGGGATGTTAAGAAAACTAAAATATTCATCATGAGAAATCCATTTCTAACCATAAGATTCCAACCAAGCAAGTTTGGGTAGGAAGGAATTGTGATAACTCTATCTTTTTACATTGAATGTTAGAGCCAAATGAAAGGGAAAAAATATTCAAACATTGAAATTCTTGACACACTATCTATCTCATCTAAGAGAGTGAAGAAGGAAACATCAAAAAATATCCACTAGCAACCTAGAGAGGAGAATTGGGAAGATAAATACCTATCACATTCTTTTGTTAGACTACATTGGAAAGTAAATAACCAAATCCTTCAAAAACCATTACATAAAGAACTAGAGACAAAGAGAAACCTTAACAAATAGAGAAAAAAATCCCAAAAGATGCAAATTAGTAGCAATTAATGGTGAGACACGCTAAGGCCTATACAAAGAGAATTTTCACAAAATGGAGAAAATTGTGGTCAAACCCAAGAGCATAGAGCATGGTTAGAATAAATAACCATTCAAATGTAATTATAAGCTTTGGAAAAAATAGTTTTGATGAGAATGGCTTATATTTGTGAATGTATGGCCCATTCAATGTCTTCCTAAATAGTGCAAATACTGATATTGTCAACAATATATCTATTTTTGATAATTAAAAAATGCTACTCAAGGTAAATAATTGAAATCATAGCACAACCTTCATTATTATTTTTTAGGAAGTATTCAAAAGAATAATTAATAGTTTCATATTATATATTTCTTCAAATTCATTGGCTTTAGGTATGAATTTAATATTGTCTTTATTTATGAGAGCCCCTAAAGAACCCAAGGAAAAATATTTAGAGTAGACCTAAAATAACTTGGGTCCAATATATTCCATAGAGATTTATAAAATTCACATGAGAAACTATCACAACAATGGGATTTATCATTCTCCATAAATAAATTCACTTCACAAAGATTTTCTAAAGTGAGATATCAGTCATAGAAGGATCACTCTAAAGTGGAGATCCTTTTAGGGACCACACTCACACACTTTTGAATGGAATGTTTAGTTGTAGGAGTTGTGTCAAGAAGACCTAATTTTAATGGTGGAAAAAATCTAGAAGAATGGAAGATTGGAAAGAATTTTTTGGCCTTGTTTGGTATGATTAATCTTCTATGAAATTAGCAAGTTCATAAAGATTGAAATATTTATCCCTTATTTTGGGCCAATGTAAATGATCCTTCAACTAAATTCCCCAAGTTGTATACATTCTCTACATGAATTTTAACTCATGTTACAATATGTTCTTTATTTATTTTTTATTTCCTCACATTATACTATTGCATATGCCTAGTCAACCAATTTAAGAAACTCATTTTCAACCAAATCCCACACATCTTGAGAGAAAAAAAGAGTCTTCATTTTGATTCTTAAAAATGTTATAGTTCTTCCCATTAAATAAAGTAATTTGAGGTTGAGTGAGATTATTTACGATACTAACCAACTTCACAAGCAAGCTTTAATATCAAATTGATAAAAAGGGACTTATTTGTGCCCTCTATTTTCTTTGATTTTAATTTCCCTATTTTCTTAAAATTCTCTATTTTATACTTAATTTTTTTTCTTCACAAGATGTTCTATTTCATAATGCACAAAACATGTAAAACAATGGTCATGGTACACAAAACATCCACACAAATTAAGGAAGAAATTATTTCTACTAATCCTTTTTATATTTCAATTTTTTAATTATTTTAATGTTATTGATACATAAATTCTCTATTAAATTTAACTCATGTTATAGCTACTTATTATTATTATTCTTCTTTTTAGTATCTCCTCACAATACAATATTACATATGTCTAGTCAATTGATTCATGAAACCCATTTTCAACCAAACCCTACACATCTTGAGAGCAAGAGAGCATCTTCATTTGTATTCTCCAAAATTCATAGTTCTTCCCTTCAAGAGAGGAATTTAAAGTTGGGAGGGACTATTTCCCACACCAACTATGAGTAAAATGAACTAGAAGAAAACCTCACCACCAAGCTTTGATACCAATTTGATAAAAAGGACTTATCTATGCCTTCTACTTTTCTCTAATTTTTAGCTACCTTATTTTCTTAAAATGCTATATTTTTTATACTAAAATTTTTTATTCTCACAAAACACTACAATATTATAATGAATAAAACATGTAAAATAATCTCAATCATACATAAAACACACATACAAATTAAGAATATTTTTTAATCCTTGTTATATTTCAATCTTTTCATTGCATACTATTGGGATTAAGGTGTCTCAACCTTAGTGATTCCTATGATTATTTAATTAATTATTTTCCTCTAACTTGTTGAATTTATTTATTAAATGTAATTATATTGTTTCCAAATTACTAAGTTATTTTGTGGGACCCAACGAGGAGTTGGCATCCTACATGCAAGGCAGGAAGTGCAAGATTGTGACACATGTCACATGGGTGCTCAATTGGGAAGGAAGAAAGTTTTAAACCCTCTATAATGGGCACCATGTTGACATATGGTAGTTGGTTTTGGAAATAGGCATTGGCAGGGTCCACTTGTGTGCAAGCTTATCTCTTCAAAAAAGCGAAAGCAAGGAAAGGTGACACTTGCCACCTAGGCACTCATTTGAGCATTGGAAATTGTAAAAACATCTAGGAGGTGCACCTAGATACCATGTGGAATTTTGTTGACTTGTTGACTGAAGCTTGGAGAGGAAACTTAATGGAGGCTGAATTTTCATCCGGAGTGACTTGGAGTTGTGGGTGAGTTATATTTTGGAAGTAAATATAATTTTCCATATTGGACTCCTAGCATGTGAGGTTTCTTAGTTTTTGGAGCTACAATACTTTTGTGTGCTTGCATTTTCTTGCATGTCAGTGCATGTATGTGCATGTTTGACAAGTTGCTAGTTGGTTCAATTGGTACTTGTGCCTATTGATTTTTAGTTTGCATGCATGCAGAGACTAGGAGATTGACACATGGAAATAATCAACACCCATTTATGAGATGTATTTATTTATGTCTTAGTGCATTTATGTAGAGAGCTTGATTGTAATTCTTGAGACATCGTTATGCTACCAAATTCACTCTAGTTTTATCACAATTAAACTACACTTGCAAGAGCATAGACTCTACATATTGTATGCAATTTCCATATTCTATTGTAATGCAATTTTATCTATGATTTGGTGTGTGGTATTTTTCCCAAAAGGGTTTTCCCACATAAAATTTTATGTTATGTGCTGAATGGTTTAAATCTAAAAATAATAATTAATTACATGTGCATTCTTAAGTTAACTATAAAAGAAAATATTTGAAACAAAGTTTTGCAACCTCTTTCCTAATTGATTTGTATTAGGAAATAATTTTCACACTTGACTTTCCTTTTGCATAAATTCTCTATGAACTTTTAATTCATACTGCAACTATTGTTGTTGTTTCATTTTTATATCTCCTCACAATACAATGTTGCATGTCTAGTTATTTAATTCAAGAAACTCATTTTCAATCAAATCCCACACATCTTGAGAGAAAAAGAGATTCTTCATTTTAATGCTCCAAAATGTAGTTCTTTCCATTGAAGAGAGGAATTTTAGGTTGCATGAGACTACTGGCCATATCAATTATGACTAAAATGAATTAAAAAAAATCGCAACCAAACTCTAGGGCACTAGCTATCCAACTATCAAGATGCACCATGTGCATCAATGGCTCGTACTTCAAAACCCCATATGTTTGTGTTGGGTGAAAAAAATTTGATCCCTTTAACATATTACAAAACTTGCTTTCAGCCACAGCTGTGTGAGATACAATCTCTCCTCTCAGAAAGGGGAGGCTCCCTTCTTACTACTTTAAATGAAGTAAAACTAATAAAGTATTCACAATGATGTACACTACAATTAAGAGATGGGGGTGTGTCACATTCATAATTCTCTCTTTTTTTAGAGAATATATTTTACAATGCTTCACAGTTTTGATTTCTTGGTATGATACAACGTCAAACTAAAATAAAGTTGTAAATTTGATATTTTTATCTTGTCAAAGAAAAGACTAAGAATACCAGCATGATAACAATAAATGATAAAAAAAGAAAACTCACGAAGGCACAAAGTCATTTTATAGCTTTCACCATTGAATCCTTTGAGATATGTAACTAGTGTTGTATTATAAGCACAAAGTCTTCTAGATACTCCATGATAGATCAACGAACAACATGAATAAATACAAGCACAAAGTCTTGTAAAGAATTCACCAACAGTATTCAATCAATATCATAAATTCAAATAAAAGAGTGTAACTCAAAGTTTACATGGATTTACTCAAAGCCCTTTAGATCTCAATCACTAATCACTGCAAATTTCAATCAAATCCAAAAGATAATTGATTCCAACACAAATTTTAGTATGCAACTCATTTCTTTATTGATCAAAATAGATTCACAAAGATGAACACAAAGTTTCATGTATTTTCTTCTCAAAATGGGCAACACTTCATTGCAAAAGATAAAAGATAAACATTAAAAAAGAATCCTCTCATATTTATAAAAGAGAGGAAAGAGAAAATCTAGGAAATTTAGGTGAGCAAATTTAGGAAAATATCACCTAACAAGTCAACTTATTCAAAAATATTGTCCATCATTTTGGGAAAATATCTTCGTTTTTACATATAATTACATCTTGGAAAATGACATGTAAAATGTTGAGAACTATTTACAAAATGCATAAATTAAAGAATAAAACTATCTACCATTGGAGATGAAAAGAAGTCTTCATGGTTCCTTGCATTGGGTGTGGAAGTCTTCATATTTCTTCTTTGTCTCCAACACAAATGCTTTGTCTAGACCAACTATATAATCCATAATGGTGTGAACTCTTGTGATCAATCTTCTTGCAAACAAGAAAATGGATGTGAGAAATGGAGCGAGAAAAATTGAGTGAAATAGGCGAAACGGAGCTTAGAACGCATTTTTGGAAGTTTCTAGGTGTTGGTAAAATTTTTAGAAATTTGTTAAAGGGCGCTAAAAATCAGCGCCCTTACACTTGGAGGAAACTGCATTTTGTGTAAAAGTGTTAAAAAAAATGTTTTAGCATGTGGGAAGGACACTTGAGTGTAAGAGCAGTGAAAAATAGAGCTTCTACATGTGACACTTGGTTTGAGATGTAGAAGCGCTAAAAAACCCCACTCCTACATGTGCTAGAAAATGACTAATGCATGAAATATGTAAGAGCGGTGAAAAATAGAGCTCCTACATGTGACTTGTGCTTTGAGGTGTAGAAGCGCTTTAAAACCCCACTCCTACAATGTGCCAAAAAATGACTAAGGCATAAAATATGTAAGAGCGGTGAAAAACTGAGCTCCTACATGTGACTTGTGTTTTGAGATGTAGAAGCACTAAAAAACCTCACTCATACATGTGTCAGAAAATGAATAAGGCATAAAATATGTAAGAGTGATGAAAAACAAAGCTCCTATATGTGACTTGTGTTTTGAGACGTAGAAGCGCTAAAAAACCTTGCTCCTAGATGTGCCAAAAAATGACTAAGACATGAAATATGTAAGAGAAGTGAAAATCAAAGCTCCTACATCTAATATATAAAAGTGATAAAAATCAGTGCTCCTACATGTGCCATAAAATGAGTAAGCATGAAATATGTAAGAGTGATGAAAAATAGAGCTTCTACATGTAATATGTAAAAGTGCTAAAAATCAGCACTCCTACATGTGTAGAAAATTTTCTAACTCCCAAAACTAAAATTTTCACAACTCAGTTTAAAATGTGAATTTCAACAAACTAACAAAGGTTAATGCTCAAAATGACTTTTTGAAGGTGGGGGACTAGGCATGAGGACTAATGCAATTTTCCTCATTTTATGTCCTTAGAGTATGTGGGCTACAAAATAGACAATTTTCGTAGGGGTTATCCCTCAAATTGGGTATGTTGAATTCAAGGATAATAGCTGGCTCCAGCTAGGGAGCTTCCTTCAATCATTCTTAGAAATGATTGAAGGAAGAAGAACTCCAAACTTCAAGTTCCTTTATCCATCCATTGAGCAACAAAGTCAAGCATGACTGACACAAAGCAAATCTACAAAAACAAGATGCAAACTTATGCAAATGCACTTATTGAAAAGGTAAAAACCTACCTAATTAAAACTAGCCATCAATGAAACCTTCAAAAATGAAACTGTTCATAGGTTCAACAAAATAGTTTCCTTTCTTCAATACCTTGCATGCCTTCCATGATTGTTAGCAGCTACATGTAGATTACATTGAGGCATTGCTTCTTGAAATAGATGAACAGGTTCAGCTACCTCTAAAAATATATCAGATATACTACTGCTCCAAAATGAATCATTGAATTCATATTGCTCATGCACATCTACAAATACATCTTTAGTTGCATCCTCTAGTTTATATTCACAATCAAGTACAAGTGGAACATTTTCCTTCACATTGGCCTCCAACCAAGCAAGATGTATTATGGGACATTCCCTCGATTAGTCAAAGATTGAATGCTCCTTGCTAGTTGCTACTTGAACAACTGATTCATCAACCATGGAAACCTCATGTTGATCGGAATGATCTCCTTTATGTGATTCAGATGAAGATATGGTTGCACTACATACCTTAGTATGTTGTTTTCCATCTTCAAACTTGGGAAATTTTGAATTATTTATAAGGTCCTCATCATGCCTTTGGGAATTTATTTTATGCAACATGTGTCCAAGTTCATGACCTTGAAACACAGATGCATTCTTTTCAACTTGAATAAGACCTTCATGCATGTCCATCTTTTCGGATCTCAAGACAAGATTGTCTTCATTCACTTAAACTTCATCAAAATTACTTTCATCCTTTTTCTTTTCATCAATGGATTTCTAAGATTGCATAAACCAAAATTGGGAGTAGCCAGCTATGTCTACTTCCTTCTCTCGGAAGAGAATAGCGAGATCACTCAGATTGGAGTTAGGATGCTTCACTACTACTTTTACTAATGGTGCCTCAAGAGCAAGACTCTTCAGAGGTGAAGATAACTTGTGTTGATTCCCAATAGCAAATTTATGAGTAGCATTTGAAAGTGACCTTCCTAGTATGTCCTTGCAAGGCACAAAAAACACACCTTGAGCTAGTTGCATTTTGAGGACAAGTGGCTCATTTTACAACCTTTGCATCATAGGATCTGTACTTGTGATGGAATAAAATAACTCCAAAGAAGGACTTTCTTTAGATTCATGTGATTCAATTCTTATTTTCCCAGCAAGAATGAGATCATCTTCAATTTATGTCACCAAGGTCTGCACAACTACAAGAGTAGCTAGGGTTACTCTTCTCAATAGGAAACCAACCTCGATCACTCGAGAATTTACAAATAAACATTTCAAATTCTCAGTTGTAGGTTGAGTAGCAGTTGGAATTCTTTGTGTCAAGTTGTTGAAGTGAGCAATGAACTCGCGCATAGGCATGTGAGATTCCTTCTTCAATTGGGTGAGTTGAGTCAACAAAGCATGAGTTTCTTTAGGAGGTTTGAACCTTTCTTCAAACTTGGATATGAGAGTTTCACAATTTGTGATGGTACATGGTGCTAGATGATAAAACCAATCTGCAATGACACCTTGGAGAGTCTCCACAAACAGCCTTACAAATACATCTTTTTGTTCAACACCATGAACTCCACAAGCAATGTGGAAAGCAGCAACATGCTCATCAAGATGTTGTTGTCCATCACCAGGGAACTTGCGAAAGTTCTTCTGTGAGCCTTCAAGAAGAGAATGTAGGGGCAAAGCTAGACTCAACGGACCAAAATCATTTCCCCAAGGACCTTGAGCAGCCATTTGCATGTCCATGGTGAAATCTTGAAAAACTTACAAGAAAAACAAATTACAATGAAAAAGGACATAGGTATACTTCAAACAAACGCGTGAGGCTTTCGAATGTGTATCGTGTCCCCAATGGAGTTGCCAAAAAACTATTGGGTACAAATTATGTAATCCCTTTTTAACAGATTACACAACACTGATTTCAACCACAACTATGTGAGATCTAATCTCTCCTCTCAAAAGGGGAGGTTCCCTTCTTACTGCTTACTAAAACTAAGTAAAACTAATTAAGTATTCACAAAAATGTACACTACAATTATGAGATGGGGGTGTGTCACATTCATACTTCTCTCTTTTTTTAGAGAATATGTTTTACAATGCTTCATAGTTGGTAGTTCTGATTCAATACAATCTTTAAACTAAAAACAAAGTAGTAATTCCAATATCTCTATCTTGTCAAAGCAAAGCTTAGAGATACCAACATGATAACAATAAATGATAAAATAAGAAAGAAATTCTAACGAAGGCACAAAGTCATTCTGTAGCTTTTCACCAATGAATCATTGAGATATGTAATGAGTGTCGTATTAGAAGCACAAAGTCTTCTAGATACAACAATTCCATGAATAGCATGAAAAAATACAAGCACAAAGTCTTGTAGATAATCCACCAATAGTTATCCAAAAAGTATCACAAATTCAAATAAAGAGTGTAACATGTAAAGTTTACACAGATTTATTCAAATCCCTTAGATCTTACTTACTAATTACTACCAATCTCAATCAAATCCAAAAGATAATCGATCCAACACAAAGTCTAGTATGCAACTTACTTCTTTATTGATCAAAATATATACACAAAGATGAACACAAAGTTTCATGTATTTGCTTCTCAAAATGGGTAGCACTTCCTTGCAAAAGATAAAAGATTAACATTACAAAATAATCCTCTCATATTTATAAAAGAGGGAAGAGAAAATCTAGGAAAGTTAGGTGAGAAAATTTAGGAAAATCTCACCTAACAAATTGACTTATTCAAAAATGCTATCCATCATTTTGGAAAAAATATTTTTTCTTACATGTAATTACATCTTGGAAAATGACATGTAAAATGTCAAGAACTATTTATAAAATGCATAAATGAAAGCATTTAAAACTATCTAACACTGGAGATGAAAAGAAGTCTTTATATTTCTTCTTTGTCTCCAGCACGAATGCCTCGTCTGAATAAATTGTATAATCCACAATGGCGTGAACTCTTTTGAACGATCTTCTTGCAGATGAGAAAATGGATATGAGCAACGGAGCAAGAAAAATTGAGCGAAATGGGTGAAATGGAGCTCAAAACACATTTTTGGAAGTTTCTAGGTGTGGGTAAATTTTTCAGAAATTTGTTCAAGGGCACTAAAAATCAGCGCTCTTACACTTGGAGGAAACTGCATTTTGTGTAAAAGCAAAAATAGTGCTTCAGCATGTGGGAAGAACACTTGAGTGTAAGACCAGTGCAAAATCGAGATTTTGCATGAAATATGTAAGAGTGGTGAAAAATAGAGCTTATGCATGTGACATGTGGTTTGAGATGTAGAAGTGCTAAAAACCCTCGCTCCTACATGTGCCAGAAAATGACTAAGGCATGAAATATGTAAGAGAAGTGAAAAAAAAGGTCCTACATGTAACTTGTGCTTTGAGATGTAGAAGCACTTAAAAACCTCACTCCTACATGTGCCAAAAAACATGACTAAGGCATGAAATATGTAAGAGCGGTGAAAAATAGAGCTCCTACATGTAATATGTAAAAGCACTAAAAATCAGCACTCCTACATGTGTCAAAAAATTACTAAGGCATGAAATATGTAAGAACGGTGAAAAATAGAGCTTCTACATGTAATACATGTAAAAGCGCTAAAAATCAGCACTCCTACATGTGCAGAAAATTTTCTAACTCTCAAAACTGAAATTTCACAACTTGGTTTAAAATGTGAATTTCGATGAACTAACAAAGGTTAATGCCTTAGAATGAATTTTTGAGGATGGGGGACCACGCATGAAGACCAATGCAATTTTCCTCATTTTACTTACTTAGAGTATGTGGGCTACAAAATAGACAAGTTTTGTAGGGGTTATCCCTCAAATTGAGCATGTTGAATTTGAGGATAATAGTTTGTAGACTTGTTAGAAAATAGTTTTCATCAGAAGAATTTGTCAGACTTTGTCAGATGTGTTTTAGCTTTCACTCTGCTGTCTATTGTCTTATTTTATTTTCACCTTCACTTAGAATTTTAACTCATATAATAAATGTCACACTCCACCATGATGCATGGGCCATATCCCACAAACAACAAAGGTAGACTTTTAACTTATATTCAATATTTCCATTTAAACAACATAATGGTAATATACCTTTGGGAACCCAGACAAACCACTTTGTGGAGGCGGTGACTGCCTATCATAGTCTTGTTTTGGCTCAGAGAAGAGGGTGAAGGAAGATTTGGTTGGAGGGTGATTCTCTAAACATTATTAATAATTTGAAGAATATATCTCCCCCATCTTGGACAATTGAGGCCTTGATCAAGGATTACATTGAAATTATTAAATCCTAAGTTGATAATATTTATATTTCCCATATTTTGAGAGAGGGAAACAAGTTAGTTGATTTTTTTGCTAACTTTGGTGTTAGAGATAGTAAGGTCTGGGATTTAAATGATCCCATCCCTTATGAGGCCATGGCTATTGTTATAAATGAAAGTTAATTTATTCATTAAGATGTGCACGTCCTTGCTCATGTGGTTGAATGTCATTAGTAAGGATGTTATGGTTATGATTTTGAGGAAAGGTTGTCATATGGCGTAGAGTTCAAATTCATTATGGTATGTATGTCATGTGGCTGTCTTTGCACGGATTGTGGGTGTTAGTCACATAAGTTTCCAATCTTCTGTTGGATAATTCAGTTCTAGGTGGTGTATGTTGATTCCTTCTGATTTTCTTGTTGAGTTCTTGGTCTCTGTTTTCTATCATCATGGGTGGGGATAGAAATCGTGTTGATCCCAAATCCTATGATATTGCTAAGCTGAGAAAGGAGGTGTGGGAGATTTTAGAAAAGGGTGGTCTTCCTCCTTTCATGGAGAAATTGCATGGCAATAATCCTTAGGTTACTGAATTGGTTGAGAAAGGGTGGAAAGGGAGAACCCTGGACTTGGGTGGTAGGGAAATTGCAGTGGATGAGGAATTCATAGCCCAAATCACTGGCCTAGCAATTAAGGGTATGAAAATGTACAAGGATAAGAAATAATCACAGGTCGCGATGTCCCTTTTCTTTAAGAAGAATGAGATTGATGACTTGAAGCTTGCGAAGGGTGGTGGGTATCTGAGGAGTTCCTTGAAAGATCTTTGGCAGGATGTTGTTGAAGAAATCATGAGGTATGTTACCTTGGAAGGAAGGTACATGGCCATTAACAATTACCATTTTCTATTGCTTAACCATTTTAGGCACAAGAAATGGGTGTCATTTCCTTATTATTTGTTGGTGTTGATGGACTGTGGGATTAAAGAGCATAGGAAGAATCCCAAAAACCCTATCCTGCATTCAGGGTTGATTCTTTTCATTTATGAACATGTGAAAGCTCATGATGTCCATAAAACTCTTGTTTCTCTTAAGGATATTTCTGCTAAAGCTAGGGAGGGTTATGAAATTGAGTCAGCTGAGGAAAGGGATTCTAAGAAACCAAGGAAGAGGAGGATTATTTTAAATAAAGAATCTAAGTCAAATAGGGATGATAATGTTGACTATGTCCCAGATTCATATGCCTCTTTGTAGGAGGGCCCCATATCCGTTGTTCAGCGTAAATCTGGGAAAAGGAAAATAGATGAGGAGGTGGGTTATATGACTTACAGTGATGATGTGGAGGTGATTGTTCCTTCTAAGGGGGGAAAAGATAAAAATGATCTTTATGGGGAAGCTTCTTCTCCCCTCTATTTCTAGACATGTGCAGGAACATAAGGAGGGAAGTTAGAAGAGAAGGGTTTTGAAACCTGGTCAACAACTAGAGAAGGATTTCCCTCTCTCTCTAGTTAGTGGCTTCCATGGTGAGGATGTTTTGAGCATTTTCATAGGTTTGTTGAAGCAAGAGAAGGTTAGATTTGTGAGTGGTGAACAAGTTGTGGGAACTAATAAAGCGGATGTGGATAGGATTCAAAAGAGGAAGGTTGTTGCAGATCAAATTTCCAATTCCATTCGTAGGATGAAGTCTCCTATCCCTGTTGGTAAAGGTAAGGATGCTTCAAATGATAAGGTTCATGAGATTTCTTTTGAAAAGGACATTGTTATGGGAAATCGCATTGAAAATTTTGATAGGGAGGATCTTTCGGATGTATTGGGATCGGCCCATGGCAGTGTCAATGTGCTTTTTAAACTGTTTAGATGGTTCTTTCATGAGATCAATAGTACCAATGTTTGTATTAGAAGTATTGCTTGCAAGGCTGAGGACCCTTTGATCCAAAGCCAAATTGATAATTTAATGGTTGGTCTCAATACTGTTGTTAATATTGTGGTGGAGGAAGCCATCAATCTAAAATAGAGTATGGAGGGAAGAATGTTGTCCCTTGAGGAGAAAATTAATAAAATTTGGAATGTGGTTATGAAGAGTAGAGAAGCCCCTAAAGTTTTAACTATGTCGGACTCTGCGATGGCTTTCTCCCCTAAAAAGAGAAAGGAAATTTTGTTTGTTGATGTTATGGTTGCTGAGGGTAAGTTGATGGTGGAGGATTATGTTGTTGTTAAGGGTGTTGCTAAAGGTTTTTTTTTTAGTTGTGAGGTAAAAATTGGTGGGCCTGGGATTAGGACTAGAAATAGATTGAAAAATCAAGCTAGTGCCTCAGGTATTAAGGTTTCTGATACTGGGGTTAAGGGATAGAAGCTTGCTACTAGTGAGATGGAAGTTGTTGAAATTCTAAACAATATGTACTGGTGTTTGCCATTTTTTGGCTTTTTTTTAGCTAGTGGTTTGATGACTTTGGGCTGATGGTTATTTAATGTTGTTCCCTTTTTGTTTCAGTTGTTCCTTTTTCTAAAGGGTTTTGGGCCCCTTCAAAACCCGTCTTTTACCTCTAAACAAAACATAATGGTAATATAATATAATTATTTGTATTGTATATATAATGTAATATATAATTATTAATATAATATATAATATATATTAATTTATTATAATAATATATAGTGAAATAACAATATATGCAACATTTTTATGAGTTGAAATTTTTTGATTAGATGTAAAAAATTGGGTTTTGAAGGGATTGGAACCCTTTACAAAAAGGAATAGCTAAAGCAAAAAGGAAACAACATTAAACAACCATCATCCCAACAACAGCAAACCACCAGCCAAAAAGCAGCCAAAAAATGGCAACACCACTACATATTGTTCAGAATTTCAACAACTTACATCTCACTAGTAGCAAGCTTTTATCCCTTAACCCTAGTATCAAAAACCTCCATACCTGAGGCCCTAGCCTACTTTTTCAATCTATTTCTAGTCCTAACCCCAAGCCCACCAATTTTTACCTCACAACTCAAAACAGAACCTTTAGCAGGACCCTTAACAGTAACATAATCCTCCCAAGTTCGCTTACACTCAATAGCCATAACATCAACAGACAAAATTTCCTTTCTCTTATTAGGGGAGAAAGCCATCACCGAGTTCGGCCTAGTCAAGACTTTAGGAGCTTCTCCACTCTTCATAACCACATTCCAAATTTTGTCAATTTTCTCCTCAATGGATAGCATTCTTGCCTCCATACTTTATTTCAAAGTGACGGTTTCCTCCACCCAGTATTAGCAACAGTATTAAGACCAGCCATTAAATTATCAATTTTTCTTTGTATCAAAGGGTCCTCAGCCTTGCAATAAATGCTTCTAATTAATACGAACATTAGTCCTATTGATCTCACGAAAGAACATTTAAAAAAAATTAAAAGCACATTGGCATTGTCACGGGCTGAACCCAAAACATCAAAAAGATCCTCCCTATCAAAATTTTCAATGCGATTTCCCACAACAACATCCTCTTCAAAATAACTCTCATGGACCTTATCCTTAGAAGCATCCTTACCTTTACCAGCAATGACAAGAGACTTCATCCTACGAATGGAATTGGCAATTTGCTCCACAGCAGCGATCCTCTTTTGAATCCTCTTAGCATCCACTTTCTTAGCTCCCACAGCTTGTTCACCACCCACATCTCTAACAATATACTTAGGCAACCCAATGACAGCACTCAGAACATCCTCACCATGGAAGCCACCAGCCATAGAGAAAGGGACATTCTTCTCCAAATGTTGACCAGGAATCAAAACCCTTCTCTTTTGACTTCCCTCCTCAGGATCCTGCACAAGTCTAGATGTTGAGGGATGAGAAGAAGCTTCCCCATAAAGATCATTTTTGTCTTCGTCCCCCTTAGAAGGAACAATCACCACCACATCATCACTGCATGTCATACAACCTGCTTCCTTATTCAATTTCCTTTTCCCAGATTTACCTGAATAGGGGATATGGGACCCTCCTCCAAAGAGGCATACAAGTTAGGGACATAATGATCAACATCATCATCCCTTTCTGACTCAGAATATTTATTTAACTTTTAAGCCTCCTCTTCCTCAGTTTCTTAGAAGCCCTTTCCTCACCCAACTCAGTTTCATAACCCTCCCTAGCTTTAGCCTTCGAATTAACCAGACTTTTCTGGACATCATGAGCTTTAACATGTTCATATATCAAAAGAATCATCCCCGCATGCAAGATAGGGTTTTTGGGATTCTTCCTATGCTCTTTAATCCCATAGTCCATCGACATAAGAAAATAATAGGGAAATGACACCCATTTTTTGTGCATAAAATGGTTAAGCAACGGAAAATTGTAATTATTAATGGTCATGTACCTTCCTTCCAGGATTACATACCTCATGATTTCTTCGACAACATCCCGCTAGAGAGCCTTCAAGGAATTCCTCAAATACCCACCACTCTTCACAAGCTTCAAGTCATCACTCTCATTCTTCTTAAAGAAAAGAGACATCGCAGCCAATGACTCTTTCTTATCCTTGTACACTTCATACCCTTAATTGGAAGGATGGTAATCTAGGCTATGAACTCCTCATCCACCACAATTTCCCTACCACCCAAGTCCATGGTTCTCCCTTTCCACCCTTTCTCAACCAATTCAGTAACCTAAGTATTATTTCCATGCAGTTTCTCCATGACGGGAGTTAAGCCACCCTTTTCTAAAATTTCCTAAACTTCCTTTCTCTACTTCGCAGTATCACAGGATTTGGGCTCAGCACAATTTTTGTCCCCACCCATGACGATGGAAAATAGAGACCAAGCACTCAACAGGAAACTCAGAAGGAAGCAGCAGACACCACTCAGAACTAAATAATCCAACATAAGACTCTAGAAGCTTATGCAGCTAACACCCACAATCCATGCGAAGGAAACGACAAGACATACATACCATAATGAATTTGAACTTCGCGCCATATGATAGCCTTTCCTCAAAATCATAACCATACCCTCCTTCCTAATGATATGCCACCACGTGAGCAAGGACGTACACAGACCTTGAAGAATAAATTAACTTTCATTTATAACAATAGTCATGGCCTCATAAGGGATGGGGTCATTTAAATCTCAAACCTTACTGTCTCTAACACCAAAGTTAGCGAAGAAATCAGCTAACTTATTTGCCCCTCTCAAAATATGGGAAATATAAACATTATCAAAGGATTTAATAATTTCAATGGAATTCTTGATCAAGGCCTCAATTGTCCAAGACAGAGGAGATAAATTCTTCAAATTATTAATAATGTTCGAAGAATTACCTTCCAACCAAATCTTCCTATACCCTCTTCTCTGAGCTAGAGCAAGACTATGATAGGCAGTCACTGCCTATATGAGTTGAAATGTTGAAGGAATAATATAATAGTATATAATATATAAGTATTAACAATTATATAGTATTATATAATATTATAATAATAATTGTATACTATATAATATTATATTATATAAAAATATATATTATTATATTATATCATATAATAGTATACTATTAATAAATTTTATAATTTTATATATTCTTATATAATATTATATAATAAATAATAGTATTTTTAATAATATAATAATAATAATATGTTATATTATTAATTGTGGGTGAAATCTCACATATATATATAATATCATATCATATTATAGAAATATGTATAATATTATATTACATTATTATTATACTATATTATAAAATAATATTATACATTTTCTATAATATATTATTATATAATATCATATAATATTATATTATACAATTAATAATTATATATTATATGATAATAATTATATTGTTATATAATATATAATAATATTTTTAATAATATAATAATATAAAAAAATTAAAGAACAATGAAGTTGTAAATTATCTTATATATTTATACTATATACTATATTTATATTATATTACTATATACTATATTTTTACTATATTACTATATACTATATTTATACTATATTTATATTATATTACTATAGACTATATTTATATTATATTACTATATAATATATAGTATAATATAAATGTAATGTATATAATATAATATAATATAGACTACAATATAACATAATATATTATAATATATAATAATAATGTCATATATACATAATATAATATAGTAACAATGTCATATAATATAATATAATTGTTAGTAGATAAATATTATATAATATATTATATATTATATATTATAATTGTTAGTACTTATATATTATATAATATTATATTATTCCTTCAAAATTTCAACTCATAATAAAGTTGTATATATATTATTATAAGAAATTAATATATACTATTAATTATATATTTTTATACTATATTAAATATATATATTGCGTATGTAAAAAATAATTATATTATATTATATTATCATTGTGTTGTTTTAAACAAAAATATTCAATATAATTTAAAACTTTCCTTTGTCATTTGTGAGATATGGTCCATGCATCATGATGGAGTGTGACATTTATTATATGAGTTAGAATTTTAAACGAAGGTGAAAATAAAATAAGACAACTAACATGGTGGAGCTAAAGCTAAAACACATATGTTTGACAATTTTTTTTTATGAAAATTGTTTTCTACAAGTTGCAAACACATGGGGTTTTGAAGTATGATTCATGGATGCACATGGTGCATCTTGATGGTTAGATAGCCAATGCCAAACTCTAGTACCAATTTGATAAAAAGGACTTGTTTGTGCCCTTTGATTTTCTCTGATTTATAAAGTTGCCTTATTTTTTGTTAAATATTTTATCTTTATACTAAAATATTTTATTCTCACAAAAAGAGTGTCATTTCATAATGCATAAAGCATGTAAAATAAGTTCAATCATACATAATACACACAAATTAAGGAAGAAATTATGTTAATTATTTATATATTTCAATGTTGCATACATTCTCTATAAATTTTTTATTCATACTATAGCTTGTCATTGCTATTTTTTTAATATTTTCTCATAATACAATGTTGTATATGTCTGGTATACTAGTTTAGAAAGCTCCATTTTCAACCGAACCCCACAAATCTTGAGAGCAAGAAAGAGTCTTCATTTTGATGCCCCAAAAGTCATAGTTGTTCCTATTGAAGAGAGGAAATTGAGATTAAGTGAGACTACAACCCACACTAGCCATGATTAAATTAAATGAAAAAATCACAACTAAACTCCATCAATTTGATAAAATAAAATAAAACTACTTACTTGTGTCCTCTATTTTACTCTAATTTTTAACTACCTATTTTTTTTAAATGATATATTTTTATGTTAAATTACTTTATTCTTACAAAAATATTGTCATTTCATTATACATAAAACATGTAAAATAATCTCAATCATATAAAAACATACACACAAATTAAAAAATATTTTTTTATTCATAATCCTTTTCAATATTACTGATATATACTTTCTCTATGAATTTTAAACTCATACCACTACTTCTACCGATAATTTTTTTTTAATATATTGACTTGAGGTTTGAACTCGACACCATCTAAGTGCTTACAACAATGGCATTGTCATTAGACCAAGCACCTTTCAGCATTTATTGACACATTTTTTATCAATTAATCACTAGTACAAAAACAACAATATATGACTAAATAAACTACTAAAAATTGCATATAAATGACTAAGTTTGGTCACGTGACCATTAGTAGTTTATTTCCGGTCATTTATAACATGACCAAATTTATGACTAAATTATTTTAGTCATTTATTTAGTCATTGAGTTAGTCATTGATTTGTTCATTGATTTAGTCATTGATTTAGTCGTTAATCTAGTCATTGATTGTTGTTAACTGGTCATTTATTTAGTCATGGTAATGATTTATTTAGTCATATATGTAGTCATTAATTTAGTCATATATTTAGTCATTAATTTAGTCATTGATTTTTGTTGTTTTAGTTATTTATTTAGTCATTGTAGTCATTTATTTAGTCATTACTTTAATCATATATTTAGTCATTAATTTAGTCATATATTTAGTCATTACTTTAGTAATTACTTTAATCATATATTTAGTCATTAATTTAGTCATGTATTTAGTCATTAATGTAGTCATTACTTTAGTCATATATTTAGTCATTACAAATAAAATATAACTTAATTAATCCTCACAAATTAATACATATAAACTTCAAGTATCATAGATATTCAAATGTTGAAGAAGCGCCATGAAATGAAGACTAAAATGCTTGAACAAATATGATTGATCATACACAAACACAAACAAATTAAAAATCAAAAGGAGCCACAACTCAGTATTTATGAGTGGAGAAAAAACCACTTTGAAAATTTATTTTACTAAACCTCATTGGCAAATCAAAATCCCATTGGTTACATTCAATGTCTCAGTGACACTGTACAACTTCCAGACACTATATAAACATAATACTCCTATTTTCATATACTTATACTAGTTTCCCCTTCCTTAATTGTAGTCCTTTTGGAAGGGCAACGACTTCCTATAAGGGCTCGACCCAATTAATCCCCTTGCAAATCCACAGCTTTCCCGCTACTATTGGTTTCAACTCCTCCAAACTCTTCCTCACTGGTATTCACCTTTCACTTCTCCAATTTGGAGCTGCAACCTGAAAATAAGGTTTCAAAATTTGCACATCAAAAACTCAAAAAATTCAAATAATACAGAGGATAAAATTCAAACATTTTCTTTTCCTTTTCCAACTATGGCACCCTAAACTTAGGCACTAGATATAATGTTTCCTAGTTATCTCTTACAATTTTTAAAAAGATGAATATATGCAAGACAACAAACAAATAGACAATATTCAATTAGTGATATACAACTACCTTATTCCTGAACAACTGATCAATAGCTTGATTATTGATTGTAAATTTGTAATTGATACGCTTGAAAGTGTCCTTTCCTATGTGTGAATTGGAGCTTTGGATGAGGATATGAACATCCATCAAAAGCATACTTGGAAGTAGATTTTTATCACATACCACAATTCTCACATGAATTATAAAAATGCATCATTATATTCTCAAATCATTTGAGTTTGGTCCATTGATAAAAATGAAAGCCTCAAATAGAGTACTCCAATCTGAAAACATATTGCATTATGATACAAATTAAATACCTGGCTAATTTGGATTAGCGTAAGGGAGTAAATGAACTCGCTTTCCACCTGTACTACCATTTGGAGCCACACGCTCAGAAGACACATCTGTAAATTCTCCAGAGACCTACACGAAGTAATTGTCATTCATATCTCCTCTACACAAAAGGCTAATGGAGAGAAGTTAAAACTATGCTAGACCTATTACAACTTTATCCCACGGTTGTCAAATGCATTCCCCAACTCTAGGCAAACACCATACACCCAACTAAAAATTAACACATGCAAACATAATAAACATGAAATTTGCAGAGTTTGTGATATACTAAACAAGCTTCTGGTAAAAATAACATTTAATATCATTGACAATCCAGATCACAGTCAATGATCCATCATCAGGATTAAAGAAAAGTATCCTAATGATGGATCACAAAGTGTGATCTAGAATGTTGATGAAATTAAATGTACAATTTTTTTTAGCAGGATCCTATTATAAATGCAAACACATATTCAACCCATCTGGTCATATCTAGCAAGGGAATACATTCCAAAATAACCTATATATACTATAGATGCATTTATTAATTTTATTGTTCTAAAATAAATCTGCACTAATGGTAAGCTCCAATGACAATTTCAGGTATTGAAAATGAAGGTGGATATCACACTTTCCTCAATAGTTACTATACGTCATACTAGTTTCCCATTAGTGAGCAATGGAATTTGAGAATGGAGATCATGTCTAGAAGAAGTAACTAAATCAACTTCCTCTCCTCCTCGACCATACATCTGTCACTGCATCATTGCTTCAGCTCTCCCCTGCTTCATATTTTTTCGTACCTAAAAGTAGTTGAACTCATTCTCTAAATCATCAACATCATCTTCTTCCTCATCACCTTCCACCCTTGGAGTACCTGTCAACAATAACAAAAAAACATGATAGAAAATCTCTAGGAGTACAATGTCCAATTTCCATTATCTATTTTGTATTTTGCCAAAGTTGACTCTTGCATGTGTATAATCTTTCTGTTATATAGGATTTTAGATTCAAAAATATCAGAGGGCATCCACTGACCTATTTGCCTTTTGTATCTGGTCTTGCACTAAGGACATGACTTGTTTCCTTCTTTACACTCATATTCATAGCAAGGTCTACAAACTGGAAATGCACATTCATTGTAGGCTACAAAGAGCTCCCCATCAGCTATCACCCCCACATTATCTCCACATATATGACACTTTTGGCCATCCAAATATTTTAGAGGCTTCGATTGCATGCACATGTCCACCTCTCATTAGGAACACAATATAGACCTACCAATTTGACTAGATATGCCTAACCAGGAAAAACTAATATTCCAATCTTCCATAACTCCAATATTTTATTTGTAAAGAAGCATTGGTTTATAAGACCCTCACTAAAAGATTAAAAACACTACAAAAAACAAGAGCTTTGTGCGAGCTGGAGTCCCTACCTTAAGCAGTTTTGGGTGTATGGAAGATAAAACTTTGCACAAACTATTCTTGCAATGAACTAGAAAAGTGAGAAGGGTCATTGGAGTTCTGTCTTTTTTGCTAATATAATCTTAGTCAATTTAAGAAGATACATTGAATGAACAACTAATTATGGCTTAAATACATGTAGATCAGAAGAGTTATTTAAAAAAGACTTCTTGAGTCTGCACAACAACACCCTCCTTTCAAGACTTCTTAGAAAGGGAACGCTAAAATAGTAAGAACTGGATAGACCTCAAACTTAAATTTTATTTACCACTCAAAGCTAGTACAGAAGCATTGCATTGAACTGAATCCCTACATCAAACTAACTTTGTGAGATAATATTTTATGTAAGACACTTTGTAATAGGAAAGAAGATGCCTATACTTTAGAAACCAAGCAGAAAAACTTTGAAACATCATTAGATTTTGACCAAAGATTATGATTATATTAGAGCTCTACCTATATGTATAAATGATATTAGTTAGTGCAAAAGTGAACATAAAAAAAGGTGTTTTTAGATATGCCTATTTCACAAATCACAATTTCAACTGTCCTTTTTTATTTTGTAATTTTCTGGATATTA
This sequence comes from Sequoia sempervirens, assembly GCA_007258455.2. Taxonomy (NCBI): domain Eukaryota; kingdom Viridiplantae; phylum Streptophyta; class Pinopsida; order Cupressales; family Cupressaceae; genus Sequoia; species Sequoia sempervirens. Next base: position 30,118,928 of record VDFB02049217.1, on the reverse strand, counting down.
TGATTTTATCTCAACAAAAATTGTTGGCCCATTATGTGGTCCAGTAGATACCAAACTAAGTTCATTCCATTTGATAATAGATGGCTAGAAATGTTGTCAACCACATGATCATAGAGCCCCCTCAAGATACAATACTCAAAACATCCACATATGGTAGAATTTAGAGATATGATAGCAGTGCAAAGTTAGAGATACACATAAATAGAACAATCTATATGTTCACTAAAGATAATTACTTGACAAATATTGATTCTCCATCTTTCAAATGCCTAATGTCAGTAGTCTAACAACATATGTTCAAGAAATGTCAACTAGATAGAGAATTGCATCTTCAAATCAGCTTCTTATTTGGAAGGAAAATTTACATGGAAACAAGTTATTTGCTATATAATAAGATGCTATGGACTATAGAAGAAATTAATCATCAAAAAATGTAATAGATTTTTTTGTAAATGATTTTCTAGATTTTCATTTAAATACATAATATATCAATGTGCAAAACTTACAGAACTAACATTTGAAAGAGTTGTAATTTGAGTCTCCGTCAACATTGGACAAACAAGAGTCCATACAAAATCAATTGCTGACTTCAAAGCCCAAAAGAAATGCCTTGACCATTCAAATGACACTGCCTTTGTTAAATATCATTGATGGTGTTGATCTTTAAAGCAAAAGAATGCTTGATGATAGGTAAGGTGGTGTTGATGGGGGGAGTGTTTGGCATGCTAGTGTATTAGGTTCTAAATTGAATGAAGCATCACTTGAGTACGGTTGAGGATGTTTTCTCCAAATGGATGGTTTTGACTTTGTAAATACAAATGAGAAACTATTAGATCTGTTAAAACAATCCACAAAGACTTCAACAAAAAAAGCTTCCTAAATTTATTACAAAAATCCATGAAATAAAATTGGAACATGAATGGAAGTTGAAAAAAATATGGAAAACCATGTAAGGAATAGAAAAAGGATATCTAACCTTATGATAGCTCCTTGCTTTCAAATCACAGATTGGAAAATCATGTGGGAAGCAATGGGAGTGATCGTTACAACAAGTAGCAGATTCATAATGAATACCCAATGCGCACTTGTCAATGTTGTAGGTAATCATCTTTGAAAAGCTTCCAATATAAACATCATGTTTATGATTTATGTCATTTCTCAAGGTTAACAACCTTAAGTGGTTTAGTATAAGATACCAGATCTAGAGTGATTAGATCAGTGGTCAATTTAAATAGTAGAAACATTAGAAAACCTAAAGATCAAGACAAGGTTAGATGAAATGCTCTAAATCAATTCTCCCAATCATATTTCAGGTCCAACAAGAACAAGTTCAGCAGTTACCAACACTAATTAGAACAATACAGTCCTCCCCTTCAAAGAGCTTTGTGCTACTCCAACATAATGGGCTACAGTATATGCAACCACTCCCTAATTAGAGAACAACATTTGCAGGGAAACATATTGCTTAGAGTTTCTAAATGACCCCCATAACTGTTTTTGATTCAACATTTCAATTGAACTGCATCATTCCTCAATAGGAACATGCACACAAAAGGATGGACTTGAAATGTTATGAGTAAATACAATTACATAGACCACCTAGAGACTATGAGCAACACTCCAAAATAGTTGAGGAACCCAATACAGAACCACCATAATTGTGTCATGTCAAGAAGCCATAATTCCCAAGTAAGCCCCTAGCTGATGCAAAAGATGAGTCCCACCCATAAATATGAAAATTGCATCTATTGTCATTTCAAATATCTCAAAACTACAAACAAAACAAACATGACTGTAATTGGAAAATGTAGGCATGGCCAACAAAAAGAGAAGTATGCTCTACCACTATCACCCTAGGAAGCCCAAAATTGCATGCTAAGAAGCCAAGATTCATAAAACAGTTCTGAGTTGATGCAAAAGATGAGTGACACCCATGTTGATGAGACCTCCAAGTATTGTCTTTCTGAGGAACACAAAACTATTGACACAACAAATATGACTGTAATTTAAAAAAGCAGGCATGGCCAAAAAAAAGTAGGCTTTTCTATTATTGCATCTATGGTGTGGTTTGGCCTTTCTGGAGTGATAGTGGTAGAGCTCTAATTTTCCTTTGGCTATGATTGCTTTTACTTTATTTTTAGCAAACATGAACTCCTTGAGAATACCCATTTTCCCCTTTTGGTTACCTAGAGAATCAAGGATCTCGGTACCCTATTTTCTAATGCACCACATTCTACATTATGCCTTTGTTGAACATGCCATTTTGGCTTCCCTAGAGTGACACTATTGAAACTTTCTAGACAACTTGAAACTATCCTAGCACGGTTGAAAAACTATGGACTATATAAGATTCCAAAACAACATTACCCCACATAACCCTCATGTTGTTTAAAAACTATGGCCGAACGAGGACTAAAACCAACAACCTTCCAAAAAGGTATCTACACCCTGTATACTCAGCATAGTGTATAGATGAGATTCCATGTAGGTAGCTTAGATTCCCTTTTTTCAAGGGCAGATGATTCTATGTAAGTGTAACAATGGCAAACAATTAAATTTAGGCTCCGGTCCCATACTAGCATTACACCACAAAAACTCACAATTAACCCCAATAATCACCACCTAATTCATTTGCCATGCCATTGCCTGAGTTTTCCAAAAAGTGGTTCTAAAATTTATGTGTATAAATATCAAATTTTTAGCTCATTTCTAACACTTAGGAGAAGAAAAATAAACAAATAGGAAGATTGGAAAAGTCCAGCTATTCAGGTTAAACTTTGAATAAATTGTTTTTAAATTAAAATTTTGAACACTACTTAGGATTTTTCATTTAATTATACCCTAATGAGGGTTCAGTATAAAACATTGGGTTGCCCCTAAATTTTGAACACTATTGAAGGTTTTTCTTTTTATTATACCCTAAAGAGGGTTTTTCTTTATAAAATATTGGGTTGCCCCAAAAATAGTAGGTTGTGTTTGATGAAATCAGTATGGCACTATTCTCTTAGGACCAAGAATATAGTTTTTTAATTTTTTATATAGACCCTCCCAAGTAAAAGTAAAATATTTGTTTTTGAAATGCTAATTGTTTTTTACTTTTTTAAATAGTTAATACTTTTTTATATATTATGTTTATTTCATAATCTCCATGCACTATATTTGACATCAAATAACAAAATCAATAAAAATAATCTTGTACAAATGTAATATTCATGTTTTAGGTACCCTAGTTTTTGCTAAGTTTTTTCCATTTTAAATCTAGGTGGAACTTAATTCCATTTTCCATTTACACCTTTTCCATGCTTGTCAATGCCATGCAAATGGAATGCTAGTATAAGGGCCCATGGAGAGAATGCTTGGTAAAATTAATCATTAAGTGTTGTTGAGAAAACTAAAATGTGTCCAATGTAGGTATCTTGAATTCCCATTTTTGAGTACTAGTGATTCTATGAAAGTGTATCGTTGGACGAACTGGAAAACTTTGGTTGTGTACCCACAAAGGGGAGCTAGCTAAAATTTCTTAGCAAGTATTGTTCAGAAGACTAAGGAGCCTTTTCAAAGCCAAAAGTTCCCTATTTTCTTAATTTCTTTCCTATTAAGAAATCTTAGGTAGAACTGAGGAATGTCGGATGAGAAATTATAGTAACTATATGCAATAGAAATCAAAATTGTAAAAAATATCATGCAAGCTGCTTATTGGCTTTTTAAAGGCTGAGACTGTCCCATGTTATTATTTAATAAGCACAATGCATATTTTGGAATCTTCTACACTGATTAACGACAAATTTGTCACATGGCTGCACATTTTAGTCTTCCCTCCCTTTTTATTTTCCCTTTCAATTTTTACCCCAAAATTTAGTAATTCCAAAACTTCAATATAGTGGTAATTATTTAAAATAAGCAGAAAAAAAATCAATAGATTGCTAGTTTCATAAAATAATCAGGTAAAAAAAATCATGAGTTTACTAGATCCACAAATAATCTCCTAAAAAGTTTGTGTAGTGACTCCCAGTAAATTTAGCTAATAGCTAAGCGATTGAATGGTACATTGTTGTAAGCAAGTGGAGGAATCTTTCACCTCTTTCCCAACACCAGCTTTGCAGCTACACAGGTGGATCTCCTCTTTAACAATGAAAGACTCATTTTAATTTTGTAGCTGCATTTTCATTTTTATTTTTTCCATGGTACTATCCTCAGAGTAAAAGATAGATGCCCAGGGCACTTCCATGGGACCATTTCAGAAGATAATGTGGGAACGGCCATACTTTGTAAGGTTTCCAAAATTTTAATAAGAAAGTTTGTTCTAACACTAGGTATCAAGAGAGGGGGACCCAAAAGAGCAGAGGAGTTTTTAGGTTATTCATCTGCCAGGTAGCAACCATTTCTTGATGTAATTCTTTTTCCATTTTCTCCAAAAAAAACTATAAAACAAAATATTTATTCTCATTTCCTTTAAACAATTAGAAGCAAAAAGGTGCTTTGTAATTGGCACAAGACCATATTCATACAAACTGGCCTTAACATTTCTAGGCAGCAACAGCTAAGAAATTAGAAGCGCCCCTTCCACGAGACCAGTACCAAAGCCAAAATTGTACACACCCGAGTGGAGGGTATCCTTCCATTGGGACCACCACCCAAGCCAAAAATGGCCATGCCTAAATGGAGTTCCCCTATTAGAGTGGCTCTAAAAGGTAAATAGTCACCAAAAGGTACAAAAATAAACAAATAAACAAGTTTTTAAAATAAACAAATAAATAAGTTTTCACCACTATCACTCCAGAAAATTCTCACCTGCAATGCAATTAATGTAGAAACTTTTTATTTTTTAAATTCCTACTTTACCCAAAATAGATCTAATGCTAAAAACCCATGGACCAACTGGTACTTAAATCCAGATTTCCCAACATAGCCTAAACCTACTACCCAACCCTGTTCTCATTCTGCCGATAAGGCAGAATATTGTAGCTTCCTGCATTACCTATATTTCAACTTAGGAATTGCACATTACAACCCTGATGTTGTCAATACAGTATCTCTACTTCATGAAAAACCTTGTTCTTAAAAATCATTTGCCAGCTAGAAGTCTAGAACTCAAACCTGCAATTCCCAACACAACCAGACCTGACATAACCAACACTCTTAATCACCAAACACAAAATTGGTACTTTTTTAACATCTCGTATTATCTGCCACACCCTTAATGATATCAAAAATTCATTAACCATCTGAGACCAAACCCACAATTTTCATCGCAGAGCAGACCCTCATTCGACCAACACAACATATACCCACATTACACCTACCCAGCCCAAACCCACTTTACACCTACACAACACTAGAATTCTTAAACATGCATCATATTTCAACTACATACATTACCCTCCATGGCCATAGTTCAGTTGAAAAGAAATTCTGCCTCCACCCTAGGTATATATCCCCTCTACCACTGACCTAGTATTTTCTAGTCTGGAAGAAACAGACACCAAATTAAAAAGATGGATATAACCCAAGAAGAAGGCAATTGCATCCATAATTCCTAAGGCACCCAAAACAAAAAATGAGCATGAGCAAGAAGAGTTTTCCTGTAATTCATCAACCTGAAATAAGCACATACAAATATTTTAAAAACATATATACAACCCCAGAAAACAATATAATTCATCCCCATCTATCTTTCTTAAAATTTCTCAATGAAAGTTCACAGCAAATAGAGAATGTGGATGCATTTAATAGTGTTTATACACTATTTAAATTTTCCAATTCCCAAAGGTTCATTGCCAAAAACGATGTGAGTTTACCCAAAAGCTAGATATTTGAACCCTTATTATCTTAGGAAGCCACAAAGAGGCAAACAGGCCTAATTCACAATAGGGTGGCATTCAAAAGAATAATACACAATAGACAAAAAAATATAATTCCTTGTTTTGGTATCCTTAAACAACAAGACACATAAACAGACATAATTCAATGTAGGGGTCCCTCCAAAATACAAACCAGTAAATTATACTTCAACAGCAATGGCAAAAAGATTCAAGTGATTGACCCATCTACATTGCTCAATACACAAAGAAAATCATTATAAATGAAAAAAAATTGCAATTGAAAACAAAAAAATCTAGAAGAGTAAAACATTAGGCAAATGACCCACAAAAACATACATACCAAGAAAGCACATTAGGCAAATGATCCACAAAAATATACATACCAAGAAAGTTATGAAGGAAAATTGAAGCTCTCCAAGAAGCAACTCTTCAGATCCTCCATATTTCTGTTCCAAAAGCATGTCTAATAGTTGTGTCTGAAAAATGTTCAAAAAAAGAAGTTATAAACAGAGATATATGGCTGAGACAAGGAGCATTCTACAGTGAGAATTGTTTCTATGGTATTTACTAGGAAGAGATAATCTACATATGTGTTATTGTAGAGTACAATGATGGACATGTTCTACCCATATGAATAGTCATTTTTCAAGGAAAAATAGTCATTCTTCACCTAGTGAGTCCTCATTGACAAGGGTTTTAGAGTATGTTTTTAAAATGAAAATTACGACCAAGATCCTAATACTGAGCACATTTAGGTTTTAACATTAAGGCATCCTTTACCTGCGGATTTTGTTGCTTTCCCTGCCACTATTGGTTTCAGCTCCTCCAAACTCTTCCTCGATGGTTTTGACCTTTTACTTCTCTGATTTGGCGAGCTGCAGCTTGGAAATAAGGTTTTGACGGGGGTTTTAGAATCCCTGAGAACAATGGCTTTCCCAAACCCCATTCGACATTCAGTGTGTTCATTAAAAAGAAAATTATGGCGAGGAGTTTGAAAATTATGGCCAAGGTTTTCCCACCCATTATGACTGGCCATTAGGGTACAAAATTAAATAAATAGATATTATTAAATATATTATATAATATTAAATATATTATAATATTATATTATATTATATTATATTATTATAATAATATAATAATTATATTATATAATATTAAATATATTATAATATAATATAATATTATATTATAATAATATAATATTATATTATAATAATATAATATTATATTATAATAATATAATATTATATTATATATAATATTAAATATATTATAATATTATATTATTATATAATATTAAATACATTATAATACAAATATAATATTATAATATTAATAATATATTATTATTATATCAGTATTTTAAGAAAAAGTAATGCTTGAAATGCAAACATGTGCGAGGGAAGCCCTAGCTCAAATGTGAGATGTTGTGCGGGTCAATTTGAGGCATTTGTGGGTGGGAAGACGTTGTGGAATGGTGGCAAATGTTTTACCTTGGCCAAAGGTAAGAGGAATGCTAGGAAGGGTGGTGGTAGCGCAGCAAATGCTAATGGCAAAAAATGATACTCGTTACGCTCAGGATCATTGCAGGAGGCATCTATTCCACTAGTTCCTTTCCCTCCCCCTCTCGCCTTTGATCCTTTGGGTTGTGCTCAAGATGGGATGATTGTTGCTTGCTTGATGCCCCCTTGTTTGGATCAGGAAACCCTAGCGGCATGCAAAAATAGAGCACACCCTTATCACAAGTGTAGTGCTTTTTGTTTGGAGCAAATTCAACGGGATAACTCTAACCCTATTCCCCCCTATTCATTGGCAATTCAGTCGTCTTCCCCCATCCTGGAGCCCCCTATCCAAAATGACGACTCTCATTTTTCTATTGGTGATTCGAATGTGGTGCTCTCAGACTTGCCGAAGGACTTTCATATTTCAGATGATTATATCAAGGCCATTGCTATGAACTTCAAAAATCATTCTCTAATTCTAAGGATTTTGTGGAAGAGACCGTCCTTTGACTCGGTCCTCAACTGGGCTAAATCAACCTGGAGTGATTTGGCTCCTCTTGTGATTGAAGCTCTAGATTTCAGGTTTTTTCTTTTTACTTTCGAGTTTGTTGTGGACTACAAGTTTGTGAATCATGAAGGCCCATGGGTTTTTAGGTAATCTAGTATCTTTCTTACTCCCTGGACCCCCTTTTTTGATCTAGCCACTGCCAAAATTACAGAAGTGCCCATTTGGATTAGACTTTACAATTTTCCCTTGGTTGTGTGGAATGTTGATCTCATCAATAGTTTGATTAATCAAGTTGGCATCTTTGTCAAGTTAGACTCAAAAGAGGTGGTTTCTTAACGCAGGTATATCAGGGTTTGTGCCATGGTAGACATCTCTAAACCTCTTTCCCACTCTATTTTGATTCACTCTAGCTTTGGCACTTGGACTCAACTTTTAAACTATGAGGGTCTTCCATTTAGATGCTTTCACTGCAATAAGTTGGGTCACAAAGTTGAAGCTTGCACTCTCCAGCGGTCGCCTGGCACTAGGCATATTTGTCTCAAAAAATGGGTTAAGAAGTCTAGGTCTCCGTACGCTGATTTCATTTGGAAAAATCATGGATAGTTTGTGATTGTTGAATTTGATCTAGAGCCTGATCTAGTGCAACCTTTGTTGTCCTCACTCTCTCCTGTTATTCCTGCTAACAAAAAATTTCACAGAATTTCTTTTTGAGGCTGAGGATGTGGGTTTTGAATCTGAAGGTACCTTTCCTTTCATGGAGGGTTTGGATGATGTACAGCCTGATTATTTTGAAAAAGACATAATTGTGGCTCCCCCAAAGAAATGTGGGTTAGCTCAAACTGCGAGTAACAAGTCCAAGCCAGATTATGGAGCTCCAAAGAAAAAAGGACGGCAGTCAGAGGCTGAAAAGTTACACATTGAGGGAAGGGAATTTGTTGATAATGGTTCCCAATGGACTATGGAAGGTCTCCTTTTATGAAATAATAAAATAATTTATAATTGTTTTGGGTTGTGTGCTTTGTGTTGTCTACCTTCTATGGCAACTGATTTTCTTGTGGGTTTGGAGTTTTGGTTCTTCTCTTTCAGCTCCTCGGATCTTTTGTTTCTTTTGGGACTCTTCTAGGTCTTTTGCACTGCTTTTTTATCATTTGCATGGTAGGCTTGATGTAACTTGTATTCTTTTATGTTTTAATAAAATCGATGCAACTTCAGTTGCATTTTACGGATCAAAATATATATATATATTATTATTATATTATATTATAATACCACCCACTCCCTCAATTCAATTTTTTTTAATTATCCATTTTAATTAAGAATTTAGTCATCTTTATCAAAACAGCTTCAAATTATAGCTAAAAACATTAATAATTCATTAACATAATGAGTAATAAAAGTTAAAGAATGTAAATGTTAATTTTTTTATAAAATATGTGAAGGCCTTAAGATTGCACCGAGAGGCAATGTCTTTCACGCAATAGGTATTTTTGGTGCACCAAGCAACCTAGGCGGCCAAATGGCCCACTTAGGTAGGGGTCCCATGAGGGGGCCTTAAGCTCTATGGATTATGATCAAATTCGAAAGAAAATAAAATAGAGAAGTGATAGTCATTTTTATTTGTCTAATATTAGTCATTTTTATTTGTTTGATATTAGTCATTTTTATTTGTCTGATATTAGTCATTTATTAAGTCATTTAGTTGTGATTTTACCCGATGACCAAATTAGTCACTTATAAATGACCAAATTAGTCATTTATTTGTCAAATTCTACTAGTGTTAGTCACATGACTAAAAGTTTTAGTCACATAGTCATTTATTTTCCAAATTCTACTAGTGAATGATATCAAGTTTCCACAATCCATAATGTTCTATGCAATGATTTATGGGTTTGATTGTGTGAGAATTTTTGCATCAATGTTTTGGATCACACTCCCCCATCATCAGGATGAGAGCAGAGCTAAAGGAGAGAGATCACGGAATGTGATCCAAAACATTGATGCAAAAATTCTCACACAATCAAAGCCAAGAATCATTACAAAGAACTTTTTTTATCTTTTCACAATACATTACTACATAAATACATACATATATTAAAAAGAAGTTGAGAGACTTTTTATTCTAGAAAATTCCAAACTTAACTTAGTATGTTTTTTATAAGATAAGTTGCATTTACATGGTGCAGTACCCTTTACACTACGAGCTCAAGGGGCCAAAAAGAGACGAAATCCATAGTTACATCAAAGACCAATAACAGTAGAAAACAAAGAAATTTAGGAACAAATCGACAACAGAGAAAGAAATAATAGCCCAAAACACACACCCACACATTACACCATATTCCCATACCACTTCTCAAAGAGAAGATTTAGCATCCTCACCCACCCAGTTAAGTCCTTCTCCGGCTTTTTCCTTCTCCACTTCTTCTTTGAGAACCTCCAAAAGAATGGTAGCAAGCATGTGAATGATCTTAATACTGATTTAACTTAGTCCACAATTACAAGAAGTCCAGAGAGATATTAGACTGACTTTTAATACAAAATCTACAGAAAATATTTAACATAATATTTTATATTAAAACGTGGAAAGAAATCAAAACTACCATGTAAAGGAAACTTATAGCCAACACCGTTATGTAAAACTTATGACTTACTCAACCCCATAAAATAACGTAGTGTGAAAGATTCCTTCAAAATATTTGCTACATACACAAAAACCTCTTTACAAAAAATAAATTTCAATTTTGACTTTTACTAACAAAACAACGCCAAAAATGGCAATGCTTTCAAATGACGAACTGCCAGAATTGGAAATTTCTGCGATTGTACGACAACCATAAATAAGAAGTCCTTGGGAGGAAACAAACGATGAGCACTAGGGAATGATGCCAACCGTGCTAGCTAAGTCCCATCACTACTTATTATAAACAAAAACAGACAGAAAGGACAAGGATAATACCTACGCTTTCTTTCCATTCTACCAATCATGCGGCGGAAATATGTTTATTTAAATGGGTTTACCTCACTTATTCCAACTGCATGGAAAGCGACACCTCATGCCAACTACACGACGATTCGTTCCCCCAAGCGGCCCAAATAACACCAACATATGCTGCTACCTCGTATAACACCATTCATTTCTCTTATACAATACAAAACTGTAAATAATGAGTATGGGAACATGTTGACTGTGGAAAAAATTTCAATTTTACAACTTTAATTTATCAAATGAAGTTACATAAACAATTAATATGAAAATATGTCGACTATTCAAAAGAATTTGAGTCCACAACTTTAACCTATCAATTGGAGTTGTAAAAATTATGTCCACGTCAACTATCCAAAAAAAATTCATATTAACTTTATGACTCTTTTACATCTCTATATCCAATTATTAATAACTTTTGGTTGAACATAAAAGCTAGATAAAATTTATTGGTCATTGATGGAGAAGAAGGAAACCAAAATATATTATTAAGAAATTACAACATATACACAAGATAAGATTTATGTATCATTGATGGGAAAAGAGGAAACTATAATATATTATTAAGATAAAATTTATTAATCATTAGTAGGAAAAGAAGAAACTAAAATATATTATTAAAGAATTGCAATCTAAAGACTAGATAAAATTTACTCATCTTTGATGGGAAAGGAGGAAATCTAAATATAATATTAAAAAAATCTAAGATATAAACTAGATAAGATTTACTGATCTTTGATGGAAAAGAAATACATCTAAATATATTATTAAGAAAATACAACATATAAATTAGATAAGATTTACACTCCATTAGTGAGAAAGGAGGAAATCGAAATATATTATTAAAAAAATACAACATATAAACTAGATAAAATTTACTAATCATTAGTGAGAAAGAAAGAAACCAGAATATATTATTAAAGAATTACAATATACAGAAAAAAATTAGAAAAAAAAAAATGATAAAATTTACTAACAGAGTAGTAGTAAGAAATTTCGACGTGCAGATTTGATAAGATTTACTTGAGTGGTGGGAATGAAGGGAACCGAAGCAGGATCGAGAAAATACAATAAAAATAAAGTAGTCAAAAGCAAAATTTGTTAATGGCTTATTAAATTTAATTTTGTTAAAGGTTTGTGTCTGTGTAAGAGGGCACAAGATCCCAAGGATTAAGGTGCCGGTAGAGGTGGAGCCACTCTGAGCATATTCTCCGCAAGCTTCGCCTAACTTTTCCGCACATAAAAGCTGTGCTTTCACTTCGCGTATAAGATGCCTCTCGCACAGACAAATAGACCGGCCACATCAAACTCTATTGATCTTTCACTGATATTTTTGCAGTGATTCTTTGCGATGTGTCCGCCTTGATTCCTCACTCGTGTCCACCTCATTATAATCATATGATTTCTTCTCATAATCAAGTTTATACGTGATCATAATACAATGACATGGAATTTGCACTTCAACTGAAAGTCATTCTACGGCTTCTCAGTTTTTCAAGCCAGAGAATTCGGTTTCCAATTACATGCAAAATGATTTACGTTCATAACCTTTGCAGAACGAATCGTCTATTTTCAAGTAGAATTATATCCAAATATGAAATTCATCGCGTGAAAAGGATCAGAGACTCTTTTTAATGAAGGCTTCTTCATGCCCTTAGGTTTTTAAAGGTGCGACTTCTGATTTTTCCTGTCTAGTAAATTCATAATTTGAACTATAATTAAACATTTCTTTTAAAAGCAAATAGATTATAATTAAGAGCAGTAGGTTCTCACAGTCCATATTAGTGGATTAGAACTTCTTTTATGTAGAAAACATACATCATAATCACTGATAATCTATTATCAGTGACATAAATATTATAGTTAATAGATCATATGATTTGAAATGCTTATAAATATGGAGATTAGAACTCTTTTTATGTAGAAAACACACTCCATAATCACTGATAATCTATTATCAATGACATAAATATTATAGTTTATGGATCATGAATGTGATTCTAAATGCTTGCAGTAAGTTCTCACAGTCCATATTAATGGGGATTAGAACTCCTTTTATGTAAAAAACACACTTCATAATCACTGATAATTTATCACAGTCCATATTAATGGGGATTAGAACTCCTTTTATGTAAAAACCACACTTCATAATCACTGATAATTTATTATCAGTGACATAGATATTATAGGTGATCAATCATTGAATGTGATTTGAAATGCTTGTAGTAGGTTCTCACAGTTCATATTAATGAGTTCTAATGAGGATTAGAACTCCTTTTATGTAGAAAACGCATTCCATATGCGTGACATAAATATTATAGTTGATGAATCATTGAATGTAATTCGAAACATAAATATTATAGTTGATGAATCATTGAATGTAATTCGAAACATAAATATTATAGTTGATGAATCATTGAATGTAATTCGAAATATTAAAACTTGATTCCAAAAAAAATTATAATACCTACTCCCACAAACATAAATGTAAATGCTTAAGCTTACACAGTTTTCTCCAAACAGATTATAAGTTAATAAACTAATTTTCATAGAAGAGGGAGTAGTTCAAATGCACAAGAAATATTCTAATATTTAGGCTCAAGACCTAAAAAATAGTATAATACAATCTTGCTTATATGCTAAAGAAAAACTGTTAAAACTATTGAGGCTTATTCATCAAATATTTAATGATGAGAAATTCTAGGTGTTCTAGTAGTATTTGAGAAACATAGTTCAAAGAGGTACAACGTGTAAAGATGGCATATGCTTGTTCACTGCTTGTACACTGCTTGTAGATTGCTCCAATCCTGCAGGATTCATCTCCTCAGCACGAGTTCTATAATTGCTAAATTACTTTAATGATTTCATGCGCTCAAACAAAATTTCTGCCATCATTACGTTTCACAAACTTGTAGTGCAATTCAACTTTCAATGAAAACTACTTATTAAAGAACTGGCAACTGAGAGAAAAGTCACGGTCACAAGTGAAAGACACATATCAAATATCATCGAGCGTGTGGAATTATATAAAATCACGATACAAATTACAAATCTCCATGGTGGAGAATTGAGAAACATACAAAACAGATAGTTAAACAAGTGCTGGATAAAATAGTCGACCTATTAGTGTGCACAACATCTACAAAATCAAACCCAACGAGTAATACTGCCAAAGTTTTCCATGTACTTGTGAACAAACTTGGGATTGTGGCTACCAACTTCATCATCTTCTTATATAAGTACTTTCTATGGAGGAGCTCGTGCAAATTTATTTTGTTCCCAGTCACTTTAATCTTTGATTTCTGCAATTTCATCAGAAGTAGCACTTTTGGCTGGTTCAGCTTCCAAATCTGGCGAGTCCACCAAGTCTAGAATTTCTTCTATGGTAAGGTCCCCGCTTTCAAGACTAGAAAAGCTCTCTAAATTGGTGGAGGCTGATGCTGGATGATCATGTTGTGAAGCAGAAGTAGTAGTTCCTTTCGTGGGGAAGGAATGAGTGACCATGTCTCTAAGAAATGGATCAGCCTCAGGACATGAGTGCACAGTTGCATCAGAAACAGTTGAAGAGGATGCGTCAGCCATGGAATCTGCAAAAGTTACAGAAACAGTCTGACTTGTGGAAGCCAGATAACTTCTTCCCATTTTTAAAAACTGTTTTGAATCTCCTCCATCTGGTAGTGAAGAAGAACCGTTTGTGCACTTTGTTGCTGCAGGTGCAGTTGCAGCAGCAGATGTGTCTGATCTGGGCACTTTTACACCACGGATCATCTGTTGCATACATACAACAGACAGGATCATTGCCTAATTTTAGAGAACCAAATAAAACAATGTTCTAATTCATTAAAAACGTTGTGTATCACCTGGAAAAGTTTAAACACCTAAACTTATAATAATCTTAAACCAGTGCAGCAATAGTGAAAAAATTAAAAGAAGTGTCCGGTTGATAAAAGTGGGGAAGATTTACATATTTTCCAGTTTTGGTATCAGAGTATAATACAATGAAGTCCCCCTCTTGCAGGCCATTAGATCTTACAAAGTCGCCTGCGCCCACAAAGCAACCATTATCATTCATTGGAAGTTTGACAAACAGTAATATTAATGTTTATCATTCCTATGAATTTTAGCTTGAACAAATAACAGCCACCACCATTATCGATACAGAATTTAGCTTAAATCTCCATAGGACCATTATAATCCGTTAGGAGAGTCTAGCTTAAAACAAAGTGCAAAGCCACCATTACCATACTTGTGCCAATTCTAGTTTAAACAAATTGAAAAGGCCACAAATTGTCATCCTTCTGCAAATTCTAGTAGGGAACAAATTAGTATTACTATAATCTTTACTTATAACAAATTCACTTCAAGCAATCTATTTATGCGTCTATTTAAATCAATATTTATGAACTAACAAAATCTTCATTATTCCCATCCTTATGCAAATCTGACCTCCAACAAACCACAGTGCAACCATTTAACTGACTACAATACCACCCTTGTCATCCATATGCAAAGTTTAGCTCAAACAAACCAAGATACCACCATTGTAAATCACATATGCGAAGTGTGACTTCAACTAGACACAGTAGTACTATTATCATGCATTTGCAAATTTCCCAATCAACAATTAACAATACAACATTTTAGCTTGAAAAAATAACAAGATTGCCATTTATTATCTATATGAAAATTTTGATTTATATAAACTACAATATGCCCATTATCGTCTATAATCAAATTTTAGCCCAAACAAAGACCATTATTATCAATGAGAAAATTGCATCTCAAAAAACACCATCATTGTCATTTCTAAATTATAATGAATAAAATATAGATTTGCAGAAGGGCTAATTTAAACAGTATTCCCAGAAATATCCCATGCCAATATTAACTGAAAGCTTTACTTTATTCGTAACTCTCAACAAAAAATTTGCTTAAGATGTGATTGAGGATTTCACACCAGTATTTTCCAGTAGATACATCCTGCTCTTATTGTTGGGCCAAAACCTGCTAATACATGTAACAAATAGTATACGTTACAATTTTTTCTGGCAGTCACAATATATTAACGTATAACATGCATTAAAAAGAAAGTAACGAATCGAGCTAAGATTGAAATGAAACCAAATTCACCTGTAACGCATGTTCCATACATGAGACGTTACAATATCTTCCATTGCAATGGAGATTCCATCTCTTGCCTCCAGCTCAGGAAGATGCGTTTCTGCTTCCTTCTACGGACATTATAGGAAGAACAGAAAAACAAAATCAAGAGCATCAGCCCCAACCCTAATCTATCACAAAATAGTGCATCTTTATTAAACCACAGCTAAACATTGTATGAAACCTTAGGCAGCACGATCCTTCCTAAGTTTCCGACGTCGCTCTGCTTGAGAACTTTCTGCAGCAAAAACTTCATGTTCTTTTCTGGCTTCCAACCCTGCATATCAACCTTGATAGATCAAAACGTATGTAGATACATTAAAATTACTTATATATAGTTTATCGGTGCAGCCACGGCAGTGGAAGGATGCAACTAATTGAAAATTTAACTGGACTATAAATGTAAGATCCATTGCACTAAAAGCAGTATAGTTAATTGCATTTACATTGACCTGACGGCGATCTGTTTGCAGATATGTTTGGCGTTGCTGTTGATATTGCATGATATTGATATTGACTTGCTCCGAAGATTGACGTGACAGTGGTGATGTTGAGGCCGGCCAGTGACGGTTTTGGTGGTGATGGTGATGGTGGTGAGCCATGGAACGCCTTTGACGAGCCATTCTGTTCTTTCTGGCCTCTTTAGTTGACACTGCAGGAGCACTAGAGCGGTAATTCATGTAGTCTAGCTGGGATTGTGATGTAGCAGGTGGAAAGCGGTAGTTTTCATACTGAAGCTGGTTTGGGAGCATGCAATTCATGTGTGGCCATGGAGCTCCGCTATCAAGAGCCTGAAACATAGGCTGACACTCATGAGATCTAGTAAAACCACCGCATCCTTCTAGAGGTACCCGCCTATACTTTGCAGGGTGATGAATTGTATCCATGGAAGGCGCAGGAGGAGGATTAAAGGTATTATTATTTAGTGCAGAAAACATGGAGGGGTCTGTAGGTATAGCAACTTGAGCATAGCAGCTTTGTGGTTCGAACCCATGATCCATTAGACCACCGCCATTATAGCATTGATTATATTGATCAACAAAATAGGATGGCCTGCATCCATTGAACTTCTGGTCCTGCTGAGACAGCTTTCTTTTTCTCTGCAGGTGATTGTTCTGCACCCATGCGAGAATGAGCTTGAGGAGATGCAGCATGGCTCTTTTCCCTCCACCCAATTGCTTTGCTGCGAGTTCGATGGTGGATCTTTTGAGCTTGATGCTTCTCAGATCCTCGGGAGATATGGA
Source organism: Sequoia sempervirens (assembly GCA_007258455.2). Lineage (NCBI taxonomy): Eukaryota > Viridiplantae > Streptophyta > Pinopsida > Cupressales > Cupressaceae > Sequoia > Sequoia sempervirens. The sequence goes on along the minus strand of VDFB02049217.1, from coordinate 30,101,706 downwards.
GTCCCTATTGGACTTCAACCACTCAAAAAACACCATCGGTAGCTCTTCGGATGGAATATTGCAATCTGCGGGGGGGAATCCGTCCAGGCCGCTTGCCGAAAAAGGATCCCACATATCGGATCCGTCCAGCAAATCCAAGTTCTGTAGCTCTTCTAAAACGTCTATTTTGTCTGCATGATCTAGATCCGAGTATGAGTACTCTTTATTAATGTTGTTGTTGTGAGTGTCTGCAGGCTGCTGGAATGGTATAACCATGTAGCCCTGATAGGATGTAGAGGTGGCAGAATCTTGGTCTATGGGAGGCGTACTTGAAGAATGGCAATGTCTCTCCACGGCTTCCTCGCTCTTTATATTGTTCGTATTTATCCAAGAGGATGAAGAAGGAGATGATACAGAAGCAGAAGACGAAGAAGTAGACGAGCCCAGTGATGAAGAAGCCGGGGCAGCAGCAGCTGGAGCAGGAGGCTCTAGATTATACTGCAACTCTCCCAAGGTGGGCAGATTAACACAGTCAAAAATTCTTGCAGCATCCAGCAGATCATCTGCAGATGTGCATTCATAGTCTGTCCATTCGGCACCTCCTGAGCTTGGAGGAATCAAGCCCTCCGCCTTGCCTAGTTCGTTGCCTAAAAAATCAGCATCCTCAGAATTCATGGCAATCATTTCATTGCATTCTTCTGGACTCTCGTCATTTCTCTCTCTTCGTATTTCTTCAGGCTCTATTTTTACTTTTGCAGCTCCTTCAATGTTTCTGTTTGCATCTTGTCCTTCAATGATTCCATTCGCTTCTGCTCCTGCTACTTCACCAACATTTTGAGCGCTGCCAGTGTCCATGTCTCCTGCAGAATAACAGGAGTTATATAGAAACAATCCAAACAAGAAGATAAAAACGGCACCAGTCCTCATAATACAGTAATATTAACGCATTTAAGTACAACAAGAGAAAACCCACATTAAAAATCAACTGAATATTCACCTGAGCTACTTCTAATATAGGACACAACGAATATATATTATTAATTAGTATCTGAAAGCTCCACCTGCACTCCAGAAGCTCCAGCATCAAGCATTAGCCGGCCCCATTTTCTCAAACATCAACCACTTTGTCCTCCAGTCACCCTCCAAAATACCTACCCTAAAAACGAAAAGAAAAATCTCCGTCATGCCACTCAATTATACTCAGGAAAAGTAAGCCGGCCATAGATTTTCCGGAGAAAACAGAAAGCTCAAAAGGCTACTTGTAAATGGTAATGGAGAGCTTCCTGTGCAAGTTATAAAATGAACACCCTACGCTATCCCTCGTTTATATAGACACCGTGGTCGAACCTGTGGGTCTCAAACCACTACCCTGTACACTGTATGTATATGTACAGTACACTACTATTCACAAGTCTCTTGGGGAATGGGTTTTTTTGCATCGGTATGAATGAATGGGTAGCGCAACAGGAAGCTTTTATTCACACAACAGAGTCAAAACTAGTGTGTTTTTTCCCCACTTAATAAATTTAGCAGCTACCCACGAGCCGCGGTTGCATCCGCAAATCGTCTTCCTTTTGACTGAACAATCCCCCTAGTTTCGTATACGTGCCGTAGACTTCCAAACCCCTAACCTGTATTTAAACCACTCACGGTGTCAATATATACACATTGTATATACGCCCCGAAAAAGGAATGTAACAGTCTCCGTCACCACACCTGAACAAGGCGGGAGACTACCGCACGGGCCCGGATTTCGATGGACGAAAAGCAGCCAAAAAGGACAAAAGACCAAATACAACCTCCGCAACCGGTCACTTACTGGCGACAGTACCACCTCCAAACAAAGCATGGGGTCTCCTAAACTAAGCGGAAGTGGGTAAACCGGAGATAAATTCGGCAGACATGTTTGAGAAAAGTAAAAGTAATATAAAATATCAGTCTGCGAGAATCGAGAAGAGCTCAGCGCGCCAGGTGAGGAGAAATTTGGTGCCATCCGTAGGGGAGTGAATGGTGGCGTTTAACGGCAACTTCACCGTTTTGTCTGGATTTGTTGGCGAGACGGTGCGCCCTCATACGTGGCGCGTCTGCCATTGTTGGCGCATGTGAAGAGCTTGTGCAATTGCTCTTCCCTCCTCCTATAATATAATCTAAAACCCTAAATGTATATACAGATCTCTTTATCGCCCTAAATATCCAAACCTAAGCATCTCTCCTCCTGTTTTGCACCAAATTCGAGGACAAGATTATCTTAATAATCGTTCCATGATCAGTCTGTGACATCTCGCTGCCATTTTTCCAGATAGCGGGAGTAAATGTTGCATCATGGCTTGAAAAAGCGACCACACTCGGGCACTACCTCCAAATTTATGACTAAATCTGGCATATTTTCAAGTCTCAATTGCCAACAAACCAAAACATATAAACCATAATTTTACTCCTGCTCTTGTTCAGTAAATTTTTCGACCTTTACGTGGCGTGATACTTTCTTGGATTAACTATCTCAAGCTTGGCAATCTGCTATTCGTTTCATTGGCTAGACTTGCCACCTTTATCATATTCAGGGTTTACTTTGACTGTCATATATCTAGCAAGGCTTTAAACCCTGAGCAACGATATTGCCGCCATTCACCAGTCAAATGTCAGGACGTAATTGTATAGTATTTATTTATTCAGATAAGTGCATGATATATCGATGGGCGACTCACCTGTGACGTGGTTTTATCAAGGATATGTTGAAGTCGTGTAGGGGAAGGCTCCTGTTTGCAGCCTTTACAATTTGACTTCACTTCATATCTATCCAAGGAGATGCCAAACTTGCGGAGCAAGCTTCCACCTATTTCTTTCAATTTAAAAAGAATTACTCATAGAAATGATAGCTGGCAGTTTTGCGCCTACCTCATGGTGATGTACAGTTGGGTGCTGGAAAGATTTAGACAGTACGCCTGCTAAGGCGGTTTAAGCTCCAAAATGCATCTTTTTCTTTCTTTTAAAAAATATATAGATTCACACAGAATCGTTGCCTTCAATCTCTTCTTACATTTTAAAGTATTAAACAAGTAAGCTACGGTTATATTTTGTAACTGTGCAGGTTTGAAAAATAAACACCTTGTTTCTTTCTCCTTTCATTTTGAATTCATTTGTGCAGGGTTGAAAAATAAACACGTCGTTTCTTTCTCCTTTCATTTTGAATTCATTTGGATCGGATTCTCCTTAATATAATGATTAGTGCTTAAGTGGCAAAGCGTAATTTAAGAAAAAAAGGGATACTTCTCGACCTATTGGCTGAGGTTAACGTTAGTTTAGATAGGCCTCCAAGAAAAACTTTCACTCTATCTAGCAGTCTACATCCATAGGTCAGTAGCTAACTCAGTGTTGGGAGGCTGTTCAAAAATATTTTTTATTCTTCTATCAACTAATCTATGTGTTATTAGATGCTCAGGTTTAAATATCTATGGATTAGGTGTTTGCTTGCTAGTTTTATTGTAACGCAATAAAGGTGTGTGGAAATGCTTATGTTAATCTTGATAGAAATGTTATGCAAATTTCTATTCAATTTTTATAAAGATTTGAAAAAATTAGGATTTATTTGAAATTTTCACATAGGATTTTGAGAAGCATGAAGTTAGGGTGCTCAACTATTGAGTCATCTCCGCTATATGAAATAATATTAATAAAATATAATACCATGATTTACATGGGAAAACCATTCTAAGAGAAAACCTATACAATGTAACCAAATCTTGAAACAAAGTACAACACACTTGCAATGCAAGTTCTTATGGGAATCTTTAACATATTATTTTCCTAGGGATTTTGATTCAATATTTTCAAACATAGAGGAAAATTGAATCTTTTTTCTTTTGTTTTGACTGCACTATGACAAAAGAAGACTCGGTTTCTCTAAAAATGACATTCTTAAAACAAATTACTTTTTGTGCAACAAGATCCCAAAGCTTGTATATGTTCATACCATAATTGTATGTGATGAAGATACATTTAACAGTCTTGTTATCGAATTTTTTCCACTTCTCTTTTGGCACATGTGCATATATCTCACAAGAAAAAACCCTTAGATGTCTAAGTGAAGGCTTGTGACTTAACCACATGTCTCCATTGGTGTCTTGTCAACAAGAGATTATATAGGAAACATATTTATCAAGTAGTAAGCAACAGATACAATTTCAATACAAAACTTTTACTCTATTCTAGCACCACTTAGCATACTCCTAACCTTCTCCATCAAGATCATATCTGTTACATGGAGACTATAGAGTTGTCTTGTATCTCTGTATATTGTAATCTTTACAAAATTTCAAAATATTGAAGAAAAATTCACCACCATTATATGTCCTCAAGCACTTAATCCACTTTTATTCTAAAACTCAACCATTGCATTAAGTTTTTTGAAAATATTAAAAAAAATCGCTTAATTATTTAGAAAATAAACATGTGTTGTCTTACTAAAATCATCAATAAAAGAAATAGAATAAACTAATTTACCCATAGAAGAAACATCAACTAGACCAAATGGATTAGATTAATAATATCTATAGACATATGAGAACTTGAGTAAAATTAAATGCAATTTTTCTTAGCATAAATACAATGCTCACAAAATTAAAATTCAATAATATAGTCATCCAACCCATTAACAAGGCTTTTATTTTTCAAGGTTCATAGATGTTTCCCTTCTATGTGAGCAAGCTTGTCATGGCATAACATCCCCTTCTATTTACACAACTGTGATTCAGTAGATAGAGTGCCCTTGGGTACCCAAAAGCCATGACCATCTACTAAAGACGAAACTAATATTAACAAAAGTATTATATTACACTCAATCATCCATGCATTAATATGGTACAATGTACCTAATCTACTTTTACTATCACCATAACACCTCTCACCATTTTCACACCTGCTTCAAAAAAACTATACTTGCACACCCACATCTATTAACCTATTAACAAATAATAAAATTCTTGCTCTTCTTAGGATATGCAAGACACCATCACAAAAATTCATAGAAATATTTTCATGATCAACAATGTCAAGGAAAGAATTATCACCCAAATCTACCTTACCACCATCATATTTTATATGCTTACTGAACCATTTATTTTTAGTCGTGTGGAAAGATGTACCTAATTAAACCAACCATATAACTTACAACTTGCATGAATGGCCAAGAATATAGTAAAAGCATCTTCATCTTCCTTCTCAAACTCAAAATTAATATCTTGCTTCTTCTTTTTCTTCTCTTATTTACAATCCTTTTGGAAGTTTCTACATTTGTCATAGTTCTAACATATCACCTTGAACTTACCAAGATATTTTGGTCTCCTCTTTTTCTTGGACTTATAATAACCATGCTACTTCTCATTCTTGCCTCATTCTTTTGGTCTTCCTTGAACACTCAAATCCTCTTTGGCATTCAAAGAGACCTTCCTTCTCATTTCCTTGGAGAGTAGAGAATCAATAGTATCCTCCATCTCTAACGTGACTGAAGTGTTTCTAATAGCCATGCCTAGGCTATCTCATGAGTTTGGAAATGAACATAACAAATTTTAGCGTCTTACTTCCTCATCCATTTTCACCCCAACTAAGGTCAAGTGAGTCACCAACATACTAAAAGTTTCCATATGCTTATATTTGTCCACTTTCTTTCATTCCCAAGGAATACAACTTCTTCCTCAAGAAAATATTATTTACTAGAGATTTGGTTTGATATATCTCACCCAACTTCTTTCATAACTTATTCAAAGTAGGTTCTTCATGGACATTTAATAGAATCAAGTCTACAAGGAACAATCTTATGAGAAATTTATTTGTTATATCCATTAAATCATATTTTTTGTCAAAGTTGGATACATAGGCCTCTAGACATGATCATCCTTTGATCTCATGGATCCTAATCAATCAATAGATTTTCCATCTTTGGGTTCCACATTTCAAAATTTGTGCCTAAAAAATTCTCTAACTCAATTATCTTAGATGTGTTCACTATCTCTACTATCCTATAATACAAAATATAAAACTCTTTACAAGCTCTCCCTCAAACCTTTATTAGCTCAAAAAACCATGTATCCATTAAATAGAACCAACATTCACCACGATCTTATGTTACTTGTAAGGAAGAAAAGGTTTGTGAAAAAACTTCTTATACTAATTTTGATAAGAAAATCATACAAATTTGTATTCAACTATTACAAATATTTGAAGAAATAAAATAAATAACAATAACAATAAAACATAACACTATGATTTGCATGGAGGAAACCATTTCGAGAGAAAAAATCCACACTCCAAAACCTACACAATATATTATCAAATCCTAAAATAGATTACAACACATTTGCAATGCAATTTCTTTAGGATTCTTCACCCCAACTAAATTTTGGAGGAATTTCAACAACATTTTGCTAGCATAAAAACTTCCAAACTAAACTCTCATAAAAATGACTATCTAAAAGCATAAAATTATATATCTATCTATATATATAGATATATATACATTCTATGTGAGAACCATCTAGAAGTGAGGATCCATTTTAGAAATAACTAATAAAAATATAATGACGGTATCATAAATATCATAGTTATCTTGAGAGTTAACTTTTCCAAGCTCGAGAAAGAGATAATATATAAAACATTTACAAAGAAACCAAAACATAATGAAAGGAATTAATATCCTGCTTCTCCTATACCTCCATTTGAAAAAATACGAGGATAAACACCCTCAACCAACACTTTTTTTAGTGGTGAATAGTTCATTTCTATAAATTCAAGTTCGGAAAATATATTGTAACCGATGGGGGGACAAATCACCAAGATTTTACACTTTATCAATCAATTCATGTTAATTAGCTACCAAATTATTTACAAGGTATTTATAATTAATATTGTGTGATAATAACCTAAGAATTTGCAATAGTGAATCGCTTGGAATCTCATAGGCATATTTTAATTTATCGGCATATTCACCAATAGCATTAAAATTCACCATGTATGAGGACCAATTTTTCCAATTCCAGTATAACACAATGCTAATCATAAGGCTATAATTTCCTTGAGAATTAAAACATATGTTTTGTATCATGGTCCAATTAGTCCAACATTTATATGGATCATTTTATAATCATGTGTAATTTGTCAATTTTTTACTCCACCATCTTATAATCATGTGAGGATTTATCAAATTTAAACTCCACCATTTTGGAATCATGAAGAGATTCACCAAATTTATACTTCACCATTTTGCAATCTTGTGGTATTCACCAAATATTGATTCATATAAAAAATAATTGACTCTAAATTAATCTTTTACACATATTATTCTACTCTTGATTCAAAACATATAAAAGTTACAACTATAGGCATTTGCAAGTCAATTAAAGGCAAGTGATAACTTATTTATTGTTTTGTAATATAATATTCATCATGATCTTATTTATATCTTTACCAATTGTGTTTCATTGTTGCAAATGATATTGAGTAGGGATACATCTAGGCACCAAGGATATGTATTGTATGACTCCTTGTTGATTTTTGTCTACTTACTATTTAGTTTTATTTTTACATAATACAAATAATATAAAATAACGTTAGTGTTGAGTCTTTGATAGTGAATCATGAGCTTAAACAAATAAACTTGTTTTAATCTTTTAATCCATGACACATGTCAAGTAGAAACAAAATTCGTAAAATTGATAAAGGGAGCTATCAAAATCTAGAAACCTAATGTCGTAATTTGGAAAAAAATCCCATCGAATGAATATCAAATTAGACCATCAAAATTTGTATTGTTTTCATCATAAATTCTCTCACCTCATAATTCACTTCTACATTCAAGATCGAGATTCAATGTGATTTTAGATTTTTCATCTAGAATTTCTACTTGGGCATGGAATTTAAACTACACAATACCAATGGGATATGACATTTTAATTGTAGGATATTCCATTTAAACTACACTATGTCAGTGGTACTTAATGGAATTTATACCGTATTTCAATCATTAAAAATTATTCTCTCATTTATTCAAATAAGATTATCATAATGTCTAATAATAGTCAAGTCAACAGTAATTATATTCTCATTGAAAAAAATTCTGGACAAGACTTCTCTTAAGGAGCTTATTCTAAAAAAATTATGTTCAAATTTGGGTGTGTAAGAACTTGGATTTGGAATATAACTTAAGTCGTTGATTCGTGTTCATCAAATGACATAATTTTTTTCATTTAACATAAAATATTTTTCTAGCCACAATATTATCATTTTTAAATCATGGGTGAATTTACTAGTAAAATCCAACAATGTGAACATTATTTTAAGAAATTGGCACAAAAAATATTATTATTTTCAAAATTGGCATATATTCACCCAAAAAAATATTGCCTCAAGTAAGATTCACCAAGATTTTATATCTTTTTTAGGGGTTTTTCTTAAATTTATCATAATGGAAAATAGGAGACCTCTTGACCATATAGTGGTATCAACCACCAAACCCCTATCTAGGAAGATTTTAATTTCAAGGACCATTTTTTTATAATTTAAGACATTCAAATGCCAACACTTAGGCAAACACATAAGCTCATAATGGATAAACTTGAAAATATGAACCAACATAGTTCTCTTTAAGGAGGTAAAAGGAGAATTACTTCCTTGAGAGGAGCATGGAAGCGATAAATCCCAAAATCCAATGACTAAAACATAATATTTTCCTCTCAAAAGATAAATCATGATACATCATTTTCATATCTAAATCTACCCAACACACCCAGGAATATTTATCCCTCCAATACCATCATTTCAATATGTTCAAATATTCCTCAAGATAACTAAAGTAAAAATGAAGAAGATGTGGAGGGGGTTTTCCATACAACCTCCCCCATCCTTCACACCTAATATTCATGGTTTTTCCTCAATCATTAACACATGTCAATATCAACATCCTAAAGAGTGGCCCATAAAAATGGATTAAAGCACAATAAAGATAAAATAAATATTCTCAAGCATTCATACATACATTTACCAAACATTATCACAATAACTGCACTACTCAACACAATTTATTTTAATAAATTTTATGAGACAAAATAAAATGCATTTCTAGAATTCATGCAATCACACAAAAAACTATGACATGCGCTCCTCTTCTGAAACATGCGAATATAACAAATTAACAATCAACAAAGGTGTGGGAGCCTACCTCCAAAATCCCATACTTGCAAATGTTGGATTTGATTCCTCAACCCTATAGCTCTTAATGATCACCTGCAATCAAACATTGATCACAAAAAGAGAAAATAAAATCCATGAAGGTTAAAATAATATTGATCCAAAAAGCATGAATCATTATGAATGTGCAAAACTCCACAATATGAATGATGGAATAATATTCTTGTAAAAATAATAAATAAAAAATAAAAAAGCAACCCTAAATGACACCCTAGGTGAGGATAAAAATAGATCATGACTGTTGAAAAATGAGGTGTTTTCTTAGCTTAATACTCTATAAAACTTTTACATTGTTGATCTAAGTAAGTATTTTCTTTGTTACATATATTCTTTGTGGGTGATTATCTTGATTAATCCATTTTACTGTTGTAGAATGTAGAGAGAAGTTGATAGAAGAACTAGATAGGATATTAGAAAGATTACAAAAGATGTACCGTGGAGAAACCCTTTCGGGAAAAAACTCCACCAAGAATTATTCTATTATTCAATCTTTGAATTACAATAGCTCCAATTCTTGCTTGAGAATGCTTCTTCTGTCTTTACCAATCTTCTTCACACCTGCAATAACAATTATTAAAACTCTATTCAACTTAAATGAGATATAGAGACAATATGCAACCTTGTAATAATCAAATGGTGATAATTACAATGCATAAGCTCAAGCCCTTGAAAAGGTACGCCATATTCCTTCAAGTTGAGTTATTCAGTGAAGACTAAAGCTCACAACATGTGCTTCATGCATTTGAGTGTCCCAAACTGAAGCTACAACTTCTCCTTCACTTCGGTGATAATTCCAAAGCTCTTCCTCAAAGTTGGCGCCCATAAGTAAAGCTACTTAACTGAGTCTTCAGAAATATCTTATCATGCATGAGAGGTAAATCCAATAAAGCATCTTGGGCGCCCAAGTTGGCTTCAAGTGCTTTATAGTTAACTGAAATATTTACTCAACACCATTCCCAAAGAATGGTCATCCCTTGTTAACTAGAGGTAGTCCCTATTATCTTTCATACAACTCAATGTTATTAGCCATGCATTACAAGTTAACTGAAGCTAACTACATGCAACTCAAAATAACCAACATGCACTTGCATGCAACTGAAGATAACTGAACTGAACTGAACTAAACTAAACTGAACTGATTCTAAATTGAACTTAACTTAACTTAACTTAACTTAACTTAACTTCAAGCATGCAAACATCAAATCCTAACTCCTAGGATCTTTACATGCATTCAGAAGTGTTAACTGTTACTCCGTATAGTTAAATGGACACAAGGTGAGTTTCACCTTACCATGTGAGTGTCCCATGTGTCCCTATTATTTATGAACTCTCTATGGACGCCCTCACATGCTTCTCACATTTAGAATTAATTACAAATGTCAATAATCATGATTATTCCATCACATATTAATCTCATCCTAATCTTAGTGTTGTTGAACACATTCCAAGAATCTAGGAGATACATGAAATAATTAATGTTTAGGATTTGCAATTAAATGACATCCTATTTCCAACATTCTGGTATCCTATTTACATCCTAGTCTCAAGAGAACCATGTAATATGCCAAACTCTAAACTAGTATCAAGAGTATAACATGACAGATTCATAACAAATACACTCTAAACCAAGAACAAACCATATCCCCAATCACATGAAGATAACCTTACCAATTAAATGGCATCCTATTTCCAACATTCTCCCACTTGACATTATACATTACAATTATTCTAAACAAGGAATAATAAAACAAGTACAATACTCAAGGCCAATGGCCTTCTTGCACCAACTAATCAAACCATGCTAATTTCAAATGCAACCTGCATAATCATGAAGCTTCCAAGCAAATGATTAAAACCAAGAGAACTTATTTGTATGGTTTCATAAGATAATCTATAACATTAATTAAAGTGTTAACTTTCTCAATTAATACCTTCCCATTATCAACCAAACCAATACCTTTCCCAAGTCTCTGTATCCAAACCACCTCTTTAAAGGAATGCTAAACCACCGAGTGTGTTGGATTCACATTCAACCAAGGTGTAGGCTCCTCAATCTTTTCTGTTAAAAAACTTCTCACAAGTAACCATTCCAACAAATGTCTCTTACCATAAGAGAATTCCAGCCTCACCTATTTCTCCAAGTATCCATGAGGACTTGTAACCAACTTGTGGGTGATTATCTTGATTAATCCATTTTACTATTGTAGAATGTGGAGATAAGTTGATAGAACAACTAGACAGGATATTAGAAAGATTATACAAGATGTACCATGGAGAAACCCTTTCGGGAAAAAACTCCACCAAGAATTATTCTATTATTCAATCTCTGAATTACAATAGCTCCAATTCTTGCTTGAGAATGCTTCTTCTATCTTTACCAATCTTCTTCACACCTGCAATAACAATTATGAAAACTCTATTCAACTTGAATGAGATATAGAGACAATATACAACCTTGTAATCTCCAAATGGTGATAATTACAATGCACAAGCTCAAGCCCTTGAAAAGGTATGCCATATTCTTCAAGTTGAGTTATTCATGAAGACTAAAGCTTATAACATGTGCTTCATGCATTTGGGTGTCCAAACCAAGCTACAACTTCTCCTTCACTTCGTGATAATTCCAAAGCTCTTCCTCAAAGTTGGCTCTTAAGTAAAGCTACTTAACTGAGCCTTCAGAAATATCTTATCATGCATGAGAGGTAAATCCAATAAAGCATCTTGGGTGCCCAAGTTGGCTTCAAGTGCCTTATAGTTAATTGAAACATTTACTCAACACCATTCCCAAAGAATGGTCATCCCTTGTTAACTGGAGGTAGTCCTTGTTATCTGTCATACAACTCATTGTTATTAGCCATGCATTACAAGTTAACTGAAGCTAACTACATGCAACTCAAAATAACCGGTATGCATGCAACATGCACTTGCATGCAACTGAAGATAACTAAACTAAACTGAACTCGAACTGAACTGAATTGAACTAAACCGAACTAAACGATTCTCGAACTTAATTAACTTAACTAAACTTCAAGCATGCAAACATCAAATCCTAACTCCTAGGATCTTTACATGCATTCAGAAGTGTTAACTGTTACTCCGTATAGTTAACTAGACACAAGGTGAGTTTCACCTTACCATGTGAGTGTCTCATGTGTCCCTATTATTTAGGAACTCACTATGGACGCCTTCACATGCTTCTTACATTTAGAATTAATTACAAATGTCAATAATCATGATTATTTCATCAAATATTAATCTCATCCTAATCTTAGTGTTGTTGAACACATTCCAAGAATCTAGGAGATACATGAAATAATTAATGTTTAGGATTTGCAATTAAATGGCATCCTATTTCCAACATTCTCCCACTTGACATTATACATTGCAATTATTCACATTCTACTCTTGATACTAGTTTAGAGTTTGGCATATTACAATATGAATGATGTAATAATATTCTTATAAAAATAATAAATAAAAAACAAAAAAGCAACCCTAAATGACACCCTAGGTGAGGATAAAAATAGATCATGACATGTATCCCAATCCTATGACTTAAGACAAAAAAGCACATTACTTAAGTAACTTAAGTAGCTAGTGTGAAAAGGGGCCTAAGTAATTAAATAATTAATTAGGAAAATACATTTTTACTCTAACACTCCCTCTTAAGTGCAACTTTGGGAGAAACTAAAACCTCTAAATCATGAATGCACCAAAAAAAGATGGGTACTAGCAATTAGGCCTGTTGAGGTACCCATCTATAAAGAAAAAATTATCTCTCATAAATTTAGAAAAAGAAAGAAAAAATCATGAAAAAAATCTTCTCCAAAAGAGAGAAATACATAATATGAAGGACTAAGAGGCCTCCAAAATAATGTCCCAAAAATAATAGGAACATGAAGAAAACTACTAAAACTTGAATAAGTTGCAAAAAACTATCATACGATGACTAATATAGTGTTTAAACTGAAGAAACTCCTTTAAAATAAGAATCATGATCAAGATCAATAAAATAAAAATGTGTGAGTGACCCCAATGATACTATTCAAACATTTATTAGGTGGAAAACCAAGGGAAAATTTTGACAACCGAAGATACAAATATCACATCAATCTGCACAAGTGACCTTAATGATATTCCTCAAACAAAAATTAGATGGTAAATAAAGGCAACAATATGATAGTTTCAAAGAATATATGGAACATTATTCTACATGAGTGACATAACTAATTCACCCTATGGCGAATGGGTCCTAGCTAGGGCTCTGCAAAAATCCTTTATAGGTTCTCTTCTACTACATTTGTACTCCCAAATTCCTGATTCTCACTATCGAATAGCCAGAAATAAATCTTATAGAAGAGTTTCCATTAAATGACAACTTTTCTTGTAACTTTGACAACTTTGCAACTTTCTTCAATTTTTCTCTTCAAAGGATCTTCCACCTAAAACTTTCAATCACACATCAAAGAGAGAAAAATGTTGTTTGTTAGGTGAATGGGGGTTTGCCTTGGTCAAACCCCATTTTGGCAATTAAACCTTGAAATGGATAAAAGCATGAAAGGAATGATGAATGAAAAAGAAGTGTCACTACTCACCAAACCTTTGTTTGAACCTTGCAAAATAAATTTACAACTAGCATGAATTGGCTTCAATGGATGTGTATCTTGATCATGAGACTTGTCTTGAAACAATTCCTTTAATATGCTTGGATAGATATTGAACTCTACATCACCATATTAGCTCAAACAACATGCATGATGCAATAAATATTTGACATGAAAATGGGATCTTGATTGTTGCAATAATCTTCAATAATTATGCCTTGAATGCCTTAAAAATTCTCTTGAATGCTCTCTTGATCATAAACTTTTCTCTAGGAATGCTTGCATAAAAACTCTAGGATGAAACTTAGTGAAATGGCCTATTATTTATACATATTTTAACATTAATTCCCGAAATTCAAATATCACAAGCCGACATCTGAATAAACATTTGAAATCATTGAAATATTATCAAAAACATAATTTGAATTTAGGTCCTAGGTGCAAGTGAGGACCCATTCACCCTATGGTGAATGGGTCCTAGGTCACTCACCTAGGACACACATTTCTCAATATTAAACATTATGCTATGGCATTTATGAATGTAGGGTTTTATCCCTCAAAAATTGCAATTAATTAGGCTTAGATTTGAATTAAAGGGCCCAATTAAGGAAAATTAACCTCAATTAATCAATAAAGCCCTAGATTAGTGTGAAAGTGTAAAGGTACACCTTACAACACCAAAAATAAGGCATAATTAAGTCCATTTTAATTAAACGGTCCTAAACTTAATGTGAATATGTAAAATACATTACAACACTAAAGTAAGGCATCACTGAGCTCATTTTATTATTAATATTTCCCAAATTAAGTGTGAAAAAGGGATACTTTTTCCTACACTACATTTAGCCCCCACTATAGTGAGAGGATGAGCACAAGTGCAAACTCACACTAAAGTAGACATTAAGAACACCTATGTATGCAACAATGACAAAGATACACAATCATACAACATCAAAGACTAGGAAAATTAGACCCAAACTGTCTGATCGACATGAAACACATCTAAGCTTTTGATTTTGTACTCACTCTAGGATAGAAAAACCTCTATTTGTCCACTAGGTGAGTCTCCCAATAAAGTGGCTTAGTGATAAATTCATGCCATGTCTAAAGGCTCTCACCATACAATGAGAAAGTCATGCCCTCGTTTAGGCTTCTCATCGTACTAACCATACTGAAGCTATCCATTTGATAACTTCAATAAGGTTCCACAAGGCAAGGTTTTGTGCTCTATAGGGCTTAACAAGCTGTGTTATGCTAATCACCTATGAACAAGGCAAGGCCCCATAGGCAAGCAAGGTGTGTTATGCTAGGTGGCCTTGAATTTAGGGTTCAAACTTCATAACTTGGTTAGCAAGCTACATTATGTTAAACACTTATGAACAAAAATGCTAGTAAAAGTTTTTGTTCAAAGGGGTCTTGCTCAGTTCATGTAAGGTCTTCTTCTTAGGGAACATCGTGCCTAATGTCGCCAAGAGAAGACAAGTCAAGAGCAAAAGATTCACAACTTAGGGAATGTAGTACATCACATCACCACTGAGAGGAAAGTCGTATGCTAAGAAATATCACACTCTTGGATGACATCAAATCCAATGACACCACCAAGAAAAGGATGCATCAAAAGAAGAAAGAAAATCACACCATGAAACATGAGAAATGTCGAAAGATATTGTTGTTGTATGCCCCCACTTTAAAGTGGTTGTTAACACCATTGATGTGAGCAATTGATTTAAAGTAGCCAATGTTCAATCCTAAGACATGAGAGCTTACTCGAAAAGACTTATTCCAAGTCATATGTTCCCAAAATGAAGCTATGTCATGAAAAAGGAAGGAGGGGTCTCCCCCAAAAAATACATAAGGGATCTACGGATTCGGGATCAATATATCTTTGCTACAATGTTGTTATAGAGCTCTGAAATGTCATCATTCCCCAAATACTCATAATTGGAAGAATGACACAAGAAGAGAAAAAACAAGAAAAATCCTTTTGGGTCAACATGGAAGAGAACTAAATTTCTCGATGCCTTACGTCATCCCCAAAAGGAAAACATGAGACAAAGAAAAGATAAAATGTTTACGACATAGAGAAGAATGTAGATACAAATAGAGGAATGGACAAAAAGAGAGAGATACATCAAACAGAACAATATGAGGGATCACATTACGCACATGCAACCACACAAAAAAACATAAAAAAGACAACAATGCAAAAGACTAGTAAGGAAAATGCGAGTCAACTTATAGCAGGTCATCTGCATCCCAATATTGTTCAGTATATGTAGAAGGAGGACAATAGCAAGTGCCAAAACTAGGACAAGGCTATCTAACCCCTTGCCCCCACTAAGTGCATAACAAGGATGATCCAAGATAGGTGATCAAGATGTTAAATTTCAGTAATCAACATGTTAAATTTTAGTAATCAGGAGATCAAATTTCAGTAATCAACAAGTTGTATTATTTCTCTCTTTATCTCACTCGTTTTTAATCCCTTAACACTCTAGACCTCTCTCTTACTATCTCCATCACTTTATCTAACTCTCTCTCCCTTGAAATCAAGATCTCTCTCTCTCTCTCTCTCTCTCTCTCTCTCTCTCTCTCTCTCTCTCTCTCTCTCTCTCTCTCTCTCTCTCTCTCTCTCTCTCTCTCACCTCCCTCTCTCTCTCTCCATACTTCTCTCTCCCTCTCTTCTTCCCTATCTACTCTCTATCTCCCAATCCTCTCTCTACTTAGCTCTGCATCCATCAAACCTTACCACTCTCTCTCTACACCTCTCTATCTCACCTTTCTCTCCCTCCATAGCCCTCCCTCCCTCCCTCATTCCTCTACTTCTCTCTATCTCCTCTCTACCCTCTCCTTCTCTACTTATCTTTATATCCTCTCCTCTCTACCTACCTCTCCCTCCATCACTCTCGAGCAATTCTCTATCTCACCTATCTCCCTCACCACCTCTCCCTCCTCTCTACTTATCTATAGCTTCCTCTACCTACCTCTCCATCCATCACTACCTACTTCTCTCCCATTTCTCTCTCACATCCCACCTCTCCATCCATACCTCTCTATCTCCCGCCTACCTACCACTCCATCTATCACCCCTACCACTCTCTCATACCTCTATATCTCACTTCTCTCCTCCTCCCTATTCTCTCTACTTTCTCATCTTTCACCTCTACTTCCTCTAATTATCTTTATCTCCCTCTCCTCTCTCTCTCCATCCCTCCTCCTCCTCCCTCCTTCCTCACTACTTCTCTACTTCTCTATCTCCCCTCTCCCTCTCTATACCTACCTCTCCCTCCATCACTTCCTACCACACTCTATTTCTCTCTATCTCACCTCTCTCTCACCTCCCTCTCTCTCCCTCCATACTTCTCTCTCCCTCTCTTCTTCCCTATCTACTCTCCATCGCCCAATCGCTCTCTCTACCTACCTCTCCATCCATCACACCCTACCACTCTCTCTCTCCACATCTCTATCTCACCTTTCTCTCCCTCTATACCTCTCCCTCCTCCCTCATTCCCTCTCTACTTCTCTCTATCTCTCCTCTCTCTCTCTACATCTTCCATCTCTACTTCTCTTTATTTCCTTTCTCCCTCTCTCTACCTACCTCTCCATCCATCACTCTCTATTTCTCTGTATCTCACTTCTCTCTCTGTCATCAAATATGAGGGTCATTGCTCTTTGATAGGTTGCTCCTACGTTCTTCAACCCAAATGGAATTACATTCCAACAATATGTTCCCCATGGACAAGTGAATGTAGTTTTTTGTTGATCCTCCTTGGCGATCATGATTTGATTGTAGCCTGAAAAACCATCCATGAATGACATCATTTCATGCCCCGATGTTAAATCCACAATGAGGTCAATGTTAGGAAGAGGTAAATCATCCTTTGGGCATGCCTTGTTTAAGTATTTGAAATCTATGCATATTCTAATGCCCCTAGTGGGTTTCAAGACTATTACCAGTTTGAAACCCACTCAAGATAATCTATTGGTTGGATAAATCCAACGTCAATAAGCTTTTTTAACTCAAGTTTCACCAAGAGTACTATCTGAGGGTGCATCTTCTATAATTTTTACTTCACTAGCTTAGCTTCATGATATACTACTAAATGATGTACAACCACTTCTAGATCAAGCCTCAGCATATTTGTGTATGACCATGCAAAGTTGGTTCTTCATTCTTTCATGAATGTTGCTAGGTTCTTATGTTCTTCATTCAACAAGGATTCGGCATAGAAAGTGATCTTGGGTGTTTCTTTCGTTCCCACATTGATTAGAGTGGCCTTCTCTACTAACACTACTGACTTCTCTGGATGCATTTCACTAGGGGGGAGATTCAATCCCTCATTCTTGGGAACTTCAGAGAGGTTTTCACCTTTAGATGTGTCCTTTCTTTTTACTATTTTAGGATCAGAAAGTGCCACAGTGTGATTTTCACTTAGAGATATGCATGTTAGTTGCATGTCATCAATTCTGTGACTGAAGGATTTAATCGTCTCCCCATAGTATGCCCATGTTTCTAGTTCTATATCAAGACCACCTTTTTAATCTTCCCATGGTAAGTTGTTGAAGAGTCCCATGAATTCTGATATTGTTTCATCATTTTTGAATAAATCTAGAATCGGTGGTCCTCGTTGGTCCAAGTCAATGAGTTGTGGGTATACTAGGCTTATTTTAGTTGGTTGATCACTTGGGGTGAAGGATGTTGTGGATATCATGAAGAGAGAGTTATTCTCAAATAGATTAGCAACATCAAGGGGGAATTCATCTAAGTTCGTATCACATGATGTTGGTAACCAAGAGGAAGCCTTAGCCCATTTAGTAGAAGTACCTTTTTCGAGAAAGGTAACCTTGCTAATAGTACATCATAAGCCGAGATTCTTTGGGTGTTTCTCAAGAACAATGGGTTCTAGCAAACCTGTTAGAGTTATAAGTTATTATGCTTAATTAATTACATCACATTGATTAATTAATTAAGTCACTTATTCCTCTTTATTACTTAAGCTAAACTTAGGCACATTAATAATTAATTATTAATTATTAAGTGTGCACATAGGGTTTCTTGATCTCCTTCATAAGGATTGATCACTTTGTAATAATAGATTCTCTTAATGCATTTTACTGAGAGTTTTAGAGAATATCTTTTTGTTCTCATGTCTTTTGCATGTGATGGTATTCATTTGCATGCAGATCGGATTCTAACATGGTATTAGAGCTCCAGACCTGCAGCTGTTTGTTCGTGATATGAAGATATGGCCTCTTGTGAGTTTCAAGTGCAAGGGTTTCCACAGCATCCTTTCTGCAAGATCTGGGGTAGCCTATTTTTTGGGACACAATGGGCTCAAACGGACATCGCCATTTTCGCAGCGTCCCAAAACCCTAGAAACGCCTATCAAATCATGTTTCCAGCTTGATCGGAGGCAAAAATTGTGCGAGTCAGACCTCCCCCACACGCAAATGAGGCATTTGTTTGAAGATTTGAAAAATTTAAAAATTGAAATTATTAGTCAGAAGGCCATGCCACGCCACCCTTCTGGGATATTGCTCTTCATCATTTTTGAATACCAATCTACCGAATTTCGGTGGAAATTTTTTTGCAGGGGGCTGATTTTTTGCGGTGACGGCCAGATGGCCATCAATTTTAAGCTCGTCAACCGCTGACGTCAGCATGATGTCAGTGGCCGTACGGCCATCTTTGCCCCTCCTAACCCTAGTTTCTTCTAAAAGAGCAATTTTTTTCTTTTGGCTATAACTTGGGCATACGGTATCGAAATTGGGCAAACGAGATATCGCCGGAAAGCTGGTTCCGAGCACTTTCATTTGGTATAGTTTATTTTACAGTAATTTTCTGTTTTACTGCATTTATTTCTGTTTGAAGTCAAATGTTGTTTTTGGACTTCCGAGCTCATAACTTTTTGCCACGATGTCCAATTTTTGCCTCGTTTGCGGCGTTGGAAAGGTATTAAGGAGCTCTATGTTGTTGTCCATACACTTTTTCTATATCTATCCCAGGTTTATCAGTTAGTCCAGATTTGGCCCGATGGGTTGTTTGGCGATTACTTGGATATTTTGGCAGTTGGGAGAGTGCATCTTGCATCTTTGCACTTCATTTTCAGTAATACACCATTCAATAATTGTTTGCTGCTTCATAGATTCCAGAGTTGTTCCCGTTTGGAGTTTTTGAGTGTTCCGTGGCATCGGGTTTTCTGTTGCTTTATCATGATTCCTTGAGTCAATCAGTGACTCTCATCCGGTTTCAGTAGTATACAGAAAAATATTTCCTTGCTTGCCTATATCAAGTTCTAGTGTTACTCTACAGAGTTCTTCCAGTGCTTCTTTGCAACATGTTATCTCATTGTAAGGGGGGTTTTGTCCCACTGGGTTTTTTTTTTCTCTTACTCATTCTTGCATTTGTAAATGGGTACCTGATTAGGCCTAGTTGCCGGGACCCATCTTTGCTTTCATGCATCTTATTCTAGTGTTTTAGCTTCTTCCTAAGTTCATCTTAAGGGGGGGTGTTAGAGTTATAAGTTATTATGCTTAATTAATTACATCACATTGATTAATTAATTAAGCCACTTATTCCTCTTTATTACTTAAGCTAAACTTAGGCACATTAATAATTAATTGTTAATTATTAAGTGTGCACACTAGGGTTTCATTTAGGGTTTCCCTTTTAGGGTTTGTTGATATCCTTCATAAGGATTGATCACTTTGTAATAATAGATTCTCTTAATGCATTTTTACTGAGAGTTTTTACAGAACATCTTCTTTGGTTCTGCATGTCTTTTGCATGTGACAGGTATTCATTTGCATGTAGGTGATCTTGGATTCTAACAAAACCATTTTCATTTTGTCCTAGTTTCTCATTCTTGTTATAGCCCCACCCCTTCATTAGCTGCAAGCCTTTTTTTTCATCTTCCATGGGAAGGACAGGGATGGGTCATTCATCCTAATAGAGGAGTTTAGAGACATCCTCCTCATTGACAACTTCTTTGTTCAAATCCCCCCACTTGGTGAAGGTGGTTGCTTCCATCTTGATTGTTTTGGCCACTTCGTTGCTAGACGTAGGTTTCCCATGAGATTTGGGAGAAAGAGGTAGCTCCCCCAACACAAAAGTTCCCTTCATTAGTTTATTGTTTCCACAACCATTATCATGGATCACTGCTTTGATATCGAGAATGTTCTGCATAATGGGTTTTTTCATTTCTGAGGTAGATGCAAGGGATGATGGGTCAACAAATGAGGAGTATGGTGTAGGCCCTTCATCATTTTTATGGATTTGAGGTATTTTGTAAAACTTGGCCTCAAGGTTCTTGCAGTAGTAAAATAGCTCAAGATCTCTATGGATGGTAACTTCTTTTCCTTCAAAGGAAACTTTACACATTTATGGTTGATGCTATAGCTTTTAGGGCATGGATCCATGGTTGGCCAAGTAGGATATTGCAGGGGAGATCAATGTCTAACACTTGGCATGTAGTCTCTATAATGATAGGTCCCACTTGGAAGGGTAGTTGGATGATGCCTTGTGATACTAGCTCTTGATCATCATATGCTCTGATGGTGGTACTCTTTGTTTTCTCAATAGTATCCTCTAAATAGCCCAGGTTTTTGATCAACTGAAGGGTGCAAATGTTTAGTCCAACACCTCCATCTACTAAGACTCTTTTAATTTTTTCTTAAGAATAATGATAGCAAGGGGTAAAGCATGGTTATGAGATGGCTGTGATGGTAGGTCTTCTTCCAAGAAGGTGAGAAGGTGAGAAGATGATTGGTGATATTCCCTACCATAGCTTGAAGTTTTTCTATGTCAATATCTTTGGGGACGGATGATGAAGATAACACCTCCTCTAAGAATTCCCTATGTGCGGGGGATAGCCTCAATAGTTCCAAGATTTATATCTATGTGGGCTTCTTCTTAAGTTGATCTAGGAGATTTTAATTTTCCACATCATGTGGTGACTCCACACTCTGCACTAGGCCCTTTGATGGTGATGATAGTGATGACACTATCACAGAAGTGACTACATTGGAATAGGT
Source organism: Sequoia sempervirens (assembly GCA_007258455.2). NCBI lineage: Eukaryota > Viridiplantae > Streptophyta > Pinopsida > Cupressales > Cupressaceae > Sequoia > Sequoia sempervirens. The sequence goes on along the minus strand of VDFB02049217.1, from coordinate 30,079,852 downwards.
ACGTTGCATGTTTGTGTAATCGTTAGCTTTTCTAGTGTTGTTTCCTTTGCTATGATCTAGCATAGAGTTCTTGTATATCTTGAGATCTTGATTTCCATTCGATACCTCAATAGATATAGCTTCACTCACTATAAGATCTTGGATAATATTTTTGAGCCTCATGTAATTCATTATTGTGTGTCCTTTGATTTTGTGGAAGTCACAAAGATCTTTTTCGTTGTACCAGGGTGGTTTATCTTGTGGTTCTTAGTAGTTTTCAAAATTTGGCAGCATTATCAGGTTTGACTCTACCAATTTCTTCATGATGGTTTCAATGGGTTCGAACAATTGTGTGTACTTGTGTTTTGGATAGTTGTTCTTGTTAGGGGTTCATCTTTGTTGTGTTTCGATGTTATTGATCCGATTGTTTTGAGGTGGTGTTGATTGTTGCACACCTAGTTAAACGTTAGCTATTTGATTGCTATTTGGCCTAGGAGAACTTAGGACCACCCTTGCATCTACCATGCCATCATTCATTACATTATTTTTTTTAGCCCAAACACGAGGCTTTTTGTTCAAATTGGTAGATGGGTGATTGTCTTTGTAGGCTTGAGTATTTCCCTGTGATATTAGAGCTCTCTCGATGTTAAGGGATCTAGGGACAAGCTAATCATAAGAAGTAATGCACTAAATCTTTAAGTGGAAGGATAGATCTAGATCTAAATTTTCTATTATAATCCCCACTTGTTGCTCTCAGGAATTGGTCACTTGCTCTTACTAGCCCTTTGCCTCCATCGTTGTAGAAAATTGGCAAAAGATTCTCCTTTGTTCTTTTTGAGAGTATACAACTCTTCTAGGCTCACATCCATGTCAAAGTTAAAGGAGAAGTGATCTATGAATTTATCGACAATTTCTCAAAAAAATTTGATACCTGGAGGCAATTGAGAAAACAATTCAAAATTTGGGTCTGTCAAGCTTCATGGAAAGAGGCACATCAAATAAGAATCATTGTAGGAAACCTCCATATACATATTAAACTATTTGATATGGTCCACAAGACTTCCTCTCCCTTTGCATTTATCAAATTTTGTGATTTCAAAACCAAGAGGAAATGGTACCATTGTGATGTTTCAATCCAATGGATATGGACATAAGTTATGTGTATGGGGATTCTTCATCTTGCCCATCCAAAGATCCTACATTTCTTGTGATAATACCTTAAGTTGCAATGCTACATCATCTTGCGGGTTTGGTGGAGGAACATATGTTGTGTATTGTGGGATGGTTGATGGGTTGTGCATGGGATTCTGATATGATAAGGTGTTATATTGTGTGTATGGTGGTGTAGGATTTTGTGAAGGTGATTGTGGTGTTAATGTATATGTTCCTAATGTGTTCTGGTTGATGATGTTCTATTGAGGGTTATAGTAGGAACCTTGTTACATTGTTGTTGTTGTTGTTATTGGGTTTACTTCCAGGAGCTAGTAAGGCTTGTTGTTGTTGTTGGGCTACAAGGGCTTATTGTTGAGCTTGTTATTCATGTTGCGCCACTAGGGCTTGTTGTTGGGATTGTTGTTGTTGTTGCGCCACTAGGACTTATTGTTGGGCTTGTTGTTATTGCTATGCTAAGGCTGTTTTTCATGCTACTAAGTATTGTTCTTGTTGGTGGTGGTGGTGTGTTGCTAGGGTTGCTTATTTTTTTTGTTATTTTTGTTATTGTTGTTGTTGTTGTTGTGTTGCTAGGGTTGCTTCTTGTTGTTGTTGTTGGATGACTTGTTGATAAGCCTGTTGTGCTTGATGTAAATCTAAGGCATATGCTTGCACAATGTAGGATCAGTTGGTTGTTGGTACATCTGTGATGGGTTTTGGTTGTTGATGTTTTGCACAGATTGTGGGTTGTTGACAAGAGGTTGGGGGTTCCCTTGGCTTAACATTCCTTGCAAGATAGTGGATTGGGATGGAGGAATGTAAATTTGAGGTCCCATTTGATTTTGCATGGTGAGAGGGACCATGGGAGAGATGATGATGGTGACATTAGGTATTGTGATGGTAATGACACATTAGAACCTTGAGTCCATTGATTTAAAAGGTTCTTGTTACCTAATTTAGCTACCAGCTCAATCGTGTAGAGTTGTGTTTGTTTTACAAAGTGAAATAAAAGGTATACATTCTACTCTTCTATGTTATATCCATATGCATAAAAGAAATTATCAACTAGATTGCATTATTACATTATGCAAATTCATACAACATAGAAGAGAGTCAACAATTGTTGCAAAAGTAGTCTTTATTGATAATCATAAATGTATGGTGTCCCACACAAGTCATGGGACTAACTATTTTAATGTAGTAAAGGAAATAGACTATACACTTACATATACATAAAGGAAAAAATGCATATGGAATAAAAGGGGATCTAGCATTGCCTGAATGACAAATCCTAGTTGGGTTGAACTGCATCTACTTTAGCCCTCTTGCTAGTCCAACCTCCAATTCTCCAAGGTTGCGTTCATGTGTGAGGAAAAGTTTGTTAGAGCTCAGGATCACCAATTGTTACATATGAAAAAATCTACAAAAATATATCCTAATCCTCATAAAAATTTGAAATAGTTTGCATATCACAGATGTTCAAGAAAATAGAAAGGTTATCATAAACATTTATCATATGCTCTATTTTTTCTGACATGTTTGTTCACTGTGCAGGTATAGGTGAAATTTTCATTGCTGAATTGTTTCATTTAATATCACATGTGGAGTAAAATGAGGCTCCCACAAGGGTTGAGCCTAGCATGTTTCCCTCTCAGTCTTTGAGAGGGATAAAAGTACAAGTCATAAATAAAAGATGCAAATAGCCAGTGGCAATCTTATATGATGGTTACATTTTAAAAAGTACCTATCACCCATGGTAATGAGTTAATAGGAATTTATAGAAATGAAGGGGCTTCGGTAGAAGCTTGATGCCAAAACCACAAATATATTGTAAGGTCAAGCATGAGAAGCCAGATATCAATACAAATCCTAGGTGCCAATACTAGCTCATTGTCATGAAGGAGGAATACTTGTTCAATGAAACCATGATATGAGAAAGAAAATCATAAATATTATAAGCCATGTATCATGTGTAATGACAATGGAAAGTAAATAGAGCACTCACCATTGAGAAATTGATGTTTGTATCATAGTCCAAAGAGTATAGAGTCAATTGAAAGGGACAACCATCACTCAAGGATGAGATCCAAATCTTAGTCCACATGGCATGACATGATTGATATAAAGAGATGCATAGAATTTCAAGAGTCCTTATGTGGAGACAAAGATGTAAGCACAGTGATAAGAATTTGGTAACAGTTTAGAGATGAGGGAGCAGCATAAAGTTAATTAGGATAACATAAAGTAGCAGGTCAAAGGCTATTTAGCAATATAGTGAAGTCCCAATCCTAGACAAAGATCAACTCTCTTAATGGTTATAAGATCACAAGAAAATTTGATAGTAGTATCATAGAGACTCAGACTAGAGTAGTATACCCATCCTCCAAAGGTGACATGGCATAACATTTCATGACTTCTAGATAAATAGACCTTGGCTCATGGATATGAACATCATTATTATTCAAATCACTGATTAAAACCTTATAGAGGAAAATAAAGAATGATAAGAGTTTGGTGAATGAACTCAAGGATCATATGTCATGAGTCATTGTTTTGTGTTCTAGTCATGAAAATCAAGTGAGCATCTTTTTCCTTACTAGCAACAGCCTACAAATGAAAAGACAGCTAAAAGCATCCAACTTATAGTGACAAAAGGAAGTGCCTTGTCCAAAGCAAGAGTGATAGTTGGATGCATTTATCAAGATGCAAAGATTAATGTCATTGAATAAGTAAAAGAAAGGAGAGCAACAAGGATTCTTAGAACAATAAGTTAGGACAATGACAACAAAAGAGTACTACCACAGACCTATTAAAACAGATAAAAAGAATGCATTTAGTATGGAAATCAATCCCAAGATCAAATGCAAGTGTGTTCCTTTCTGTCAAAATGAAACCCTACAAGAACATCAGAATAGGAATATCAGATTTATCTTAGGATTTTCAACAAGACAGAGTTTAGAAGAGCCAAGGTTATGGAGCTTCAAACTCTCAATTGTGACCTTTTACAAAACCTGCAAGTGTGGTATTGCAAACCAAGAATGCCAAATGCTCATTGAAAAGCACAAGATAGTGAATGAGGGTTGCAGCCTCATGAATTTGTAGAAAACCCCAAGAGGTCGAGTGTCAAAATGAAAGGAAAAGAACAAAGTTTTTTATCATCTGAATGAAGCCCAGAAGTTGTGCCTAGAGATGGATTTTTCCTCCATTTTTCTCAAAAAATGCAAATGTTAAAACCCTTGAAAGATCTTGAGAGGGAAAATAAAGAAGTATGGAGCTCAAATTTTTTAGAAAGTGAAACAAATATAACTCGAGATAAATAGAAGAGTACATAATTTTTTAAAACCCTCTAGTGCTTGTAGAAACCTGTGAAGGGAGATTTAAAGCCCTTGATGATAGCACAGAAATAAGCATAGATATTGAATGAAGGGAATACACATAAAAGAAATATTTTCAGCTTTTTCTTTAGAAAATGAAACATAAGTTTCATTGAAAAGATAAGAGAATATGCAGAAACTCATTGAAATGAAATATTTTCAGCTTACTTCAATAGCAACAAGGCTCGTAATGATCATTTTTATCTAAAAATATTGGAGAAAATGATGTGGTTTTCACAATAGAAAGCTTACCCAAGCTTAGTGTTGTATTTTTTACATGAGATTTATGAAGAGAAGCCTCTTTTTTTTGTAGACATGAAAGATCCTCCATAGAGCTCCAAGTGAAACCCTATGGCAGTGCCCTCAAGTATCCTAAAAAATTGCAAAGTGAAATGAGAATGCATTTGATAGGCTTGGTGTGGTTTTACTTTAGGGTTTCAACCCTAAACATGCCGATAGCTTAAGGCATTTTTTGTCTTTCATTTTAATTTTTTCAAATGCAAACTAATACTCCATCGTGTGTTCATGTCCAATGACTAGGGAAGTCCCCATTTTATGTATCTTTGCTTTGATTTTTCAAAGTATATTTTTGTCAAATATTTTCCATAGAACCATGGTGTAATCATTTAACTAAGTGATACAATTATAAATCACTACTTAAGTATTAATTAAATGCAAAATTGATGTAATGTAAATGCTTTAAATGGATATAGTTAAGCTTTGATGCCTTTGCAAGCATCTAGGGGGTGATTGAAGAGGTTAGTCAACATATGGAGGGGATGTAGGAAATTTTTCTTGCTTTTTGGAGGGAATGAGGGTATATAGAAGGTGGTTTATTATGCCTTCATGATGGACATGGTCAAAGTTGACCTTTTCTACATTTTGGAGCCTTTTTGGAGGAGATATAATAGCTATATTTTTGGCTTTATTGTTGCATACAACCAAGAAGGTTCTAGGTCCTATTTTGGTGGATCTTGGAGGAGGATGGTTATAGTCACTTGTTGACTCATTTTGTATTCAATTTTGATTATGCTCTAATTTTACTTAGTGACTTTTTGGAGTCCTTGGGAGATATATTGCATATTTTTGTAACTCTTTTGATATGTATACCAGTGAGTACCTTGAAAATCAATGAAATTGAGTTATTTTTCCTTCTCATTTTATGCTTTATTGTGTGCATTTTAGTTGATTTATGAGATTACTTGTGAAGTTTTTACATTTCCCTGTAGTTTTGTCTCATGTTAGCTCCTTTTTACAGAAAATTATGTATATTGCAAGTTATAAGTTGTGTTATGAATGCAAATGCTTTTAGTTGTGAAATTTCTTTCCTTCTAAGAGTTTAGCTTTAAAACCTTCTTATGAAGCACTTATGCAAGAAATATACAAAATTTATTTGTGTAAGCCAAGCTCCATAATTGTTTGAACTGTCTATGTAAGTTGTGTTTACAGGTCTTAGTTAGTGTTTTGGTGCATCACCTTTTTAAAAGCTTTCAGTATTTTCAGTTTATGTTATCCTTTTACCCTTTTCCTCTGCAAGTCTTTAGAGTAGTTTAGGTGAGTACCATTTAGGATCCAACCTTATCTATAGGCCCATTCCAAGTTTAGGCAACCCACGGGCCTAGGAATGTTCCCATGTTACTCAAAATGCTAAGTTATGCAACTTAGCAAGGTTGCAATTTTGAGAGACAACAATTCCAAGTTGACCGATGTCTTGGGGATTTCCTTATGTTAGGGATGTGGTCACGGTATTACCTTGGTTGATGGGGTTCATGACTGAGGGATTTTTTTTATTCAGTTTGATGATGGATGGGATGGATGTGTTTTGCAAAACCAATGGTGTGGATGAACCAATCGGGAGATTAGATAGAGATGTCCCTAATTGTGTTAAGGGTTGACTTTGTGTTAGGGTATTGGCATGCCCTTGTTGGTCTATTTGATACATTTGGCCTATACTTCCTTGTGTGATATTGGGAACACTTGTGGTATTCATGGGGATGGATGAAGATGAATGACCTCGATATTTTTGAGGTTTTCATGGATTCGTGAAGTGTAAGTGGTTTATTTTGATGTAAAGGTTGTTCAAGGATAGGGGGAGTGCCAAAGGTAGGTGTCCAAGTGGTGGTTTGAGGTGGATTGGTGTTTAGGGTACCAACAAGCGTGTTGCTTTTAAATGGAAGAGTATGACCAAAGTCTTTAGCAAGACTAGCTACAATACTAGGAATGGATGTTTGATTTACACCAAGCGATGGATTTGTTAAGCCTTGCATCAAATTTTGTGTAACAAAAGATGGGGAGATTAGAGCTACATTTTCTAGGGCTTGATGTTCCATGATTTCCTCCCTAGTAAGTTCAAATTGGTTGTTAGTGATGTCTTCTATCTCATATGGTCTTGATGGAGACAAGGGTTGTTGTGATGGGGTAACTTGACTTCTTGGATCAAATTATTGAGGATTGGGATCACTTGAGGTGAATTTTACTTTGGTTTTCTCCATGATTCTCTTGTGTTGTGATCTTATCTTTACCATAAATTTTGGGTCACCTATGGGAGAGTTGTGTTGAGATTTGTAATGTTTGAACTCTGTAGTTGACTCAAATCTAGGTAAAAGGGATGCTCTAAGTATTTTTGGAGCAATGATGATAATGGGAGATGAAAATATGAATGATGTGGGGAGTGATTTTTGCAAATGTTTTGGGACAACACTTTTGACTTAAGTTTGATTGTTTGATGTTTGGATAAAGGATTTTTATGAACTTGTGAATCTTTAGGGTAGACTTGTGACCTTCAAGATAAACTAGTCCAAAGATGATAACTGACTTATCTAAGTGCATGGAAAAGGATTCATTTCACATACAAAGTAGCTAAGTTAGGGTTTGGTTTGATAGATGTCCAAGTCAAAAAGTGTTGGTGTATTCAAAAATTTTGCAAATTTTGGTGAAAAGAAGGATGAAATTTAATAAGGGGTGGATGAAATATTTGACCCAATGTTGACCTAGAGTGAACCTTTATTTTCCAAGACCAAGGTAGTGAGAAAGATGTTATACCTCTAAATTTTTCAAATCCTAAAGACTTAATGATCAAGGAGAAGTTCTTGTGAAATGTGTAGCTCTAGTTCATTCATGAAATAGCATAGAAAATGTCTCTTTATTGATCTATCTTGGTTGCAATGATTTCTTAAGACACATCTCCAAATGTACTTTGCACTATGATGTCTAAGTTTGAAATTGTGGCATGTAGACCTTCTCTTAGGATTTTTTATTTTGCTTGATATCATTTAAGATAAGCCTAATTTTGTGAAAAAGACAAATGTTTGACTTAAATGAGGGTTTCATATCGAGCATATATGTTTGGATCATCCGTTGAAACATGTCTATAAAAATTCCTTACCAAACAGTTCTTGTTGCGGTAGAGAGCCACAAGGTGTTGTTTGATAGCTTTTGGACTATGATGCCTAAGTTTGAAGCGACAGCATGTAGACCTTCTCTTGGGGATTTTGATTTTGTGAGAGATCATTTAGAGAAGTTTTGTAGAAAAGAAGATATTTATTTCCATGTGCGAGGTGGTAATATGGGCCTTCCAGCCACAATATTGGCTTGTTCCTCTTGTTCATCTAAGATGTATGTCACATTTCTCTACTAGATCGATGTTTCCTTTGTTTCAAAAGTGAAGCTCCTCAAAATGCTAATTATATATGTTTGTTCTCCCTCAATTAGTTCAAAATTTGGTTGAATGATAGTGGGCATAAGGTTTGAATGTTCAATTGGAGTGATCAAATGCCAAATAGTCATGTGGGGTTCAATTTGTCAATTTATCTTGCTTAAATGAGTTTCTTTTTACCAAAAACACTTTGTATTGACTAATTTCAAAATAAATGTCTATGTCAAAAACATCATCAATTTCACAAAGTCCATTTCGTGAAAAGGATGAAGTTAAGGGCATAGTTACCTAGGTTAACTTTGGGAAGTATGGATTGAGATGTAAACCAAAATATTTAGAAGTCTATAAGAATAAATCCTTAGGACAAGCATCAATATCAAGGTTTTTTCAAAGGGTATACATACTTAAACCAAAGGGTTTGAAATTTTGAAAATACTTGTTGATGTTTTTTTGCAATTGTTTTGGAACCAAGCAAGTGTTAAACTAGCTCTCGAGTATTTACAATCCTAGATAGAGCAGGTATGTATTTCTTAGTAGGCTTACCATCATCGGAAGAGATGATTAATCTGTGAAGATGAAGTGGACAAATAGGTTATGTCAAGGAAATGTAACGTCTCGACATGCCAAGCAAAGGAGTCCCTTCCCCATTTGCTTTATTTCCTCAATCAAAAATTGAACATGGTAAGTAACTTTTGGGCGCAGTGTTACTCACATGCACTACCTTGAAATACGTTTTGGAATTGGACTTGGTTAGCCATTACAAATAAGAATTTTAATGACCATATTCAGGATAAACATGTGCCATACACGTGGTGATTCACTCAATTAAGAGGCCTCCCATCCCTTAGAAATATCTAAGGGTTTTAACACATCACAAGGATACTAAGGGAGACATTTGTTAGTATGGGACAACCACAACCAGTTGGTTAATGACTTTACTCACAATTGATTATTTATATAGTGGGCCAAAATGAAAGCACCGCTTGGGTCGTTCCCTCTCACAAGTTGGGAGGTAGGCCCTCTAAAGGTAACACATGTTTGAAGCGTAAAATGCTTTTCATCACCCAAGATTTCCAAAAGGTGTGAGGGGAGAGGATAAGTGCTTCCAAGAAGAAATGGCATACTTGCATGTTTCTCTTTGTTGGAAGAATGAAGAAGGTGACCTCTGGGTTTGTTTTCATTGATTCCAACATTGGTTGGTAACTGGCTAAGTAAATTGTGTGTCTACATTGATCTAGTATTTTGGTCCAAAAATCCTCTCAATAAAAGGAAATTCTATGAGTTTTTGATATGTTGCTCAGGAGTGTCAATTACATATATAAATGAGCTTTCAACAATTTTTGTTGATCTGGTTGTGTAATCCAAGTGACAAAAGTTTGACATTATTTTTGCTGACAAGGTTAAGAACTATTTATCTTTTGTGTGTTCCTTATTAGGTTTGGGCTGACCTAATGTGTGGATGACATGTTTTGTTTTGTGCGCCAAAAGGAATTTTGAATTGGGCTGACAAGTCATTTTGAATTTTATGTGTTCACATCCAATTAGGCCAACCTAATTGATGGAGGAAGATATGACTATGTATATATGTGTGTGTGTGATGGCAAAAAGATAGAGATGACATAATGTATGGTATGGGAGAGATGCGACAACTATAATAGTGCGAAGTTATTGATAATAATTGTATACCTGCAATCGAAGCAGGATTTTGGTTTTCCAGAGCTTAACTAGAACTGATCTCTACACTTTGAAGGTGCACTTCTCCAATTCACTTTTGGCAGTGAGCCACACCTTTTTGTATCAAGGCTATAAGTCATTTTGTATTCAAGCTATGAGGATTTCAAGGACAATGTGTCCTGATAGTGAGCCCTATAATATCTTTTAACTGGTTATAATATATTATGAGCTAATCCTCATTGTGGTTTTTCCCATTTTGGGTTTTCCACATAAAATCCTAGTGTCAATGTGTTATGATTCCTTTTATGTTTTGGTTTATATTTGTAGCTAGACATGGATTGATAATTGGATGGTTAATAATTAATTGTGTTAACAGAATACTGATTCACCCCCCCTCTTAGTGTTTGGTGTATTCAACACTCTTCACCCAAGATCGCACGAAGCGCAAGGGGATTGGATATGTACAACAAGAATACTCAAACAATTCAAACACATGTTCATTTTAATCCATTATAGCAAAATGAGTTCATTTTAAACACCAATTTGAAGTGTGAAAGTTGTGTTGTTCAATTTTAAACCAACAAAGCAAAATGATGTGAGGGTTTAGTTTTAACCAATTTGAACGTTCATTTTAAATCCCAAAAATAAATTTGTTTTGGTCCTAAAACGTGAAATAAAAGCATCATAAATGGGTTATGATTGCCCCATAAGTGTCAAAACACTTGTTACAATTATAAGATTTAAACAATGATATGCTCCTTCACTTTGAATGTTATCGTCCAAACCTGTAAAACAAGTTATCCTAAAAAACAAAGAAGTCAGTGACATGTTAGCAATCAAATAAAGTAAAAAATTAAAGCATATGTCAAAATTCAGGTTCAGTTTCTATTTTCCAATAAATTGCAACACTGAAATCAATTGTGTCATTGAATTTCATCAATAGCATCACCATATAACAAGTGTGTCACTATACTAAAAATTGATGGCGTCAATCTATAGAAAATAGTGACATCAAATGCGTCGCTATATCAATTGTGTCACTAAATAAAAAAGCTAAAGCGTGATAAAAAAAATGAAATTAGTGTCGCTATTTAATATGTGGTGATGAACTTTAATATGTGTCACTAGATTAATTCTGTTTTTCCAAAATGAAAATTCAAGTGTGTCGTTGTATAGCGACGTGTCATCAAATGTGTCAATGAATAATCAATAACGTCGTTGAACCTACAAACACAAGAAAAATAGAGATTTAACAAGAAATTTGTTAGATTAGTTAGTTTGATCCCTCCTTCTAGCACCAAAATGAGACTGACAGATTAGTATGGGCTGAATACACTTGATTCATGAGGATTCAAAGTGTATTCAAGCCACTAAACATCATTCCAATAAAATCATCCAAAACTAAACTAAACTAAGCATCCATTAAAATTAACATATAAAATCATGAAAGCTTTAAAAACACCTATTCTAATCCATTTAAACTTATCCTAATTGGGGGAGTGGTGTCGCATTGATATGGAATGGCAACCCTTTCCCAATCTTATAGATAAATGAGCCTGTTTTGATCGATTCTATTGAAGAGAATCGATGAAACCAATGATAGATGTGTATGAAGACATAATTTAAAGCTAAACTAACATGATGCAAGCTATTTTAACATGATTTATGCTAAGATGATCAATATGGGTATATGCAAAGCTAATCTAAATGGAGTTTAAGCTAAAATATTTAAATCCTAATTACCAAATAAGCTAAATGGATGCATTTATGTTATCATGGAAGCCATTAATGGAAGCTAAGCTAATATGCAAGTAATTTAAGCTAAAATGATGCTAAATAAGTGCTAAATATGAGTGCAAGTGAAAGTGATTTTAACAGCATAAGTTTTCCCTTAAAAGATGGATCCATTTGTCTCCAAATAGTAACCTATTTATGGGACAAATGAGAAACGAAGGGTTGAGATTAAAAATGTTAATCAATGGTCAAAATTGGAGGAAAGATAAAACATGGATCATGGATTCTCATCAATGGATGAGAATCAATGATAACATGGATCAAGGAAACAATCAAGGGGTCATACTCTTCCAAACAAACACACTTTCAAAATGTGCACAAGAAGTCATGTTGAAAGTTTGTTATAAGGGAGAATACTCCCTTTTTTCAAATGAGTGAAGAAAGAGAATATTCTTTAGAATATTCTCATGGGTGAGGAAAATTAGATATTTAACAAATTAAAACAAAGTTTTAATGTGAAAAAGGGGGAGGAATATTCCATGAGAATATTCCTTTTGGAGGAATGTGCAAAGGAGGAATATTCCCTTGCAAGTGGGGGGGTTTAGATTTATCAATAATTTGATAATTAAATAAAGTTTTAATTATGCAAATTAGGGGAATTAGACAATATTCATTAAATAAAATGATTTAATGAAAAGGGGAAACTGATATGATATTTAATTAAATGACTTAGGGTTATTTAATTAAATAAGGGGACTTAGGGATTAAAATTAAATAACTTGATGTATTTAATTTAATAAGACAAAATGTTAACATGAAAGGGGGTGGAATTAACCTAATTAGATTAATCAAATTAATAGATGAAAATGATGCAATTAATTAGCTAGGCTAGGCTAATTTTATCAATTAAGTAAAAAGAGGATGGGTTTTAGGATGAAGTGATATTAGTATATCTAATTCAAGTACATGATATCATTCACAACATTTTTTAAGTGTCTACAGATGCTAAACCTCGTAAGGGCCTAACTAAGATTATGCTTGATATTTCTTTCTCACAACAAGACATACTTAAACATGCACTTGATGGTCCTCTTCACATAGTTGGAAGAATCAATGACAAGCCTACTAATGGGATATTAATTGATCCCATCTTTGTAGAGAACGTGATCACTAAAGAATTCCTATTTGTGCATGAAATCTATCTAGATACATATGAAAAACCGAAAGCATGGATCAAAACACATAATGGTTTTTCTTGCCCTACAATTGGCTCGATGAATCTCTCTCTAAAGGTTGGACCAAAAGAATTAACTATCTCATTCATCATCATCCCATCATCAGACCAATTTTTTGTAAAGCTAGGCTATCCATGGGTTTGCTCCATGAATGTCGTCCTATCGATTATGCATAAATTTTTATAGTTTCCATTTGGTAATGAGATATTTATAGTGCATTATAGTGGCTTTAATCATGTGTCATACCATGGGAAATTTTCATTGGATTTATTTTGGCCCAAGCCTATAGAACCTATTAGACCTCATGAAGACTTCTTTTTCAAATCCTATCAAAATTTTAAGGCAAAGTGCATAGCAAAATTATCCCTTAGTAGTATACCCCAACCCATGATTGAAACTCCTATCCTTGATGAGACCATAATTGAACCAAAATCCCTTCCAAGTAACCAAGACCAGCCTATGACAAATCCTTTACCTATTTCCTATAAGAGACCACAATATAATCAAATAAATCTCATTGTGCTTCCTAAAGTCATACAAGTTTACAAATCTAAAGAGAAAGTGGTTGAACAACATCCCATTATTTCTTTTGTTCCTCTCGTAAGGGAAGAAAAGAAACCTATGGTTGATAAACCTTCTCTTACATAAACACAACTCGAGAACCACATGAAAAGAAACTTGAAATGCTAGAGAGAGTGTAGGTGTAGACGTGATATTGCTCATTTGTTACAAGAAAAAGAAGAAAATAATGACATAGAAAATAAAAAACCCAAACTTGTCTCCAGCAGTTCATGATGCCTCTCCACCCTCGCCATAGTATGAACAACACAAAATTCTATGGATATTATCATTAGACATCCCATTATGATTAATCTAGATGATGGCATTGAAATTGCTAAGATTGATGAGGAAGTGCATAATGAGCTAAATCTAATGTTTTCCTCTTCTATGAGCTTAAAATATGATCCTCCTAATAAAAGTGTTGAACTTGGTACTTGTCCTAGTTCGGCACTTGATGTTGTCCCTTTGGCTAGTTATCCTCCTACATATACTGAACAATATTGGGATGTGGATGACCTGCTATAGGTTGACTCGCATGTTCCTTACTAGTATTTTTCTTTGTTTTCTTTTGCATGTTTCTTTGTGTGATTGCATGTGCATAATGTGATCGTCTCGTACTATTATGTTTGATGTATCTCTCTTAATGTGCATTCCTTTATTTGTATCTACATTCTTCTATATGTCATAAACATTTATCTTTTCATTTGTCTTGTGTTTTTCTTTTGGGGATGAAGCAAGGCGTTGATACATTTAGGTCTCTTCCATGTTGACCCAAAATATTTTTCTTTGTTTTCACTCTCTATGTGTCATTCATTATGTTCTGTGAGTATTTGGGGAATGATGATGTTTCCAAGTATAATCACATTGTAGAAAAGATATAGTGACCTCAAATCCGTAGATCCCTTATGTGTTTTCATTTTGGGGGAACCCCTTCCTCCTTTTCATGAATTAGTTTCATTCAAGAACATATGATTTGGCATAAGGATTTTTGAATAAGCTTGCATGTCTTCTTCATTGGCTACTTTAAAGAATATTGTTCACAACAATGGTGTTAGAAATTGCTTTAAAGTGGGAGCATACATTGAAACTCATGTTTCTCTTTTTTATTTTCTTTCTTCTTATGATGTGTCCTTTTCTTGGTGGTGTCATTGGGTTTGATGTCCTCCGACAACATGATATTTCTTAGCGTATGAATTTCCTCTTAGTGGTGATGCTACATGTTGCATTCCCTAAGTTGCAATTCTATTATCTTGGATTTATCCTCTCTTGGAGACATTAGGCATGATGATCCTTAAGAAGATACCTTACACAAATTAAGCGAAGTCCCTTTGAACAAATATTTGTTTGCATTTTTGTTCATAAGTGTTTAGCATAATACAACTTGTTAACCTTGTGAAGCTCAAACCCCTCCCTTCAAGGCCACCAAGCATAACACACCTTTCTTTCCAGTAGATCATTTCCCTTGTTCATAGTGTGCTTAGAATCACACAACTTGTTAGGCACTATGAAGCTTGAAACCAAAGTTTTGTGATGCCCTATCAAATTTATTACAAGGATAGCTTTGGTATGGTAAGTATAGTGAGAATATATAGACTTGGCATCAGTTTCTCACTAAGCCACTTTCCTATGGGGCTCACTTAGTGGATGGCTTGAGGTTCCATTAGCTCGGAGTGAATGTGAATTTTTTTTATAGTAGACATCTAGTTCTTCTTGTGAACGTATTGGACAAACATCTTAGATGTGTTCCACATCACGTTGGACAGTCGAGGATTGATCCACCTACCTTTTCTTTAGGTCTTTGATGTTGTATGATTGAGTATCTTTATCATTTTTGCATACATATGTGTCTTGAATGTCTACTTTAGTGTGAATTTTTTCTTTTGCTCATCCTCTCATTAAAGTGGGGAATAAATGTAGTGTAGGAAAAAGTACCCCTTAGTCAAATTTCAGCACTTAGTCAAACACAAGCTCATAATGGATGAAATTGAAACTATGAACCAAAATAGTTCTCTTTGAGGAGGTAAAAGGAGAATTATTTCCTCTAGGGGAGCATGGAAGCAATAAATCCCAAAATCCAATGCCTAAAACATAATATTTCCTCTCAAAATATAAATCATGATGCATCATTTTCATATCTAAATCCACCCAACACACCTAGGAATATTTATCCCTTCAATTCCATAATTTCAACATGTTCACATATACCTCAAGACAACTAAAGTAAAAATGAAGAAGATATGGAGGGGGTTTTCCATACAACCTCCCCCATCCTTCACACCTAATATTCATGTTTTTTTCTCAATCATTAACACATGTTAATCTCAACATCCTAAAGAGTGACCCATAGAAATGGATTAAAGCACAATAAATATAAAATAAATATTCTCAAGCATTCATACATACATTTACCAAACATTGTCACAATAGTCTCACTACTCAACACAATTTATTTTAATAAATTATATGAGACAAAATAAAATGCATTTCTAGAATTCATGCAATCACACAAAAAACTGTGACATGCACTCCTCTTCTAAAACATGCAAATATAACAAAATAACAATCAACAAAGGTGTGCTATCCTACCTCCAAAATCCCATGCTTAGAAATGTTGGATTTGATTCCTCAACCCTATAGCTCTTAATGATAACCTACAATCAAACACTGATC
Source organism: Sequoia sempervirens (assembly GCA_007258455.2). NCBI lineage: Eukaryota > Viridiplantae > Streptophyta > Pinopsida > Cupressales > Cupressaceae > Sequoia > Sequoia sempervirens. Next base: position 30,063,821 of record VDFB02049217.1, on the reverse strand, counting down.
ACAAAAAAAGAAAAATAAAATTCATGGAGGTTAAAATAATATTATCCAAAAAGCATGAATCATTATGAATGTGCAAAACTTCACAATATGAATGATATAATAATAATCCTTATAAAAATAAAAAATAAAAAATAAAAAAAGAAACCCTAAATGAAACCCTAAGTGAGGATAAAAATAGATTGTGACATGTATCCCAATCCTATGACTTAAGACAAAAAAGCACATCACTTAAGTAAGTTAAAGTAGCTAGTGTGAAAAGGGACCTAAGTAATTAAATAATCAATTAGGAAAATACCTTTTCAATCTAACGCTCCCTCTTAAGTGAAAATTTGGGAGAAGCTAAAACCTCTAAATCATAAATGCATAAAAAAAATGATGGGTCCTAGAAATCAAGCCTGTTGAGGTACCCATCTATAAATAAAAAAATATATCTCATAAATTGAGAAAAAGAAAGAAAAAATCATGAAAAAAATCTTCTCCAAAAAAGAGAAATACATAATATGAAGGACTACTATGCCTCAAAAATAATGTCTCAAAAATAATAGGAACATGAAGAAAACCACCGAAACTTGAAGAAGTTGCAAAACATTATCATATGATGACTAATATAATGTTTAAACTAAAGAAACTCCTTTAAAATAAGAATCGTGATCAAGAACAAGAAAATAAAAATATGTGTGAGTGACCCCAATGATACTACTCAAACAATTATTAGGTGGAAAACCAAGGAAAAAAATATAACCGAAGATACAAATATCACATCAATCTACACAAGTGATCTCAATGATATTCCTCAAACAAAAATTAGATGGTAAATAAAGGAAACAATATGATAGTTTCAAAGATATATATGGAACATTATTCGACATGAGTGATCTCAACAACACTACTCAACCAATGCAAATTATATTACAAGTCAAAAATATAGGTGCCAATAGTCTGAAGAAACTAATCAACTAAGGATGGAAGGTCATATCCATAAAATATGAATGGAAGAGTGTCTATATGGTATGTATTTCATCTCACTAAAATATATGGGTAATGATTCATTGATACACTTAGTAGATAAGAAAAAAAACTAGATACATAGCTCATTTTGAATTGAAACTAAGGATTAGCATTAACTATATAAAACCCCCCATAATACTAACAAGGGAGAGAGATGGTTGGTCGAGTAAAATTATATATCATAATATAGTGCAGGAAGGAGAAGACATCATAATAATATGCACAAGACATATCTATAACTAAAAAAGGATGTGCAAAATAAGGCACATGTGCATGAAGGTAGACAAGGTTTTAATTACAATAACAAGTGCACACAACAAACCCCCATGGATTGAGTTCATCAACCCCATTTTGGTGAACCCCCTTATTTTTCTTATTTTTAGATACATCATCACTCAATCCTCACCCTTCATTTGAATTTGGGTTTTCTATAAAATCAAACTATCAATTCATTTCAAGGTTAACCACATTATTTGAGATTTTTCTATCACTCATATCATTCATCTTGAAGAACCACAATCTTTGAATTTTTGCTATAATACTATCTTGAGATCTTGTTATCAATCATCTATATTGAGCTTATTTCCAATTTTGCACACTACATATCTGAGAGTAAACAAAGAAAATATGTGAAGAGCAATGAAGAAGAATCAACTTTGGCTTTGGATTTGAGGTATTATTGGTTTATTGTTTGATTTCCTTTGTCATCTTGTGCTTCATTATTAGATTAGGGTATTTATGGATTGAATTTAGGTAGTTCTATGGTTGCTATTGATGATTCATGCTTTCCCCAACTTTTCCTAGTCTTACAAATTGGTGAACCTGATGTGAACTAATCGAATTTTATGAACATTTTGAGAAATTTTGAGTTTCAGGTGTGTGATAGAATTTTAATGTGCATCATCGTGGTCATTATGTAAAACACCACAATTGTTGAGCCCTGGACCATATTTTTCAGATATGAAGCCGCATCAAACCGTTGTGCAACATATGTGAGGTTTTATGCACCACATTTGTTGCATCAAATGTTGCATCTAACTGCTATTTTGCAAATCTCAAAATCATTCATTTATTACTATTTTAGATCATTTTACATGGTTTTGATTGCTTTTTGACATGTTGACAGTGAGCTCATATTTTTCTAGGTTGTTATATTTGGTGTTTTGTGTCAAATTTCAAGTGTTTCTAGGGTTGGATCTTCATCATTGTATTTATTACCTACAACACCGCAATTGTTGGATTCAACACCACATTCGCTAGATTTTGGGACGTATTTGTCTCTTGCACCATAATTATTTTGATTATATGGGAAAAATAGGTTTTCAAGGGACCCGAAAACCTTTACAACTTAAGATACAAAATGTTGCTCAAGAGATACTATGGTAAGACACCAGCAACAACCCAAAACCTAAAATGTCAAAAGATACAAAGTGTTGCTTGAAAGATAAAATAGTAAACTCTCAGCAACACCCAATAGGAACAAAACAGCAAAACAACAAGAAAGAAACCGAGAACTAGCAACAAACAAACAGCAGACAAACAAATAAATAAGGCACTATTTCATACTGCTTAAGGTGTTGGCCACCTCAAGCTACTGGCTTCTATGCATTTCAATCATGTTCAGTAACTCTTTCTTCTCAGCTTCAAAGAACTTCTTCCAATTAGCTAACTCTCTAACAGTAGGGCCTTTACCATCATCTTTTGCACCTTTCTTCCCTTTACCTTTGGTCTAGTGATCCTTCTCCATTGACTCAAAAAAATATAGTTGGTCCTCCCTGAGCTCACTAATTTTAGGAAACAAGACTTCCAAAGAGTCCATGCTATTCTTCACTGAAATGTGACAAGCATGGAGAATCTTCTTTATATCAACATTAGTATCCAATATCTTGGCTTCTAAACCATCCAAGCACTCTTCACACAGGGATTTCAAATCATGGTAAGAACCCTCAAGGTCCACAATTCTATCAATCAGAATATCTGAAGCCGAGCCTTTTAGAATATTCTTCAAATTCTCCTTCAAACCCCTTATTTTAATGTTTAACTTACTAAACTCCTAAAGAGTCCATTTTGTTAATTTTAAAGTGCTAGTGGCCCCTTCCCTTGCCATGTTAAGCAACTCAAACATAGACATGGAATCATCATTGAGATAGGAAAAATCCTCAGAAAGGAGATTTACCTTTAGAGGCTTCGACTTTGCATGCTTCTTCTCAGCATCCTCCTCATCCTAACCCTTATTCTCCCCCTCCAGATCCACATTGGGAGTGTTACAAACCAAAGAGTCATCTATTTCCACTGCCTTTTCTATAGAAACCTTCTCCTCACAAAGCACTATAGTGTCCTTTGCTAAATCTTTCGAGGCCTAGTTCTTCAACTTGGCAATGTGTTTGGAAACCCTTCTTGGCTTATCCTTAGCCTTCATTGTCAACATACTCTCCTATAGACCTTCCTCATTACCACCACCCTCATCTTCTCCCTAGTCAACATCCAAATGTTTGTTCCTGGGTGTGGAATCACCAGAGCCCACCTTCATATCCTCATTGTCAGAATGGGAAATCGACTCATTCGGAATAAGGCGTTTAGCTTCCCAGTTGCTTTTAAGGTTACCCTTCTTCCTTTTGTTCAAGAAGGTATCCACATGGGTTGGGGATTGAACTGCAAATTTTTGTGGGGGCTTCTCTCTTATGCTTCTAATGTTTTTCACCTAAAAGGAGAAAGGTATCCCATAAAAACTTCAAGGTTCACTCAAGACTAATGATAGTATGATTGAAATATGACTAAATGCAATGTCCTAAATGCAAAGAACTGATAAAAGAAAATGAATTATTAATGTAAAACCTAATAAATGCAAGTTGTTTGATAATACATTGTGATATGAAAAATGACCTAAGAATGCAAGTAAACAATAATAGAAATGAACAAGACTGGAGAGGTGCACCTAGAAATTAGAATGTGATGCAGAGAGGCTCTAGAATCCTGCATAATTTGTTGTTGAAGCTAACTGAGACACTTATGCCAAGCTAGGCAACTTAGTCCTATTTTGGGGAGATTCTATCAGAACTGGTTTCTACCAAAAGAGTGCCTATAAATACAAAAAACACTTTTCAGGCCTGGCAGTGGGACTAATTCACCATAGATGGAAACTTAGTCCACCTAGGATCTTAGGAAATTTGGGGCAAGAATTTGAAGCTCTCAGTTTCCACTCTAGTTTCTAATAGGTGTTTGGTTCAGATTCTACAAAAATCAGGTTGAAAGAGGTCTAGAAGCTTCAATTAGGGCTTTTTTGACTTGAATGACTTTGATGGATTGTAAACACCTTTTAACACCTTTCTCTTTGACAAATCTGCATACAAGACCTACAAAACACACATTCAAAGAGGGGAAAAAGGGTTAAGGGTTAGAGAATAGGGGTTTGCCTTTGTCAAACCCCGATTTGGTAATCAAACCCTTGAAAATGAAATGAAATAAATAGAGAATGATGAATGAACAAAATTAAATGCTACAACTCACCAAACCCTTGATGTAGAAATCTGAAGATATGCAAGTAGATGCTCCAATGAAGACTTGATAATGCCTCGAATTCTTGATAATTGCTTAAGAATGAATGGATTGCTTGAAAGTGAATTATGAGATTAAAAGATGCAAAATGAGGGGAAAACCCTTTATTTATACTTTATTTTACATAATTTCCCAAAAATAACACATCACAGGATGACCTCAAGGTTAAGAGAATAAAATCCTGCCAGAAATTTAAAATAATTTTTATTTTTGTGCCCAATGGGACTAAGTCGCCCCAGGTGGCAACTTGGTCCCACCAGGGAAATTTTACTAGGTGTCAGGAATTAAAGTGTATTTAATGATTTTTAACAAGATTATTCTCTGAAACACACTTAAGTAGGGTCAAAAAGTGCATTAAGGGGTCATTTAGACATAAGAAAGGGTTGAATTAGTGATGGCAAGCCTATAAAAGTGTGAGAGTTTGTTACAACTCTTTACAACACTTTGAAATAAGACTCGGTAAATGATAAAAATAGGTATTTAGGTGAATTATAATAAAAGGGTCCTAAAAAAGTGTGAAAGTGGATTACAACACTTCACAACACTTTTACAAGACATCCTAGAATTATTAATGATTCACAAGGACCCAAGACCTAATGTGAATGTGTTGACCACATTACAACATTAAATCTATGAAAAATCAAGCCAAAGTCCATAAGAAAGACTCAAATGAGCATAAAAATGTCCAAGTATACATTTTTTGGTGACACATTAATCCCCCACTTTAGTGAGATGATGAACTTGCTTCAAACTCACACTGAAGTAGACCAACATGCATATCAAAAGGGATCCAAATACACTGATGCTTGGTAAGATGAGACAACAATAATCAAGAGGGATGATCAATCCCCCAGGATCAAGATCCCATGGCAAACCAAACATTAGCACAAAGGAACACAGATGAAAATGATGTAAAAGAATGAAAGAGAGAAAAGGATAAGGAAAAGGAAAAGAGAGAATCAAATCAAGATTTGATCATTTGTCCATCTCGTTGTGGATCATATCTAGGTTGTTTGTCTGGAAAAAGAATGTATACTCACTCTAAGGTGACAGAACTCATGGCTATCCGCTAGGTGAGAAGTCCTAAAAGGTGAGAAACATACACTCATGGCTAGTATGCACTCACACACACGCAGGTGGCTATGGGGAAATTCATGCCTCGGAATGGGCTTCCCACTCAACCATACCAAAGTTATACCTCTTGATAACTTTAATAAGGTGCCACAAAATAAAATGAATTTTCAAGCTTCACGAGACAAGAAAAACTTCATATGCTTGGAGCTCGTGAAAAAACGTGATGGCAACATAGGCATGCAAGTTGTGTTATGCAAGGTGGCCATATAACAAATGCAACATGCAAAAGATGTTCAAAGGAGTCTTGCTTAGTTCATGCAAGGTCTTTAACTTAGGGAACATTGTGTCTAATGTCTCCAAGAGAGGACCGATCAAAGAATAAAAATTCATAACTTAGGAGATGCAGTGTGTTGCATCAAGCCACCAAGAGGAATGTAATATGCTAAGATAGATCACACTCATGAAGGAAATTACACCCAATGTCATCTACAAAGTGACAAACGCATTGTATGAAGAAACAAGGCTGCACTAAGAACCAAGAAAAAGAAAAAAATGCAAAATGAATAATGCCAATGTATGCCCCAACTTTAAAGGAATTGCTACACACCGTTCTGTGAGCAATTACTTTTAAGTGGTGAATGAAAATTTCAAAACAAGAAAGAAGAAATGAGAGCCAACTTGGAAAGCCCCTATGCCAAGTCATGCATTTCTGAATAAGGCTACATCATGTAAGAGAAAAATAAAAGAGAGGGGTTTCCCCCAAAAGGAAAACACCAAACACATAAGGGATCTATGGATTTGGGGTTAGTATGTTCTTTGCTGCAATGTTTTGTAAGGAAAGCTTTGAATTGTCATCATTCCTCGAATACATAGAACTGGAAGAATCATACAAAGAGAGCGAAGTCAAAGAAAAAGAAAGATTTTTTGGATCAACATGGAAGAGACATAGGATATCCCAATGCTTTGCATCATCCCCAAAAGGAAAACACAAGCAAAAAGAAAAGGTGAACAAAAAATGGAAAATTTTTTGGGTCAACATGAGAGAGACATTTCAATCTCAATGCCTTGTGTCATCCCCAAAAGGAAAACACAAGAAAAATAAAAGGAACCTTTTGGGTCAACATGAAAGAGGCATTTTCATCTCAATGCTTTACATTATCCCCAAAGGGAAAACACTAGAAAAAGAAAAAATCCAAAGCGATGTACGACATATAGAAGAATGAAGGTAAAAATAGAGGAATGTCACAAAGAGAAGAACATCAAACATCACATCATGGGGGAACACAATACGCACAAAAAAACACAAAAAAGAAAAATAAAAATAAAAATAACATGTAAAAGACTAGTCAGGAAAATGTGAGTCAACCATCAAGCAATTCATCTGCCTCCCAGTCATGTTCATGATATGTCGAGCATGGGAAACTAGCCAAAGGGACAAGAGAAAGTGTCAAACTACGGGAAGCACCAGTTTCTACACTCTGTGTACAAGATTTGTCATTTAAGTTCATGGAAGAGGAAAACAATGTATTCAGATTATTATGCACCTCTTCATCTATTTGAGCGATCTCATCATTGTCATCCAGATTAATCACAACATGAGGACGAATCATAATGTCCAATGAAGGGTGTACCTCTTTTTTTGGTTGTTGTATTGGATCATTTTGTTGTGATTGGGGAGGAGGGTCATCATGCATTTCTTCTGTCAAGTGCGGATTTTTATTTCCTTTATTTTCTTCATCTTGTAACTTGCAATCAAGGGCACGACATCTACGCCTATGCTCTCTAGCTCCTATGTTTCTTTTGGTCTTATTTTTGAGTTGTGTTTGTGAAGGAGTGGGTTGATCAAACATAGGTTTATTTTCTTCCCTAAGGGGAGGAATGGAAGGAACCATGGAAGGTTTTTCATCCACTTTCTCCTTCACTTTATAAACTTGTTTTATATGAGGAGGCATGACGGAGTTGTTATCATTATCTCGTGGTCTCTTGGACAATGTTGGGGAGGTTTTGGGTGTTGGTTGAGTTTGCTGGGTTGTTTTTGGTTCAGGTTGAAGCATTGTTTCATCTAGGATAGGAGTGTTGGAAGAAGATGGGTACATGTTGTGGAGAGACAATTATGCAATTTTCTTTTCTTTTAATTTTTGATAAGCAATGAAAAAGAAGTCTTTGTGAGGTGTTAGAGGTTCCATGGGCTCTGTCAAAAAAGGCTTCTAAGGAAAATTTTCCTTTAGAATACAAAGGGTTAAAGCCACTATGGTGAACAATGAATATTTCATTTTCAAAGGGAAACTTTAAACATTTGTGTATGACCAAAGGGACAACTTTCATTGAGCGAAGCCATGGATGGCCTAGCCTCAAACCAAACTGGTTTGACTGTAGGATGATGGAGAATGTAACATCCAATTTTTTTGGTCCTATTTGTAATGGAAGGACAATCAATCCTATCGTAGGGAAAGAAAAACCATTGTGTGTTTTGATCCATGCTTTCGGTTTATCATAATCATCCTTATAAAGATCGTGTAATACCAAAAATTCCTCGGTGATCACATTCTCTCCACAAGCGGGATCTATGAGTATCCCATTAGTGGGCTTTTCATAAATACGGTCAGCTATGTAAAGAGGACCATCGGGGAGATTTTGAAGCATTTCCTTAGAGGAGAAAGTACTATCAAGAGATTTCTTAGGTTGTCCCTTACAAGGGATAATGTCTATTACACCTACCATTTCATCCATAGGATTAATAGTGGTGATATGTGGAATAGGATCAGGATGTTTGACATCTGTATGAACATTTATCACATCATTCTTTGGAGTTTCACTAGCTTTGATAAATGAAACATTATGTTTGGGCATGGGATTGGTGAAAATTTGCAAATTTGGATTTGAAGGGGCAACAAACTTATTGCCTTGATCATCAACACCTGCAATGGATAGATGACCGGAATCAATGAGGTCTTGCACAAGGTGTTTAAGACGCTTATAATTTTCTGTTTCATGTCTATTTTGTCTATGAAAATGGAAATAAGCATTAGATATAAAGTTTGGAGGTAAAGGTTTAGTAGGATCGGGTGGTTTAACGGTAGGCAAGGTAATCATTTGTTGTTGTAAAAGTTGAGACATCATGTTATGAATGGTATCTAGTAAAGGTGTAAACTGTCTTTTCAGATCTCCATAACTATAAGGTATCACAGTTTTAACAGCTACCACTTGGTTGTTGACAGGTTGAGTTGGTTGCGGAGGGGAGTTGAACTATAAGAACCCTTTCTTTTTCTTTTGAAATGGTTGTGAATTGTTTGGATTGGCATGTTCAAACTTCTTAGCCCAGCTAGAACTAGACTTTGCATCACGACTACTAATCGAATTGTGATAATTGCAAAGGGCAATACACAAGTTCATAAAGGAGGGAAATTTCATCATGGTGAGTTTTTCTTAAAGTTTAGTTTGAAATTTTTATTTTAACATCTTTTGAAGGTGTGGATTAGGAATCTTGATATCAATTTGGGAATAAAGCGATTGATAGCATGAGATGAAATCAATTATCTTTTCTTCTTCATGTTGCTTGCATCTCATCAAATCGGCCAAAGTATTCTTTGGAGTCATATGCACTTGGAAATGATTTATAAATGCATCAACTAGTTAATTGAATGAATGAATTGAATTATTTGGTAAAGATGAGAACCATTTCAAGGCAGTGTCTTTTAGAGTCCTAGGAAACAATTTTTCTAACAGTTTATCATCAAGGACAAAGTCACTACATAAGGCAGTTTAAGCATTAACATGGTTAAGAAGGATCACCCTTCCCTCCATATTTTTCAAATCTAGGAATCTCTATTCCTTGTGGCATCGAGGTTTGCAATGTTTCCAAAGAGAGTGGCTACTTAGAACATAATAGGTGGGTGGTCCATTCTAATTTTGGTTTATGGTGGATATTTGTTTTTGCATGGAGGAGATAGTTTGGAAAAGTTGTGTTATGAGAGGGTCAGTGTAAGTGGGATGAGGTGGAAGGGAAAGTGGTGATGGAGTGTATGTAGTGTTAGGGCAAGTGAAGGGGGTGCTTATAGATGGTATGGTGGAAGAGGAGAGATCATGCGATGCCACATAAGAATTAGGAATGCTAGCAAGAATAATGGAGGAAGGAATCACAGTACTAACTTGTTGCATTGTTGTTGTGACTTGAGGAGTGGTATAGGTAGGTAAAATTGCTACTATTGAAGGAGGAGGAGTGTGAGGTCCTCCTTGGCTAACCACAGTGTTTACTGGTTGAGATGTACTAGAGGTGGAAGGAAAATATTTGTGGTATATCTCAATGATTTTTTTGTAACGTATAGGCCTTCGTCACTTTCAAGAATGTGATGGGTGTTTTCTATAACAAGAATTACAGTGGTTGAAATTTTTTCAAGACACACTTGATGTTGAAGATGTGTTAAGTCCTCATAAATTTTAATGATTTTGTCTTGCAAGATGTGATCGGTCTTTGTCTCAACTTGCATGTTATTGAAAGGCAAGGAGTTTCCAAACGTAGTATCTACGCCTAGTGTACTAGTTGCAATACTATGAGTGGAAGCTTTAGATAACCCAAGATCCACAACGTGTGTATTATCATGGGATAACATGAGTCTTGAACTTCTTCTCACTAAGGTATTAGCAATAGGAAACCAAACACTCATGCAAAGGTTTCTAAATGTGGGTGAAGGAAAATGTAATGAAAACTAAGGGCAATAAAATGTTGATAACTACAATTATAGAAAGCAACACAAAAATGCAATAACAAAAAATAGAAATGCAGAAAATGCTCTAAAAATGACAGAAATTACTGTGCAAAATGTGCGAGAGGACTAAGTCGCCTAGTGTGGTGAATTAGTCCCAGTAGTGATTTTTTTGAGATTTTTCAAAAAAATTAAATGGAATTTTATGATTTTCAAGGTTTCAAATGTAGGTATAATATGAAAATGCAGAATTTTTTACTTTTTTAATGAAATGCAATGCAAAAATGTAAGCTATATGAGCTTTTCACTAATGCAATTTTAAAACCCTAGGATGTAATTAAATAAACCTAATGCAAGGAAATGTTAATGAAAGTTATTCCTAGGATGTAAATGCACTCAATCAGAAATAGGATGCTCTAAATGCAAGTTCACCAAAATTAACCGCAAATTTTTGTAGGTGCTTCTCTCTTACACTTCTAGGGTTTTTCACCTAAAAGGAGAAAGGTATCCCACAAAAACCTGGGGGTTCACTCAAGACTAATGCTAGTATGATTGAAATATTCCTAAATGTAATGTCCTAAATGCAAATAACTAATAAAAGGAAATGAATTAGTAATGTAAAACCTAAGAAATGCAAGTTGTTTGAAAACATATTGTGATATGCAAAATGACCTAAGAATGCAAGTAAAACAATAATAGAAATGAGCAAGACTAGAAAGGTGCACCTAGAAACTAGAATATGATGTAGAGAGGCTCTGGAATCCTACAAAATTTGTTGTTGAAGCCAACTAGGACACTTACACCAAGCTAGGCGACTTAGTCATGTTTCGGTAAGATTCTGTTGGAACAGGTTTCTGCCAAAAGGGTACCCATAAATACAGAAATCACTTTTCAGGCCTAGAAGTGGAACTAATTTCCACAAATGGTGACTTAGTCCACCTAGGAATCTCAAGAAATTTAGGGCAGGAATTTGAAGCTCTTAGTCTACACTCTAGTTTCTAATAGGTGTTTGATTCAGATTCTACAAAAATCAGGCTGAAAGAGGTCTCCAAGCTTCAATTAGGATTTTATTGACTTGAATGACTTTGATGGATTGTCAACATCTTTTAACACCTTTCTCTTTGACAAATTTGTATACAAGACCTGCAAAACACACGTGCAAAGAGGGGAAAAAAGGTTAAGGGTTAGAGAATAGGGGTTTTCCTTTGTCAAATTTGGTAATCAAACCCTTGAGAATGAAATGAAATAAAGAGAGAATGATGAATGAAAAACATGAAATGCTACAACTCACCAAACCCTTGATGTAGAAATCTGAAGATATGCTAGTAGATGCTCCAATGAAGACTTGATAATGCCTCGAATGCTTGATAATTGCTTGAGAATGAATGGATTGCTTGAAAGTGAATTATGAGATTATAAGATGAAAAATGAGGTGAAAACCCTTTATTTATACTTTATTTTACATAATTTCCCAAAAATAACACATCACAGGATGACCTCAAGGTTAAGAGAATAAAATCCTGCCAGAAATTTAAAATAATTTTTATTTTTGTGCCCAGTGGGACTAAGTCGCCCTAGGTGGCAACTTGGTCCCACCAGGGAAATTTTACTGGCTGTCAGGAATTGAAGTGTATTTAATGATGTTTAACAGGATTATTCTTTGAAACACACTTAAGTAGGGTCAGAAAGTGCATTAAGGGGTCATTTAGACATAAGAAAGGGCTGAATTAGTGACGACAAGCCTAGAAAAGTGTAAGAGTTTGTTAAAACTCTTTACAACACTTTGAAATAAGACTTGGTAAATGATAAAAATAGGTATTTAGGTGAACTATAATAAAAGGGTCCTAGAAAAGTGTGAAAGTGGGTTACAACACTTAACACTTTTACAAAACATCCTAGAATTATTAATGATTCACAAGGACCCAAGACCTAATGTGAATGTGCTGACCACATTACAACATTAAATCTAAGAAAAATCAATCCAAATTCCATAATAAAGACTCAAATGAGCATAAAAATTTCCAAGTATACATTTTTTGGTGACACAGGGACCTTTCTTCATCCTCTTCATTCCACTCCTCTTCTTTAGCAATGTTGGTATCCGAGCCAGAAAAACCAGAAGCTTCACTCAAAATCTTCTCCTTACCCTTAATTGCAGGGGCAGGGATAAGAGCTTTAAGATGCTCCATGATTAAAATAATGAGACCCTCATGGAGGACCGGAGCCCTCCTATTTTTTAAGTGAACATAAATAGAGACCTCCATGGAAGACAACAAAAAAAATGGAAAGGAAATAAACAGCCCATGCTTGAAATGGTTTAAAAGAGTAAAATGGTGGCCAAGGATTGCAGTGAACTTCCCTTCCAAAGTCACAATGTACCACATTATCACCTCTGCAATATTCTCTCATACCTTCTTGAGAGACTTTTTCTCATAGCCCCAACTTTCCATCTTAACAAGTTGTTTCCATTCGTCGTCTTTGAAGAATTGATCCATCACTTCCATGTTACTCTTCTTGTCCTTATAGAACTTACAGCCAACCATCAGCAACCCCATCACAGTAGCAATCAACTCACCATTATGTCAATTACCAAACCCTTTATCTAGAGTTTGCAGTTATGCCAATAGGAAACAAACTCCACTAAAGCATTCGGGTCATGCCCATGCAACCTTTCTAAGAACGGCATAAAATTACCATATTGGAGAATCCTCCAAAGTTTCTTCTTCTTCCTTAGGATCGCACAATAATGTGCCTCAATTTTTATTTTTTCGCCACCCATATCCTCAAATACCTAAAGAAGAAAACCCTTGCAATTACCATTCAATTGATAGCTATCAAGTTGAACAAAACCCACAAAGTGTGTGAGTCAGGAATTGGTACTAAAGATTAAATGACACCACTGCATCAACTCAACCTAATCCATTATTTCTCATTAAGATCCTAGCTTTCTCAGGAAGGAGAGAGCCATCCTCCCACGCATGATACTCATTTAACTTGACAACCTCATTAGCAAAAAAATATGCCAATGAATTACCTTCTCGAAAAATGTGAGATACATGAGTCTCTTCACAAGAACTTAACATGATTATAGTATCTTTTATTAATTGATCAATATTCTAGCTAGGCTTATGGATGCCACATATAGATAATTGATGATATTTAAAGAATCACCTTCTACCCATATTTTAGAGTAACCCCTATCCACAACATATTTTATGCTTATAAACACAATCTCTGCCTCAGCACAGTGATTTTCCTGATTTCCCAACAGGAGTGCCACTACACCTAATATCCTTCCATCCACATTCCTCAACACCTCCCACAACCTGTAAGCCCAGGGTTACCCTTGGTTGCCCCATCAAAATTAACTATAACCCACCCTGAAGGAAGTAGCCTCCACTTAGTGCTCAATCTAGAATTTAAGATGGACTTAGAGATCACAGAAGGAACAAAGGGGATCTTCCAGTTAGAAATTACCAATAAGTCATACCCAGCCAAGCAAGTAGCAGGGGCACAATGAGGTGACTCAGACTCAATGAGAGAAAAATTCTCCAATATCACCTGATGAATCTTGATGAAACAACTTCCAAATTTGAGTTTAGAATCATGAAAGATTTTATTGTTACATTCTTTCCATATTCCCCATGCAATATGTGGGTACATAAGGTCCCAAAGCCATCGAAGAGTAGAGGAGGTGGAGGGACACTTCCAATGGTCAATAAAGTTACCAAGGGAATCCGAGAAGATCCAAGCCAAATTCCAAAGACCAATAAATTTACTCCAAAGAAGAGAGGAGAAATCACACCCAAGGAAGATATGAAAATCACTCTTAGCATCAACTTTGCAAAGAACACATCTATTCAAAATTGTAAATCCCCTTTTACAAAGATTATCCTATGTTAAAACTTTATCTTGCATGAGCAACTAGAAGAAAACTTTCACCTTCAGGATCAGCATCTTGTTCCATAATTTCTCCAAAAAAGGAAAAGAATCAGGCTTTTCCAACAAATTAACAAGGGAAAAGGCCACTAAAAAATTACCATTAGCACAGGGAGCCCAAACAACCCTATCTAGTCTAGGAAAAATGGGGATACAAACTTTGCCCAAGAAGTCCTTTAAAACTTTCAACGACGAGTCCCAATCCTGAAAAGTTCTTCCACTCCCCATTCTGAAAATAGTTTTCCACTCTAATGCCAAAGAGATGTTTACAAATAAGAACAATAGAAGGGGCCCAGGTGAAATTGATCAAAGTTTTAAAATCACACCAACCATCCTCCCAAAAAAGAATTCTAGTACCATCACTTAGCAGCCACCTAACACCATTAGCAATCAAATCCCTACAAGGTATAATATTCCTCCAAAAACAAGAACCAAAATGGATTTCATCATAAGTTAGCATATTCCATGATCTCCCAAAGCCATGCAGATATTTGTTTCTAGCCAAAGAGTCCCAACCAGCTTCCCCATTGAGGAGCCTCCAAACATTCTTTGACAAAAGTGCTTTATTGAATGCTCTTAAGTTTTTTATGCCAAGACCACCCCATTTCTTTAGCTTGAAAACCAAATCCCAAGCCACAAGAGGAATTCTAGCTTTGGATGCAACACCCGACCACAAAAATCTTCTCATTATATGTTCCATTTTCTCCTCAAATTTCACAGGAATTCTAAAAAGACTCATTGCATAAAGAGGCTGATTTTGAAGAGTAGACGAAATGAGTTGTACCTTCCCCGCATGACTAAGAAGTGCCCCTTTCCAACCCACCAGCTTTTTGTTGAACTTTTCTAATAGACCTAGCTAGAAGGACTTCAGGATCTTGGAAATACACAAAGGAAGCCCCAAGTAGGTAGATGGGAGCTCACCCCTATTGCAAGAAAGAATCCTAGAAATCTTTAATTGAAGAGCTTCGGGGGTATTAAGGAAGAAAATTTGACTCTTAAGAAGATTAATACGTTGACCAAAATCCTTCTCGTAAGCCTCAATCATCCCCTTCACGGTTCTAACTTCATGAATAGAGGATTCACCCATCAGAATAGTGTAATCAACAAATTGTTGATGAGTAACAATTTCACATCTGGAAGAAGGGGAAAGGCCCTTCAAAGACCTAGTCGACAAAGCCTTCTGGATATTTCTACCAAGAGCCTCCACCATCAAGATGAAAAGCAATGGAGAAATAGGATCTCCCTGCATCAGACCATGCAAAATCTAGAAAAAAGGGGAAGGCGAACCATTCACCATTCACCAACACAACAAAAGGAGTTGACATGAGTTGATCAACAAGCTGAAGAAACTTCTAACAGAAACCAAAGCATTTCAAAACCACCAACAAAAACCTCTAGTTAACCCTATCATATGCCTTGAGAAGATTCAATTTCAAGAAGCCTGGCCTCTTGTTAGAATTAGGACAATGAGAAAGTTCAAGAACAGATATTATAGATTCTAGGATCTGATGTCCCTTAACAAATCCACTTTGTTGTTTTGAGATCAGATCAAGGAGACACTTTTGCAATCTAGTTGCAAGCACCTTTGAAAAAACTTTATAGATGGAGTTACAGAGACTGATCGGACAATACTCACCAAAGTTATTAGCATCAGCAATCTTGGGGATCAGGACAATGAAGGTCTCATTCAAATCTCTGAGTAATATTCTAGAACCAAATAATTCCTTAGTGGTGTTAATCACATCTTCCGCTACAATCTCCCAGCATGATTGAAGGAATAGAAAAGGAAATCCATCAGGCCCAGGGCCTTATTCCCTTTAAAAGAAAAGATTGCATCCTTGATTTTCAAAGTAGAGGGGATGGTAGTAAGCTCCCTATTTAGGTTCTTCAAAACCAGATGGGGGATAACTTCCAAAGAAGCCTCCACACTATTTTGATCCCACACAAGATCATCCCTAAGTAGATTCTCAAAGAAATTAGCAGTCCCTCTCCTAATAGCCTCCTCATCCTCCAATAGCATACCATCAGCCATAACCGAGGAGATATTATTGGCTAACTTATTCCTAAGGGTAGTAAGGTGAAAGAACTTGGAGTTGTAGTCCTCAGACTTTAACCAAATTGCACGAGATCTCTACCTCCAAAAATCTTCCTCTTTTGCAATAATATCATGAAGTTCATAAATAAGACCATCCTCCTGCAACTGGAGATCCTCTGATAAACCCTTTGATTGAATGGATTCCTAAACACTATCTAGCCTTTGAATAATAGAATTCTTATGACCAAATAACTCTTTATTCCATTTCTTGATATTTCTCTTCACAAAAGATAACTTTTTGGCTATTCTGAACATTGCATTGCCATCAATATTCACTTTCCACCATTTCTTAATACAATCCATAAACCTAGGATCCCTCAACCACATAGCTTCAAATTGAAAATGAAAATTCTTCTTACCCCCAATCCTATTGGCCACAAAAGAGATATGGAAGTGGTATGATCTGCATCTTGTGATCGTAGATAGGGAACAAGCAAAATCCACAAACCACAAAGCTTGTGTTAGGGCTATGTCCAGCTTGACTTGAATATTTTCATCGCCAATATGCCTGTTGGACCATGAAAACTTGGACCTTGTCATCTTCACATCAATAAGAGCATTGTCATCAATGAACATTCTTAAATCTAGACGACTATCAAGATTGGCCTGCGATCCACCCACTTTCTCATTATCACAAAGGGGAGTGTTAAAGTCTCCCATAACCAGCCAAGGGCTATCCAAAAAATTAGTCGGAAGACACCCAAGATCATCCCACAATTTCTTGTCTGCTACAATACATTTGATATTTTTACACCACATTTGATTGTCAAGCAAAAAGCTCAGGTAAAAATTTGAGTTTTTCACTTTTCTACTTTTTGTATTCATTAGAGTAGATATGTTTTGTTACTAATATCTAATTTCCAACTGTGTGGCAATCATTGGGAGAATAATTTAAACTAAACTATTGATCCAATTTCTTGTAGGTTCCATTATGTGTTTGTAATTTCTAAATTAAGAACATATGGAATTGGTGATTAAAAAGAACAAGTTTTTTTGTGTTTTGTGGACTTGCACGCATGTGAGTCAATTATCGAAAACATGTTTGTCTATAGTATTCTCTCCCCATGTTCCATGTGTGATTCCTGGGTGATGAGAAATAGCAACACCATATTATCTTAAGTATCTTCTCCCCTTGCGATACGTGTGATTCTTAGGTGATGAGAAAGAGTGATACACAATCTTTCCCTTTTTATTTCAATAGGGGGCCTACCTATGGAGTTTCAACCCAAGGACAACCTCCAATGTATATACCTCTATAATGCTATATAAAAGGGAAAATTTTGAAAATTGAGCTCAATCCACTTGTGCCCTAGGGGGTGGACCTTATAGTTTCAGGTGATTTTGGACGGGGAAGTAGAGATTTCATTCTCCCATGGCTACTAGGTTATGGTGTTCTTGGGATTTCCTCCACTATGAACCATTATTGTAGAAGACTAAGACCTTTTGGCCATCTATTGTTTGTTGGTTGAGGTGATTCAATTCCTTGCTTGGATTTCATCCTTTCAAGGTGAGAGATGTTAAGGTGGTACATGACCTTGGAATACCCTAGTTACCCACTCCTTGTTCTCATATTTAAGAACACTGAAAGGTGTGGTAAGCCCACTATAGTAGATAGCCTATTACTACTAGCTAGGTTGTGCTTGTTTAAATTTTTTTTGAACCAAGGATTAGAGAGTTTTGTGAAATAAATCTTGAAAAATACTTAATTAACCAAGAGTCAAAGATTCAAATCAGCCAAATCTATGTTTTGAGTGTTTGTTATGTTTTATGACCACATTTACAAAGTACCCAAAATGAAAAATCACTCAAAAAACATTATTTTTAGGTCAAAAACCAAAACACTGCATCTGTTAGACATTGAACCGCAACTATCAGACATAACACTACATCTCTCAGAAAGCTCTAGAAAATCCAGAAACATGCATTTACCTTTGCACCACAATTTACTAGTCATGCACCACATTTTTTTGGGTTGTTCATCGCATTTGGCAGAATTCAAAATTTTGGGGAAATATCTATGCATTCAACTTTTAATTTCCTTTCAAATAGTGACCATATAGTCATACTTAATACTTGTTTATTTTACATTATCCTTTCAATACATTTTACCATTTTCCTTAGCTTAGCTTGCATCTCCTAGATTTCATTTTTCATCAATTCATACATCATCACCCTTGAGTCTTGAGTTTAGGAGGCTTATCATACCATTGATCAGACCATAGTCACATATTTAGGTGCTTGGACCTTGTCATCTTTTATCTATTATCCATAATTTGGGCCTAAAGCTCATGTGTCTAGTTTAGGTTCACTTTTATACAATCATCATCATCATGTTGGTTATTATCTTCTTGAGGTCTTGAAATTTAGATTTGTTACCTTAGGTCATCATAGTTTTCCTAGCATCCCTTTTTAAGGTTCAAAGTTGCATATCAAAAATCCCAAATCAGTCATAGTCTCATTGCTACTTTTCAAAACATAGTCATAGTTGCATTGCCATCTTGCATCTTTATATATCCAAAAATCCCAAAAATATAGTATAGTCTCATTATCATTTTTCACCTCAATCCTTAGTTTGCATCCATCCCAAAAATCTCAAAATCTAAAAAAAATAGAAGACCCCAAAATCTAAAAATTCACAAGTATTATATGGTCCTCACTAGGTCACAAAGGAAATGAAAGGATATGGATCACTCAAATGATGCCAAATTTAATCCTACTAGCACCATGAATTTTGGGTCATCTTCAAATCAACCACCATTTTTACAACCTCAAGTTGAAAATCCATTTTCCAATATTACATTGAATGAGGTGAAACAAAGTTTAACTCAAGAGGAAATTGAAAATACTTCCCAAGATCCTAGGGTATTGTGTATCATAGATGAGCTTGTCGCTACAGATCCTAATAGATACTTTCTAGCACTTGCTCAAAATGGTGTTAAACTTCTTACAGGTTTTGACATTTACATAATCATAGAGGTAAAAACACAAACTCAAGGTCATGTCCACAACACACTTCCACCGAACCATCTCACTTCATAACAAATGCACACTAGCATGTCACTTGGAGGAACTACACATAACATGACAACTGTTAACATACCCCCTACTCTAATTTTTGGGATTAAAAGTAAAAATCCAACATCCAATGCACCAAGTCCCTCATTCTCAAATCCATTTTCTATAACCTCAACACTATGGGTACCTCATTTACAAATCCATTTACAACATCATCATCTCAAAATTTTGCACCATCAACCAACACTATCTCTACAAGTCAAAACATCACAAATCAAAATCCACCAAATGTGACATGAAGGATTCATATTGCTGCACAAAAAACACAACCCCAAATTACCAACACTACACCGAACACAAATATATCTTTTGGGTCAATTATATCAAATCCAATCCACCTCCATCTCAATAGCACATCAATTCACATCCCAACTTCACACCACAATACCAACAAATGAACCAAAATCCATCTCAATATCATACCACTACAAATACCATGTTCACATCCCACTTGCAACAAACCAATCCAACTCCACCTCAACAAAATATTAACCCAAACTCCACATTCACATCAAACTTCCAAAACCAAAATCCATCTTCATCATACACTCACCTCAACACATTCAACACAAACACTAATCTAAGCTCCATATTCAATATGGGACGTCAAAATACCAATCCATCTACACATCATACACAAATCCAACCAAAGATGTCCCATTACCTATGGATACTTTAGCACAACAAATTCAAACATTGAAACAACAAATATCCAACATGCAAGTGAGTAGGACAAACAAAATGTACTCCATTGAGTAACTATGTCCTTATCCCTTTGATCAAAGCATATGCATGCCTCCTTTCCCTCAACTTTTTAATGTACCAAACTTCAACAAATACAAGGGAAAGGGAGATCCATTAGAACATGTGATGGAGTTACATACTTCTTGCATGGATGTCGCATTTGAGCATACATTCTTGATGAGATTTTCCCATGTAGTCTCTTGGGACAAGCTCTAGAATGGTTTGCACATCTACCTCCTGGGATAAGGACATGGGGTGAACTAGCTAATAGATTTTTCGTGAGCTTCTCCTATAACATTGAAAGTGACATGACCCTTGCAAAAATATTTGCAACGAAACAAAAAGGAGAAACATTTACATCTTTCTTCCAAAAATAGAGAAGTATGGCTAGCAAATTCCCTTATCACATACCTGAAAAATAGTTGGTTCATATATTTGTCAAAAATATTAATAAAGAATTAATACACCAACTCCAAATCCATTGTTACAATTCATTTGAGGATATCATTGAAAAAGGTGTCTTCATTGAGAAAGTACTCCTTGCAAAAGGCTTGGTCAAAATTTTCAAAGAAAATCAAAACGCTCCCAATGACAAAAGAAAATTTTGGTCTATAAATAAGAATATCACAAATGATGGGGTAGTTGATGCTAAAGTGATTAACAAATCTCACCCTACCATTAGCCTCAAAGGTCCCTCTACATCAAATGATCAACCAATGAGTCACGATCAATCCACAAATGTAGTTTAAAACAATCCACAATGATGAGGTCATCCACGAACTAATACACAGACGAATTAACATATACACCCCTAGGGGAATCCATTGAATCAGTTTTGAAGAAGTTGTTGCAATCTAATGTTATCCAACTCCCAAAAATCAGACACTATAAACCAAGGCCTCTTAAACCATCTTGGTGGAGTGAAAATTATTTTTGTGAGTACCATCGCACAAAAGGACATAATACATCCTCATGTTACAAACTTAAGAACATCATTCAAGATCTCACTAACCAAGGTGACATCTACAGAAAATTTACAAGGGTCCTTGAATACAGATCATACTATTTTCAAAAATCCCTTACAAGATCATGGGTCAGAAAAAGCCTCTAGTTCATGGACTAATATAAACAACCAAGCCAATTATATTAGTGTTTCATATGAGTATATTGTTAATAATATCTTATCAGCTGAAAATAATGTCTCCACAATCACCATCAAGAAAATTCTAGAATGTGTCGTTACAACCCAAAGATCTTAAAGTGACCTTGCAAGGGGCCACTCCTACTATGCAGCCTAAAACTCAATGCAATCTCTTAGATCATCTAGGGAAAACTCCCACACAAATATCCATTCTTGAGTTGCTTCGCATATCAGCCAAACATAAATCCATTTTGGAAAAAAATTTGTAGGATTCTACCATCCCTACAGACCTTAATTTCAGTCAATTTTAAGTCGCGGTAGGTTACTTAGCTACCACCCATCATGTTACATTTTTCGAACAAGATATTCCTATGTAAAGAATGAACCATAATGATCCATTTCATCTTGAAGTATTTATTAATAAACAAAAAATTAGAGGAGTCTTGGTAGATGGTGGAGTGGGTTTGAACATATGTACATTAAAATTGGTTACAACAATGGGATTCTCTGAAGCTTATATAGATACATCTAAGATAATTATCATAAGGGCTTATGATGACACAAAGTTTTATTCTAAGGGTGTTATCACACTTCTTGTAAGAGTCAAACCAATTGTTCAAGATACGATATTTCAAGTCCTGGATCTAGACCTACCATATAACCTCCTCCTCGATCACCCATGGATTCATGCCATGAGGTCTATCCCTTCCAAATATAATCAATGTCTCAAATTCCCTTAGAACGGCACTGAAATTGCAATTACTGGTGATCCTAACCCCTTCCAATATTGTAGTAATCTAAGAGGAACACCTGAGCATCAACTGCCCATCAATCAAGGAGCATCCCTATCCACCTCACCTCATTACATTGATCCTTCCACTTTATCCATATCTTCCACTCTATCCATATTCCCCCTCTAAACCTAAGGTCGAGATCCATGACACAAGATGTGGAGAATACAACATTAAGAGTTCCTATTGCATTGGAAAGTTACCTACATTACCAAAGTATTATGGAAAACCATGTGCTATCCAAAAGGAACCTAAATTTATCATCCATCAACCTCCCACTACCTTCACCAAGTGGGGTGAACTAAGCAAGGAAACCATAGGCAAGGATATTTCTATATGGATCTATAAGGATGAAGAAGATATTGAGCCCACATAATTACTAGTTGGGAAATATGGAAAATGTTTCGAGATCATGAAGCAAAAGGGTTATGATGGATATAGTGGACTTGGTTTTCTCAAGAAAGGAATGAAAGAACCCATATTGTCTAATAAGTTACCAAAGAACAAAGGGTTAGGTTATACACCATTAAAAGTGATTCCTCCTACTAATTTACTTTCAAGTAAAGATGCTAATGTTTCTAATGACATCAAGACATCTAAGGAAAATACTGATACCAACCCTCATGAATCTGAACATGCCAATGGTCAAGCTTGGATAGAGACGTTTTGGGATCCCGATGATATACCTCTATATTTACCTTATTTTCACTATCCTTGAGTTATACTTATACTAATGATGATTTACCCTAGTATACCCACAATTGATAGATTGGGACCAACAAGGATCTCCAAGCTTAGACATACTCAAGAATGATGAAGCAATAGCTAAGTTTATGGGACTTCAAGAAGGAATACCTAGTGGGGATCACAAAGTTGGATTCATCATAGGACTTGATAACACAACTTACTTTGGGGAGTCTACTCCGCCCTCTAGTCGCAAAAGTGGAAAAATAAAAAAGAATAGGTCTCTAGGTGAAAACTGAAAGGCGCCTTTAGACCATGAACAAGTAAAAAGAAAGGATGTATAGATGAGGGTGAAAACATCCTTGAGGTTTCCAAGGATGGAAGGTTGGATTTACTCCCTACAAGTCAAGAGAGATCACCATTGCTTGTAGAAAAGTCATAGGAAATAAGCATTGGTACCAATGAAAATCCTAGGATCATTCACTTTGCAGCATCTTTGACAATCGCTAAAAAACCAAAATTCATCAACTTCTTGTCTACAAGACAAATCAATTTCACTTGGTCATATGTTGATATGCTTGGGTTGGATTCTAAGCTTGTTTTGCATCATTTTTCACTATTCCCAAATGCAAAACCAGTTGAATAAAGTTGAGAAAAATGCATCCCTAGATTGTGCTCTTAACGAAGGTTGAGTTGAAGAAGTTACTAGATGTTGGTTTATTCAAATTATAGAGTATTCTGAGTGGATTTAAAATATTTTCCATGCAACTAAACCAACTAGAGGAATCAAAATTTGTACAGATTTTGGATATTTAAATAAATCTTATCCAAAAGATGATTTCCCATTGCCCAATATTGACATCATAGTATACCTAATACTCGGATATGAAATGCAATCACTCATGGATGGTTTCTCAGGCTATAATCAAATCAAAATTTCCCCCAAAAATCAACACAAAATATATTTCACTTGTCCTTGGGGTACCTATTGTTGGAATGTCATGTCCTTTTGCCTTAAAAATGTTGGAGCAACATATCAAAGGGCTATGACTACAATCTTTCATGACTATATGCATACACTCATGGAAGACTATGTTGATGACTTGTTGAAGAATTCCCCTTCAAGAGACAATCATCTAGATGTGTTAGATAGAATTTTCAAAAGGTTGGAAGAATACAAGGTTAAACTGAATCTAGAAAAGTGTCTTTGAAGTTACCCCCGGAAAAATACTATAGTACATTATGTTTCATAGAGGTATTGAGGTCAACCCCACAAAAGTAAAATCTATCATGGATATGCCTCCACTAAGAACCTTGTCTTAGTTACGCAACCTTCAAGGAAAGCTATAATCAATCCATAGGTTCATAGATTAGTTAGTTGATAAGTGTCATTTGTTTTAGCACTTGCTTCATAAAGGAGTCTCATTTATATAAACTAATCATTTTCAAGAGGCATTTCAAAAAATAAAATACTATCTATTATCTCCTCCAGTACTCATGCCACCCATTGATGGTAAACCTCTAATACTATATATCAGCAACACCATTGACATTGGGATCCCTTTTGGCACAAGATGATGAAGGAAAGGAAAGAGACATATACTATATCAGGTATACACTTGTGGGATATGATCTTAACTACAACCCTCTTGAAAGAGCATGCCTTGTAGTTTTCTTTACCACCCAAAATATTTTGCATTATATGCTAAATCATTAAACAAAGCTAGTAGAAAAGATAGACCCATTGAAGTATCTACTCAACAAAGCAACTCTAACTAATCAACTAGAAAAGTGGGTAATGATCTTGAGCGAGTTTATAGAATATGTTCATCGAAATGCAATAAAAGGACAAGTGATAATCGATAAAATTGTAGATGCTTCAACAACAATAGATCATCAGTTGGTGTCTAATTTCCCTGATGATTCCATTTTTACAATAGAGACTTCTACTACATGGAAACTATATTTTGATGGATCTTTCACAAATCATAGTTCTGAGGCTGGAATTATTTTTGACACACCTCAAGGAGACTCAATACCTAAATCATACAAGATAGCATTCTCTTATACCCATAACATGGTTGAATACATGAAGAATTACTCATAGGACTCTACATGGCTATTAAATAGAAAATCAAGAACCTTCATGTCTAGGATGATTCATAATTGGTTATCCAACAGGTTAATGATGATTATGATACAAAAGATGAAAATATTATGCCCTACAAGAGAATGGTCAATAGTTTCAAGTAGTATTTTGATATCATTGTTTTCAATCAGATTCCAAGAATTCAGAGTAAAGAAACCAATGCAATGGCCACCATAGGATCTCTCTTAGATATACCTAACAATGTACCACAATATGAGTTCTTGGTGGAATAACTTTTGATTCTTGCATTTGATATCCTCGAATTTGAGCTTATATCTAAAAATTTTGGTCCTAATTCTCCAGGGTATAAATAACTTTATAACTACTTACACGACCAAATCATTCCTCCTAACTTGTCTTCTAACCAATGTAAAACCTTTATCCAACAAGCCTCTATATATGTTATCATTGGTGATACCCTTTATCATTGTAGTTTAGACAATACCCTCCTTAGATGTCTCAATTCGAATGAAGCACAAACAAATTTGCATGAGGTACATGACAATATATGTAGAGCTCACTTTAGTGGTCCTACCTTGGCCAAAAATATCATGTGAACTGAATACTACTGACCTACTATAGAACGTGACACATATCATTTTGTTAAAAACTATTGACAATGTCAGATACATGGATATCTTATGCATGCACCTGCTCAGGAACTTCACCCAATTATGTCACCATGGCCTTTCTCTTAATAGGGGCTTGACCTTGTGGGAAAGATTCACCCTACACCTGCTAATGGTCATAAATTCATCCTCACCACAACCAAGTATTTTACAAAATGGATTGAATCCATCTTGATGACTTATATTACTAGTAAGTAGATAGCCAAGTTCATCCTTAGTTACATCATATATTGATATGGTTTTCCCCAATCTATCGTCATAGATAATGGTCATCCTTTCAAAAATTAGGATGTATGTGAACTGTGTGAGAAATTACATTTCCACCACCATTTCACTACTCTATATTACCACCAAGGTAACAGTCAAGTTGAGGCACTTAACAAAACCATCATCAAGATCCTAAAGAACTGTTGATGTGGTTTTCCATGAATGACACATCCAATTTAATCCTTCCTTATGGGCTTATCAAACCAGTATTTGTACTCCCAATGGAGCCACTCCATATTCCATTGTATTTTATTTTGAATCCATTCTTTTCATCAAGGTCGAGTTACCATCCTTAATAGTATCTATGCAGTAATTCATTGATGATGAAGATTATCGGGTATCCAGATTGCATGAGCTAGAGTTATTGGATGAGAGATGAAAAATTGCATTTTTCTATTTACAAGCCTATCAAAATTGTCTCTACTATAGTTATAATAAGGGAGTTTGAGTAAGAAACTTTGACATCAATGACTTGATCTTAAAGGAAAATTTAAAGAATCAAATGGATCGAGAAAATTCTAGAAAATTTGAGCTTAATTGGTTGGGTCCTTATATCATAACGATTGCATATAGATTTGGTGCTTATCAACTTGATACTCTTAGAGTTGAACCACTACCAGTTTCTATTAATAGTATGCACCTTCGCAAGTACTATACCTAATCTTCAGAGAATCTACAAAATTCAAAAAAATCAAAAATCAAAAAAATTATCAACCTGATGAAAACCTGGCAAACAAGCGTCTTGTGTGACACCAAAAAAATAGAAAAATAAAAAATATTAAAGAGAAATAATCCATATAATAGTGAAAATCACTTTGATGGAACTTTGGATAAGTACCATGGTGAAAACCTAGCAAACAGGCACCAT
The DNA here is from genome assembly GCA_007258455.2 of Sequoia sempervirens. Lineage (NCBI taxonomy): Eukaryota > Viridiplantae > Streptophyta > Pinopsida > Cupressales > Cupressaceae > Sequoia > Sequoia sempervirens. The sequence goes on along the minus strand of VDFB02049217.1, from coordinate 30,037,099 downwards.
GTGTAGTCAGTCTTCGCTCCATCATCTACCATCATTCTATATGAGTACTCACTTCACCCATAATAACTGGTACATATCCCCTTCCATAGTAAAATCCCAATTTTCCATTGATCCATAATAAATCTTTGTCACCCTTCTCAAGGCCTGAGAATTGTTGATGTTTAGTGTCTACTACTTTCCATATCCATCCATAATACACAACATCCATCCAATTTCATCCATAATAATTGGTCCTATACCTAATTGGGGGAAAATAATTGACAATGGTTTTTAGATGGGATCTTAGGCATGGTATCAAAGGATATCTTTCAAAACGTTCCAAAAATCCACAAAATTCAAAAAACTTCAAAAAACTTCAAAAAATGTCAAAAACTTTTTTTAAAAATAGTTTGTGTTAGTGACATTACCTTTGCAACTTCACATAGGCAATGCCATCATCGATGAGATAAAAAGGATTAGGTTATTCCTTTAGGGTCTTCCATTGTAAAATTTCCATCTATCATAATCTACTTTCCATAATAAACTATCCATTTTCAAGGTCAATCAAATTGTGTTTCCTCTACAACTTCACATAGGCAATGCCTTCATTGATGAGCCCCTAAGGCTTAGGTTTGTCCCTTAGGTCCTATCTAGAATTATCCACATTTCATAATAACTATCCTTTTCTAAGGTTGACACTTTGATCATACATAAATAGGTTATCCTATAGAGAACTAAGCTTATCAAATCTCGAAACAATAGATGAATTATGCAACTAGTCTCCAATCCTCACTGATCAATTTCCCTATCAACATTAGTTACCTTTATCAACTATCATTTTGTCTTATACAAGTTGTTGCATCCTTGAAACCAAACTTAACATCTTATGTGAGTTTTATCATTCCTAAAACCAAACACAATCCTATTAATTTTATTATATAGGATGTTGCATTGTCAAAACCAGACTTGATATTTTGTATGACACTTCATCTCCTAAAACCAAACATTATCCAAAATCCTATCATACAAACACTCATTAACTAGAAAGAAGATTTAAATGGATGTTGACTTGTCAGTCTAGTTAGTCTTATCTTTTTATTTTATTTATCTTTGGTCATGTTACTATGCACCTCGAGGAAGTCCACAAGTAATGAGAGGAGTGATGATGGATCATGACCTTTTTCTCTTTGATTTTTGTTTACAGTTTGCCTTGGCAATATGACTCAAGCAGCTAAGTTCCTTGTTTGTGATTGGGGTTCCATTTGGCATAATCAAAATATACTATGCAATTTAAAGGTAATCTAACACTTTCTTGCTTCAAGACAAGCATGCTTTGTAATTACTTCCTCACATATTCTAACGGGGTTATGTTGTCACTAGTATGCATCATGGCATTCCTTGTCTGTAATGTGTCTGTGTATGCAAAGGGATAACATTTTCCACCTTAGTCCATGTCATACCTTGGTGTTCATTATTCATTTCCAAAATAAAATGCTTTATGATGATAATTCATTGCCAAAATAAAATGCTCTATGATAGTAATAGTGCACTAAAATTAAAGCTCAAAATCTATCAGCAAAATCTCACATCAATTTCAATTCATTTCATCTGTTCCATTACAATTCTATCCAACTATTCTTCACTTCTTACTAACCTTTTCTTCTATTTAAAATTTTTTATATCATTCCTCACACCTACACACATCAAATTGGCTTTGTGAACAAATAAAATGGAGTCACAACTTCTCTTATCCACACCTAAAATGGGAATGAAGGAAGAGGAACCTGATTTCGCAAAGTTCACACTCAAGGAAAATTTTGTGAGATTCCAATGCAATGTATATTGAAATATGTCAAAGGAGATTGTTCCTAAGGCTATAAATTGATAAAGAAGATAAACTATGGATGCAAAACCAAGAAAATGCACAAAATTTTTGAAAACACAATGTGATATGCAAAATGACCTAAGAATGCAAACAAACTACAACAGAAATTAATCAGACTAAAGAGGTGCACCTATAAATTGGAAAGTGATGGAGAGGAACTCTATAATCCTATAGTAATAAATATTGAAGCCTACTGGTACACGTATGCCAAGCTAGGCGACTTAGTCTTCTTTCAAGGAAATTTTGTTGGAACAGGTTTCGGACAAAAGGGTACTTAGAACTGTAGAAACCACTTTTTAGGCCTGGTAGTGGGACTAATTTGCCACTGATGGTGACTTATTTCACTTCCAATTTTTGGTAAATTCAAAGGTGCAATTTGTAGCTCCCAGTCTGCACTTCAGCTCCTGACAGGTTTCCAAATATGAAACTACAGAATCTTACTTGTAGGTGTTCTTCGAGCTTCTTTTAGGGTTTTGACCACTTTGAATGACTTTGATGATTTTTTAACAACTTGTCACACCTTTCTCTTTGACAAATATGCACGCAAGACATGCAAAACACATGAAAAGAGGGGGAAAAGTGTTAAGGGTTAGTGAATAGGGGTTTGCCTTGGTCAAACCCCAACTTGGTAATTAAACCCTTGAAAATGAAATGAAATGAAAAGAGAATGATGAATGAACAACATGCAATGCTACAACTCACCAAACCCTTGAAGTAGAAATCTGAAGATATGCAAGTAATGGCTCCAAATTGTTTGAATGCTCTTGTAGACAAAATGCTTGAATGCAAAATCACTTGATTGCTTGATTAGAAAATTAGGAGAATTTAGGAGATTAAGGAGGATGAAAATGATAGGAAAAAACCTATATTTATACACAATTATGTAACATTTCCCAAAAAATCCACATTACAAGCTGACCTCAAGGCTTAGAGAATAATATCCCACTAGAATTTTGAAATAATTTTGATTTTTGAGCCAAGTAGGACTAATTCGCCCCTAGTGGTGACTTGGTCCCACTTAGGCAATTTAAGTGGGTGTCAAAAATTAAGGTGTATTAAATGATGTTTAACGGGATTATTCTCAAAAATACACTTAAATAGGGCCTATAAGTGTATAATGGGGCCAATTAAACATAAGAAAGGGTCAAATTATTGATGACAAGCCTACAAAAGCGTGAAAGTTTATTACGACACTTTACAACACTTTGAAATAAGGCTTGGTAAGTGATAAAAAGAGGTTATTTAGGTGGAATATATTAAAAAGACCCTAGAAAAGTGTGAAAGTGTGTTACAACACTTTGCAACACTTAAGTAAGGTACCACTTGAATTCTTTTAATTTGGTAGGGCCCAATACCTAATGTGAATGTTTTTTCCACATTACAACATTAAATCAAGGCACAACTAAGCCAAAGTCACAAGGAGGACCCAAACAAGCAAAAAAAGTAGAAGAGTTACTTTTTCGGTGTCCATAGGCTTGTCGATAAATTTGGCTTATTATCTAGAATCTTCACCAAATTTCCCGAGGGGACACCATGCTATCCCACCTTAACTAGGGCATGTCGAGGAATACTCAGGAAATTCTTGAGCCAAATTTTCCTAATTATGCTTTGACACAATGCTCAAAATCACATTGTATCAAAGAGGGGAAAAATGTAGACACCGGAAAATGTCCTAAGCTTGCAAGCAACATTTTTACATTAATTTGCATCTTTCCTACATAATTAAATAATTTTAAATTATTTAATTATTCCTTAATACCACTTTCTTCTATTAATTAAATACTTTTATATTATTTAATTAATTCATTTTGAGAAAAAGGTTGTAGGGAGGTTTTTGCTTTGTAACAAGGACTGATGCGTGTGTGAGTGTTTTGGTGGTGGGGTTCACCCATAGGCCATGGAAGAGGCTTGGCTCTCCTCCATGTTTTTTCATCATTTCTCCTGGTGTACGGCGATCTCGCCTTGTGCTTGGTGGTATTTTCTCTTAAATTTTGTTTGTTGTGGGTGTGGCAGGAGCATCTTGTCAGTCAATCTGACTAGGAGAGGTCGCATGTCTAGCTTTGTGGTGTTAATCTAAAATGATGGGTGGGGATACGGATCCCTTAGATGGTTCCATTAATGAACCTACCAAATAAAATGTAAATAATGCACCTCCCAAGTCATTTTGAGGCATTGTCACAAGAGAACAAAGTCGACTTCCACAGGGCACCAACTTTGTGCTTAAGGGAGTCAATGAAGTACAGGAACATGGAAGAGAGGAACAAGGTAAGCACCTCCCATCTCCTTCATTGAAAGTTCTGTTAATTCTGAATGAAACCCTAGATGAGGCAATTGTTGAAGAGGATGGTAGGTTGTTGAAAATGGCTATATTCTTTGTTGTCGTCGATCCCAATAGGGTTCTAACAAGGAAATATATGGAGGAATGGTTTCATAATATTTGGTAAAATAAATTAGGGTTTAAATTATATTACTATCATATGGTGCAAAAGGGATTGTATGTCATTTTCTTTAATAATCATAATTCTCAAGAGGAGGTAATAAAAAAACAATTTTGGAATGTTGGGATGGTTGTCTTTCATGGCTTGGCATGGACTCCTGAGGCACTCAAAGAGGAAGTCCTGGCCCTCTCTAGCCCTAGATGACTGGTTATCAAGCATGTTCCCCCTGTCTCTAGAAGCTCATTCCACTCTTGTTGGAACCATATGAAAATGTGTTAAAATTTGATGATACTAAAACCCCTCTCCCGCACTCTAATGTGCGGGCCTTGGTATCCTTATCTCTAGGAGTAGATCTTCTAGAGGTCTTGGAAATTAAATTGAAAACTAGAAGCATCCTTTGTGAATTAGAAATCTTAGGAGGTTTGAATTCTTGCTACTTGTGTAGGCATGAAGTCCACATCAAAAGAAACTTCCCATTATTAAGAAATAAAACCAATAATAAATTCGCCTTTGGCAGAGGCAACAAAAATAAAAAATAACCCCTGACAATGGATGGGTGGGCGGGTGGACATGAAAATAAGATGGAGGGAACTATGGAACACAGTCCTACTCCAGACCAATTAGATGGGAGGTATTCCCCCTCAAACCCTAAGACCAATAATAAGAAAAGAAATAATTCACCGCAACAGGTGAATGCAGAAGTAACCAAAATCAATAAAGGTGCATCACAGGATAAGGACACTTTGGCATCTCTAATGCATGAAATTGATAACAAGGTAATGAATGGAAATGTAGAGAATGAGGAACTTATGAAAGGAAAGGAGGACTCTGAACTTAGCCACTAAATAAGATTTAATAAACCAGTAAACAATGTCAAACTAAATGCCCAACAATTGGCCCTGCAAAAAATAAGGAAAATTAAAGAACCTAAATAAAGCAATCTAAAACCTCCCAAAGAGATTATAAATACTTTAAGGGGAGTAATATAGTGGAACCTCAACCTGAGTGTTTCCCTTTGGAAATAAATGGGGAGAGACCAATACACACTTATAGAATTGAAATTGAATCCCTGGACAGTGGGAACTACCCTCAAGATCATGATGTGGACTGAGATGGAATACCTACTGAAGGAACTGATGTTGGTCTTGAAGACATACACCTTGATGGTTTGGAGGAAAGATTGGAAAAATTTGTTAACCTCAATATTGTGTCTTTTGTAAATGGGAATGAGAAATTTGATGAAATTATGGTCCCTAATCTGGAAGTGAATCCTCTTAAACCCCTTGGTGAGTTCTGATGGATTTGCATCACAATCAAGCATGGAGTCTATAGATGACCTAGAGTTTTTCTCTACTAAGGAGACCACCGATGGAGAAGAGACTCCCATGGAGTTCATAATAAAAAAGACTCAGAGGTATAGGAAAAAGAAAGGACTGGAGGTTGGAAAACCCCCTCTGGATAAAGTTCCCAACCAAATCCAAAAGGAAAAAAGAAAGAAGCTTAGTGGGATTGTATTGCCTCCTAATGCCAAAAGAATGGAAACAGAAAATAGGCTCCTCAAATGTTTTGATAACTTCAAATGTGATAAGGGTCCCCCACCCAATGAACAAACATAATGGATATCAATTACATTTCTTGGAATGTAAGGGGACTTGAAACCCCTAATAGGAAACATGTTGTTAGAAGATTCTTAGCACAAAAGAAGGAAAAGGACTTTGTCCTGCTACAAGAGGTTAAATCCATTGGCTTCACCTTAGAAACCAACCTAAGGGTGATATGGAAAGACGCAACTCAATTTTCCACCAAGCATGAAAAGGGAAAAGGGGGACTATAATTTTAAAAGGAAAATAATTGGGCACATTTTGTGGATAGCTTTAGGACCTCCCATTGCAACTGGGTTGTATGGGTGATTGTTAAAAGAAAGAAAGTTGTTTTGGGATCTACTCAGTGTATGCCCCTAATGATTATAAGGATAAGATCCTCCTTTGGAACTAGATATATAGCTTGTAAGATATCCCCTGGATCATTGGAGGGGATTTTAATTTTGTAGAGAGAGAGGAAGGTAAATGGGGTGGAATGGGCTTAGATTGGAAAGGAAATGAGATGTTTTATTGGAAAAGAATGAAATCCAAACTGAAACTTGAAGACCCTATCGAAGGACAAAAGAAATATGGCAAAAACATTTGGTTTACATGGTGCAATTCTCAAAAAGGTGTGTAGGAGAATCTATTGTAGGCTTGATAGGTTCTACATAAGCAAAGTATTCTTCTCGGCCACCCCAGTAAAAGAAGGATGTAAAGTTGAAGTGACTCCATACTCCTTATCTAATCATCACCCAATAAGGGCCAATTTTTTCCTCAAAGAGGGTGTGCCAAAAAAATTTGGCAACAATAATGGTTTATGCCTTAAAACCATCTTTTGAAGGATAATGACTGTAGAAATGCCATACTATCCCTCAAACTTATCAACAAGAGGATGCATCAAAACTTATCCCCCATTGATAGATGGACTTTGAATACAAAAGGATGGAAAGTTTTGTTTCAAACAATTGGGAAAAAGATAGGCAAAGATAGCCGAAGGAGGGAGACTCTCCTCCAAGATAAGCTTCTCCAAGTAGAAATTGATCTACAAGAAAACCCTATGAATGAAAGACTCATAAACATGCTAGTTATGGCCAAAAGCAGCCTAAGGAGGCTTTAGAACCACAAGATCTAGGGTCTAAAAGTAAGGTCTAAAATAAACTGGCTAGAGAATGGCGATAAAGGCACAAAAATTTTCTTTAGATATATTAAGGAGAAGCAAGCTAGGGAGTAGATAGATCATATCACTTTAAATTGTACCACCTTGGTCAATCAAGAGGAGATAAGAGAGAAATTATTTCAGTTCTATAAGAACCTCTTCTCCTCTAAAGGAGGGAAAGAGGTTAATGTCAAGGCAAGGGAGCATATAAAAAAAAAATCCCAAGGAAGGTCAATGAAGAAATGGCTAGGGAATTGGGGAAAGAAATATCACAAGAGGAAATTAGAAAATTCATACTCTCACTCAAGGATGACAAGTCTCCAGGGGTAGATGGCCTCCTTGTAGAATTCTACTAAACATTTCTATACTAGGTGAGTAAATACCTATTCCTTTTCTACAAGGAATCCTTTAAAAGAGGCACACTAGGCAATAAGATTAATAAAGGGATAATCAAATTCATTCCAAAGGAGGGAGATAGAACTCTAGTTAAAAACTGGAGACCCATGTTACTCTACGAAATGTTTCATATAAGATATTGGCTAAGATATTAGTGGATAGGGTGACACTTATCCTTCCCTCTATCATAAATTCCACACAAATAGGTTTTATTAAAGGAAGATATATACTAGAAAACTTGATTACCAATTAGGAGGTAATGAATTGGGAAAAACAAACAAGACAAGAAGCAGCAATTCTTTTACTAGATTTTGAGAAGGCATATGATAGAATTGATTGGGATTTTGTGCTCCTAGTTTTGAAGGCCTTTGGGTTTCCCAATTCCTTTTTCCATATGGTCAAAACCCTCTTTCAAGATGCAAACACCCAGGTAGAAGTCAATAGGGTTCTTACTCAATAAATTTCCCTTGAGAGATCCATAAGGCAAGGTTTCCCACTTGCACTAACACTGTTTGTAATAGCCTCAGATGTGTTGCATTATGTTTTGAGGGAGAACTCAATAGTCCCAAGGGTAAGGGGCGTTATACTACTAGATGATAATGAGCTCCTAAACCTACAATTTTTCAATGATACATCAATCTTGTTAACCCTGGAGAAGGATAACCTTGCAAATTTAATGGGGAAATTGGATGTCTTTTGCTTAGCCTCTGGGGCTAAAATTTCCCCCTCAAAATTTTATCTTTTGGGATGAAAGGAAGAACCTCTAGATTGGGTTAACAACTTTGGAATTCAGTGGGGTGATCCTTAGAAATTGGTAAGATATCTAGGTATTCCCTTTGCTGTGGAACCCAACATAAAGGAGATGTGGTTGTGGATTAGGGACAAAATTGAAAATAAATTTTCTAAGTGGAATAGACAATTCCTATCCTTAGCTAGTAGGATTCAAGTCTATCAAAAGATACTCTCATCCTACAGCATATACTTTACTTCCGTTTGGTTTTTCAATTCATATCAAATCAATGACATCTAGAAAAGGATAATATCTTTCCTGTGGTTAGATGAGAAAGGCAAGAGAAGGAGGAACTCAATGAAATGGGAATAGTGCACAATTTAAAAACTCAAGGGAGTTCTAGGGCTAAAATACTTAAGGCTATAGGGTATTGCTTTGGCTGCGAAATGGGTGATTGGGGCACTGGAAGGAGGGGAGCCTTGGAAGGTGTTGATTAGACAAAATGTGCTCAGTGTTTTCCCCAAGCATGCAAAAACATGGAAATCTCTACCACTTAGTGATATTCTTAGCAGTGAATGGACTATGTTACCTATAGGATCCAATGTATTTAGAACCATATGGAAAGCCTAGGAATTGATGAAAAAGTTCCTAACAAACTACCACTTCACCAAAGGGGATAATGGGATCATCCAGGTTAACAATTCTATATGGTGGAACTTAAAACACAAAGGGAAACCACTTGCATTAATCCAAGGTTGCTCAACAAGAGGCTAGGCTCACAAAGGAATCCAATGTTTCAAAGATATTCTAAAGGATGGTAAGTTGAAATATTGGAATGACCTAAGCTCTGAATTCAATATACCTCTCACCAATTGGAGGACTTACACAATCCTTGGGGAAGCCTGCAATCAGATAAAACTTCCAGTGGAAACAAAAAATTATATTGCTCAATTTTAAGACTTTCAATGGCAAAATGAAAATAATATAATGAAAACCAAAGCTAAAGAAATGTACTTCATGCTAATAGAACACATTGATCTGACTAAATATTTGAATCAAATTTAGAAACTTAATTGGAACAAGAATCAATGGCAAAAGGTATTTCAAACTAATTGGTGTCAACAATTAGAGGCTAAAAAATCCTATTTCAGGTAGCTTCTAATAATTCAAAAATAGTCATTCAAAAGAAAAATTGATGATATTGATATATGCAGCTTTTATAGAATTCTTGAGACAATTAATCATATTTTTCTTTTACTTTATTTTTGCTAAATAAATATGTAAGTTTTTTTTGTAACAAGAAAAATATCTAGGGGAATAATGAACCACCCCTTCCTAAAAATATTTTATTCAATCACGATGTAAAAATGGGGAAAACTACTATCTTATCTTGGCTTTGCCTTTCATCTGACATTTTTTGGACCGTCTAGAAATCAAGGAATGAAGAAAAGTTTCAAGGAAGGAAGACGGTTCTTATTGATTCTTATAGAGGAATCATGTTATACAATGTTGCCATGTAGGTCTACATTACGGTGGGGCTCTCAAAGGAAAAATTTTGGAAGTATCTAGAGAACAAATAGATCACAACTGATATCATGGAAGCAAGATATGGGTATATGTGGCTTGAGGGGAATCTAAGTGTGGATGTCTTCTTGAAGGCTCTTCAGGAATTTTGGAAGGACCTAGCAGAGGGACAAGGCACTCAAGTTGACAAGACACAGAACAAGGAGGGGCAGGCAATAGAACCCTTTGTTGAAGAACTAATAGTTGCAAAGACACTGATAGCTATATGAGAGATGGTAATGGGACAGAGTAAAACAATCAAAGGACAACAAGCATGTTCTGTATATATCCTTTTTGATCTACAGTAGATGTTTATATAGTGCAGTGATATATAATTGTATATTATGTTGATGATGCTTTGATGTAACTAATGATACTTTGATATAGGTTTTGCTTTTGGGATCCTCTCTTTTGATCTCATACAAATGGGGATATATGTTGATATTATGTAATGGGGTAGTCTAGAACTGATATAGGTTACTGTTGGCATTCACTTTTTGATTTCATGTAATGGGGGATAACTGATGATATTTTGTAATGGGGGTAATCTAGAACTAATCCACGGATGAACATCTTGTCTATATGATATGTATTTGTTGCTTCTATTATACTTAATACAAAAAATTCATTTTATCTTTATTCCTCTTAGATTAAGATTTACTTAATTACATCACTAATTACATTCTTTTCATCTATAATTAAATAAATTGTTAGTTATTTAATTATTCTCTATCTTTTTCTTCCATAATTAAATAATTGTTTCTAGTTATTTAATTATTTATCATCTCCTTTTTTTCCATAATTAAATAATTGTTTCTAATTATTTAATTATTTGTTTGTCACATCTCCTCATTTATCATTAAATAATTGTTCTTAATTATCTAATTATTTATCTCCCTCTCTTCTGTTAGGGTTAGAGATGGCAGATATCTAACAATTAAATGCAGATTTAATTAATAAAATAGAGAAACTAAAACACACATAGAATAAATCTTAACACAGAGAATTTAACGTGGTTCACCCAATCTGGACTACATCCACCAAACCACAGCCATCCAATATTTTTATTATCCAGTAAAACTTAGTACAATCTTGCGGATAATCGTGTTTTTCATCATACTGTAATACCCATCCAAACCCCTTTTTAACAAGCGTATAAGCTTCCAGATTTTAGGGTTCTACAAAATTGGATTTTTCTTTTTTCATTGATTTTTCCCTTTTTCGGTGATCATGCAAAAAAGTAGGAGGAAATTTTTTCTCGAGGGCTACCGCCCCCGGACCCTGGCAAGGATAGGGGCTGGGGTGTACAGTATACCATGGGCTATATAGTATAGCATGATCATTCGCCACATACCAACAATCTCCCACTTGGAGACTGATTCTAGACAACACTGCTACAATTACAGTTCCCACTGGAAATAAGTACCTTAGACCCTGCTGCTCTGTTATACTTTAATTCAACCTTGAAGACCAATCAAAGCTGAAGAGGAGCTCAGCTTCTCCCTTTTCACCACCTTCGTAAGTATATCAGGTGGATTGACATCTGTATGTATCTTGTCCAGCTTAACCTATCCATCCTCCAAAACCAACCGAATGAAATGATATCTCAATTGTATGTGTTTTGTTTTAGAATGCAAGGCAGAATTCTTTGCAAGATGTATAGCACTCTAATTGTCTGTAAACAAGTAATTTCCATCTTGTTGTTTTCCCAACTCCTCCATGAAAATTTGTAGCCATATCATCTCCTTGGCTGCCTTTGTTGCAGCAACATACTCTACCTCTATGGTGGATAAAGCAACCACCTTCTGCAATCAAGAAATCCAACTCACTGTTGTCTGACCAAATGTAAATACATAACATGTGGTACTCCGCCTGGTATCTATATCCCCTGCTAAATATGAGTCAACATAGCCTTTTAAATCAGTATTAGAGCCCCCAAAACATAAACAATTATTGGATGTACCTCTCAAAATACTTGAGAATCCATTTTACCGCATTCCAATGCTCAACTCCGGGATGACTCAAATACCTGCTAACAACTCCTACAGCATGTGCAATATCCGGTCTTGTGCATACCATGGCATACATTAAACTGCCTACAGCTAAAGCACATGGTACCTTAGACATTTTTTCTTCCTCCTCTTGTGTCTTTGGACACATATCCTTAGTCAATTTGACATGACTAGGCAAAGGTGTGCTGACAACTTTTGCATTCTCCATATGAAATCTCTGCAACACCTTTTCAACATAATTAGTCTGAGATAAAAAGGCCCTGACATAATGAAAGGTGTGCTGACAGCTTTTGCATTCTCCACTAGGTCAAGAAGGACTCGAGAAAGGGGAGAATCATCATCACCCATCACTTCACTGGCATCATCCACATCTTCACATCCTGAGGTTGAGGCTATACCCATCCCTGAGGCAGTTCCCATTCAACAGCCCCAACCTATCATTAACCAACCACAACCACCACCCCAGCTTTTACCAATGGCTTTCCTTGCTAATAATACATCTCCCTTATTCTTCTAGGCTACAATGTCATGCCCAAAAACCCTAAGCACTTTTGTTCAAAATTCCATGTGAATGACCCAAATAGAACTACAGAAGAAGACGTAAGGATTTTCCAAACCTGTCTCAAAGATAGAGGGATTGTTCATGAGGATGTTTCTTGTAGGTTGTTCCCTTATTCACTAGGAGAAGAGGCTTTTTACTGGTACAATCACCTCCCTTCTGGCTCAATTCTTAATTGGAATGATCTTGAAACTGCCTTTTTACAGAAATTTAGAATACCAATTAGTGCCAATGAATTGTATTTGCAATTCACTAGAGTCAAAAGAGAAGTTAATGAACCAATATCTAGTTTCAATAATATATTTCATCGTGCATACACCAGACTTCAAGATCCTTATGTTTTGGATGACAATACAGCCTTGGGAGTCTATTACAAAGTTTTGGATAGCCTCACAGCCACCTTTCTGAAGTGGAGACGTAACCCTCCAGCTAACCTAACTGATGCCTATACAGAAGTTGTTAAGCTTAGCACAGATCTAAGGCAACATATAACTGGACCATTGCCCTCTTTAGGACCAGTTGCACATCCTGGTCAGGTTCAAGCAGTAAATCAAGCACTTACCAATCATACTCCAATCATGAATCCAGTACCTCAATTACCTTTGGTACCACACCCTGGTCATCCCATGAGCCAGGTTTCTCCTATGATGAATTTTTCCCAGCAGCAGGTTAACTAGCCCATATATCAGCCATAGCCAAATAGTTTCCCTGCCTATTTGCAGAACTCTGAAGTGTTGCATCAGTCTATGGGATCTACTACAATGCCTGTCCCTCCTCAGAGTAACCCAAGCTAGCCTCCTTATCGAGATCCAAATTGGGAGAGAATTGATGAAATGGTTGAACAGATAAAGAAGTTGAATCTAGAAGTGACCTACCTAAGGAATCAAAATAGCTAATTACAAGCTACTTAGAAGAATATGTAGTCCAATCATAATAGAGAGTTTTCACAGGGGCAGAATTTTGACAGATGACAACGTAATGAGAGAGGATTCCACAATGATAGGGGATATAATCAGGATAGGGGTTACAATGGTAACAGAGGCTACAATAATGATAGGAGATAGAATTTTGATAGGGGCCAAGGCAGTGGATCAGAATTTGATAAGAGGCCATCACAAGGACAGAGTAGAACTTGGAATACAGGACCTAATAATGGAGGAGTTCCTACTCCTCTGGATCAACCTGTCAACCAACCTACAAATCAACCAATCAGTCAAGACAAGCCTCCCAGTAGTGTATATCTGGCTGAAGTAGCCTTATCAGGATGGTGTAGGCTTCATAAGATGAGCCAGCATTCAGAGTTGGACTGTCCAGAGTTCCAAACTGCAGCCTCTATTTTCCAGTATGAGGTGGAGAATAACGCTAATGGGTAGGAGATGGTTCCTTCCACTCCCTATGACTCCCCTGTGCTAGTATTGAATCACTCGCCCTTCCCAGCAAGCGAAGAAAATATTCCAGAGGAGGAATCTAAGTTTCAGGAAGGGAAAATAGATCAAATTTGTAATGGGGATGAAGTGGCTCAGTTATTCAATGAAGAAGCAATAAATGATAATGGCCCCCTGGATCAGGAAGAAAATTTTATTGAAGAAGTACAAATGTTCCAGAGGTAGGGTTTAAGAGATATGCCTCATAGGCATCCACAGGCTGGAGGACCTTTTACCACCTCCATTCCTCCTAACAACTTCAGTACTCCTCCAGATCCTAATGCTAGTAATAATCCATCTTTCCCACATGTATCCAGGTAGTACCTTTCGAAGGAAAGACAAGCTCAAACTGACCTACAGAAGGAAAAGGTTGTTCAAGTAAGCAGAGACAAGGTGGAAGAACCTCCCAGGGAAATATCAACTGACATGAGCGAGGAGCAGATGGCTTCGTATGTTGCTGAGGAGTTCAAGAGATTAAAGGTAAATCTTTCAGCATTTGAGTTATTGAGATTCCCTCCCATTAGGAAGGCAGTTTTAGGTACTTATGATGCACAGACTATGTCTTTGGATAAACCCTCTGGTGAGCATAATAGCAAGATTTCTAGTTCCCAATCTGTGAAAACACAAAACCAAGCCCATAATCCAACTAACTTTCCCCCTGGAGATAAAGGAAAAGAAAAGGATAAGACTCAAGTGGCTCAAGTAGACACTCAGCCTACTTTGTTTCAAGGAAAGATAGAAACTCCACCATTTCTGATCTCTGTACACATATTCGGTAAGAATCTGCATAATTGTTTATTAGATTCAGGTGCTTCCACCAATGTAATGCCATTTGGAGTCTATAGAGCTTTAGGAATTACACTAGCTGATTCCCAGAAGAAGGTGACTCAGTTAGATAGAACTGAGGTAAATGTGGTGGGGGAATTAAACATGATTCACATGCATATAGCTTCAGACCTAAGGATTCAATAGGTTATCAATATTCAAGTAGTTGATATCCCCGATGCGTATGGTTTAATTTTAGGAAGAGATTTTACTAAAGCTTTGAATGGATATGTGTCTATTGATCACTCTCACATGTGGCTTCCCTAGAAAGGAGTGCCCAATCAGATCAGAATTGAGAGAGAACCAAGAATGAAATACATGATTACAGAATACCAAAAGACTTCAACAGAAGTTCTGATATCAAAAGTAGGAATGGGAAATTACATACTATCAACTCAGTATGGGGAGTCAGACTCAGAGGAGGTATTGATGCTACATACGATGCCTATCGATAATGAGACATGATCCAGTCCTGGTGCTGTCTTGATAGAATTAGTTGAAGAAGAAGAAGAACCTGAAGATAATCAGATCAATCTATTGGACAGTTTTCAGGAATTCATCAAACAATGTGTTGACAATCAAGTTCGCTTAGGAAGAAGGACGAGCTTTGAAGAATTACTCTTACCTAATTGGTGTAGATTGCATAATGCTTCCCACTCAGAGTTGGATTGTTGTTTATGCCAAACAGCGGTAGAACAAGTACAAAAATGCATGAATCCAACCTTGGCAGATAAAACCGATATATAGAACCCTCAGGAAGAATATCAAGGAAGGGAGTCTGTGTCACCTGAAAAACCACCCAACAATATTAAGCCAAAGGATGTGATGAAGAAGACTACAGCTACTGAGTGTTGGACGCTTAGATTCGATGGGTCAAAGTCTAAGCATGGAGCTGGGGAAGGGTTTGAACTGATCAGTCCAAAAGGTAAGAATTTCTTTGCAGCCCATAGGCTTCAATTTCACTATACAAATAATGTAGCAGAGTATGAAGTGTTAATTCATGGAATTCTTATGGCACTTAAGAAAAAGGTCAAGATTCTACAAGTCTTTGGTGATTCTGAGTTAGTAGTTAAGCAAGTAAGGAAGCAATATTCATGCCATGATAGAAGAATGACTAATTATAGGCATAGAGTGTGGGACCTTATTGAAGGATTTGATGCCTTCAACATTCAACTAATACCACGGCGAAAGAATCAAACAGTAGATTCTCTGGCTCAAGCAGCAAGCACCCTACAGCCTTTATCTTTGTCAGGTTTGAAGAAATTCACTGTAGAATTGACTCCTGTGCCATCGGTTTCAGATAATGTTACTAACTTTCAGGTGTTCGAAGATGACAAGCATATTCTGGATTTTATCACAAATACAGACATTTTTGCTTCTCAAATCATTGATGAGATAGAGCTTCAAGAAGCAGAACTGAATTTAGAAGGTGTGATGAACTTAAAATCAAATACTATTCCAAGGGGAATGGTATAGTTGGAGTGAATTTTGATATGGACAAAATCAAGGATCAGGAACAGGAGTCGAATAAGGAGTCGATCAATGGATAGTGTGATACTTACAATATGGGAACTGAAGATAATGCTAAGAACATTTTTATTGGCAAAGTATGCACTCCTGAAGAAAAACAAGGGATAATTGAAGCCTTGCACAGCTTTCCAGATATAGTAGCCTGGAGTTATGAGGACTTGAAGACTTATGATACATCAATCATAACTCATACTATACCCTTGAAGTCAAGTGCTAAACCTTTCAGACAAAGGCAGAGACCAATTAATGCATTATTAGAACCAGTCATACAAAAAGAAGTCCAGAAGTTACTGTCCGCCAGAATTATATTTCCTGTCAGGCATTCAACATGAGTGGCCAACCTGGTTCCAGTGAGGAAAAAGAATGGAGAAATCAGACTCTGTGTTGATTTCAGAAATTTGAACAAATCTTCAGAAAAGGACAACTATCCAGTCCCTTCACTGGATGAAGTACTTCAAGTAGTTAACGAATCTTAGATGATGTCCTTTTTGGATAGTTACTCAGGATACAATCAAGTGATGGTTCAATATGAGGACAGACACAAGACTGCCTTCACAACTAAATGGGGCACCTTTGCCTACAGGAGAATGCCATTTGGACTCATTAATGCAGGGGCCACATTTCAAAGAGCTATGGATATTGATTTTAAAGATATCATAGGAAAATGCATCATCATTTGTATGGATGATCTGACTGTTTTCTCAAAAAACATAGGAGATCACATCTCAGATCTGCATAAAGTGTTTCAAAGGTGTAGGGAATTTGGCATATCTTTGAATCCTAAAAAGTGCATTTTTGGAGTAACGAAGGGAAAGCTGTTGGGACATGTCATATCAGAAAAGGGAATTGCTATTGATCCGGAGAGAGTGGAGGCCATAATGAAGATTCAGCCCCCTGCTAGCAAAAAGGAGATGAAGTCCTTCTTTGGTAAGATCAACTTCGTCAGAAAATTCATTACTGGATTTGCTGAAATTGTTAAACCACTGAATGCAATGTTGAAACAAGATGCCAAGATTGAATGGACTACAGAAGCGAAGGAGGCATTTGTAGAGATCAAAAGGGCCATTGCTGATGCTCCAGTATTGGTAAGTCTAAACTACAGCAAACCCTTTTATATCTATTCATTTGCCTCAGATCATTCATGTGCTGGAATGCTAACTCAAAAGTCTGATGAGGGAAATGAGCATCCTATCGCTTTTATGAGCGCACCATTAAAAGATGCTGAGTTGAGATACCCAAGTGTAGAGAAGCAGGCATATGCTCTGGTTGGAGCAGTGAAGAAATTCAGGCATTATATCCTCAGAAATAAGGTGTATGTGATTGTCCTGGACTCTGTAGTCAAGTTACTTTTGAGGCAAAATGAGTTAGGTGAGTGCAAAGATAAATGGGTGACAATGCTACAAGAGTATGACATTGAGATCTAGCCCATGAAGTTGGTAAGGGGACAGGGACTCACTCAAACTATGGCAGAAATAGGTCCTGAGCTGACTATCCAGAATTATAACATTGAGGAGGTTTCCCCAGATGGCTGGTATGATGACATAGTTTATTATTTATTGAACCAATGATCCCTAGGTCATCTTAATGTTGTTTAGAGGAGAGTCCTATGATTGAAGAGCGACAGTTTCATGCTAAAGGGGGTTGTTCTTTACAAGAAAAATCATGAAGGCATTTATTTGAGATGTCTTGGGAAACAGGAAGCTGAAAAGGTGATGAATGAATTTCATGCGAAATATGGTACTGGTCATGGCTCTGTAATTGCTACAACAAACCAGATCTTGAGGGCAGGGTATTACTGGACCACGCTATTTAAAGATGTCCACCATCATGTACGGATCTGCCACAAGTGCCAGACCACCACAACAAGGGAAAGGTATGCAGCGCTACCACTCCAACCGATTACTGAGGTAAGGCCTTTTGCTCAGTGGGGAATGGACTTCGCAGGTCCCATCAACCCACCATCTTCTGCAGGACACAGGTACATTCTCACTATTACTAATTATTTCACCAAATGGACTGAGGCTTTTGCTTGTAGACAATGTACATCTGAGGTAGTGATTGATTTCCTAGAATCTTCTATTCTTAATCGATTTGGATGTCCTATTGCTATTGTCTGTGATAACGGTCCCGCTTTTGCATCCTTAAAATTTTCAAATTGGGCCTTTGATCATGGCATTATTGTGAAGTTTGCGTCTAATTATTATCCCCAGGGTAATGGCTTGGCAGAGTCCTCTAATAAGAACTTATTAACTGTCATCTGTAAATTGTTAAAAAGGAACCCAAAAGACTAGCACACCCAGCTTCGATTTTCCCTTTGGGCAGATCGTACAAGGCTTAAGTCATCCATTGGAACATCTCCCTACCATTTAGTATATGGTCTGGAGCCAGTATTTCCTATTCAATTCAAGATCCCAACTTTACAATTTATAAATGAGTTTTATGATGAAGGGGACAGAAGGGAGGCTAGGTTCACAGAACTATTGCACCTTGAGGAGAAGCACGACAATGCCCTTGAGAATTTTGCCAAACATCAGGGGATAGTTAAAAGGTGGTTTGACAGGAGGGCTAAAGTCAAAGCCTTCAAAATTTCTAACCTTGTCCTATACTGGGATAAACCTCATGATCAAAAAGGGAACCATGGGAAGTTTGACAAACTTTGGCTTGGTCCATATCAGATTGCTGAAATACTTGGAGATAATGCCTTCCGTCTGAAGACTCTCACGGGAGAAGATATCCCACTGCCTGTTAATGGGCAGTATTTGAAACATTATTTCCAATCCTGAGTTGTTTTTAGCTCCTTGCCCTGTATATAGTTAGTTTAGGTTGCTTTGTTGTTTTGTTTGGTTAGAGTAGGTTTCCCTTTTGGTTTGGTTGTTTGCTTTGGTTAGAGTAGGTTTGCTTTGGTTTGTTTATTTTGGTTTGCGTTGCTCTTGCTCTTGGTTCCTTCTCTTTTGGGATCTTTGGGTGCATCTGTATGGCAGTGGTAACAAGGTAGGTCTGATATTCTTAGTATTTCCCTTACGAACTCTAATCATCCTTCCAGGACACCATGGTACTAACTCTCTACCCAATGTCACTCATCCTTATGCTGAGGCAAAGGGTTTTCTAGTCAGTTTGAACGAGATTATATTGGGGTCTCATACTCTTAATTGTTAAATATACCTAAAGTTGCAGAAGGTCCTTATAAGGTCTGAACAGGTGAAAAATCATTTTCTGCTCTAGTGCCACTGTGGTTCTCAGCCCTGAGTGTGGACTTCACTATTCACAGGTTGAATGAAATAGGTGAAAAGAAAAGAGATATCAAAAAAAAAAAAGAGAAAGAGAAAATATTTAAAATCAAAAGGTTTGAATTCAACTTATCAGGGGGATCTGAATATCTCTACCGAGGCTATGGACGCCTGACTTGCAGTAGAGCTATGTTCAATAGGATCACAGCGATAACCTCGTCGAGGCTATGGACGCCTGACTGGCATCGAGGCTCTATCCAGGTTACTTTTAGAGTCTGAATCTTTACGTAGCTTGTTCATACTAAGTTTGGTTCCTGTTGTAACTAGGGGAGGATAATGAATGCATGTGCACACACTTTGACCCTGGTATAGGAAACTTTGAATGACTAGAGGTTTCTTTGTTCGAGCATGGGGTGGTGGCTAGATATCCGGTCTACGAAACCATGAGTTCTGGGTTCTTGATTCCAGTTTGTCATTGAAATGCTCAGGAGCATTTCTCTAGCAAAGTCGCCATTTGTTGTACAATTTTTGCACACACGCCCCACTTGGAGTAGGGACCCTCTTTTTGGATGTCTTTTGACCTATGGTTTCATTGGATCTATCTCTTTTGAGGTCTTGACATGTTGGTCTTGCTAGCTTTGATCTTGCCTTGAGGCTTGAGTTGGTTAAAATTGAGTTCTAGGCAGAATCCGGGTTTTCACCTGAATCGGGGATTTTCTGGATCCGGCAGATTTTCCCGGACTGTCCTAAAATCTTGAACTTCGTTATATTCCCAATTTCTGCATTTCCGCGGAATCAGTGTTCATCCAGATTTCCACGTGTCTTGGGATTTTCCGAAATTCTGTCTTGAGCTCGAGTTTCTGGATTTTCAGACGTGTCTTATCGCTCATTAATGTTCGAAGTACCTTTGCTCAGACGCGTAAATGGGTGGATTTAAACTCTTTTGGACATCATTTTAACTCCATTGTTCACTTGTTTTCTACCTCATCGACTGAGTGCATTCTTCATTCGAAGCTTTGAGTGTTGATTTCGAGCCGTTGGCGTGTGGACTGTCTAGATCGTTGATCGGGGTTTTCATTGTTAGGGCGTGTCTGCTTTGTGGTCACTTCTTCAAACTTGAGTTTCATCCATATCGATCCATGGTAGGTTATCATTGGCCCTTTTCATTTATTTGCATGATGATTGAGTTGTTTCATGTTGAATGATGACCATTTTGGGTCGACCTATGCTTGGTCGCATTTTTATCTTTATCAACTTAGGGTTTGACCCATTTGTCATGAATTTCATCACCCGCATTATGCACTGCTTTGTTTGCCCAATAAATGTTGAATAGGTCGTTGTGGATGGGCGTTCGGAGTGGGATTTCATTTTGAATGCGTAATTCATCATGATTCAGCGAGATTAGGGTTTCGGGTGTTTTTGCTCAAAATTGTTGGAATGGTTAAACTGTTATAATTTTATATCTTGCGCCGAGGTTTAACTAGTCCCTGCCTTGTGAGGATTCGGGGTACTATAGGTTGATCGTTATAGCTGGCATTTTAAACCTTGAAGTTTTCCCTGGTTTTCATGGCAGGAGGGTTTTTTTTATTGAAATTAGGGCATCATCTTTCTGCCATAGGAATTCATCATTTGAAGGCTTAGAAAACTTGAAACTATTTGCGCCCTGAATTTTTGTTGATTAGCGTCGATTTTGAGACCATTAGATTCAAGGTAGAAAAGATTGCATGATCGTTCAGTTGCAAGTTCGCGTGTCATCAATCGTCGGATTCCCGGGATGTCCGCGGAATTTCTGCGTACCCGAATTTTCCCGGTTTCGGTTAATTCCGTGGAGTGCAACGATTTCCAGAGTTCTTCGAACCGTCCGCGAAAATCCATCCCATCCGGACTTTTTCGGTTTTCCTGTCTAGATTTATCCTTTTTTTAATTTTTCGGAGATAGGATTAATGACGTGAATGCTAATTGCTTATTTCATTATTGCTAATGAACAAATTGTAGGATAATCTGATGATCTTTTGGCTGAACTAATGATTTATGTGACTGATGATGCTTTGGCAGCGAGAATCCGTCTAGGTCAGATTTCTCTGAAATTCTGCCCCGGCGAGATTTTCCCAGTTTGCATGATTTTCGTGGACTTCTTCTTTTTTTGGATCTTCAAAGATTGGCAGTTTGTGGTGGATTTAATTGTTTTATATGATTTTAGGTTAACCTTTGGATTGGAATATGGATGATAATTGAACACTAATGATGTCCTTTGTGAATGTAGGCCGAATCAAGCAAGGCTGCAGCAGGAAAGTCCAAGGGTGACACGAAGGGGTCATCTATCTCAGAGGCAGAAAGACTAAGATTAGATACCAAAAGTCAGTTACCATAAAGCAAGATATCTTCTGTGTGGTTCGAGGTGTCTAACACTAATGTGGGGGCCTGGAGATATGAGGAGTTCAAGCAAAGGACAGCTGAGAAGAATTTGTCAGTCTTAAGGAATGGAATGATAAAGTCCGGACTAGTGCATGTGGCAGGGTTTCCTCCAGCGATCCAGTGCTATGAGTTGATCTTAGAGTGTGCCCGGCAATATGACTTCGATACACAGAGGGTCATCAGTACTGAGGGAAGAGTCTTGGCCAACTTCAGCCCTGTCTCCATTGCCCAGGCCTTTGACATGCCTGATCTACCTTCAGTATGTGCTATAAACATGGACTTGGCTAGGACGTATTATGAGAATGAGCCCATCAAATCTCAGCAAATGATCAACTCTTGGTTGGAGAAGCCAAAGTCACACTATTCCAAACTTCCCAAGCAGTTGCATAGAGTCAAATTCAGGTCTGACATTTATGATGCTATAACATTCCTAAGCAGGGTGGCAGGTTTGAAGACTGCTGGTGTGTTAGAGAGTTGGATGGTCCACGTGATCACCAAAATTGAACAGGGGACCAACTACCATTGGGCAGGGCTTATTAGTTCTGAAATTGACAAACAGCTAAGGAATGTCCTAGAGACTAAGAAATTCACCATGTCCTCCTATGTCATGTATGTGCTTGCTAGATCCTACCCGTACAAGGGTTTGAATCCACGAGGGACATTTGGACAGGACATAGTCTATGAGGTCTATCCGGAACTGCACCTAGGACGCCGAGACTACAGAAGGGCCAATGATGCATTCACTATGCATATTACCCAGATGCTTCAGAATGCCGAGCATGTGAGATTGTCGGATGGAGCCAAAGGATTGATAAAGAATTATGGGGCCTAGTTTATTCAATTTCCCACCTTCACCTACATTAGGATTGATGGATGCCCGGTCGCTCCATACAGGTTACCTCGATATCCCACAGATGACATTGTGCTATTGGAGATTATCAGGCAGATTTGTGAATTTGATGCCATTGTAAAAAAGGAAAAGCATAAGACAGGCTTTGGTGGAGATTTCCCTCTTGGAATTGGTGTAGCAGAAGTGTGCCCTTCCATTCAATCAGCACACACTGCAGGAGATGAATTGGTAGCATATGGTTTCTCCTTCCACTCCAAAAGGATGAACTTTGATATCACGGGAGAGGCACAGAAGAAGGCCACTAGGGAGTACCGGCATAAAGAAGACCTAGAGGACTATTGGGCTAACATTAAGGATGACCTAGAAGCAAGAAAGAAGAGGTACTCCAGGCTCCCTGTTGATGCAATCAGACAGTATAATGTCAAGTTGATCCCAGACCAACTGGAGGATGATGGAAACCTGGTGCAGGATCATGCCTATAAGGCTGTGAAGGACAGGTCGATCGGGGAAATTAATTAGAATGAAGATGAGATCACAGAGTTGGAAGACCTAATGGCCCCCGTTATGAAATTTACCTCTTCTTGGTTGAAGCATAAAATTTGAGAGCTAGAAAGTGAGAAGGTGACCTGTACCTTCAATTTGATGGGAGACCTCAATCCCATGTCTTCTTCAGAGGAATTCGGGGATGATGACCCCAAAGGGAAAACTCAAAAGAGCTCTCCTTTCAAGATAAAGATTAGAGGCCCCAAGGAAAGTGAGCCAGAACCAAAAAGGAAGCCCAAAGGAAAGAAGAGAAGTCGGGCCTTGAAGGTTGGCAGATCCTCTAATGAGGAAGAATTGGAAAAGGTAGAAGAAGAAAGTGCTCTTCCACAACCAAAGAAGACTAGAACAACTGGGACTTCAAAGAAGAAGGTCCAGGATACATCAAAGGATGATCCTCCAATTGTGGATGTAGAGAGTTCAGGGGGGGAAAAGACCAAGGTCTATATGAGAAGATCAAGGACTCCATCCCCTAAGGAGCCAATGCAAAAGAAGGACCTTTCTCCAGAGATGACAAATGTAGAGCCATCTAGGGCTGCTTCTCCTCTACCAAGCGCACCTAAGCCAGAAATTCTCGAGGAGCATGAAACCAGTGGAGAGGCAGAGCCATTCAAGGAAGGGACACTCTTTGGTGAAGCAGCTGAGCTTGAGGCCGAAGAGGTAGAAAAGCATCCTTCTCCTCTAGTGATGTATGAAGATTCTCCAGAGATCGACAGAAGAAACGGATCGCCTGAGCAAGAGGAAGATATCCCAGTTAGAACCCCATCACCGGTACAGCAAGAGGTTGAACCTGAGTCAGGTGATCAAGGTGAGCAGCTTTCTGAAAAGGAGGAAGATAAAACAACTGAAAAGGAAGAGGAGAAAACAACAGAACAACAACAAGAAGTAAGAATAGAGGAAATCCGGGTAGAACCTACAGTCTCGAATTGGCTTGAAAAAGAGATTGTAAGGAAGAAACAGGTGGTAGTTGAAGACACTCCCTTGGATTGGGATGAAATGCTATCCAAAATTGGCAAAGGGAAGAAAAAGAAGGCAGCTAAGGTAGTCTCAAAGGTGGAGAGAGATGAAGCAAACAACAGAGTCATCCACATTGCCACCCCTGCCGCGGACAAAACTAGGGAAGAAGTCACTAGTCAGGATTACAATGTGCAGACTATTAACCTTGGACCAGCATCCATGGAGCAGGACATAGAGGAATATGAAGGGTCTAGTGCTGTGATTATTGGGAGATTAAGAAAGGAGACCCAGACCAAGCATGAGTTGAAGAAGGAGAATGAAAGACTTAGGAAATGCTTGGAGGAAGTGATGAAACCCCTGCAGTCTCTCCATCCTTCTTCTTCTGCCACTCCTGGCTTTCTACCCAAGGAAACCATCTCCGAAATTGAGAAAATGAAAGCCTCAGCTCAAACTGCAGTGGATTGGCTGAAGAATGTGCAAATAAAGGGAGATGATACAATTAAGGAAATCTTATCAGTTGGGAAAGATGCAGTCAAAGCTAAAGAATTGCTAGAATATGTGTTGTCCCAAGATAAAGAAGACATTGACCTCTTACTGCAGAAATCCAAGATTATCATGGGACATGGTAAAGATCAACTGGTTGCAGATGGAATTCTTCCTTCTTCTAAGTTAGATGAACCCTGGGAATGGTTTGAGGCTCTACAGATGCGGTAGAAGGCCATGAAGAAGATTCAGAAACGGAAGAAACAAATAGATGGTGATCTTACTACAGTGTATGATGGATGTATTGCATTCTTTGAGGTCATGACTGGAAGGAGAAAGATTGCCCCAAAATATCTAAGTCTAGAGCAGCTAAGAGAGTGGTGGCATGAAGTTTATGCCACAGATTCTAAGAGTATTATAACCGGCCACCAGTTAGATGATGCAGCCACATATCTGGCAGTAATAGATAAGTATCAGACCCATAAGGAGGATTGGGAGAAGACTGTTAAACAGTCAAAGGAGGAGATTAGTTCCATTGAGTGTCGGCTTAGGATATTGCCTTTCCACCTATCACCGAATTGGATAGGATATTCTTGAAGGTTCAAGGATCATCGGCTCAAAGCAAGGATAAGGGAGGCGGTGTTTAATGCCATTTTGAGATTTGTGCTTCCCTATTATCATAGGGCATGCATTGGACCGAACTACATTGGGGATTGTGTCAAGGCCGACCTTGATGATGGATGGCATTTAATGTGTGCCTTATTTTGATTTCTAAAGCCGACTTTTTTTGGCGGTTATTATTATTTTGTAAATGTTTGGCTGGGCCAACATATCTTAAGATTTGCTATAAAGGGCACTCTTGCCTCATTGTAAAGGGTGAGCTAGAAAATAATAGAGATAAGTAAGAGCAGAAAGAGTTAGAGCATTTTGTTAATTTCTTGAAGCAAGTATTATAAACAAACAGTGGAATTGTTGCAACATTTTGGTGATCTAATACAATTGAAGACATTGTGGTTTTCCTGGTGCAATCTCTTGTGTTATTTCATCTTGCATGGTTCCTGTTGTTTTATTTTTCAAATTGCTTAAAGATTTAGGGTTTAATTTTAAGAATTAGTTGTAGTTTGGTGAACAGTGTTTATGATTTCATATTTGGAATGTTTGTAGCAATCTCTGGTCTATACTCCTAGTAACTATCTGATTGTAGTAGGCTAGTGAAGTCAACCTGGACCATATATTTACATGTGCTTAAGTTCGATTGTGGATGAAGGTCTATGATTTGAAAATCTATATACCTTAGAAGATTGCACCGTTCTTGTAAGATTGCACTGTGGGTTAAGAAAGAATTGGTTATTTGAGATTGGTCCATTCTAGATATATGTCATTTGCATTACTCATCCTAGGGTAGTTTAGATTTCATCATATTCTTGCACCCTTATCTTTTGCTATTTCTTTATTATCCGGTTAGATCTAGGATTTGAAATCACCATATCGCAAAATTTGATAATTGGAAAGATACAGTTTGCTTGTAGTAAGGTCCGATTGTGATTACCAGCATTTCACATTTCATCTGAGTTGTTTATGCATTGTCATGACCTGACACCCGAGAGACCTTGGGGTGATTTTCAGTGATTTATTGTTGAAAATAACCTTTCAAGAGAGATAGAATATTGTATTTTGTCTGAGTTGTTGTGCAGAAAACATCATCAACACAAATCACCATGGAGAAAGGTTGTTTTAACATCAAGTTGTTCTAAATGCAAATCTTCAGCAGCCACAATACTTAAAACAATACGAATAGAAGTCATTTTAACAACAGGGGAAAAAATCTCATCAAAATCAATAACCTTTTTCTATGCAAATCCCTTTACAACTAATCTGGCTTTAAATATTTTCGTACCTCCATCCTCCTCTTTTAGCCTATAAACCCATTTGTTTGGTAAAGCCTTTTTACCTGCAAGCAATTTGCATAATTCCCAAGTCTGGCTTTTCAGCAAGGAGTCCATTTCTTCTTCCATTCCATGCTCCCACTGAACCTTGGTATCCACCTGCATAGCTTCATCATAATATTTTGGTTCACCAACATCAGTTAACAAAATAGTATACAAAGAGGGAGAGAATCTTTCTGGAGGTCTACTTATCCTTGAAGATCATCTAATAGGAGTTTGTAGTATTTGTTGTTGTTGTTGTTGCCCAGCATGAGGAACCACTAAAACATCATTGTTTGGAATATCATCCAACATAGCATAATCATTTTCTTTCTTCTCGTGCTGTAGCAACAGATCTTTGTACAACACCTTCTCATTGAATATGACATCCCTGCTTCTCACAATTTTTTGATTTTCAAAATCCCAAAGCCTATAACCAAATTCATCAATTCCATATCCAACAAATACACATTTCTTTGATTTTGCATCAAGCTTGGTTCTATTTTTAGAATCTACATGTGCAAATGCTTCACAACTGAAGGTTTTGAGAAAAGAATAACTCACCTTCTTACCTTTCCATGCTTCCTATGGAATACCACAACCCAAAGGATTAGAGGGACCTCTATTAATTAAATAAATAGCAGTGTTTACAGTCTCTGCCCACATTTTTAAAGGCAGCCCAACATACAATCTCATAGTCTGTGCACACTCCATTATTGCTCTATTCATGCGCTCAGCCACTCCATTTTCCTATAGAGTCCTTGGAATCATTTTCTGCCTATGAATGCCATTAGAGGAACAATAATCTTCAAACTCTTTGCTGCAATACTCACCACCATTATCAGATCTGAGACATTTTAGCTTCTTACCCATCTCATTCTCAACCAAGCTTCTCCATTTTTTAAAATTTTCAAACACTTCAGATTTCTACCTAAGGAAATAAATCCATACCTTCCTAGCTGCATCATCAATGAATGTAACATAATATAGAGAGCCACCAAGAGAAGATACATGAGTTGGTCCCCATACATCCGTATGTACAAGCTCCAATTTCTCATCTTTCTTTTGCTTCCCATCCTTAAGAAAACTTACTCTCTTTTGTTTTCCATACACACAACTTTCACATAAATCCATATTAACACATTTTAGACCTGGTAAAACATTATTTGAATGAAGTACTTTCATACCTTTTGCATTCATATGCCCAAGTCTATTATGCCACAGTGTTGATTTAGAGTCCACAGCAACTGTATGTTTGTCTACCTACTGAATTGCAGCAACTGTTCCTAAACATTGACCTTTTTCCTTAACAATTAAAGTAGAAGGAACAGTATGACCTGTACAAAGATATAAGGTGCCTACTTTCACACCTTTTTCTACCACTAAGGCACCCTTTGTGACCTTCCAATTTTTATCACTAAATATAACAACACAACCTTCATCATCTAGTTGCCCTGCTGAAATTAATTTTTTTCTTAACTTTGGAACGTGCCTTACCTCACGTAGTAGCCAATGATTCTCATTCTGCAACTTTATCTTGATTCTTCCCTTTCCAACAATCTGACAAGGTTTGTTATCTCCTAAATAAACCAGCCCAAAATCCCCTTGGACATAATCAAGAAAATAACTTCTATGGGGGGTAGCATGAAATGAAGCCCCTGAATGTAACACCCAAGAATCATCAGCATTATCAAGGGAAAGAATCAAAAAATCTTCATCAAATTTATTACTTACCACATTTGCCTCTTTACTTCCTTCATTTTTGTCTCCTCTATTTTTTCGAGACCAACAATCTTTCTTTAAATGACCCGGCTTACCACAGTACGAGCAATCCCTCTTGTCTCTAGATTGGGACTTTCTGTCCTTTGATTTTCCTCGTGACTTCCCATGATTTCTAGAATTGTTTCCTCTCTCCTTTGCTCTGCCCCTGCTTTCTGCATTAAAAACACTGCCTAATGTGGATGTTCCACCTGAGCTTTTCCTATGGATTTCCTCGCTCAAAATAACACCAACAACATCATCAAACTTCAATGTATTCAAACTAGAAATAGATTTGCTAATAGCCATTACCAAGCTATTCCAGCTTTCAGGAAAAGAACACAAAATCAAAAGAGCCCTAACTTCTTCATCAAAGTTTAGTTTTACAGAAGTTAATTGACTGGTGACTATATTAAACTCATTTAAATGATCAGTAATTGACCCACCTTCTACCATTTTCATATTAAATAAACGCTTCATAAGAAATACCTTACTCGAAGCGGAAGGCTTTTCATATAACTTTTCCAAGGTTTCCATCAAGTCTTGAGTTGTCTTTGCTGTTGTAATATTGAACGCCACTAATTGTGCTAAGCACAAACGAATACTACCAAGAGCCTTTCTATCCAAGATCTCCCAGTCCTCATCTGACATTGCTGCAGGTTTCTTGGTTTTCCCTTCCAATGGCTGCCATAAATCCTTCTGATAGAGATAGTCCTCCATCTGCATCTTCCATAACTGATAGTTCTGTCCATTAAACTTCTCAACCTTCTTACCCTCGTCTGCCATAGCTCCCACTCAACCGTGAGACCTTCCTACAAATGATAATCGAAACACAACCCACTCTGATACCACTTGTTAGGGTTAGAGATGGTAGATATCTAACCATTAAATGTAGATTTAATTAATAAAACAGAGAAACTAAAACACACAGAATAAATCTTAACACAGAGAATTTAACGTGGTTCACCCAATCTGGGCTACATCCACCAAACCACAGCCATCCAATACTTTTATTATCCAATAAAACATATTACAATCTTGTGAATAATCACATTTTTCATCATAATGTAATACCCATTCGAACCCCTTTTTAACAAGCTTAGAAGCTTCTAGATTTTAGGGTTCTACAAAATCGGATTTTTCTTTTTTCATTGATTTTTCCTTTTTTCGATGATCACGCGAAAAAGTAGGAGGAAAATTTTTCTCGGGGGCTGCCACCCCCAAACCCATGCCTAGGGCCCAGCCCGGCCCCAGACCCCGGCAAGGATAGGGGCCGGGGTGTACAGTATACCATGGGCTATACAGTATAGCATGATCAATCGCCACATACCAACATCTTCTTCTATAATTAAATAATTATTTTTAATTATTTAATTATTCATCCACCACCTCCTAAATTAAGTAATTTTTGTAATTATTTAATTCATCTATCCCTATCCATCACTTAATTCATTTTCCCATGCCATAATAATTAATTAATCTTATTATTGTTCCCTCAATCAATCTCCACCATTGATCATGATACATCATCACTCAATCCTCGCCCTTCATTTGACTTTGTGTTTTCTATAAAAGCAACCTATCAATTCCATTTCAAGGTTAACCACATTCTTTGAGATTTTGCTATCACTCATATCATTCATCTTAAAGAACCACAATCTTTAAAGCTTTTTTGTCATACTATATTGAGATCTTGTTATCAATCATCTAAATTTAGCTTATTGTAAATATTGCACACTACATATCTGAGAGAAAACAAAACAAAATTGAGAAGAGCAACGAAGAAGAATCAACTTTGGCTTTGGATTTGAGGTATTATTGGTTTATTATTATTTTTTGTCATCTTGTGCTTCATTGTTAGATTAGGGTATTTATTGCTTGAATTTAGGTAGTTTTTTGGTTGCTATTGATGATTCATGTTTTCCCCCAACTTTTCCTAGTCTTGCATTGACATTTTTCATCTCATACAACATGGAGGAAGTTGTTTCTTGGGAGATTGACTATCTTTCTTTGGATTAAATTATATTGTACATGGGTAGCTAACATAGTAGTTCTTGTTAAATCAATTCCCTTTTCTCCCTGAGTTACAATTAAGGGAGTAGATGTAATATTATATTGCATCGCTTTTATTAAGTTCACTTAGGTAATAAGCTTCACCCTGCGTAGTTAATAAGAATGTGTGTTTCATTTGGTTAAGATAATAAAATTCCACCTATGCATCATCAATACCTTTAGTGAAGTAAATTAAGTGTCACCTCTACATTATGAACTTCTACCATTATCTCTAATTATTGACCAAGTTCCTTTATTGATTGAAGTTAACTCAAATCCTCTTGGACACATGTCACCATGACTCATTGATCCAAGAGGTTGTATATATGTATAATTTTTCCTAAAATTATAAAATGAATGGAATAGTCATCGATGTTTATTTATAGATTTTTTTTTAGAAACTAGGTTATTGTAATTAGTTATAAGATATTTATGATACTAGGTAGATTTCTTAGATGAGTATAACAAAACTCTTTCTTTGAGATTTATTTTGGTGAAATCTATTGAGATTATGGATGCACAGTCCCTAAAGCTTTGGAATCTTCAATAAAGGACCTTAGCCATGAAAGATAATCAACCACAAAGGAAAGTGTTGCAACTATGGAATGCTAAATAAAGATTCTATATTGATATGATATGATGTAATGATATATTACAAATGAACAAAATGCCAGAATATAAAGGAAAAAGAGAAAACCTAAGATGCATGAGATGTCGCCAAGTGTTATAATCTAACAACATGTGACAACATGTGAACCCTATCTAGATGATTATTAAATGTTGGGATAAGTCCTAGAAGGACAACTCATCTTCTAGAAGGAATCTTATCCCACAAACAAGGAAGGGAATATTATCCCATTTATTAAATAATTTATTAAAAATGCAACCTAGGACTAAATGAAATATGACCTAAGTTAACTTATGCTAGTGTAATAATTAATTAATTAATTACACTAACAAAATCACATTTAACGAAGAGCCTTTTTACATCTAGATTTACATATCGAATCATTTTCTTTAGCCATCAAAATTCATTGTATTTTAAGCATTAAGATGTAATGTTCCACATTTAAATATCCTTCAAAGTAATCTTGAGTAAATTTTAGGTTTTTGATCTTTGAACCCCTTTTTACCCTAAGTAGATTTTATCCCTTAATTTTTTTATTGTGTCTAGATATACCTTCAATTATACCTTATCTTATTTAAATTTAGATCCAACCCCATGTTTTAAGTCCAAGTTATGAAATTTCCTCATCCAGTTACCCTTTGAAGCATTCATTCCTATATTTTCACCATTTAGCTCTAAATAGTTTTTAGGCCCAAACATACTTTATTCTCAATTTTAATTCACTAACACATCCAAATTTACTTTAGATTATTTTCCCTATATAAAATGATTCAATCTAAATTATTTTAAATAACTTTGAAGCATTCTTTAATTATTTTCTATCAAAGATTTATTTGGATTTAAAATATTATTGAATTTAATATTCAAACCTCATTTGGCCCATGTTCATTATTAGTTTGTATTTGAATATGTTTTGTACCTTGATTCTATTTGTTTTAACTATTTATTGCTTCAAACCATTTTTGGATGCAAATTAGTTTGTATCTAGGTTTACTTTTCCCTTGCATCTAGATTTCTCTATTATTCCTTGAGTCAACAGTCTAAGAACTAGATACTCTAGAGATATTTACATTTTTCATCCATGGATTTAAGCTTTGGAATTGGGATTTAATAAAGGAAATCTAGATTATGACACCTATTTACCTTGAGTTCAAGTTTATAAGCAAAGAATTAATAAAGAAAGAACAAGATGCAAAATCATATACACCTAGATTTATCTTGTATTCACATTTAGATATTCCTTGAAGCACCATGAGTCACATTTTAATTAGTCAACTCTGAAATATTTATTTACTATGATTGGTTCTATGATTTTGATATTAGGGGTGAAAGTGGGTTTTTGAAAGGGTCTAAATTTTCTAAAGAATGGGACTCAAAAGCATAGAACTTTTTTAGTAGAGAACTTACAAAATAATTGGTTTCTATAAGAAGCAAAAAAATTCAACAAAATCCAATAGAAAAAACTAACAAAAATAGTACAAAAAAATCACAAATATAATGAAGAAGATTTGATAGAAGACATAAACTTTAAAATAGTTAGTACATTTCATTCATACTTGAGGAGCTTGAGTGTTCCTATATTACCTCATTGTCCAAAAGATTTGATAGAAGACATAAATTTTAAAACATTTACTACATTTCATTCATCCTTGAAAAGCCCAAGTATTCCTATATTACCTCATTGTCCACACCAATAATATCTTTTTAAAATCATTTATTTTGAATTGGGTTCTTTTACTGGATCCCTCACCACCCATCTGATTTTTCCTCTTAATAATACAATCATGTAACATGGTGATTTTTTTAGATTTATTTATTGTGGCTTTTTATAATCTACACAAAATTCTCTAGGGAAGATGATAATTTCTCATACATTCTCTCCATCTACTCCATTATCTTTTTATAGTTTGTGATGTCAACCAATATGAGGCTAGATTTTTTATGTTTTTTATTCCTTCTCTAAAAATTTGATACAAATATAGACTTTTAGGTTCCTCCCATTTTATGTATTTGTTAAGGGTGGAGATTTTTTATTCTATTTTTTTATTATCATTATTGAACCATTTCATGATGTTATGGTGCAAATCGAAATTGTTAGGAAATAATACATCAATATCCAATTCATTTAATCCATTTCCTACATAACTGTATGAGAGAAAATCATGCATACAAGCTTGCATAATAGTCATAATGCATAGATAAAAATAGACAAGCCGCAATATAACACACGATATACCCTAGGAAAACTCTCAAGAGAGAAAAACCCAACCTCCAAAATCATTCATACTCCATCTATTATTCAGTAATAAAACACATGCACTTATAGAGTTACAATGAATACTTCTAAAATATAAAGCCTCTCCAATGCATCCTCCATGTTTCCAAGCATGAATCCACACATCACATGCCATGTTTCACATATGTACTCCTCAAAAAGACTCAATAATATGACAATCCACTCACCCAACCAACCTTTACCACTAATCATGTGCTCACTTATATAGACTTGAAAGCTCACACAAATACAACCAAGCAGTAAGATAAAACCATGTGCCACAAAACCATTGACCCCTCATTTAATATTGGGTACTAAGTTTTCACATTTTTAAATACTTTCCTTGAATATTTTAAATCATTATCTAATGTCTCCCACATATAAAATAATTAACCCAATGTTACAGTACAAATTTACAAGTGGCCCCAAATAATCACCTAATGTGGTTAAACACACCTCCTAGGTGCACCACACTAACTAATTATTTAAATTAACATTATAATATAATATTTTATGCAATGGTCTACAACACCAATCCTAACACTCTTTCACTTGTATACATTGCATAAGGGTAGATCAATGAAATACATCATCATAGCCATACATGAAACCACATGAATCTCCAGCGTTCTCTCGTGTTCCATCAAGATACCTACAATAAAACCAAACTGGCCACCATCTGAAGAAAGAACTCCTCTCATCCTCCAACATTCCATTTATGGAAGAAAAGAAACAATCCAAGGTGAAGATGCACCAATCCAAAGAACATGGGCATCAAATCCAAGTGATAGAAAAGGCTCCAAGCTACTATCAAAGGTAAAAACCCACATAATTAGAAATAGAATCCACACCACATGTCAATATATCCAACTATCCATACCTCCTATTTGTATCAAAAACATCAATAAACTCATGCCAATAACATATACAACCCATAAATTGCAATCAAGCTCCTTGTATCAAACTTGTTAATGAAGAACATACATATCCAGGAACTCCCACTACATGGGTAATGTCAAATATGAAAATAGATCATGGCATATCAAATCTACTAATCAAATCTTGAACCAAGGTGTGATAAATTATCAAAACATTAAGTACCAAGGACAATCACAATGATCCACACATGCAACACAAACAATTGCATAATCTCTCACATGTCACCACAATCCTCCTAAATCATATGAACATAAACCTCAAAGAAGGAACCATGGAATGAAAATAGAAAAATTTTAAACCATAACATGTCCTACCAACACCTCGAAGTGTTATCTTTTGTTAAGTATGATCTCCTTACAACCCGAATGAAAATCCTCAACAACACCCATATGTTCAACCTCTTAGATCACACAAAATATATGAATAATAGATTATGCCGCTATGGATGTAAGCCTCTCTAACCAAGGAAATCAAACTCAAAATATTCATTCCTAAAACAAAAAATCAGCCCAATAACCATCTCCTAATATCCTCATCAATGGATGATAATATAAATAAACTCATATGCACAAGGAGATAACCATGACAAAAATCCCTCAAAATAAATCCTTTAGAACTAACAATCCATAGCTCAAGATATATATTTATGAAAGATGAAGCATAAAACATAAATGTACAATAGGATGGGAAATACCTACTAGAAGATAAACCACCAAGTAGACCAAGAGTGGGAATGAGAATGCTCCTCCAAGATAACCAATTCATCATGACTCACTGTAAGAACAATCTCCTCTACAAGTCTATCATGAACTCATGTCCATATTCCGGTGAAGGCTCCTTGGTCTTCCTATTGAAACCCCCAAAGAGTAACTATCTCAAGAAAATTTCTTTAAGCACAAGAGAACTCCAACCTTACCCAAGTCTCCAAGTATACATGAGCATCTACAACCAATCAATCCATACTAAGCTCCAAATGTAACACCACACTATCACGAAGATCTCAAGCACATAAATAATGTATTCAATAACAAGAGAACCTATCAAGACTAATGTTAAAGCTCCAACCACATAATCAAGAACCCATCATGGCATCATGATATAACCATCTCCTCCTAGGAGATTACATTCAACAATGTACATATCCTAGTCTCAATACTCAAGAGAACCTCTATCATGTCAAACCTCTAAGATAGCATCAAGAGTAAACCATAACACAATACCAAACACACTCTAAACCAAGAATTAAAATCTCCAATCACATGAATATAACCATATCCTAACAATTAACTTGAAAATTTGAAAGAACTCTTCTATATCAATAGGATCTAATAGCTTCTCCAATACATCAACAAACACTAAAGAAGATCATCCATCACCAACAATGAATCCATATCACTGCCAACAAGTCCCACTGAACCATGATACTGAGCTACACATGGCATTGTGACAACCATCACCTAAATGAAGATCATCCAAGCTCACACACATGCAACTAAAATTCCAATATTACCAAATAGAATCAAGATCAAAAACCCAAGAAGATACAACCACCATCAAAACATCAAGAAACTGTCCTACATTACCAAATCATCATTATCAAAGGCTCCCACTAAAATATGTAACCAATGAAACGTAATAAAGTTATCATGACATTATGATAAAACCACATGCTACATGTCCCAAACACTAAAAATCATGGCACTCTAACCATCAATCATTTTATCTCAAAGCAAAATACCAATGCACAAATGGCCATAGAAAAATCCAACTAACAAATTTTGCATCAACATTAAAATAATCTTATGGATATAGATAGGACCCACATCCAAGTCATCCAATTGCAACTAAATGGGTGATCATCCCACACAATTGTATAGCTTGTAGATCCCAAACACTTAAACATACAAACTCATCATCACATTAGTAACCTACAAACTAAGATATCAAAGAAGACAATCTTGTAGACAACCAGAATTAAACACCAAATCAACCATAGATATAATTTTCCAAACATGCCCACAAATAAGTAACCATAGTCAAGGAACCAATCAAGCATCTAGGAGATAAAAACAACCTCTTAACATCAAACCAAACCACCACAAAAACAACCACATACATGGTCATATTGTGTCCATGAATAAATATACCTACATATCCATGACACCATAATCATCACCAATGTTGTACATGCCCACAACGCTCACCAACACAAGACTTCAAGTCTCCATATGTGTCAACCCATGTCCTCAAACCAAAATACAACTTGTGCATCTATCACTATCAAATTCCAACTCTCAAACACCTCTAAACTTGTACTAGGAAGCACCAAACTAATAATTAGTCGTACCATCATAAATACCATATAAAAATATACTATCAATTTTTTTCCTCTTGACTTATTTGGATACTCACACAATCATACCCTAAATCTCAAGCACCTACAAATGATCAAACAAGTACAAACCTCTCTCTACACCACAAACTAAAAATCTACCTAATCCACTATGCAGTACAGTATATGTGCTCTCCAACACCTATTTGAAATCAAAAATATGATTTTGTATGTAAAATTTATGACCAAAATCATGAAATAGAGAACATCTGAATTCTAGGCCCCAAAAACTAACAAAATTTGAAAAATCATGGAACCAAACTTATACCACTATGTAGTCCTCGAAGAGAGATTTTCATCATATAAGAAAATGAAAATTCAACATCATAAGGAAAAGTTATAACCCCTAAAAGAAAATTGTTCCATTAAGGCATGAAGGGACTACAAGGTATTATACGACCATTCATACAACATTGAGGCTAGTATTACATCATTTTGACATCAACGGCATTGGAAAGTGACACTTGGTTGATAATGACACAGGAATTAGACAAACCTCCTCCATGGTGGCTTTCAAATTTTATAAAATAGGTTTAAATTTTGAATTTTTAAATTTCTACAACTCTAGACCCAAAATCATTTAAAATGTTGTTTCATAAATTTGTCTTTTCCCATATAGGGCTTGGGCTCTAGCTCCCGCCAACTATAGGGTTGGGTCTGGGGACTTAGCACCCTATCAATCTG
Source organism: Sequoia sempervirens (assembly GCA_007258455.2). Classification (NCBI taxonomy): domain Eukaryota; kingdom Viridiplantae; phylum Streptophyta; class Pinopsida; order Cupressales; family Cupressaceae; genus Sequoia; species Sequoia sempervirens. The sequence goes on along the minus strand of VDFB02049217.1, from coordinate 29,999,894 downwards.
ACCACTACTAGCAACTGACAACATCAACGAGTCTAACAAGCATACATCAGCCTATCAAGCCATGTGGCAAAGGCCATGGGGGGGTACAAACCCCCACAAACCATATTTTTTATTTTAATTTTTTATTTTTAAATAAATTTTTCAATTATTATTTTTCAAATCTATAGGTTTTATTTAATTTTATTTTTTTTAATATTTTCCCTTTGCAGTCAAGGTGTGTGGTCGTACAATCGTACAATAAGGATGTGGGGGTTAAAAAATTGTATTATTTTTATAGTGGCCAAAATAGGGAAAATTTTATATCATTTTTTATTTCTCAACCATGTCATCCAATGGTGAGGTCTATTTTACCTCAAGAGGTCATATGTCCTACTTCCCCTACAAAACCCTCATATAAAAGCATAAACTAGGAAACCTTTTTGACCCAAGTTTCTCAAACACCAGATCTACATAATAAATCCAATAAATATGACAACCTCAAAAGCCCAAATCTACAAAGCAACACCTACACATGAGCTCCATACCTTGTAATGCCTCAAATCTATCCTTCATTATCATGAATTCAAATTTGCACCAAATCTATTCAAAAAAGAGTCATAACAAAACCTGGGAGCTCACACATCCCACAACCATGAATCTCTTATACCACTTGTTAGTTAATAATGCATCAATAACTATTTTATTGAATCCATTTCCTACATAAACCTATGATTCAAAATCATGCATACAAGCTTATAGAATAACCATAATGCATAGATCAAAATAGACAAGACACAAGATTACACAGATATACACTAGTAAAATGCTCAAAAGGGAAAAACCTAGCCTCCAAAATCATCCATGCTCCATCTATTATTCAACAATAAAACAATGCATGCACTTATAGAGTAAACAGTGAATTCTTCTGAAACACCAATACTCTCCAATGCATCATCCATGTGTCCAAACATTAATCTACACATCTCATGTCATGATTTGCATATGCACTCCTCAAAAAGACTCAATACTATAATAGATCACCCACCTAGCAACCTTAACCACTAATCATGTGCTTGATTATATAGACTCAAGCTCACACAAATACAACCAAGTGGTAAGATAAAACCATGGAACTCAAAACCATTGACCCCTCATTTAATATCGGATACTAAGTTTTCACATTATTAAATACTTTCCCCAAATATTAAATCATTATTCTATGTCTCCCCCACAAAATAATTAACCTAATATTGCAATACAACTTTACAAGGGGGCTCAAATAATCACCTAATTGTAGTACAAATTTACAAAAAGGGGATTTCTAGTGCTCATTTTTAGCCTCAAGGCATGGATAAGTTGGACGAGAAGGATATTTAGATTCTTGAAGAATATATAAGCACTTGAACAAAGTTATGAAACCAATTTAGAGGAGAAGGTAGACATGAGGAGGAACACAAGGAAAGTGGATGGATTTGAACCCATTGTAAAAGACTTTGCACCTAAGAAAAAATTTGATCCAATTACTGGCACTTTTGAAATGGACTAGTATGAAAATAAAAGTAATCAAAAGTATTGTTGGCAATAGATCTTGGTTCTTTTGATGTATGTTGAATCCCCAATGCTATAATTGGTTGACTTATTGTATCAATTAATATTGTAGACTCTTGTCCAATGTCCTTTGAAACTTTAACACTAACTCTTAATGTTGTTCTATTTTGGATTAGTTAGACTTGGCGCTTTGCACATTATATTGTACCTATTCTCTTTTCTTCATAATCCATCTCTAATTTTAAAAATGGAAAGTTTATTTTCCTTGGTTAATTTAAAATTACTTAGATTTTGATCTCCCATGGGTGTGATGTCAAACAAATAAATTTATTCATAAACTTCATATCTTAATTGAATGATTGTGTCTATGAGGGTGGTAGAATTGGGTTCTTATCAACTCATCATTGGTTATAATCATCAATGGCATGGGAGTGAAGTTGAATCTATATTTTTTAAGTAGTTGGAATTCATCAAGTCATTCACAACAAGGGAATAATATAAGGTATTGGATTCATTCATTCTAAAAACAACATGATAATAAAGGTGTTGTGGATCACATATTATTCATCTATGTTACTCAAGTGACAATGAAAGACTAGAAAAACTATTTCCCAACAAAAATCAAAAATAAGAAGCATGGGTTGATCAAGGAATGGAATATAGCTAGTGCAAGATACTTTTGAAGATAAGATCAAATTCTCTTGCCTTGGGTGAAAATTATAATTTGAGTCCCAATATTTTTATAAGTATAAGTTCATTCTCATTATCTAGGTTGGGAAAAAGTTTAAAAATTATAAGTTTAAGAGATTAAAGGAAAGTAGACAAGTATATAAATTTAGCTTAGGTTCTCTTCATTGCTCCTAGGTTGAGTCTTGTAAGTTTGTGAATTGGATTGTTGTAGCTTAAATGGGTTATCTCCTTCAATAATTTATTGTATGATTTTTCAATATTTAACATTAGCTATATTATGATTATCTATATTTTAGCCATATTTTGCACACACAAATGGTGTTTGTTTCTATCATCACATGTATCGTTCATTCCTTTTGATATTGCATTATTTAGATAAATGATTTGTGTATAATGTGATCACTATTTAAATTATTTGGATGCATATATAGAGTTGGTCAAAATCCAAAGATACCTTCTCTTACTAACATGCTCATATCTCTCTCTTCCTTTATTATTATTTTTATATTTCTTTTTCAAGTAATTAGAATAGAATTTGTTTATGTGTAGTATTAATTATCTGTGTATTTTATATATCTTAAGATAATTAGGAATTTTATTTTCTTCTTATTTTCTAATATATTTGTAAGCTTAATTGAATCAATTTTCTACCAATGGTTTGATCAACAACCATTATTTAATTAGAAAAAGGATTTTAGCTGAGAGAAACATTCTTAGGTTAGTCACCTTAGGAAGGACCCCGTCAAGATGAACATCTATCTAATAGGTTGGGATAACCAATATCATGTTGTGGATTAATCGCTCCTATATTCCAACCATCATTATTCCTTGACTAGGAAATATTAATCCTTAAGGGAGTTAAATCCTTTTCAAGAGAGAATAGGTTACTCCACTATTGGCATGCCCAAAAAACTATTAACAATCACCTAACACTTTTTTAACTTTGCAACATTTCTCACCTTTTGTAAAATAACAATGGAAGGTTCCAAAAAAGCATGATGACAAAGAGAAGTCATATGAAAATAACCATTCAAATGGTAATTAATATTGTTTTTTAATAATTATAACTATCAATCGCACCAGTGTACAATGGGTATGTCAAAGAGGTGTGGAATGTCAATTAGGAATTTTTTTGGTCTATTTTTTGCATACATCTATGCAGTACATGAGGTTAGTTGGTAGGCCAATTACCAAATGATGTTGTTTGTGCAATAAAGGTCTTAATGGAGAAGTGATAGCTTCAAATTAACTATGCATCCACTTATAGGGATCTAAACATGACTAAAACAAAACCTCTAAATCAAGATGATAATCAAGCTCCATTACCAATAGGCTCATGTTATGTTTTCAATAGGGGGAGAGGGATAGAGAGGGAGAGATTGGGATAGAAAGAGGGAGAGAAGGTAATAGAAAAATGGAGAGATGGGGATAGAAAGAGGGAGAGATAGAGGGGTAAGGAGATAGAGATAGGGATAAATACAAAGAGGAATATAGAGATGGAGAGGGAGAGGGAGAGGGAGAAGGATAAGAAGATGGAGATTGATATTGAGAGAAGGATAGGGAGATATAAAGAGAGAGGATATAGGGAGAGATAGAAATGGAACAGATAAACATATAGAGGGAGAGATAGAAAGGTAAATATGGAGATAGGAAGTGATAGATAGAGAGATAGAGAGAATGAGATATATAGAGGTAGAGAGAGGGAGAGATAGAAAGATAAATATAGAGATAATAAGTGATATATAAAGAGAGGTAGAAAGAAGGAGATATATAGGGGTAGAGAGAAATGGAGGTAGATATAGAGGGGGAGATGGAAGAATAAATATAGAGAGATAGAGATAGAGAGACAAAGAGATATATATATATAGAGAGGTCTAGGAAGAGGGAGAGAAAGATGAAGATAGAGGGAGAGAGGAAAATGGAGATAAATATATAGAGAGATAGAGAGAGGTAAAAGGAGAGATAAAGATAGAGAGGAAGAGAGAGAATATAGATGAAGAGGAATAGGGATAGGGATAGGGAGAGATAGAGAGAGATATAGATAGTGAGATAGAGTAATATAGGGATAGATATATAAGGAGATATAGAGAGGGGGGAGAGGGAGAGATACATAAAAATAGAGAAGTAGATATAGAAAAATAGATATGGAGAGAGGGAGAGAGAAACAAGGGAAAATAGAGAGATGGAGAGACAAAGAGGGAGAGATGGATATATATGGGAAGAGGGAGAGAGATATATAGATATATGGGAAGAGGAAGAGAGAGATAGAGATATATGGGAAGAGAAAGGGAGAGAGGTAGAGATAAAGAGATAGATAGGGGGATAGGTAAAAAATGAGGGAGGGAAGGGGATATGGGGAGAGATAGAGAGAGGGGAGGATAGAGAGGGAGGGAGAGAAGAGGGGAGAGGGAGAGAAAGGGAGTGATATGGAGAGAGGGAGAGATATAGAGAGAGACAGGGAGAGAGAGAGAGAGAGAGAGAAAGAGAGAAGAGGAGGAGGAGTTGGAGGAAGAGTTAGAGATAATATATAGAGATGGAGGGATATGGATAGAGGATGATATAGGTGAATAGAGAGGGATAGGGAAATAAAAATAGAGATAGGGAGAGATATGGAGAGTTAGGGGGATAGAGGTAGAGAAAGAGATGCTTAATGTGACATTAGTGAAAGAAAAAAAATTAAAGAGAGAGATAGAGAGAGGTAGAGATAGGGAGGGAGAAACGAGTGTGTGTGTGTGTGTGAGTGTGAGTGTGAGTGTGAGTGTGAGTGTGAGTGTGAGTGTGAGTGTGAGTGTGAGTGTGAGTGTGAGTGTGAGTGTGAGTGTGAGTGTGAGTGTGAGTGTGAGTGTGAGTGTGTGTGTGTGGTGTATGTTATAACCTCCAAGGTGTGCTTGCACTCCAACTAGAAGACCTTTCTCTCTGTCTTCACTCATGAACCTGATGACTACAAGGTTCCAAATTGACTTAGTTCATTAACTAAGCCCTCCTTTAACTCTGTCACAAGAGTTACTATCCTTGTGCTTACCTTAGAGGCTTCAACACTCTTTAAAATTGTTGTCTCCTTCACAACTACCACTTGAAATTTCAATCTTTCACCCTACACCTAGAAGAGTCTAGATGCCAATTTCACCATGTTGCTTGAACTGCTTGCAGGGGATTTGAAGATGTTGTCTCCATGCTTCTTGCAACCCAACTGATCCATTTTCCTTGGTGTCCACTCCTCAACCTACCTGATTTCATGAATTTTCCTTTTTGAGGGACTAATCCTTGTAGCCCTTACCAGTCCCTAATTGGCTTTTTTTGTTTATATTCTCCACACAACCTAGAAAACAAAACACACTTTCAGACACCCTTTTCAGGGTTTTAAATCTTGAATTTGATTTCAGATCTCTGCTTGTTCCGTACAGCTGGTTCCTGAGTTCTTGGAGTGGAGGCCTAATTGCCCTAATATCTAGGGTTTCACTGGTTTCTTAATCACAACTAACTCCAAGGCATTTAGGGAAGTCTCAAACCTTTTGGAGTATGAAGACCTCACCTCACCTCACCTGGTACTGTACGAATTTCGTACAGTTAACTATTCCCCTGCCTATTCTCTTGTCTTTTCTCTACCAAACACTTAACTGGGCAGCTAATACTCGCCTAGGGTTTGGTCTTATGATTTCTTGCTTGGCTCTCAGAGGTTCCTATCACTAAATATTTACAGAGACATGGCTCCCCTGTCATTTCCATCAACCACAGGAAAACTCCATAGGCAGATTTCATTGGGGAGCCATTTATGGACTGACCACTCAAAACTGTGTTTATAAACCCTCTAAATGTTGATCTAAAGATTCAAATGAATAACTCTATTTCACTCAACTCGAATGCACAAAGGAAAATGAATCTAATCTACCCTGATAACATGAATACTATGCTTAATCTGATCAATCAACGCCTAAGGTAACTCTGTTGCAAAACACACAGAGATTTCAGAAAATCTCTTTACAATTCTAAACTATGAATACAAAATATTGATTCTAATCTTAACTCCTATCTACAAAATGAAATTCACTTCAAACTATTCAAATAACCTAAAAATAGTGAGAAACTTATGTAAACAAAGCCATTTTAATCACTGTTTTCCTAAGCACGCGGGTAACACAGAAAAAAAAATACTCAAAATTTGCTCACTGTTTTTCTTATTCTTCACCACCAAACTTGTTTACAATGTAACTTCCTCTTGTCTACGAGCCACACACACACACTTTTGGATGCCTTTTGCCACTATTCAAAGGCAGTTGCTCGACTACTTCTCCTGATTTCAAGGGATTCCTACCACGAGATTGCATGCAATTCCTTAAATCTTGCCATGCAGCTTTACAACAACATTTCATAGCTTCCATTATGCCATAATCCCAAATCCTTGGACCTCTAACACCTTGATTTCGAATCAAACACCTTCCTAACTGTCCACTGGCATCTTTTAACAACAAGGATATGGTTAGCACACATTTACTACCCCATATTGCAACATAGGCTGTCCAAAGTTTAAGAAAGCCAAAATTTAACAACATCAACCAACATTGATTAACTAAGATGTTTTAGTCCTAATGACTAACTCATCCACACTAACAAGACCTCTAAGATCAAAACAAACATAAAAGCATAATAACATCCCTGACTTGGCTAGGGTCAGTACAAGCCAAAATTGTGCAAACCAAGATGGAGGTCAGCCTAGGTGCTCCTGCACCATCCTCCCCAAAACAGAAAATTCAATCCATCCTTCGATTGTGCAAGTTGGGATCAATGCCCAACTTCTTGAACTCTGCCTCCTTGATCCATATTGCATCAACTTCAGATTGTCCTTGTCTTTGGATCAGATGTTCCTTATACTCATTTGTCCTGGTTTTCTTGTAAACTCTAGTGTCCAATACCTTATCAGCTTGTTTGACTGCAGTGGAGGGCAGTTTGAGTTCTTCTACATCTTGACTGACTTCCTGGAAGGTCTGTTCCAAGTTTAATGGTGGTCCTTTGTAGTGTACAAGGTCTGCAATATTAAAGACAGGGGACAGTCCACTGTCATCTGGCAATTGTACTTTGAATGCATTTTTTCCATACTTCTCCAAGATAGGACAGGGACCTATCCTCTTCATTTGCAGCTTATGAGGAACTCCCTTCTACAATCTAGCCTTGTTCAAATGCACCATCACTAGATCACCAACATTAAATGGAACCTCTCTCCTATGCTCATCCACTTTGGTTTTATGTTTCATGGTATTCTCTGTCAAGGTTTTTCTGACTGTCTCATGAATTTCCTGTATTGCACAAGCAAAGTCATCTGCATAACCACTTCCCTTGGCTCCATCCTTCAATTCCCTTAGCTCATAAATACCTCTAGGGTGCAATCCATAAATAATTTCAAAGGGACTCTTCCCTGTTGTCCTATTCATTGTATCATTATATGCATATTCAGCCTGCCCAATAATCTGATCCCATTGTTGACCATACTCCTTGGTCAAGCATCTCAAAAGGTTTCCAAGTGTCCTATTAACCACTTCGGTCTGGCCATCAGTTTGGGGATGGTATGCAGTTCCAAAGGATAGATTAGCACCCATTCTCTGCCAAAGAGTCTTCCAAAAATGACTCATAAACTTGGCATCCCTGTCTGATACAATGTTGATTGGTAAGCCATGAATTCTGACTATTTCTTTGAAGAAAAGAGAGGCTATTTGACTAGCATCATTGGTTGTTTTGTAGGGTATAAAGTGAGCCATTTTGTTGAATCTATCAACAACAACATAAACACTGTCCATACCTTGCCTTGTCTTGGGTAAACCGACTACAAAGTCCATGCTTAAGCATTCCCATGGCCTAGAAGGGATTGGCAGTGGCTGGTATAAGCCTGCATTTGAAGAAGTGCCTTTTGCTTTTTGACACACTACACAACTCTCTACATATTTCCTGACATCTAGGTTCATCTTAGGCCAAAAATAAAACCTTTGAACCAGTTCCTGAGTTTTAGTGATCCCAAAATGACCACTCAATGCACCATTATGCTTCTCTTGTATTAAATTTTCCCTAATAGAACCTCTAGGAACACAAAGCTGATTCCCTTTAAACAATAAATCACTTTGCAAGGTATATTCAACATACTTGCTATGGAAATGGTTCTTAAACTCAAGGCATACCTTATAAATTTCTGCGAAGTCTTCATCATCTGCATATAGATCTTTGAAGTGATCTATTCCCATGCTCTTCAACTGGATTTCTTGAATGGTAAGAACTCTCCTGCTCAATGCATTAGCAACTTTATTGAGAGCTCCTTTCTTGTGCTTGATTTTGAAGGTGTAAGCTTGCAAGTACTCCACCCATTTCATGTGCCTGTGACTCAACTTCTCTTGTGAATTCAAGAAACTGAGTGCTTGATTGTCTAAGTACACAATGAATTCCTTGGGAAGCAAGTAGTGCCTCCACTTCCTTAGTGCTTGGACCAAGGCATACATCTCAAGGTCATAAGAAGAGTACTTCTTCTTGGCTTCACTTAGCTTCTCAGAATGAAAAGCCATCGGTCTTCCCTCTTGGCTGAGAACAGCTCCAATTGCTACATTACTTGCATCACATTCAATGGTAAATAGCTTCTCAAAGCTTGGCAACACCAAAACAGGTTGGGTAGCTATCTTTTCCTTCAGCAACTCAAAACTCTTGTTAGCTTTCTCATTCCATAAAAATTTGGTTTTCATGCCTCCTTTAATGGTATCCAGCATAGGAGCACAAATTGCACTAAACTACCTTATGAATTTCCTATAATACTGAGCAAGACCATGGAAGCTTCTTACCTCTGTTGATGTCTTTGGAGTAGGCCAATTAAGAATGGCTTCTACCTTGCTGCTGTCCATCTTCAAGTTTCCATGTGATAGCACAAAACAAAGGTACACCAGCTCTGTTTTGATGAACTCACACTTTTCCAGATTGATCTTCAGTTTCTCCTCCTGCAGCTTCTTGAAAATCAACTCAATATGATGGAGGTGCTCTTCTCTTGTTCTGCTATAGATTAGTATATCATCAAGATACACTACTACAAACTTGCCAATGTAGTCCTGGAGAATTTCATTCATGAGTCTCATGAATGTGGAGGGGGCATTAGACAAGCCAAATGGCATTACTAGCCACTCATAAAGACCCTCATTGGTTTTAAAGGCTGTTTTCCACTCATCACCCTCATGTATTCTAATTTGGTGATAACCACTCTTTAAATCTATCTTGGTATAGTACCTAGCTTCACCTAGACAATCCATGAGATCTTCAATTCTAGGGATGGGAAACCTATACCTGATGGTTATCTTGTTGATTGCTCTGGAATCAGTACAAAGCCTCCATTCTCCTCCTTTCTTAGGTGCTAAGACAGTGGGTACTGTACAAGGACTAATGCTTTTCCTAATGAGACCTTGGTCAAGTAGTTATTGAATCTGCCTAGCTATTTCCTCATTTTGCTGAGGTGTCATCTTATAAGCTGCTTTATTTGGAAGGGTGGCTCCTGGTATCAAGTCTATCCTATGACTTATGGCTCTTTTAGGAGGTAAGGTTGCTGGTTGATCACTACTTACAATACTTTCATAGGTCTGCAACAAGTCTTGAATCTCCTTGGGTAACTCTTGCTTTTCAGCTGCCTTCTCTTTGCTTACCTCTCTTGGCTTGATCATTATTGCATAGCCAACTCCTTCTCCTTCTTCTAAGGCCTTTAAGAACTCTTTTTCACTAGCTATTAGCAGCTTAGAACCTGCTGTCTGCACCTCAGTATATTCCAAAAAAGATTGAATCTTGTAGGTTACATTGTCCTTCTTGAAGGTATATGAATTCTTAGCTCCATCATGCATAGCTTGATGGTCAAATTTCCAAGGCCTACCTAGGAGCAAGTGGCATGCATCCATAGGTAATACATCACACAATACTTTGTCTTTGTACTTGCCAATTGAAAACTCTACCTATGCTTGTTCATTCACCAAGACATGCTGACCCTTATTGAGCCATGTGACCTTGTAAGGATTTTTGTGAGGTATCCTTGTCAATTTCAGTTTGCTGACTGCCTCCTCTAACACAATATTGTCAGTAGAACCTAAGTCTATAATGACCTTACATACTTTCCCCATCATCTTGCATTTTATCCTAAACAAGGACCTTCTTTGGCTTGGCTCTTCTTTCACCGGTTCTTTGATTAAAGTCCTTCTCATCATGAGATTCTCTCCTTCCTCTGAGTTCAATGGTACTTCTGATTGTTTATTTGTTGCAGCTGTCTCTTCTTGAATCAGATTGGTTCTCTTATCTCCTCTATGAGAAGTACCACCTTTCTCTGGACATCTGTAGGCTGGGTGTCCTAATTGGTTGCAATGATAGCATTTCATGTTGGTGAAGTAACTGCCTCTTCCTTGTCCACCACTTCTTCCTCTGGAGCTGAAACCTCTTCCTCTACCACCTCTACTAGAGCTTCCTTCTTGTTGTTCAGAAAATCTGACTTCTCCTTGGGCTCTTGATTCTGAGCTTCTTCCACTATAGCTTCCTCTTTGTCCTCTGTTGTCTTTCCCTTTACCTCTACTTTTGGGATTTTGCTCTTGTTTCTTTTTGCCTTTCTCTTCTATTTTCAAAGCCATTTGATAGCATTGGTGGACTGTTTTGAAGTTTAACAAACTCATATCTTCTTGAATAGACCACTTGAGTCCATTTAGGTACCTTGCTAACCTGATACTCTCATCTTCAACCACTTTTGATCTAAGGCACAATTTTTGAAACTCTTCTGTATATGTTTGAACATCCATATCTTTTTGCCTCAGATTGTGTCTTCTCCTATGCAACTGGACTTCATAATCATCAGGGAGATAGGTCTGCCTTATCTTGGTTACCATTCCTTTCCATGAAACTATGGGACCTTTGCCTTCTTTCTCTCTTTCAGATTGTACAAACTTCCACCATGTGAGAGCTGCTCCTCTCAACCTTGACTTGGAAACCTTTACCTTTTGGGCCTCTGTTATGCCATCACATTCAAAGTGATTTTCAATGCTCTCAATCCATTCCACAACTAAATCAGGGTCCATTTTTCCACTGAAAAGTGGCACACCATCCAATGCTTTACCACTCAAGTCATGTAATGCCTTCAAGAATGGTTCCTCTGCAAGAACAGGATCAAGCTTTGGAGCTTCCTCCTCCAATTCCACTTCTTTTTCCTTGGCTTCCTGCTCTTCCTTTTGCTTTATCTTATCCTTCACAGTATCAGCTATTTCTTGGACTTCATCCAGGAGTTTCTCCATCTGAGATATCCTTTCCCTGAGCAACCGGTTATCTTCCTCTTGCTCTTATACCTTCTTTGCTAGCTCTGCATTTGTCACCATGGTTCCTTCCTCTGGTGTATTCTCTCCTACTGACTCATTGGATTGGCTCATTAATCACAAGCCTTGAATCTAACTTAGCTCTGATACCAATATGGTGTATGTTATAAGCTCCAAGGTGTGCTTGCACTCCAACTAGAAGACCTTTTTCTCTGTCTTCACTCATGAACCTGATGACTACAAGGTTCCAAATTGACTTAGTTCATTAACTAAGCCCTCCTTTAACTCTGTCACAAGAGTTACTATCCTTGTACTTACCTTAGAGGCTTCAACACTCTTTAAAATTGTTGTCTCCTTCACAACTACCACTTGAAATTTCAATCTTTCACCCTACACCTAGAAGAGTCTAGATGCCAATTTCACCATGTTGCTTGAACTGCTTGCAGGGGATTTGAAGATGCTGTCTACATGCTTCTTGCAACCCAACTGATCCATTTTCCTTGGTGTCCACTCCTCAACCTACCCGATTTCATGAATTTGCCTTTTTGAGGGACTAATCCTTGTAGCCCTTACCAGTCCCTAATTGGCTTTTTCTACTTATATTCTCCACACAACCTAGAAAACAAAACACACTTTCAGACACGCTTTTCAGGGTTTTAAATCTTGAATTTGATTTCAGATCTCTGCCTGTTCCGTACAGTTGGTTCCTGAGTTCTTGGAGTGGAGGCCTAATTGCCCTAATATTTAGGGTTTCACTGGTTTCTTAATCACAACTAACTCCAAGGCATTTAGGGAAGTCTCAAACCTTTTGGAGTATGAAGACCTCACCTCACCTCACCTGGTATTGTACGAATTCCGTACAGTTAACTATCCCCCTGCCTATTCTCTTGTCTTTTCTCTACCAAACACCTAACCGGGCAGCTAATACTCGCCTAGGGTTTGGTCTTATGATTTCTTGCTTGGATCTCAAAGGTTCCTATCACTAAATATTTACAGAGACATGGCTCCCCTGTCATTTCCATCAACCACAGGAAAACTCCACAGGCAGATTTCATTGGGGAGCCATTTATGGACTGACCACTCAAAATTGTGTTTATAACCCCTCTAAATGTTGATCTAAAGATTCAAATGAATAACTCTATTTCACTCAACTCGAATGCACAAAGGAAAATGAATCTAATCTACCCTGATAACATGAATATTGTGCTTAATCTGATCAATCAACGCCTAAGGTAAGTCTATTGCAAAACACACAGAGATTTCAGAAAATCTCTTTACAATTCTAAACTATGAATACAAAATACTGATTCTAATCTTAACTCCTATCTACAAAATGAAATTCACTTCAAACTATTCAAAGAACCTAAAAATAGTGAGAAACTTATGTAAACAAAGCCATTTTAATCACTGTTTTCCTAAGCACGCGGGTAACACACAGAAAAAAAATACTCAAAATTTGCTCACTATTTTTCTTATTCTTCACCACCAAACTTGTTTACAATGTAACTTCCTCTTGTCTACGAGCCACACACACACACTTTTGGATGCCTTTTTCCACTATTCAAGGGCAGTTGCTCGACTACTTCTCCTGATTTCAAGGGATTCCTACCACGAGATTGCATGCAATTCCTTAAATCTTGCCATGCAGCTTTACAACAACATTTCACAACTTCCATTATGCCATAATCCCGAATCCTTGGACCTCTAACACCTTGATTGCGAATCAAACACCTTCCTAACTATCCACTGGCATCTTTTAACAACAAGGATATGGTTAGCACACATTTACTGCCCCATATTGCAACATAGGTTGTCCAAAGTTTAAGAAAGCCAAAATTTAAAACCAACATTGATTAACTAAGATGTTTTAGTCCTAATGACTAACTCATCCACACTAACAAGACCTCTAAGATCAAAACAAACATAAAAGCATAATAACATCCCTGACTTGGCTAGGGTCAGTACAAGCCAAAATTGTGCAAACCAAGATGGAGGTTAGCCTAGGTGCTCCTGCACCAGTGTGAGTGTGAGTGTGAGTGTGAGCGTGAGTGTGAGTGTGAGAGAGAGATAGGGAGATATATATAAATACGGAGGGAGGGAGGGAGAAAGGCAAAGAGAGGATAGAGGATAAGTAGATAGATATAGAAAGAGTGAGTTACATGGAGAGAGGGAGAGATATGGATAGAAAGCAGAGATATAGAGATAGATATAACTTGGGAAAGATAGAGGGGGTGAGATATAATGATAAGATAGGAGATAGTTAAATAGAGATAGAAAGAGGGAGACAATGAGAGAGGGGAAGATGGAGAGATGGAAAGATAAATATATAGGAAGTGATATATAGAAAGGTAGGGAGGGGATATATATAGAGAGAGAGGGGAGAGTGTGAGAGAAATATACATCAAGTTAGAGATAGGGGGGAGAGAGAGAGGTGGATATGGAGGGAGGATGGAGATAGAGATAGGGGGAGAGATGGAGATATAGGGACAAAAAGAGGGAGAGATAGGAATAGAAAGAATGATAAAGAGATATATAACTTGGGAAAGATAGAGGAGGTGAATGTGTGAGAGAAAAAGAGGGAGAGAGATGGAAGGAGAGAGGAAGGAGGGGAGGGAGAAATAGAGATAGAAAGAGGGAGACAATGAGAGATGGGAAGATGGATAGATATAAAGATATAAGAAGTGATATACAAAGAGAGGTAGAAAGAGGGATATATAAAGATCAGGAGAGATGGAGGGAGAGATGGAGTGAATAAGAGAGAGAGATGTATAGATAATGAGATATAGATAAAGAGGGAGAGGGAATGATAAAAAAATTATCAATTGTTGGTCATTGTCAATCTCCTTTATCATGGAATTAATGAAATTATGTTGTGCTAGTTGTGTGGGACCCTTTTTCCACCCATTTTTCAGCCCTCAACATCTGAAAAAATTGTGGCTAGCGTAAATGGCTCAAATAATTAGCCACAACTATGTGCCACCCTATGAATGGGCACATTATTGAATAGATCACTACCTTCTTTTAACTGCATGTTCGTCTTTCATGTCACTACTATCTTTAACCTACAAGCGTGCACTCTTTAACTTTGTTGTATTAATGCCTAATTATGACCATGTGTACTTAATATTCCTCTTAATTCCACATGATGACCGATGTTTCAATTAAATCATTTTTCACTTCATATTTAGCAAAAAGAAAGGCATCATATTAGATATTAGTATTACATTATATTATTATTTACATATTACTTATTATATCTATATTATATTATGTATATAATGTTTTATTATTTATTGTATTTATATTTAAATTATATAATACAAAAATAATATAATAATATAATATATACAAATTATTTATACATTTATATTAGATACTTAAAATATATATTATATTTATATTTATATTGTATGTTTTATAATATATAAATATATATATATTATATATTATATTATACAATACATAAATAATATAATATATTAATATATATAATATTTGTATTTATATTATATAATATATACATTATATTATTTCCATTAAAATTATTTAAATAATATACATTAATAACTCCATCAATATTTAAAAAGATTATTGATGCAAAGTCATTATCCATTTGGAAAAGGATAAGATATTTATGTAGTGTGAGGAAGTCTAAATAGGAGGTTGGATAATCTTAAAGTGTGGTGAGCATCTGATTGCATGATGGGATGAAGTCCACATCCCAATACAAACATTTAAATTGTACAAATCTCATTCAATAGATAATATTTTTGGTTGTCACTTCATCGAAGACGTAACCTAATATTATAAGGGTAAACGAATCCACGTTATTTTTGGACCTTGTTTTATGTTGACTCTTTTTCACTCATATTTGTTGCTTGCTTTGCTCAAACATGAAATGGGGGGAAATGATGAATGAAAAAAGTGGAAATCAAAGGTTGTGATACATTACATTGTCTTACACATCTCTACGAAGCTCTATGTTGTTGATCCCTTAAAGCCATGCCACTTTCTCTCATGGGGAACGCCTTCAACATAATAATTTTCACCTCTTCACAAATTAAATTACAACCCATGGTTATAAAACTCTATAATCTCTCCAAACTCACAAAATTTATAGGCTAAGAAACTTACAGTTGAGTAACATGCTAAGTTCACATACAAAAAATTGAGCTTTTTTAATAAAGTTTAACTTTTTTCTTGAAACTCAAGCACCAAAAATATAACATACTATACTTTCTATGTAGGAATTATTTAAATAATTAACTAAAATTAAATACCACATGCTCAAAATTTAATAGTAAAATTTTTTTCCTTCCATTTAACATTCTTTGAACATGGCAATAATAAATGAATACTACAACTTCCAAATTTGTAGTGCAACAATTATAATTTTGGAAATAAGACAATCACTTCATTTACAATACATAAGTGAATAAACAATTTTACAATACACAATAAGTGTTATAAAGTCTTTTGAATCTAGAAATATGCATCTTGTCTCACAAGTCTCGATGTTGTCACCTACAAGAGAGAGAGCATCACTCAAGTGCTTTACCTACAACCACAGACCGGTGGTCCCTCACACACCTTCGAACTAAAAGAGGCCCTACCCTTTGTTCCACTATGTTGTCATCAATTTTTTCATTAATGTCAACCTCTGGTATGGATATGTTGAGAAGGTGTGTATGGTGTTGAGCAAGTGTTGCAAATGCAATAGGATTACTTGGTTTCCAAGTGCTTTTGAGAAAATGTGTATAAAGATTGTATAAGGTGACTAGGAAGTGTTATGTATTTTGCTCTGAATTTCTTCATTCTTGAAGATATTCTTGTGTGGTCTAAAAGTGATGATTAGAGGTCTTCGAAGGTGTTATATCCATTGTTTCATGTTCTGGATTGTGCGGCAGTAGAAGATATTTTTGATAGTATGTTGAATTGTCTCTAGCTTGTGAAGAGGTATATCTAGGAGAAATTGAATTGCTCCATAATTCTCTGCACTAAAGTGTCTTGTCTTGTGGATTTGGGAATGTGCTAATATTGTCTATACCTACCTTCCCTTGGTTTTTTTAGTGTTCATCTATTTCACAAGATTGGTTCTTGAGTAGTATCTCGATGGCAGTTTGATTGGTTGCACAGGACAATAGCATTCTCAATCTCATGTATTTGCACTAGTGTTTTTGAATATTTTGTTCATGTTGGAATATTCTAAGATATTGTGTAACATTCCTAAATGATCCGCAGGATGTTTTCAATATTAATGAAGTGTGAATTTGGCTACTTGACAGAGTTAATGTCAGTTTGACCAACATGGTGTGTTAGTGTTGTTTGCAGATGAGCTTCATGGTTTGTGGAAGCTTGGTGTAGTGTGTCGATGTATATTTTGGTTTTGGTTAACCCTTGATATGGTTTTCCCTCACTTCTTTCCATCATGGAGGTGTTTGGTGCTGGCCTATTTGGTAGTTGCATGTTTGAGGTGCATACATTTCATTAATAAAAACTAAAGAAGGTTATTCGAGGTTGTGAAAGATATATATGCAAGGTCAAATATTTGGAAATGTGTGTGGAATGGAATGTGTATGTGTGATCATGTGTTGAGATCTAAGTGCGAGCAAGAATTCCTACAACTACCAAAAGCAGTGAGCAGAAGGTGTCTATAGTTTAGTGTGCCATAAGTCACTACAGGAAGTGAGTCAAAGGTTGTAGATGGTAAAGATACATTGTGGTGGTTTCTCTAGTTGCTCTGAGGTAGTGAACCTCCTTGTAATTATTTCTTTGTAATCTAGAAGAAGTGATCTTCTTGGGTAGTGAGCCTTTTTCTTTTGGACAGTGAGTCCTCTAGAAGTGAACCCTTCAAGTAGTGAGCCTCTTGTAATCGGTTATGGTTTTCATATAGTGAGTTAATCCTCATTGTGGTTTTTCCCTTATAGGGTTTTCCACATAAAAATATGGTGTTCTATTGTGAATAGTTGTGGATGTGCTGTTCCATTTGTCTATATTCATACTAATGCTTAATAAGGTTTTGAAGGTTTTAATACACAATTGATTCAACTCCCCCCCCTCAATTATCCTGTGTCTAACAATTGGCATCAAAGCAGAGGTTTCTTGCAAAAATATTAACCACTTGAGGTAGATATGGATGTCACATAGGAATGGTGTCAAAGCTCCTATGTTCAATGGACAAAATTAGGCTTTATGAAAGGCCAAGATGGAAGCCTTTCTCATCGCATTAGGGTTTGGCATATGGAAATCAATCAAAAATGGATATATTATTCCCAATACTCCTCCAACAAGTGAAGATGATATCAAGTATGAGAACAATGGAAAAGCGAGGAATGTTATTTTGAGTGTGCTTTTGGATTCAAAACTTGTGAAGGTGATAAGATGCAAAACTGCTAAAGAGGTCTAGAAGAATTTAAAAAGAATTTATGAAGATGATAAGGTTAGCAAGCAAATATGTAGAACTTTAAGGCCAATATTGAAACCCTAAGGATGTCAGAGGATGAAGATATTGTAGGCTACATGTACAGGGTGGATGAAATTGTCAATTCCACCAACAGTCTTGGTGGAAAACTAGAGAAAAGTGAAATTGTGAAAAAGGTATTGAGATCCCTTCCTAAATCTTATAGTGCTAAATTTTATTTTATTGAGGAAGCTTAGAATCTTGATCAATATAGTAGAGATCATTTGTTTGGTTCTTTAACTACTTTTGAATTAAGAGAGTTTGGCAAAGATGATCCAAGGAAATAAATTGCTTTTAAAGTCAGCAAGAAAGAGAGTAATGATGAATTTGATTTAGATGATGAAATGGTGTAAAATGGTTGCTACTTATGGTTTAGGACATAGAACAACACATTTCACAATCATTCATTCAAGGAAAACCCTAGAGATCTCAATCTAAAGTATGCAAAGGAGAAAGAGATCTTGCAATAGGGTTGTCCTAAGGTTTGATTATAAACTAAAGAGGGATTCACCACCAAGCTAGGGCTTGGAAAGACTAATGAAATGCAAAACCTTATGTCTAAACCTAATGCAATGCAATACTTCACTAAATGACCTAGAAAAGCGTGTAAAATAGAATAAAATTTTGAGAGATGAAAGGTGTGCACCTCGAAACCTGAAGAGGACTAGATGAAGACTTGAAATGTTGAAAACACTAATTTTAAAGCTGACTAGGACTCATACGCCAGACTAGGTGATTTAGTCCCAAATTATGGTTTCTAAGAAGGAACAGGTTTCTGGCAATGTAGGTTCAGGATCTATAAAAATCTGGAAATTTTCCTATATTGGGACTCATATGCTAGAAGTGGTGTATCAATCCAATTAGGGTTTCTGGAAATTCAAAGTTTGATTCTGGTTGTCAATGTCTGCTTTGTCCTTTCCACTTGATTTCTAGATCTGACATTCTAATTTGCAACCTGGAGAAGTCTTCCAATGATCTCCAATGCAAGGTGACAACTTTGACAACTTTATCCAAACTTGCTCTTCAATGTGTCTTCAACCTAGACCTACAAATCACACACTAAAGAGAGGGGAAAATTTGCCTTGGTCAAACCCCATTTTGGTAATCAAACCTTGAAATGAAATGAAATAGGAAAATAGAATAATGAATGAACAAAATGCAATGTTGTAACTCACCAAACCCTAGCAATAAAGTGCTACAAACATGTATGAAATGGCTCCAATGGATGTAGATCTTGACTATTTCTTGAATAGGATAGATCTTAACTTGAATGCTAGCTTGAATCATGAAACCCTACATCACAATTGTTAGCTCAAAAGCAAACATGATGCATGAAGACTTTGACATGATGCTTGATGCTTGAATAATGCTCTAAAACACTTGACAATCAGCCCTTGAATGCTCTTGAATGCTCGTGTAAACACTTGAATTCTCTTGTAAACTCAAATTTTCTATAAGGATCACTTGATTGCTTGTTAGGAGACTTGTAAACTTGCTAGGAGAAAAATAAGTGAAAAAACCTTGTATTTATACTTGTTTATGTCAAATTTCTCAAAATTACAACACTACAAGCCAACATCAAATCTAGGAGGATAAAATTCCACCAAGAACTTGAATTAAATTTGATTTTTTGCCACACAAGACTCATACACCACAAGTGGCGTATGAGTCCCATTAGGCCTAACAATGGGACACATTTTCAAAAATGCTTAGAATGATGTAGAATCCAGATTGGGACCCAAAAACCTAGGTGGGACTCATACGCCCAAGGTGGTGTATGAGTCCCACATGACTAAATCTAGGCCACACAACCTAGAAACATCTTAATTATGATTGGATGTTTGTTCATGTCAGGATTATCATCAGAAAGATACATTAAATGGGGCTTGTGGATGTAAAATAAGGCCAATTAAAGCATAAAGAATCCAATTATTTAATAAAACCCTAGAAAAATGTGAAAGTGTGTTACAACACTCCAAATAAGGAACCAATAAGTTCATTTAGTTCACAAGGTCCCAAGACCTAATGTGAATATGTTAGACATATTACAACACTAAATCAAGGCCATGTTAGGGAGTAGTTTTTCTGTCATTATAAATGATTTTGATGAAGTGGAAGCGAATTTTGTAAGAAGATTGAAAAAAAGGGCACTAGTAGATATAGAGGTAAGTTACCTTTCAAGTGTTTCAATTGTGGAAAGATAGATCACTATGCTTCAAAATGTCCAAGTAAAGTTTCAAATGATAAATATAAAGATCATAAAGGTAAAACCTTCAAGAAAAGTTATTATGTTAAAGAAGATAATGGTACATCTAATGATAAGAAATCAAACTGCCCAGATAATGAAAGTGATGAATGTGTGTTCATGGCTTTGAATGTTGGATCTAATTCTACTGTCCCTAAGAGATGTGTGAAGTAAATTGCTTTGAAAACATATCACAGTATTTAAGGAAATATGTTGACTACCTTTCATGCACAAGAGAGAAACTACAGGATAATTGATAGTGGATGTTCAAATCATATGACAGGTGATAAGAGTATGTTTGTTAACCTTAAGAAATATCATGTTGGTTGTGTTAAGTTTGGTGATGAAACATCTACTAAGATCTGTGGAAAAGGTTCAATTAGTTTTGATGGCAAGTGTAAGACAAATGATGTTCTTTATGTCAAGGTTCTTCGGAATAATCTTCTTAATATAGGAGAAATGTGTAGCAAAGGATACAATCTAGTGTTTCAGGATGATAGTTGTGAAATCAAAAAAGGTAGCTCCAGAATCTTGGTTGCAGTAAGAACAAGGACAGAATGAAATATTTATCATCTCAAAAGTGTTGGTGGTAAGTGCTTTATGACTCAAATCAATGAAACTTGGTTGTGGCACAGAAGAATGGGTGATATCAATTTTGGCAGCCCAGTAAAGATCATCTCTACTCATATTGTGATAGACTTTCCAAGATTTACAAAGCCTATCAATGCAATTTGCAAAGAGTGTCAATGGGGAAAAAAGACAAGGAACGGGTTCAAAACTAAGGAACATTCTACTATAGGACCTTTAGAGTTGGTGCATACAGACCTATGTGGATCTACTAGAACAAGAAGCCCTCAAGGTGATAGGTATTTTATGTTGTTAATATATGATTACTCTAGAATGACTTGGGTGACCTTTCTCAAATAAAATTCACAAGCTCTACATAAGTTTATAGCATTTAAATCTATGGTTGAGAATGAAATGGATTTGAAAATAAAGTGCTTAAGGTTTGAAAGAGGTGGTGAGTTCACCTAAAATGAGTTTAACATTTTTTTGTGAAGATCATGGGATAAAAAGATATTTATCAACTCCTATTACTTTGCAGTAGAATGGGGTTGTGGAGAGGAAGAAAAAGACAGTTCAAGAGGCAGAAAGAGACATGTTGAATGAAGCAAAGCTACCAGATGTCTATTGGAGAGAAGTTATCCATACCGCAGTTTACATTCTCAGTAGAGGACAAACAAGAGCGAACAGTTCAAAGACCCCCTATGAGATATGGTATGGAAAAACCCCTACTGTGAAATATCTCAGAGTTTTTGGAAGTAAATGTTATATCATGAGGGATGAAGAAAACTTAGGAAATTTTGATGCAAGATCAAATGAAGGAATCTTCCTTGGATACTCTACAAAGAGCAAGGCATATAGGTGCTACAACAAGAGACTAAAGAAGATAATTGAAAGTGCAAATGTCAAAGTGGATCAAGAAGCACATCAGAACTCAGTGTTAATAGAAGGATATGAATATGATGAACCCCTTTTTAGAGAAGAAGAAAGAGAAGAAGAAAAAGAAGAAAAGGAAGAAAAAGATATGCTAGTAGAAGAAGAAGCTCTGGAAAAGAACCCTAAGACTCCTAAGTATGTGCAAAAAAATCATTCTGAGGATCAAATAATTGGAGACAAGAGCAAAGGTGTACTAACAAGAAGAAAAACTACTATGGCAGAGGAATAGGTAAATTTTTGTTTACTCTCTAAAATAGAACCTAAAACAATTATTGAAGCATGAGGGGATGAAAATTGGATCAATCCTATGGAAGAAGAACTGAGGCAGATTGAGAAGAATTAGACGTGGGAGTTGGTCCCAAGACCAGCAAATAAGAATGTGATAGGAACTAAATGGGTCTTCAGGAACAAGTTGAATGAGAATGGAGAAGTTATCAAAAACAAGGTTAGGCTTGTGTGTAAGGGCTACTTACAAGTGGAAGGAATATATTTTGAAGAGACCTTTACTCTAGCAGCAAGAATGGAGACTATTAGGATGTTTTTGGCTTTTGCAGCACATAAATACTTCAAGGTATATCATATGGATGTAAAGTATACATTTTTGAATGGTGAGTTAGAAGAATAAGTGTACATTGAACAATTTTAATGTTTTCAATTATCAAAAGATCTTGATATGGCCTACAAGTTGAAGGCATTATATGGGCTGAAATAGGCTCCTAGAGCCTAGTATGCAAGATTGGGTAGATACTTACTACAACAGGGGTTCAAAAAGGTTACCACAGACAACAACCTTTGCTTCAAAGTTGAGAAAGATCAAATCATGATTGTGGTTGTGTATGTTGATGATATAATATTTGGAGGAAATGAGACCATGTGTATAAAGTTTGCAGAGGAGATGCAAAATGAGTTTGAAATGTCAATGCTTGGGGAGATGACTTTCTTCCTTGGGCTACAAATTAATCAATTAGAAAAAGGTATATTCATTTCACAATCAAAATATGTAAGGTAAATGTTAAAGAAGTTTGGAATGGAGGATTCTAAACCAGTATGTACTCCCATGGATACTAGTTGTAAATTAAGCAAAAATGATGAAACTCCTAAGACATATCAGACCAAGTATAGACCCATGATTGGTGGATTACTATATCTAACTGCAACTAGACCTAATATTATGCATGAAGTACATCTTGTCGCAAGATTTCAAGAAGATCCTAGAGAGACACATGTGGTATCAATCAAAAGAATATTTGAAGGGCACTCTGTACTATGGTCTATGGTATTCTAAGGATAATAACTTATCTTTGAGCGCTTATATAAATGTAGATTGGATAGGTTGTGTGGATGAAAAAATAAGTACAAGTGGAGGTGCTTTCTTCCTTGGAAACAAGCTAGTTTCTTGGATTAGAAAGATGTAGGATTCAGTATCATTTTCTACTACAGAGGGAGAATATGTTGTTACAGCATCTTATTGTATGCAAGTGCTATGGATGAAGTAGACATTGAAGGATATAAGAATATCATATGATGAACCTATTCCTATCTTATGCGATAATACAAGCACTATCAACATTTCAAAAAATCCTTTAATGCATTCAAGAAAAAAGCATATCTCTATTTGGTATCACTTTCTAAGAGAGAAATTTGTTGAGAAGGAAGTGAAATTGGAGTATGTGCCTACAAAGGATCAAATAGTAGACATTTTCACAAAGGCTCTTCCAGAAGATACATTTGAGTACATCTCAGATATAAGATAGGGGTCATTTCCCCCCTTTCAAATAGATACATAAGATTGTGCACCCATCCAAGGGAGAAATTCAATATGTATTCTTTTCCCTCTACTGATGAAGGCTATCTCTTAAGGGGAGTAGGTAGTGGTGTCTTTGGTTGGTACAATTAAGGGGAGCACATCTTGTGCTTGAAATGAAGTGTTCAAGTGTTTCCATTTTCCATTGATTTCAAAGGGGGAGAGAGGTCTGAAAAACATAGGTAAAGAAATGTTCAAGGGGGAGAGTTGTTTAAGTATTGGAGACACAGAGTTGCTTTTATTGTTGATGGTTTTTTGGCAGATGTTTCCATCAATGACAAAGGGGGAGATTATTGTACTATGTTGTCATTAGTGTTGTCATTGATGTCAACCTCTAGTACGGATATGTTGAGAAGGTGTATATGGTGTTGAGCAGTGTTGCAGATGTAACAGGGTTAATTGGTTTCCAAGCTTTTGAGAAAATTTTCATAAAGATTATACAAGGTGACTAGGAAGTGTTTTGTATTTTTCTTTACATTTCTTCATTCTTGAAGATATGCTTGTGTGGTTTGAAAGTGATGATCAAAGGTCTTCGAAGGTGTTATATCCAGAGTTTCATGTCCTAGTTCCTGCGGTAGCAGAAGATATGTTTGACAGTATGTTGATTTGTCTCTGGCTTGTGAAGAGAGATATCTCTAGGAGAAATGGAATTTCTCTGCAATTCTCTAAAGTGTCTTGTCTTGTGGATTTTGGAATGTGATAATATTTCTTGTACCTACCTTCCCTTGTTTTTTTAATGTTTAGTTGTTTCACAAGCTTGGTTCTTGAGTAGTATCTCGATGGCAATTTGACTCATTGCACATGATAGCATTCTTAGTCTCATGTGTTTGTGCAGTGTTTTAAAATATTTTGTTGATGTTGGAATATTCCAAGATGTTGTCTAATGTTGCTACATAGTTCATGAGATGTTTTCAGCCTTGGTGAAGTGTGAATTTGATTGACTGATAGAGTTAATGTTGATTTGGCCAACCCGATGTCTTAGCATTGTTTGCAAATGAGCTTCGTGGTTTGTGGAAGCTTGGTGTAGCGTGCCAGTGTAGATTTAGGTCTCAATTAACCCTTGATGTGGTCTACCCTCATTTCTTTCCACCGTGGAGGTGTTTGGTGCCAACCTATTTGGTGGTTGCACGTTTGAGGTGCATACGTTTCATTGAAGCTGACCTAGAGAAGGTTATCTAAGGTTGTGGAAGATATATATATATATATGCAAGGTTAAATATTTGGAGATGTGTGTGGCATGGAATTATGTATGTGTGATCCTATGTTGAGATCTAAGTGCAAGAAAGAATGCCTAAGACTACCGGAAGTACTGAGTAGAAGGTATCTATAGTTTAGTGTGCTAGAAGTCATTGGAGGCAATGAGCCGAAGGTTACGGATGGTAAAGAAACATTGTGGAAGTTTCTCCAGTTGCTTTGAGGTAGTGAACCTCCTTGTAACTGTTTCTTTGTAATACAAAAGTGATCTTCCTAGGCAGTGAACCTTTTTCTTGTGGATAGTGAGTCCTCTAGGTAGTGAGCCCTTCAGGCAATGAGTCTCTTGTAATTGGTTTTGGTTTTCATATAGTGAGTTAATACTCACCATGGTTTTTCCCTAGAAACATTGTGGCAGTTTCTCCAGTTGCTTTGAGGTAGTGAACCTCCTTGTAACTGTTTCTTTGTAATACAAAAGTGATCTTCCTAGGCAATGAGCCTTTTTCTTGTGGATAGTGAGTCCTCTAGGCAGTGAACCCTTTAGGCAATGAGTCTCTTGTAATTGGTTTTGGTTTTCATATTGTGAGTTAATCCTCACCATGGTTTTCCATGTAAAAGTATGGTGTTATATTCTAAATGGTTGTGGATGTATTATTTCAATTGTCTACATTCATAGTAATTCTTAATAAGGTTTTGAAGGTTTTAATGCACAACTGATTCACCCCCCTCTCAGTTGTCTTGTATTTCTAACACCCTTCACGAAGAGTATAGACAAAGGAAACCAACAAATACATGCCATCTAAGTTCTAGTGATGTGTCTTACATATCCAATCGACCAAAAAACTCTAGACAAATTCTAAATATGACCATTCTGGCTAGATAATGCAATCTGGAACATTGTGAACGGACTAATGCAAGCAGAGAGTTTTGCATTACTTGGCAAAATTTTTAAAATAAAATAAAAACTTCCTTAGGACATGTAGTCATATATTCACACACCTCTAACTCGACTTGGAAACAACCTTTCACCTAAGGTTTAACACATGGTTAAATTTTTTAACTGTTTGTCTAACTTTTCATAAGGATTTAAGATCAAAAATGTATTTTTTTATGGTCGGTAAACAACTATGTTCATCGAAACACATTCTTGGCAATGAACATCAGTATTGCATACTTGCAGTATCTCAGAGCCTAGCTATGCCACTTGTTCATAAGTTTTTTTGTGTTTATTTCCAAAAGTGAAATACTCTCTTATTTTCATGCACAATAATTTTTAAAATTATCTTACAAGTTATAGTATTTTCGAATAATAATACTGCCTCAAGACACCTTGTCTATATCATAAGTTCTTGTCAACTCGAAACACGTAAAATAAAAAATTTATTCAAAAAATAACTTCTTCATTAATAATTCTAATTTTCTTGTGTTTTCCTCTTTATTCTACATTCAAGAATTCATTTTATAAGGCTAATAATGTACAACATATTACCTATTTATTGTTGCGAGAATAAGTAAATATTTTTAGAATTTTATGACAAATGAAAGCTTTTAAGTAAAAAGGATTACTCCTTGCCCATTATAACCAATCAAAATCTTTTCCAATTATATTTATAAATATACTCCAATATAATCTATATCTATATATATACACCCATATATCTATATGTATATATAAATATATATGCACCAATCTAGTAAATTTAATTATAAGTATAAAGGAGTACTTCTTTCTAGTACAGATTGGCAGATAAATATAATCGACCTTATTTTCTCATATGCACATATATATATACTATGTATAAACATATATTTCACCAATTATGCTTAGATTTCATTTATCATAATGATAGAAAAAAGAATGAAACCAAAAATAGCCAAATCATGCCTATATAAATGTCAATTACTCTGCACTTCCAATTTTACTCAAGCTCTGCTTCAAAGCTCTTGTCAAGCTTTCTTAATATCCATGGCTTTAAAATTCAATTAACCATTTACAAATGTAAATGTGCACAATAGTCTTAACAAAGTGAACATTGCTTCTTCTCATTCACATATTCTTCCTTAAGCATAAGCTTTGCTACAAATTCTTAGCAATAGAATGTAGATTCATAATCATGTTGCCTTCCCTACTTTGGAAAAAATACACTACTCTCTTCTCAAACACTATCATCTTCTCTCCATCACAGATGAAGATGATAATCACCCTCTTTCCTTTGTGATTCCTCTCAATAAGAATGATAAGGACCTTTCAACATGTGACACCTCCCCCTTTGCTTTCATTAACATCCATACTGTAAATAGTAAAAACTGCCACTTAATGGCATGCAAAGTTGGTATATTCACATCCCTCCCTTATGCCTTCTTCAAAGGCATTAAAATCACATTTTTAGAAAACTAGGATTATAGATTAGATGGAGGCTTTTTAGCCTCATGAAGAGTTTAAAATGGTTTACCTTTAATCAACTCTCATAACATACTTTAAATGGCATGTTAAACTGCCATAACAGTTGTGGCTCCCTCTATTAGTCGTTGGCATTAATACTATCCAATGTAATATGTATTCTATATATTTATATATATGTGTGTATATTTATATATTTTTAAAATTCATTAAAATAATAATCAAATAAACTTTTATAGAAATAGGCAAATCATAAAGTCAATAAGACATAATAATGTCTTCTTTGGACTTCCGCAAAAGACTAAAACGAAGATCAAAAATGATTACTACCTATCTATATGATCAAATCACACAAATATTGACTTACTTACAACATAGGGTAGAATTAGAACACTTACTTAGACTTCGACACAAATCCTACGTGAGTGTATGTATTCGACTAAATTGGCATTTACACGTTTATTTACCCATGTCTATACTCTTATCTCCGATGATACTATCCCTCTCCCTCTGGGAGGGTAAAATATGATTCTACATTCAACTTAGAAAGCCAATAACATAGTTTGTTATTAGTCATGACATCATAATCATTGATTAAAAATAACAATCATTCAAATCGAAACACATTGCATTGCATTATAATTTCATCAAAATATTGAACGACATATAATCATGCACTAATGTCAAAAACACAATTTAATGTAAAATTTAAAAGTAATTTGCAAATCAAAATTCGGGGTGTAACCAAAAAAAATCACAAACCTTTATAAAACCCTCCATTTTATGTTTTTTTTTTCATCTTCAATGATTTCAATCTCAATTGGGTAAATTGGTTGTTGACTAATTTAGAGTGCAAATTGAAGGATTTATCGATGATTACAAAGCACTTGTAAATGTATTTGTTTTGTTTTATATTCTTTTTACTTTCTTTTACCAAATTGAAATTTTAAAAAAATGAAAAATTGTGTTGTCGTGTTAAAAAGAATTCATTTTCTAGAATCTACATTGTGCAATCCAAGGCATCAACATAAAGTATTTTGCATGGAAGCATGGAACATTGGGTGTGATCAAGGGTACATTTGTTGCAATGGATTTGCCATTGTGCCAAAAGATTGACCTATTAATGCTCGATACAAACGCCAAATTTATACAAGATCCACGGGAGGCAGTTAAGCCATGTCACGAATCAACAATCGGTTGGATAGGCACCAACCTTCAGAAAGCACCAACTTTCCAACAATCCCCCCAATGCAGCAACGAGATTCAAACCCATGACCTTGCTCTAATACCATTTGTTGCAATGGCTTGCCATTGTGCCAAAAGATCAACCTATTAACGCCTGATATAAATGCCAAATTTATACAAGATCCACGAGAGGCGATTAAGCCATGTCACAAATCTGTGGCAGGCTAGAAAAGCATCAACCTATCCAAGGGGACGAAGGCACCAACCTTATAAAAGTACCAACTTTCCAACAACATTAACCTCAAATTGCTATGTGTTTACTATGAGAGGAGGTAACAATTGATTGGAATATCACCTTGCATGAGTTTCTAGGCAAGATGTTCAATTATGTAGCCAAGTGTAAGAATAATTGAAAAAGGAAATCAATGTCATAGTTCTTAACCATGGTAAAAAGGATAATTTGAAGGAAGAGAACAAGGGAATTGGTTACGTCAATGAGAATTCCACAACCACCCCTAATTCATCAAAAGATTATTTTCTTGGCTCATGTGTTCAACATTCCTCCACTTAAAATAAGGAGAATTTAAATTGTCTAAAACCCTCAACTAATTTTTTCATCTCTCACAAGGTTCGAGACACATAAATTGCACTTGAAATGACTACTTAGAGCCAAGAGATGCACCATTAGGCAATAAGGCCAACTAAAAACTTTTGGTACAATAATACTAAATTGTTTAGCGTAATAAGTAGGCCATATTAGGATGCCCTGATAAATGCATTAATTGTTAGCAAAAAGTTTAAGACCCTAACTCTATATGATTTTAG
Source organism: Sequoia sempervirens (assembly GCA_007258455.2). NCBI lineage: Eukaryota > Viridiplantae > Streptophyta > Pinopsida > Cupressales > Cupressaceae > Sequoia > Sequoia sempervirens. The sequence goes on along the minus strand of VDFB02049217.1, from coordinate 29,970,773 downwards.
TAACCCGTTCTTAAAAGAAGCCTTACAAAATACATGGTTAGTAATAGAACATTAAAGGAGAATATCACTAAAAAGGTTGGAACTTTTTATCAAATTGGTAGATAGACATGGCTAAGACATAATTGCTTGAAAATCTAGTGGCTTTGAGTTGCAAACTAGTATTATTGAAGTCTATAAATGTCTCACATGAAGTTAAGAATTTAGAGACTTGGTGCAATTTGTTTGGTGAAGTAATTTAAAAAGTTGGGATCGAGAACGTTGTCCAAGTTGCTAGAAAAAATGTAATTGTAGAAAGACTTATTCAAAGGAGGCATGTCACCATTGTTTGGAGCCCTTATGCTTGCCATTATAGTGTTCAAGGGTATCAGAATGATTGGATTGATTAAAAATGTGGTTAAAGATGCAAGAAACATTACAAACTTTATCTACAACCATAATTGAGTTTAGTTTGATGAGAGAACACACCAAAGGCAAAGAACTTGTGCTATCAAAGGAGACACGATTTGCAAAACATTATAGGGTCGCTACCTTATCTCAAAGAGATGTTTGTAAGCAATGTGTGGTTGGACTCTCAATGTTCCAAAAGGCCAAAAGAGAAAAAATCATGAAGATAGCATTTGATGAAATATCCTCGAGTTAGCCCACAATACTATGTCACTTTTTGACCAAGTTGGACATTAATATGAACATTTTTTTACAAAATTTCACTTTATGAAACCTATAGTAACTAAACCATTAAAAATTTGGAGATGATGTGAGCTAGTGACTTGTGAGTATTTGTGTGTAGATTCTAAATATTTTTTTTTTTTTTAAATTAAAAAATTATGATTTCTTTTACGTAACTTTTAGTAACTTATTATAACATTTTTAAAAAATGACATTTATGTCGTCATGCATAACTTTTTTATTGAAAAGATTAATTTTTAATTTTTAAAATACAAATTTTTAATATTAATATTTAACGCATGGATACTTTTTCATAATTGCATAGTTTCTTTTTTTAATTAAGTTTTGAAGATAAAGTAATTATAGTCAAGACATAGGTGTATGTCATCACACACAACTTGATTTGTATGTATTGGAATTATTTTATTTTATTTTTGATGAAATAAAAACATCAATACCTAGTGCACACATTTTTTAGAATTTTTATCTCCATTTTTCTATTTTTCCATGTATGTTAAACAAAACAAAAAAAACATTCACAAGAAATAAAATATAAATATAATAATAAAATTAAAAATATTTGAAATTACACTTTTTGCAAAGCTTATTATAAGAGCTACATACATACAAAACATAAATAACTACTTAATCCCTCTAAAGGTAAAGAAAAAATGGTTTTTTGCTAGCATTTGGATAAGTGCGAAGGAGACTCCATTGTAGATATGTTTTAAGACTAGAAGGGTTCTATCCAAGGGGGTTTGATTTAAGGGAGTCTTATCTAACCCTCTTCAATTAAAACTCTTTAGACAGAATCCCTCAAAACTTAAATCATTAGTTTTTCTAAAAAATATGGGATTTCAAGTCAAAATCGAGATGTCCCAAATTTGAGACCCATCATTGTGAGATGAACCCCTCCCCCCAAGATTGGAGGGGAGATAAGATAAATGATTAAATTAAATTTTAGAAGAATTTTTTGACTTATTTTACTTGTTATTGTTTTTATTATTCTATTAATTTAATAGTTTTATTTTCAAATTTTTAGGTGCAAAGTCTTTTCTCAAACTTGTGTTCCATGAAGGAAATAAAATCTCAATGGGTTATCTCTATGAAGCAATACATTAAGGTCAAAGAGATTAATGGCATTATTTTGACTCTAACAAGAGAAAGTATAAAATCATTTTGACACATTTATTGCACTAGATTTTCTTATAAATTTTTAAAATATAAAAAATAATAATAATTTAAAATTTTAAAAATTAATCAATTGTACTACAATAATTATATTTTTAATTAAATACGTTTTCTAAAATTATAATGTTAATTCTAATGTCTATTTTTCTTATTGTTTATATTTAAAAATGTATTACCCTTAATTTATGTCGTATACTTTATAGTTCTCTATTATTAGAATCCTTTGTATTTTGCATCTTGATTACTACTATTCATAAATTTTACAAATAATCTTTCAAAGGTAAAATATATATTTCACAATATACAATTTTAGAGTGTATCTATTCAGAAATTAAATTACACAACAAAATGACTCATAAATTAAATTTTATGATCTACCTGTTTACAAACAGAAATTGTGCAACTGAAATCATTGTAAGCAAGCACAATAACACGCCCAACTGTAAATTAAACGCTTGCTCTTATCACTGTAAAGGCTTGCATTATTTAATACTAAATGCTAATGGCATGCGATTCGGGAAAAAGTACTGTACTGTGAAGAAATTTTAGCTTATTATCAATACAGGTGACTGCACAAAGGAGATGAAATAATGCAGAATGCACATTTCTGGCAGGAAAGTAAAACCCAATTAACCATTGCATGATATTACATTATTCAATTCATTGAATGCTTTTGTGAAACCTTCAGATGCAAATTTCAAAATAGAATTCAAAAGACAATCTAAATTTTGAAGAACCAGGAAGAATTGGATGCATAAAGGAAGTCTCGTAGCTAAGATTATTGTTTTTCCTATTAAAAGTTAAATTTAAAAAATTATAATCGCCAAGAGTGGCATGGTGTGATAGTTAAGTTGTTGTGTTGTTGTTCTTGCCATCAAGGTTGTTGAGTGTTTATGTTGGGGATGAGGCCCCCCATTTGTGACCTCATCCATTCATAGCTCTGGATCAAAAAGTGTTTACCCCTTTAAAAAATAAATAAATAATTATAATTACCACAAGGCAAATTAGAATTGTGTTATGATATGACTAGTCGGGGACCCAAAAAATATATATCTTCAAAATGAAAAAAATAATTAAAACAAAATCTTATGCCAACAGTACCGACGATGTCCAGTTCAATTGAAGAATAAATGATCAGATCACTTGCCCTAAGAAAGCCATTAAGGTATGGTGTATGGCACCATTGACACTTATTCCATATGCATTATCTTGCTTTTCGTGACCAACTTGGCAACTAATACATGTTGAATATCAGGGTAAAATTGAGATGAAATCTTGCTTACTCTCAAAAAGTGGTGATTAACTCCCCTTCAGGGAATTGTATAAATTTGGTTTAAACATGGCAACCTTATTACAAGCAAAGTGAAACTATGAGTTTCCACTCTTGGACAGTACCAACTTTAATCGATCAACAACATGAGGTAATAATTGAATCTGCTCATTAATTGTCTGATCTACACATGATTCAAATGCTTTGATGTGTGAAACTTCCTTTTGATTAATGAATTTGGTTGCCTCTAATCTATCTTGACAAACCATCAAAGACCGTCGCAACCGTTCCTGAAATCATTGGACAAAGAAATTAAAAAATAAGTTAGTACCATTAGGAATACATGTTTTGCATCAAAATATTACACCGCTGTTAACATAATTGGTAAGTGAAATTTTAAACATAAGGATTAATCGTTTTGCATCAAAATATAACACCGCTGGTTACACAATTGGTAAGTGAAATTTTAGCCTGTTTTGTATTTAGAAGACAATTTAACAGACACAAACAGTAGTTCTGAAAGCCTTGAAGGCTAATGAGTAGTCTTGTCAATATCAAGTCTTGTAATTATCTCTCATTATCTATTTCACTCATTTTAATCTATGGCATTGTCTTTCTCCTCATAATATTATCCTTCCTACCTTAAGTGCTAACTTCTTGATTTACCCCCAGCTCTCCCTTTCTATCTTGCTCCTCTCCGCTCTAATTATAACTTGTCCTCCCATTGTATCGTTACATATTCCCAAACCCGTCTTCACAGTGTTCCAATCCAATTATGACATTTCATATGATTATAATTACTTATTAATATCCAAATTGTTCACATTAAAAATTAACTGGTGCCACCATAGCCATAATTATTTAGCCAGCTCCTCCTTTAAGCTACTTGTTTTTTCTGTGAGTTGAACTCAGAAGGCTTCAGCTAACCCCATCTAGTGTTAATCCACTTCGATGCTTTCCTCTGCATGTTGTACGGCATTGGTCTATTTCTTTTCCACTCTAATGCAGCCATGTAACTCTGCCCAATTATATTGTAAAGTGCCACTTTGGGACCGCATTAATAATGATGAGATGTCTATTGGGAAAGGTGATGCGCATCTTACACATTCAAATACTTCGTAAAGTTTTGTTCCATCTCAAAATGAGGTGCCATGCTGGGGGTGCAATATTTTCCCTATATGTTACTTGTAACATTGAAAATGCATTTAATATGGGTGGCACATTGAAGAAATGCATCGAGGGCCATGGTTCAGTTAGTAAATGGCTTAAGAGGCTCATGATTTAATGTGGAAGGCAAATTGAGCAAATACATTTAATGTGAAAGGCACATTGGAGAAATGCATCTAATTATTAGATGTCTTGTAAAAAGCAATTTACTATGGGGTCACATGAGACATCATCTTGGGAGCTTAGATTGGAGAGAGTATTTGGGTTGCCTTGGAGGTTGTTGATGATTATTGAGCTTCGGTTGTCTCTTCCAGCGGATCTATCCTTTACTTGATAAATTAAATAATAGCACATGAGGCTATTTAATTTATAAACTCCTAAAGGCACGATTTTATAGAGAGATTCAAATTGAATGAGGCCGACCTCAATTCTCTTAGGCGGAATTATTTATGAAAGGACTTCATTTTATTGGTGGCCGACTCCTTAACAATAATTTGTGATATTACTTTTGAAGGCCGACTTGCTACTTGAAGAGACACGTCTCTTCTACATACATGTATATATACTTGTAGAGTTTCATTTGTTGATTATCCAATTCAGTTCATTCGATATTCACACTCATTCATATCTGTTCAAGTGTGACTTCATTCATACTCAGTTTGTAGAAGAAGCAGTTTGTAATCAAGAAGTCTGAGATATCTACAGTCAGATTGAGTATCTCAGATCTGTATTTGCATCAATTGTGGTGCTGTGTAATTGGCCATTCTTTTGGCTCATTGTATGTGTAACTTTCATATTGAACAATCAATAATATAAGAGATATTATCGGCTGGGTTTTTCTCCCTCAAGAGGAGGGTTTTCTTAGGGTATCTGCTGTGTACTGTGTCATTTTGAATTAATTTTCTGTGCATGTTAATCTGATCACTTAAATTTAACACTAGAGTCAAACTAACGCACCCAACTTGGAGATGTACTTGGGTGCATTGATTATTGGTGGTTGGGTGTGTTGATCAAACGTGGCTAAATAACTTAATAAGTTTTTCCATTCTTCTTGTTCTCTTGCCTATAAATAAGGCTTAGAATGAAGGTTAGACATCATCTTTTGGTTGATTATCACCTTGTGCATACTCCTTGTGAGTGAAACTTGGTGTATACAAACACCTAGAGGCTTGAATTGATTGTTAAGAAGATCATAAGAAGCATAGAGGACATGTGGATCTCATTTGTTCTTGGATCAGTCTCTTGAGGAATATAATAGCAGTTGTACCCTGCTACTAAAGAAAGTCATATCTTGAATAGTTTCCTCCTTAATAAAGAGCAGTTGATCTCATGTGAGGGCTCATAGCCTAATATCATATTGCAATTGTTTTGTTGCTTACAATACATTGGTTCAATGTTTTAAAGGTTGGGTTTTTTCCCAAAAAGGTTTTCCATGGATATATCACTGTCTCCCTCTCTCTCTTGTATATTTCTATTTTTTCTTTTGTTCTTGTTATTTCTTTATGTTGTTACTAAGCCGGAATGCTCCTAGAATTTAAATCAGTGGCATCACTATGACATCTTTCCTCATAGGATTAATGATGGGAATTGTTTCATATTTCATTTGATTTCAAAGCTTGGTTATGATTTTTGGGTACTAGTGATTTCTGCACTTCCTTACAATGTCCAATTGATCAATATGTGACATTGGCTCACCTGTTCATCTGGTTTGCCATATTGTTTGCTTAATCCATTATAAAGGCCAAGTGTGGTCTTAGTTTGCTTTTTGTTTCAACTTGATCAGTTGGCAGAAACATCTTGTTGGACCAAACATCCTTAATATCCTAGCTCAAGAAGAATTGTTGCTTCAAGTGTGCTCAAGCTTCAGCCTTTGGCTAATTCCTAACTCAACTTTAATTGTGAGATTATATTATTGTGAGGATACTTTAACTTGTCCTTAACATGCGATGACAGCCCACTCATCTTTCATCTATCTCTTCCTACATCTGTCAATATTCTAACTCAACCAACTTAATTACAAGTTTCTATTGTTGTTAAGAGATTCAGTTTGACAGTTGACCCTTTCTCATGATGGAAGCCCATTAAGACTCCATCTTATTAGCATAGATAGACTTACTACCTTCATAACTATTGTCTCAAAGAATAGTTATTGCTTCCAAGCAGCTGCTAGTCAGCTCCACATGCATGATTTATCAACATTTTGTATCAGAATTATCCTTTTCAGCCATCAATCCATGCCTATCTTTTGTCTTTCCATGTCTCCATCAAACTAGGGGAAGAACAGGTTAAAATCTGAAGGAGGGTAGCGTTTGTGTGCCCTGCCGTCTGAGAATAATCAGGTAAGCGGAGAGAACTGATGAGGAAATGCTAAAAAGAAACGGCTGGATAGAATACATCATGAACTTTAGAAGGAACTTTCCTTTTATTTCCAATCAAATTGGTATTTGGCTTAAAAGACATCTAGTTCATACAACTCCAACTAACCCTTTCCAGGTAGTCTGTATTTCACCCTCTAGTAATTTCTACAGCTTTCAAGACCATCATAAACTCTCTTGTAGCGAAACTGGAGATAACAATTCCTTTAACCTGTTAAATCTTTAACAATTAAAAGCATATTAACTCTGACCCTCTTCTGTATGTGAATCAAGAGAACAAGCTTCTCACAAAATAATATAGACATTAATATTATAAAACGGAAAAGCATGAAATGAATCACTAAGTTTTGAGGGAAATAAAAATATTCATTGGACTTCACAATTAGTGTAGCACATTATCTTTAAGCTAAGAGCAAGCACTGGTCTGCAGATGAGACAAACAGGGTGTGACCCTGCTGCCTTGAGTACCCAGTGGTTAGATGTACTTAAAATACCTAGGGTGGCAGGGTTGCGCTCAGGGGAACCCACTGGCCAAAAGTGACATTTTTATTAAAAAACATCCAATCCACCCTTTATTAACAATAAGATACGCATTTTCAACCCTAAAACGTGAGTGAAAACCTAAAATCACCCAAAAAACACTTGCAAATGATTCATTTAACAAATACAAGCCCACACAAACATCCAACAGCATTGAAAGTTGTCATTTTTGCATTTTTTTAGCTTCTTGTTTTTTCCTAGGGTTGAGGATTGCAAATGTGCTAAAAAATTTGCTAAGTGCTAAGGGACAGATCTAACTTGCACAAAAGATGTTTATGATCAAAGGAACATATTTTGTGAGAATTTTTCGAGTAAATTAAGAATGTTTTCAAATTTTTAAAAAAATCATAATTTTTTAAAGATTTTTTAAAAACATTTTGGCTGTTTTTTTCATGCTTGTTTTTTTTTTATTACATTTTACATATTGTAGGGTTGTATATTTTTTTTTAATATTTTTCTTATAACATTTTCATTTTTTTAATATTTTTCTTATAACAACAATCTATTTAGAATGACTACTAGCTCAAATTTAGTGGCCCCTAAGGCAAATAGACAATTCAAATATGATCAAGCATCTCCTCTATGGAAATATGTTACTATGATTAAACAACTTATAGGAGTTGGAGATTTTTTTTGGAGTTGTAGTCAATGCGACATCCAATATAAAAACTCGTATAGGCAAATGAAAGCTAACTTATGTGCTATGACCGAACATGGAATTAGAGTTTGTCAAGAGCCAGACAAGAAAGGGTTGTCAAAAGAAGAAATTATGGAATACACTGAAGAATAAGAAGTGGACATTCTAAATGAGAAAAAAATTAAAATTTCATCCTTTAGCAAAGAAAGGATCAAAGAGGCCACCTACAAGCTCTCCTTCAATAGTGGCTTCCTCACAACATTTGTTGGAGACGTTGTCTATCCAAGAAAATCTCTCTTCCTACAAAAGAGGCCCATTGGATAAGGCATTTCAAAATGAGACAAGAGACAACGCACATGAATACATTGCACATTGCATTTGCACCAATGGTCTTCCTTTCAACCTTATGAGCACCATATTAGTGATGGAAATAAGTTGAACACCCTCTAGTTAAACATGTCCTAGGTATGAGAAGGTGTGCACCACCTTATTGGCAAACAAATAAAAAATTTGTAGAGACATCACCAAAACCAATCAAGGATTCATGGGTTGGAACAAGAGTATCCATCATTTCTAATGGATGGAAAGATTGCCAAAGCAGTCCAAGAGGTTGAGCTTAATTGGTTAAAGCATTGAGTTCTCATTGTGAAGGCCCAAGTTCAAATTCCAAAGGGACATCTAATATGGAATTCTAAGTTATGACTCTTGGTCTTCCATTGTTGGCTTCTTGCATGGAGGTGGTTTCTAAATAAGTGGATTTCTATGTTGTGACTCTTGGTCTTCCATGAGGTGGTTTCTAGTGTGGTTGCTTGAAAAGAAATGATATTAGTCTCATTGGTGTGCTCACAAGAGTTTGTATTGGCCTCATGTCGATACTCATATGAGCAGAATATTTGTAAACAATTGGCAGTATAAAAAAAAGATTACCAAAGCTGGCTAATGTAATTGCAAAGTCCCAAAGGGCAATGTTTTTTAAAAGAAGATTGGGAAGAGAAAGTGAAGGATGAAAATTTCATTTCCAAAATCCTTATTGGGTCCATAGAGATGGTGGATGTTGAAAATGTTATTCAAGTCATAATAAACAATGTAAAAAATTGTAGAGCAACAAGAATTTTGATTGAGGGAACGTACAAACACTGTTTTGGGACACCATATACCATACACTAGCTCCTTTCAAGCAACCACACTAGAAACCACCTATGGAAGACCAAGAGTCACAACTTAGAATTCCATATTAGATGTCCCTTTTTGGGATTTGAACTTGGGTCTCCACAATGAAAACTCAATGCTTTAACCATTAAGCTCAACCCCTTGGACATTAACTTGGTGATTGCAAAATATTGGCAATCAAATCGAGTGAGGAAAAACAATCTACACTAAGGGTAAGGAGATTTAAATGTTTGTGACAAACCATCACATGTCACATGGCATTTCTAATACTTTCTCTAGAAAAACAATATGCTCTAAGGGTAAGGAGATTTAAATGTTTGTGACAAACCATCACATGCCACAAGGCATTTCTAAAACTTTCTCCAATTTGAAGTTGTTGAAGACAAATTTATGATTTTCAATATTACTTTTAAATTTGATTTATGACCTATTTACTTAATTTTAATTTGTTATTAACTTACTTTTTATACAACATTAATTTGTTGTGACTCGACTTACATCACATACAATAGTTTTGAAACCAACTTGCAAAAGTGTGAGAGGTGTTGAGCACCATGGTCATTAGAAATCAATGGAGTGTGTGGAGGCTATCATATTCAAAGAGAGCCCAAAAGATCAAATCATTGATACTGGATGATGATTGAAGGGCTCATGTGTACTACGTCTTGAGTTTCACTTATCTCGACAGTGGTGTGATCAGGTTTGATGGAACAAATAGATCATATTCTAAAAAACATCTATGATGGTGTAGATTCCATGTTAGAAATAATAAAGGCCATGATAGCAAAGAAGGAGAATGGTCCCAAAGGAAAAAAATTCTCAAGGGTTGAAAAAACCATTCTTGACTGCTAGAACAAGATGACCACACCCTTGCATCTCCTTGCATATGCATTATCTCCCAAAGATTACAACATACAGATACTTTTTTTGCCTAACAAGAATGGCACCATACAAAGACAAGGAAATTGCTAGAAGGTACAAGAAAACATTCAAAAGAATCTTCTCAGATCTAGAAGTGGTGGATAATGTTAGGACTTAGGACAAAGTTAGGCAAGTTCATCTCATCACGAGATCATAGTATTTGCGCTCTTCAAGACAAATACAAGACGGTTGCTTGTAGATGGTGGTACCTCTATGGGAAAAGTTATATTTTCCTTTAGCCTTTTGCAATCAAAATTATATCACAAGTAAGCATTTTTTATTTTTTAACATTCTTACCATTCTTTCATATTTTTAAGTTGTATTGACTTTGTCTCCAATCTCAACAAGTTGCAAGTTCTTTGGCCAAACAGAATTGGAATACATACTTCTTTATCCACTCAGTTAGGCATAACCAATTGGCTGCAAAAAAAGCAAAAGATTTGGTCAACACCCATTCCGATTTGTGCCTCCTATCACATAAGGAAGTTGATCACAAGCACGAAGCAATAAAGAATTGGGAGATAACTCCTGAGTGTACCAACTTGGATGCATCTGTTGTAGAGCTTGCCAAAGTCACTTTAGATGATGGCATGGCCCTTACAAATGACGTAGCTCATGGGAGTGGCATTGTTGTTGCTTGTGGTTCAAATGAAATTGAAGTTGAAGTTGAAGACCAAGATACAAATTTTATATTGTATTTAAAGATTTAGTAGCTACTATTTTCACATTTTGTAATGATTTGACATATATGATATAATATTTAAAATTTAAGTATCAATTATCTTTATCACTATCAAGTATCATAGTATCAAATATCGAATGTATTTTCAATTTTGTGTAGTGCACATTTTTAGTATCAAGTATCAATGGATTTTCAATTCTGTATAGTGTATATATTTTTTATATATATGGCCTATGTTAGGAATCGGCCCTTTACCCTGCCGATTCCGGGTACGGGTACGTACCAAAACGGATACGCCATGGAAACCCTGCGGAGTCGGCCAGGGTTCGGCTTTTTTCGCAAAAAAACGTATCCATGATTTTTAAAAAAAAAATTCGAATCCTGCCGTTTTTGTTCATGACGTGGCGTTTTCAGCTGATTCCGGCGCAGTTTCGACAAAGTTTATGCGATTTCGGAATGGCCAAAGCAAATAACCTAACTTTATTTCTTTTTTTTCTCTGCTCGCCGCTGGTTTTTGTCTGGTGATTTCGCGACATTGAGGAGAAAGGGCACGCGCAGGTGGGAGAAACGGATAATCTGCTACGTGGTGAACTCGATCCGCATCTATATATGAATGATATGATGCCGGTGGCGAAGCGAACCTGGGGCTGTAACTGGCGATGCGTGCTGTTACCCGTGGCCCATGCCTATGTGTTCCCCGGTTCCTATGGCTCCCGAACCGCGACTGACACATTCACTGGTTCGAGTTAATTTTAATATTGTTTTATAATTTTATTAATTTATATTATAATATTAATAAATATTATAATATTTAATAATATTTTTTTTATAAAATATATATTGTATTGTTTTATTTTATTTATTTAGTATCAAGTTTAGTAAATATTTATTATTTATTATTAAAAATTTAAACATTTTACATTTATAATTTTATTATATATAAATAATTAAATTTATTTTAGTATTTTAATTTAATTCAATTTTAAAGTTTAAACTTTAAATCTTAGAATAATAAATATAAATCTAATTATTATTTTATATATTTAATTTTAAACGTACTATTATTAATTTATCTTTTTTGATCCAAAGTTTAAAAACATTAAACTTAATATGATTATTAATATGATTATTAATTTATTATTATAATTTATAAACGATATTTTATTAATAAGTTTATTATTATAAATTGTTTTATAAATTTATATTTATAATGATTATTATTTAATATTTAATATTGTATAATATTTATTATTTATTATTTAATATTTAATATTTATTATTACAATATTACTTAATAGAATAATATAATATTTATTACTTATTATTTAATATTTAATATTTATTATTACAGTATTACTTAATAGTATTCTTGTTTTTTACTTTTTAGGCTGCAAATATGCCTATATTTATGATTTTTATATGTTTTATGTACGGACGTACCCAAACGTACCCACACCAAAAAAAAAAAATTGCCGTATCGGTACCGTGCCGTGACCGATTCGGTAATATGGCAACACTTGTAACTAGGGGAATAAATAATTGTTGTACTGTCATAATTGAACTCCAAACCCATAACCAGCAACTTAGTCTTTAAGTATTAATGCATTTAAACAAAGATACAAGCATACACAAATAATCCTAACAACTCTGTTTATCCCTTTAGTTTAGTCAATCAACCATTTGCTATGTTGCAAACACTAATGTACCATGCAGCCCACTGAAATTTTAGATGGTCTACCCAAACATCCAGTCCTCATCCTTGTGTGCTAAAATTTAGGGTAAACCCAATTTTGAATTATCCTTGCACGTCAAGATAATCTTGACAGGCATTATTCATGCAAAAACCAACACTTTGGAAACACCTCTATAATATTTGTACTTATTTAAGCTTTAAAAAACAAATGTTGGGCAAGGACATTGCTCTACCAATATAGAGGCACCTACTACTTTTTAGTGGTGACATATTCTCTATACTCTTTGAATTTGCATAAATGATCGAAGAGCTTGACACAGTGTTCCAAAGCGCAGCATCAGATCCCCACGCTAGGTCCCCTTTGTCAACATCAGACAGATAGTCTGCAATCAGAAACACTTCCCTAAAAACTACGAAAAGGTTGATGTTTCATGGATGAGGATAGAAAATAATATTAAAATGGGTATTGATGGTGCCATGTCATGTGGCAATCCACAGTGATGGCATTTGTCCATAAGGGAAATTATAACCTTCTACCCTTCAGTGTCTGCATGGCACAAAAATGATTCAAATCTATAAATTTAAGGATTTTTTCGGTTGCTTCTGCCTAATCTTCGGATCTTCCTAAGTTCTTCTGAGCCGGTGATTTGTTTCAACTTTCAAGTGCTACATGGGATAAGGTTGGCAGAGTGGTGAGTTCATGTGGGCATTTAATTTTAAATTAAGAAGAGCTCACAAAAATATGAGTAATGGTTCGTCAAGCAACCATTTAAAATTATGTGGGGAACATAAGACTTATGTGAGTCTTAAATATTATTCAAATGTTATTGGAGACCTAGGTAAAATATCTTCATTTGTTATGAAGTATGCATGGGTGCCTAACATGTTTGTGATAGGGTATTTTACTATGTGGCAGCTCCAAAGGCATTTGTTTGCTTGAAGAGATCATGTGGGTTCAAGACTCAGAGGACTAAATTGAATATTTGGTTTGCCCCAAATAAAACATATGTTGTAAATGTCAAAGTAAACATTTTGCCTGATATTTGCCCATGCAAATTATAGTTTTGCTTATTCAATTTTGGAGTTGGGTATGTTTGTGCGGGAATATAAAAATTTGTATCTTCTTTTGGAGCCCAAATGCAAACAATATTTATGTTATTCTGAGATGTGTAGAATGCCTGTGAGTAACAGATTCTATTCCTAATTGCCCTAGACTTCACTTATTGTTTGCCAATTAGGGTTAGGGTTTCACCTTCTCAAATGAATGTCCTCTTTAATAAAGTAATTCTGGATTGAAACCTTAGAGGTGTTTGATATCAATGTATGTCAAAACAGCAACTCTATCCTCTTTAATGCTCATTGTATATCATATATATGAGTAAGAAAAATATAACGTTAAAAATGACTCTAATTTCGGCTACACTATCTTTCTGTGTTTTCTATTCTGTCCTCCATATTATAAACTTCTGCTCATATAGAGTAATTCCATAAGAGGAAATCCAACAATAAAAATAAGTCTGCAATGTTCCATGATTATTTCACAACAACTGATACAAATGGCCAAAGATAAGGCTGCTGGTCTGATAATGATCATGTTCAGATTTTTAATACTTTTAAAGGTGTTTCTGAGCAAATACATTCAAATGTGATACCTTAAATAGACTCGCTGCCACATTGGTTCACAACTCCATTTTATTTGTCTTTAGCAGCTGAATGAAGGAGTCCCAAGCCTGCATCCCCTTGTCTCTATCTGCAGACTTGGATTTTGTCTTATTTAGCACTTGTCTTTATCTGAGGCTTGTCTTTTTTGAGCTCCACGTCAGGTCACAACAGCTCCTATATGATTCCCAAACTCCACCAGTTTCTTCCCTCAATAACTACGATGCACTTAAAATTATCGGAATCCACAGACGCACGGATCGGTAAATAATGGCGACTACCTTTGGAATGCTCGCGACTATCTTTGGAGGCTGGCGATAGATGCTTTGACCATGCTAGAGACAAATCTCCCAAGACTCTGATCGATAATCCTTTTTCTTCCACTCTTCCCTGGGAGATTCATGAATATTTGTGTTTAAATAACTCACAACCTAGTGAAAGATCGCACCCCTTCCAAGCTGTGAATGGTTGTCTTTTACACACTGATTTTTGGGCTTTTCACTTTATTCGCCAGGTTATCTCTTGATCCTTAGTTTTATTATTCAGCTGTCTTCTTGGTATTATTCTGGTCGATCCCTCAATTATCCTTAGATCGTTGTTTTAGCTATTTATTGATTTAGTATAGGCACCTGATTGAGGTCCAAATTGAAGGCTTGCACACACATTAGAACCATTTATCATAATCATACTAGTTAGCTAATAATAATCATTCACCCCAATAATGGTAAGTAGTAGATATTAAATGTTAGTAAACTCATGGTCAGTCATTAGGTTGATTGGGAAACATTATAATATCCTTGGAGGATTCAACCATAAGAGAGTATAGGAAGCATGACTTGATGGGGAGCCTAGGATCCATCATGCCAACTCTTTCCCTTTCTCTTATGATTTAGCCTCTTTTAGTCTGCTTAGTCCCTTCCCTATTATAGAATGCATTGGCTCTCCCTTATAGGACACATTGGTTCTCCATTATAGAACACAACATCTTCCATTATAGATCACAATGACCTCCATTATCGATCGCAATGACCGCCATTATCAGTCGCAATGACCGCCATTATAGGACGCAATGTCCTCTGTTATCAGTCGCAATGACCTCCATTATCAGTTGCAATGACCGCCATTATCGGTTGCAATGACTGCCATTATAGGACGCAATGTCCTCCATTATCAGTCGCAATGACCGCCATTATCAGACGCAATGTCCTCCATTATCGGTCGCAATGACTGCCATTATCAGACACAATGTCCACCATTATCGGTCACAATGACCGCCATTATTGATCGCAATGACCGCCATTATCAATCGCAATGACCGCTATACGCAATGTCCGCCATTATCGGTCACAATGACCGCCATTATAGGACACTTGGTGTCTCAACTCCTCTAGACCCAAAGGCAGTACCCTCAAATACCCCAGAGGCAAGTACCCCCTTGGCCCAAGTGGGCTCATCTTGTCCCCTCCTGGGTGGCACATCTAGAAGAGGACTTCATTGTCCTAGTGGCTCAACTCCTATAGACCCAAAGGTAGTACCCTCGGATACCCCAAAGGCAAGTACCCCCTTGGCCCAAGTGGGCTCATCTTGTCCCCTCCTGTGTAGCATATCTAGAAGAGGTCTTTGTTGCTATCTCCCTTTGCAATACTCTTGTAAGGTCTTTTGACTACATTGGTGCCTTGGTTCCCATACATTTCTGCTACCAAGGCAAGGCCCTCCTTCCTTAGTTCCTCTCGGTCGTGGTAAGAAAGGTGAGTTCCTTGCGCTTTTTCTTTCCCATTAAACTGCCCAACCTTCATCCACAACCTCTCAGTTATTCTAGATCCTTGATGTGATTCCCTTGGTGACCCTTCAATCCTCCAAGAAACGATCAATTAGAAATGACAATGAAGAAATTTACAATTGAGGGAAAATTCAAAGTATCTAGTTCTTAATGTTTGATAAGAATATATTTCAATTGAACATTTACAACTAGATGTTAATAACAAGAATGTTGAAGTAACCGATCCCATCTGAAATTTTAAAGCTTTCCTTGGCTAAGCAAAATTAATTATCAATCTACACAATATGTAGTAACTTTACTTATCTATGAACACCCAAGTTCTAATTTGCTTCTCCGATCTTGCGCTGTCCCAAATCATGACTTTTCCCTCATATCTTCTCTTCGCGTATCTGCATCAAAGGCTGCAGCTAGTCTTTGCTCCTTAAATTTCTCCTCACATAGTAGAATGAGGCTGTCCAATCTAGAGAATTTGTTGAAATTGATTCAGATTGGCTGAGTCTTTCATGACTGTTTTTATTCCTAGGATATCTCCTATGGTAAGTTTGTATTGGCGCTTTCTTTCACAGGATGGCAGAATTAGGCTCTGATACCACTGTTGTCCATTGTCCTAATTGCCCTAGACTTCGCTTATTGTTTGCCAATTAGGGTTAGGGTTTCACCTTCTCAAATGAATGTCCTCTTTAATGAAGTAATTCTGGATTGAAACCTTAGAGGTGTTTGATATCAATGTATGTCAAAACAGCAACTTTATCCTCTTTAATGCTCATTACATATCATATATATGAGTAAGAATAGTATAACGCTAACAATGAATCTAATTTCGGCTCTAAACTATCTTTCTGTGTTTTCTATTTTGTCCTCCATATTATAAACTTCTGCTCATATAGAGTAATTCCATAAGAGGAAATACAACAATAATAATAAATCTGCAATGTTCCATGATTATTTCACAACTGATACAAATGGCCGAAGATAAGGCTGCTGGTCTGATAATGATCATGTTCAGATTTTTAATACTTTTAAAGGTGTTTCTGAGCAAATACACTCAAAAGTGATACCTTAAATAGACTTGCTGCCACATTGGTTTACAACTTCATTTTATTTGTCTTTAGCAGCTGAATGAAGGAGCCCCAAGCCTGCGTCCCCTTGTCTCTATCTGCAGACTTGGATTTTGTCTTATTTAGCACTTGTCTTTATCTGAGGCTTGTCTTATTTGAGCTCCACATCAGGTCACAACAGCTCCTATATGATTCCCAAACTCCACCGGTTTCTTCCCTCAATAACTGTGATGCACTTAAAACTATCAGAATCCACAGAGGCACAGCTCGGTAAATAATGGCAACTACTTTTGGAATGCTCGCAACTATCTTTGGAGGCTGGCGACAGATGCTTTGACCATGCTGAAGACAAATCTCCCAAGACTCTGATTGATAATCCTTTTTCTTCCCCTCTTCCCCTGGAGGTTCATGAATATGTGTTTAAATACCTCACGACCTGGTGAAAGATTGCACCCCTTCCAAGCTGTGAATGGTCGTGTCTTTTACACACTGATTTTTGGGCTTTTCACTTTATTCGCCAGGTTATCTCTTGATCCTTAGTTTTATTATTCAGCTGTCTTCTTAGTATTATTCTGGCCTATCCCTCAATTATCCTTAGATCGTTGTTTTAGCTATTAATCGATTTAGTATAGGCACCATTAGATATTTAATAATAACATATAATATTATTTATTCTATTTTATAAATATAATGATGTTTTTCGATAATATTATTAAAATTATAATGACGTTTATGATTTATAATTTTATATTTGATAATTATAATGTTATTATATATTATACGCTTCTTACTCTAGTATTATCTTACTCTTATAATATTTAATTAGTATCTGATTTTAATATTTATAATATAATAGTTATAATTATAATATTGTCCTTGACAATTATAATTATTGAATGGTCAATATTCTTGATATGTATTTCATTATCTTTAGTGTCACAGTTTCGGGGAACGTGACAATGGGTCATCTGTGTGGCCAATTTGGGCAGAATTATTTGGTATCCGTATAAATGCATTTTTTCTCTGTGATCTTAATTTGTATATTATGTCCTTTGATCTGAATCTTCTCTGGTACCAAAATCTGTTGCTCAAACATAAAGTATAATGCAATTCAGTGTTTGTAAATCTGTAGGTGGTGTTTGCAAGTGGTTATCCTCTCCATGGTGCAATTTCAGGGGATGAGAGATTTATCTTTAGGGTCATATTTGTTGTTTTGTTATTATTTCTGATTAGTTGCTGCAGATGTAAAATCTTTTCATTTATAGCATATGAAATTGTTTGGTTGTCTATGGATCATTAAGAATCTTTTGTCATGTCATTTTTCTTGATTCTGGGAATTGCATTTTAAGTGAAATTGCAAATGGATTGATGAGATCTTAAATGCAGTTTTGGTTATTTATTATCAATCAATTCATATTTGGTTCTTAGGTTTGGATTTACCGAGATGTGTTTGACCATTCTTTAGGTCTTGATTCTAGCACCAAATGGATTAAGACATCAATCCTCT
Organism: Sequoia sempervirens; assembly: GCA_007258455.2. Lineage (NCBI taxonomy): Eukaryota > Viridiplantae > Streptophyta > Pinopsida > Cupressales > Cupressaceae > Sequoia > Sequoia sempervirens. The sequence goes on along the minus strand of VDFB02049217.1, from coordinate 29,952,457 downwards.
TTTGGCAACTAATCATGCTTTATGACAAATATATCCTCTATGTTTTGAAGATTATTATAATTTATGTCTCTACCAATCTGCATAGACTCAAATACATTCACCTCTACCAAATATTCGGACAAGCTTAATGCATGTTCTGGGTTTTCAAAGGTTACACATGAAGTAGGAATAAATGACATTCCATTTGGGGATATTCTAATATGCAATGTATGGCTAAGCTGTGTGACCATATTATTTTGATTTCTATTTAATTGTCTTGTAAAATCTCAAAGGAACACCCTCATTGGCCTAGCAAAACCAAAAGCGTAGAAGAGGTGTCTGCTCTTGTCAAATGGCCTGATCTGTTGATAGTTTGATCGTGAATTGTTACATCCCTTACATTCAGAATATGTGATTAGTTATGTATCTCGAATGCAATGTTAGTTGCAAGTAACTGCTTTCATGTGAATGTGAAATTGAGAATGAAATAGTCATTTTATTTATCGCAATTGTAATGTTAACGAACTTTTATTATGCAAGTGATTTTCTTGTTCACATGAAATTGAATGAGTTTATGAAATTATAATTAAATATTTATATAGCCGTTGAGAACGATCTAACCATAATACTTGTCAATGGATGCAGGACTGCCGACGCCATGACGGAAAAGGAAATATCATCAGGGAGAGGTTGTGGTTAACAGAGGATCAAAAAGTTATTGTCTTGTCATGAGCCGGAATATGATGGTGTGGATTAATAGTTACCTTGGCCACATTTCATAAATTAAATAATTAATCTAAAAAGCCTAGTTCATTTCTTGTTTCATCTTATCTCCATTTGAAATTAGGGTCTTGTAATATTTTAATTTGGGAGCTAATTTCCTAAGCCGATGGATTATTATAATTCAATTAATGTAAATCAAATTATGGAAATTCTTTCTGGGCACCAATGAGAAATGGTGGTAACTTTTCTGCCACCTTGCCATTCTTTCCAAAACATTCATGAAGGAAGGCAACGAGTCTGCTCGAGGGGAAATCTTGCTTTTGGCATTGAGAGTCATTCATTAGTTTTTGCTTTTGGTTTTTTCGGGGAGTCATCTATCGAGCTAGCAATCTTTTCTTTCTTCTTTTGAACTCTCATGTTATCTCCTTTATGAACTTTCTTTAGCTCGCCTTCCCCAATGGAGCCAAGTTTGTGAATTCTCATCTCCCATTTCGAGTAGCTGTAGCTCACGTCTTTGCCATTAGAATATCTTCATCCACTTGTTGCCATCGACACATTTCATAGATTTATTTTCCTAACCCTGAAACTACATTCGGCCTACTTCGAATTGAGTTAGTGATTATTTTGGGATCATACGATTTAGGGAGTGGTTTTGCTTCATAATCTTGTTGCTTGAAAAGTTGGAGACTCGGCGTTGTCTTTTGGACCAGTTTAAGCGAAGATAGCTTGGTCGTGCGTCCCTCCTGTTGGGTTCTCTGTTGAGGCTTTCTAAGATCTTCATTGGCCTGTGTATTCTCCAATCTTCAGGCATGTAAAACGTATCTTTCTTACATAAATAAAGACTTAATTTCGAATTGCAGATCTCCTTGTCGAATAAAGTAAAGTAAGCAACATAGTTGCATGAGTTTCGATATATGTATAATCGATTTAGGTTCTCTCTGTGGTTTTGCCGATTGATACCAATTTCTTTGTGTATATTCTTCTATCCTCGTTGGGTCTTGAACCAATGCCGATCCTAAGTACAGTCATTCATCAAATTATATTTATTCATTTCCTTCTGTTGATTTAAGGGTTTGAATCGAATACTTTGATCCTCTATTTTGACAAACTTGAAATGGTTTATGGAACTCTTCTTCTCTTCCAATCTGAGGTCGAGTCTTGACTTAGTATTTATAGACTTGTTGGGTTTAAAACTAGTAATAGTTTTCAATTATTGAGATCTGGGGAAAACATTTAAATAATCCCAGACAATCTCAATCTAATTAATAAGACGAATCGTGACCTTGCTTTCATTTTTTCTGCTCTTCGGAGTTCATATGGATACATAAGTATAATTACTTGAGGTCTGGAAATCCTCTCTATCAAATTCATCTTTTTCTAATGCCTTCACTTAATGGTTAAGTTATAACCTGAACTTAATGAAATGAGAATCAAATTGACATTAAATCAAAAATCTTGAGGCATATGTAATCATGTCAAGCAAGGGTGAGAGTGCTAACGGCACAGGAGTGCCAGTAATGCAATTGAAATCCTTGGCTAAGGTACAATGCTAGATTCAGCATTTGTTAGCCATCAAGTACCAGATGTATCACTGATTAGAGTAATCTTCTAGTTGGGAGGTACCCATAGTGAAGGTTCAATCAGGAGATGCAAGTCCTTGACACCAAGCTCAGAGGCATGACAATAGAATGATCCCTGTTGATTACCCTTGTGAAGGGACGGGTTCCTTCAGTCTAAGGAACATGGGAGACTAGTAGGTCTCGGTTGGGCGGTAAAGCCTCTGATGATATCTCCTTTTCCCATGATGATAGTGTCAAGTTCAAGTGCTTCAGCTTCTTAACTGTAAACTCTTGAAACCCTTCTCTCTCTTAAAATATTTGAAATGATTACTTACTTAAAATGGAACGGTTGTAATTTTATTCGGAAGCAATGAAAAGTTAGTTAAAGTTCGTTTTGTAATTTTGTTATTGGAAATCAGTTAGATGTTCTTTTCAGCTGAAATTGAAACTTAGAAGTTAGTTGAAGAATTGAATATTATGTATTTATTTTTCTTTGAATTCCTTTCGTTTGAAATGTAAAAAGGAAACCCTAGTTCAATACAAGTTAGTTGCTTCTTCAACTGAAACATCTATTGATTTCCAATAACAGAAAAGCAAACGAACTTTAACTAACTTTCAATGCTTTCAAATAAAATTACAACTAATCAATCTTTAAGCTAAGTAACCATTTCAAATATTATAAGAGAGAGAAGGGTTTCAGGAGTTTACAGTTAAGAAGTTGAAGCATTTGATCTTGACACTGTCATCATGGGGAAAGGAGATATCATCAAGGGCTTTACCGCCCAATCAAAGACCTACTGGTCTCTCGTGTTCCTTCAACTAAAGGAACTTGTCCCTTCACGAGGGCAATCAACAAGGATCATCTATCGTCATGCCTCTAACCCTGCTGTCAAGAACCTGTATCTCCTAATTGAACCTTCAGTATGGGTACCTCCCAACTAGAAGATTACCTTGATCAGTGATATATCCAAAACTTGATGGCTGACAGATGTTGAATCTATCATCATACCTTGGCCAAGGATTTCAATTTTATTACTGGCACTCCTATGTCGTCAGTGCTCTCACCCTTGCTCGACATGATTACATATATTTCAGGATTAATGATTTAATGTCAAATTTGATTCTCATTTCATTAGGTTCTAGTTATACCTTAACCATTAAGTAAATGCATTAGAAAAAGATAATTCAGTAGAGAGAGAGAATCTCCAAATCTCAAATAATCATACTTATGAATCCATGAGAACTCCAAAGAGTCGGAAAGATGAAAGCAAGGTCAAATTCGGTTTATTGATTGATTGAGTTTGTCTGGAACTATATAATCGTTCCCTTAGATCTCATTAACTTCAAAATTATTTCTGGATATAATCAAGTAAGTCTCTATTTACTAAGTCAAGACTCGTTCACAGATTGGACAAGAAGAAAAGTTCCATAACCTTTTCAAGAATGTCAAGACAGGGAATCAAAGTGTCGATTTAAACCCTTAAAATCAACAAAAGAAATTAAATAGTATATAAATTGTTGGATAGCTGCCTTCAAGGTTGGCATTGGTTTCAAACCCAACGAAGACTGAAGAATATACACAAGAAATTTAATAACAGCCAGTGAAAAACACAGGCAGATCTTAATTCGATTTGAACCAAAACCCATGCAACTACATTGCATATTTTATACTAATGGACAAGTAGAGTTATAATTTGTAATCAAATTCGTTCCCATAAGAAGATATGATTACATGCCTGAAGATTGAAGAATGCCCAAGTCGAAGAGAATCTCTGTGAGCCTCAACCAAAACTCGATAGAAGAAGTGACGACCAAGCTACCTCCACGAGAATGAACAAAAGATGTCGCCCAACCTTCTCGAATTCAAGCCACAAGGATTTATGAATAGCACAACTCACTTAAATGCACAACTCAATATTATCTCCAGCTCAATTTGAGGAAGGTCAAACAATTCAAGGCTTAGGGAAGAATTCTATGAAATGCATTGATGGCATCAAGTGGATGAAAGTTTTCTAAATGGCAAATGACAAGAGCAACAGTGGCATGATTCGATTGAAGAGAATTCACAATCCTATGCTAGGCTAGACATGGCGAGCTGAAGTAAAATTCTTGAAAGAAGTAAATTCAAAGTTCAGAAGAAAATTTCTCAAGATCAATGGCCGACACAGGAAAAACCAAAAGCAAGACTAAAGAAAGACCCCCAACACCAAAGCCAAGATTAAACCTTTGGCAAACTCTTAGCATACCTTCTTGAACATTTGGAAAGAAGAATGGCAAGGTGGCGAAGGTTCTACCACGACTTACATCGGCCCCCAAAATATTTTCGTAATTTGAATTATATTATATTATTTGAATTACAATATTCCCACGGCTAGAAAGTTAGCTCACAATTTTAAATATTATAAGACCTTAATTCACAAGAGAATTAAGTTGAAACATGAAATGAACTTAACTTCATGGATTAATTATTTAATTAATGAATTATGGTCAAGGTTACGATTATGATACTTTGTCATACACTGACTCGAGGTAGACAATAAAATTGATCCTTGTTACCATATCCTCTCCCTAATGACATCTCCTTTTTCGTTGAGACGTCGTCAATCCTGCATCCACTAACAGGTATTATGGTTAGATCATTCTCAACAGCTATATATAAATATGGATTTAAATTTAATCTCATGATCTCATTCAATTTCACGTGAACAAGAAATTCACTTGCAGAATAAAAATATCGTTAACATTACAGTTACGGTAAATAAAACTATTGCATTCTCAATGTCATAATCACATGAAAGCAGTTACTTGCAACTAACATTACATTCGAGATACATAACTAATCACATATTCTCAATGTAAAGGATGTAACATACTCCTCCCCTTAAGAACCATCGTCCTCAATGATTGTTATGTCACAACCCCTAGAACTTAATAAGTTATGGTATTGATGACATGGTCGTTATTTCCGTTATTGAAACATTATCCTTCTTATGAATATGAATTAAAGGATTTAATTATTGTTCTAGTTTATTTTATCTCTTGGCAAATGAATGAAATGATGGATGATTATTTAATTGCGTAAATACAACTATAGATGATGTTGTTACGTATATCAATGAGAAGCAATATGTTAAGAATAGTCTAACTCTGGCTTTTGGTGTCAAGTGATTGCAGGACCATCGACGCAAGAAAAGAAAAGGGACCGTCATCAGGGAGAGGACACGGTTGACAAGGATCCGATTGTTATCAAACTCTGGGAAGCAAACGAGGTCTCAAAAGGATCTTGGCCTTGGTAAAATAAATAATAAATAATAAACCTTGAAAAGAAAACTTTTAATATTTTCACTTTATAAGGAATTATAAATATTATGATGACAACTTTTAAAGACTTAAAAATAAAAGTAAAACCCGAATCTAAGGAAGGCGAAATATTGTAAGCGGCTAAATAGAAGAAAACGCATGAGTAGTATTTGGCGCGGGGGTAAAGAGAGATAGAGAGCCAATGTATGGAAACCTGAAACGCATCTCCAGGGCATCGGTTTGCATGATAACGTCTGCATTCAAGAAGGCACGATGGGGAATGCGAAAGGGCATCCATTTAAACATCGATCTCCTCTGGGAAAAGGCATTCGATCTGATCATTCGTTATTCTTTTGTTTTGGTCTGCGTCTTTTGGAAGGATACCAATCTTCCGCCAAGGTTAGGGTTCGGTCATTTCCTGTGTTCTGTGTGTTCTTTCTGCTAGAATCGGGTGGGGAAGATTTGTCTGAAGCGAAGGAAATCTCCAAACGCCTTTCTTTTCTTCTATTCCTCCAAGGAAATCTCCGGTGGCCCGCGAATCGCTTTCGAGAAGCGAGCAAGGCAGGATACGGGCCAGTGGCAACATCAAATAACTCTTTCAGGCACGTGCATATCCAAATTTCTCTTTCAACTCTCATGCGTGGTATTTTTGTTTAAATAATTTCTTTTGCATAATGGTCGAATATGTGATTAATTCGCATTGATCTTCTTTATAGATTATATTGACCATTTCCTCAATCCTGACTCGACTTGAGTTCTTTGGTTACATATTTTGTTGTCAGTCCAAGTCTGACCCGAACCCTTGTCATGATCAAGAATGCCGTCTATTCTTTCCTTAGCCAGGATCTTAGTTCCGTAGTGAGAACTTGAAACAGCGTTTTCTCTTTGCAATTTTTGTTACCCCCACACTATCTTCATCCAATAGCGATGGCCAAGGGAGCTCCCTGCGTCTTAAGTCTGATAAAGCAGTCGTCAATTCCATGAAGTGGTAACTGTTTCCTGCGTGCATCTTAATCTTAATTTTCTGATGATCTGAACGGTTCTCCAGAACAAATTTAGCTGAGACTATATATATATTTTCTTTATATAAATCTGGAACAATTTTTATTACAACATAAAACCCTAATCCTGGACTGTCACGAAGACTAGTAGGGTATTTCTTTCAGATTTGAACATTATCTCTTTCTGAAGGATAATCGATAAAATTCTTATTTGAACCAATGAGATTATTCATAACAGTGAAAACTAGAACTTGAATATTGATATTCTTGAATATAGAAACCTGAAACATATCTAGTGTAAACTAACGAGCAAGGATGCGTGCTGACGGCACAGTGATGCCATAAATAATTAATTAAAATAAATCCTTGGCCAAGGTAGATGCCCGTTTGGCAATGTCAGCTTCCATGGCCGGATATACCCTGATCAGGATGATTCTTCTGATAGGAGGTACCTATAGAGGAAGGATCGATCAGTGGTATAGGTTCGTGGACATCAAGCTCAGAGAACTGATAACAATTGATCCTTGTTAATTGACTTCGTGAAGGGCGGGTTCTTCAGTTGAAGAAACTCGGGAGACCAGTAGGTCTTGGTTGGGCGGTAAAGCCCCTGATGATGGTTTCTTTTCCTTTCTGAACAGTATTGCCAATGAAGATGGTGTTAAATGCAAAATCTTTCTTCTCGCTCTATTTCCAGGTACAAAGATCTGAATGTATACTATTTGTTGAAATAATATTCATCTTGAATTTTGAGCAATGTCCTTTTAGCTGAAATTATCGTTACTTGTTAGTTATTGTTAAATTATACTGCTTAGTTGAATTCTGCAAGTTAGATGTAGAAATTTTAGATAGCCGTTGTATGTAAACCCTAGAATGGTAGTTATTTATTTCATGATATTATAAAACTGTTTCTGAAAAATCAGTTAGAAACGTTGGAAAACTCTAGATCTCTTGAAAACAATTAGTTACAATTCAGCTGAAGGTAGTTACCAGTTAAACCTTCGTAACCGTAGAATAGTTGGATGTTACACGTGGTATCAGAGCAACCGGGTTCGCCACTGAACCTCGGGCTCAGCATGCAGATTTAGGGAACTAAAACAATTGTTGATGTTGTTCCAGGATGGTGTTGATACGACAAACACCTCGGAAGAAGGTCCGTGACCCGATATCTATCCGTATGTGGAAGATCAGATTATCTTACGACTATTCAGACTGTTCTCTCCCATCGGATACTGAAACGATGGCTGAAGCCCTAAAAAGACTCCGTAAGGAGAGGAAGAAATGGACGGCCTTAAGAAAAGAAAAACTGAAAGTCAAAATATTGGTTGAAATGATCAAAACCAACATGGAGAAGTATGCTCAACTGAAAACCCAACTTGAGACAACTCCAACCTCGGGTTACAGACCTCTTCCGCACATCGGACTCCTTGATCAAGAGAAGTCCAACTGAGCTGGTGAAACTGAACCTTAATCATGGAACTGAGACTTTTAAGGAAGTGCCAAACATTTTGTAATCCTTATCAGGAATTTACCATCGGAATGATGGAAATTTTGTACTATTTAAAATAAAAGAATTATCGCAGGATGCGATAGAGAATTTTGTATAAGTAAATCACAAGATGTGATAGAGAAAAATTTTGTAAGGATCAAGCACAGGACGTGATGATCCATATTTAAGCAATAAATAAAAAAAAATTGTTTGCATCAATTGAATTTTGTAAAATTACTTTTAAAAATGCAAATGTGTCTTGATGTCTGGAAAACTAGATGAACTGTGCAAGTAAACAAGTCTAAAATGAATAAACGATAAGACTAATTAGAGTCATTAATGTATCTCCAGGGTATCATCATAATGGAAAATCCCGGAAATGGAATAAGAGAGGACCAAAATGATAACCCCATGGCTAAACTGGACCAATTATTAGCCTTGATGAATGCAACCCAGAATCGGTTAGCTAACTTGGAAAGAAAAGTGGAAGGGCATCACGTGGCAAGTGATGAGAGAACGGAAAACCAAAGCGAGCAGCAAGGGGAAACTTCGAAAACCTTGACACTAGAAAACAAGAAAAATAAATTGGCTGATGAATTAGCCCAGGATATGAAGAAAATCAAACCCCCTAAGTTTGAGGGCTCTGTAACGGGTGATTCCGCAGAGGCGTGGTTGACGGAGATGGAAAAATACTTTGAGTTGAGAGATTATTCGGATAATTCAAAAGCAGCTTGGGCGGCCTATCAGTTGGCAGGAGAGGCTGCCACCTGGTGGGAAAACAAAAGGGCGGAAATGGATATGGCAGCAGCTGAGGTGTCGTGGGAGCAGTTTGTACGATTATTTCGTCAAAGATGGCTTCCGCAGACATATTATGACCAAAAGTTGCTAGACTTTGAGAATTTGAGGCAGGGAGTCCTATCAGTTAATGAATATTGGGAGAAGTTCACTCGTCTGTTGAAGTATGTTCCCCTGTATCAGCAAGATGAAAACTTTCGAGTTCGGAAGTTTATAATGGGATTGAATAATCGGATAGGAGGTCAGGTGGATGTTCTGGCCCCACGAACCATGGATGAGGCCTATGAAAAGGCAGTTAGACAAGAACAGAGGCTAAGGAAAGATGATTCTTTTCGGGATAAGAAGCGCAACAAAGGCAAGTGGGAACCGTCACATCAAAATTTCAAAAAGAAGGGTCATAACCATAACAGATTTGAAACCAAAAGAGACAAAAGGAACAATTTCAATAATAATGGCAAGAAGGATGAAAACATTGTCAATAAGGGATCCGAAAAGAAAGGACCACCAGGAGGATGTTTCAATTGTGGAGGCGAGCATTACGCCAACCAGTGCCCCCTCAAGAACCCGCAAGGACAGCAACAGCGAAAGCCCTTACCACCTCAACAAACGGCCTTTCAGCAACGAATTCATGCCGCAGTTGACAATCGTCAAGCTGAGTATCAAGCTACCCCTATAGAGACTCCAGGTATGCTATATGGAAACCCCGTAACCATCTTAATTGATACAGGAGCCACAGAAAGTTTTATCTCACCCAAGATATTGCATAAATTTCCAAAAAGAACTGGGTACATGGCTAATTCTTGGGTAGTAGAATACGCTAATCAGACGAGAGCTCGGGTAGAGCAGTGTCTGTTTGAAGCTAGGGTGGAACTTCCAGGCTTCACTACAGAGGTTAACCTGTATGTAGCGCCTCTAGGATCCTACGATATAATCATTGGGATGAATTGGCTAAGGGAGCACAGGGCAAAGGTAGACTGTTATACCAAAATTGTAGAATGTATGGATGATTTGGGAAATTCTGCAAAAATACATGGGGTACAACGAGAAGTCAAGACGCGACAAATATCAGCCATGCAACTCAAAAGAAACAAGAGGAAGGGATGCCAAATATTTGCGGTCAAAATGGAAGAAGTTAGGGAATATAAAGAAAGTACATACCATGATGATATGATAATGCAAGCCCAGAGTCAGAAAGGGGAAATGGAAATTGATTTCAAAGAAGAAACTTTTGCTGATAAGTATCCCTACCTTCGGGAATACCAAGACGTGTTTCCTGAAGAGCTGCCTGGGTTACCACCTAGAAGAGTGTTTGACTTCACCATCGACTTGGTTCCGGGAGCCGAACCAGTCTCTAAGGCACCTATCGGATGACTACTGTGGAGTTGATGGAGCTAAAAACTCAATTACAGGAATTGTTGGATAAAGGTTTAATACGACCCAGTGTTTCACCTTGGGGTGCGCCAGTCATATTTGTAAAGAAAAAGGATGGAACTCTTCGCCTGTGTATAGATTATAGGATGCTGAACAAGCTTACCATCCGAAATAAATACCCTCTACCTCGTATAGACGACCTATTTGATCAGATGAAAGGGGCAGCAGTGTTCTCCAAGATAGACCTAAGATCAGGGTACCATCAACTCAGGCTAAAAGAGGAAGATGTTCATAAAACGGCTTTCCGAACCAGATATGGACATTACGAGTTTACAGTACTGCCTTTTGGACTTACCAATGCTCCGGCTGCATTTATGAATCTGATGAACAGCATATTCCGAGATTGTCTAGATAAATTTGTATTGGTTTTTCTTGATGATATACTCATCTATTCTAAAAATGAGGAAGAGCATCTTCGGCACCTTCAAATAGTTCTTCAGCGGCTAAGAGAGAATAAACTTTATGGGAAACTATCGAAATGTACCTTCTTCCAGAAAGAAGTGCAGTACCTAGGGCATATAATCTCTGCTAAGGGAATCGCAGTAGACCCAGCAAAAATAGAAGCAATTGAGAGTTGGCCAGAACCTAAAAATGTTCATGAGGTCAGAAGCTTTATGGGATTGGCAGGATATTATCGGAGATATGTCAAAGATTTTTCTAGAATCGCCCATCCCATCACGTCTCTCCAAAGAAAAGGAAAAAGGTTCGAATGGACAGCGAAGTGCCAGGAAGCATTTGACACCTTGAAGGAAAGATTGACGACTGCACCAATCCTAATCGTACCTGATCCGAATGGACAATTTGTAGTAATAACAGATGCGTCTGGAGATGGACTAGGAGGAGTATTAATGCAGGAAGGAAAGGTGGTGGCCTATGAATCTAGGAAGCTGAAACAGTACGAACAGAATTACGCACCGCATGACCTCGAGCTAGCAGCGATAGTACATGCCCTACAAATGTGGCGACATTATTTACTGGGAAAGACATTTGAGCTTAAGTCTGATCATCAAGGGTTGAAATACCTATTTACTCAGCCTAACCTAAATGCACGACAAAGAAGATGGATGGAATTGATATCCGACTATGACTTCGAGATTAGCTATATAAAGGGCAAGGAGAACAAAGTAGCTGATGCCCTAAGTCGGCGAAGACACATATCTGCTATGGCAACTATCCACACCGACTTCAAAACGCAAGTTCTGCAAAAACTAAAAGAGGATACCTACTATAATCAAATACGAGAAGCCCTCCTGGCAAACTCTCAGGACCCTAATTATGAGGGATTCCAGATAGAAGAAGATGGACTTTTGAGATTTAAAGGCAGGATGTACATTCCAGACTCATCAGAATTAAGGAAAACCATTTGGAGAGAAATTCACACCGCACCGTACTCAGGCCATCCCGGAATAACCAAAATGTTGGCAGATGTGAAACCTCTATATTTTTGGAAGGGAATGAAGAAGGATGCAGCTAGGTTTGTCGCAGGATGCTTCGAATGTCAGAGGGTTAAAGCTGAACATCAACATCCAGCAGGGTTATTACAACCCCATAGCATACCAGATTGGAAGTGGCAAATTATCAGTATGGATTTTGTGCAAGGGTTGCCAATGACAAGAAATAGACATAACACTATCCTAGTGGTAGTAGACCGACTCACCAAAGTGGCACATTTCATACCAGGAAATTTGACAGATGGAGCTTCTATAGTTGCGCGAAAATTTGTGCAAGAAATATTTCGTCTACATGGTGTACCCGAGAAAATCATTTCTGACAGAGATGCAAGGATAACATCTAGATTTTGGCAGACATTATTTTCTGCATTAGGGACACAACTAAATATCAGCACAGCTTATCATCCTGAAACGGATGGCCAAACCGAAAGGGTTAATCAGATCTTAGAAGACCTACTGAGAATGTATTGTATGGATCAGCAACATAAGTGGGAGGAATATTTACCCTTGGTAGAATTTGCCTACAATAATTCATATCAGTCAGCTATCAAAATGGCACCATTTGAAGCTCTATATGGCAGAAAATGCAGGACCCCTATCAGTTGGAATAGATTAGAAGACAGGGTCATTTTAGGACCAGAGATGCTCCAAGAAATGGAAGAACAGGTCAAGCTAATTAGGCAAAGGTTGAAAGAAGCTAATGATCGCCAAAAGAGTTATGCTGATGCAAAGAGAATTCCTAGACAATTCGTTGTGGGAGACAAAGTTCTTTTGCATGTCAAACCTCATAAAAGCTCTATTAGATTTGGAAAGACTTCCAAGCTAGCCCCAAGATATGTGGGACCTTTTGAAGTACTGGAAGTTATCAATCCTGTTGCTTACAGAATTGCTCTACCACCAGCTCTCGCCCGATTGCACAATGTGTTTCATGTATCTTACCTTAAGAAATATTTTGCAAATTTTGAACATATGATTGACTGGAAATCTTTGCAGGTGCAGGATCCAGGGGTGATTACTTTAGAACCAATTCGAGTGCTCGAGACGCGTAAGTTGCACTTACGTAATCGAGAGGTGGTTCAATGTAAGGTCCAGTGGGACCAGTACTCAGAAGAGAATGCCACCTGGGAGGACTATGATGAAGTCCTTCGGAATTTTCCTTATTTATTTCAAACCATATGAAATTTTGATTTTAGAACTTGATTATCTAAATAAGTAATCATCGAGGACGATGATTCATAAGGGGAGGAGTATGTCACAACCCCCCTAGAACTTAATAAGTTATGGTATTGATGACATGGTCGTTATTTCCGTTATTGAAACATTATCCTTCTTATGAATATGAATTAAAGGATTTAATTATTGTTCTAGTTTATTTTATCTCTTGGCAAATGAATGAAATGATGGATGATTATTTAATTGCGTAAATACAACTATAGATGATGTTGTTACGTATATCAATGAGAAGCAATATGTTAAGAATAGTCTAACTCTGGCTTTTGGTGTCAAGTGATTGCAGGACCATCGACGCAAGAAAAGAAAAGGGACCGTCATCAGGGAGAGGACACGGTTGACAAGGATCCGATTGTTATCAAACTCTGGGAAGCAAACGAGGTCTCAAAAGGATCTTGGCCTTGGTAAAATAAATAATAAATAATAAACCTTGAAAAGAAAACTTTTAATATTTTCACTTTATAAGGAATTATAAATATTATGATGACAACTTTTAAAGACTTAAAAATAAAAGTAAAACCCGAATCTAAGGAAGGCGAAATATTGTAAGCGGCTAAATAGAAGAAAACGCATGAGTAGTATTTGGCGCGGGGGTAAAGAGAGATAGAGAGCCAATGTATGGAAACCTGAAACGCATCTCCAGGGCATCGGTTTGCATGATAACGTCTGCATTCAAGAAGGCACGATGGGGAATGCGAAAGGGCATCCATTTAAACATCGATCTCCTCTGGGAAAAGGCATTCCATCTGATCATTCGTTATTCTTTTGTTTTGGTCTGCGTCTTTTGGAAGGATACCAATCTTCCGCCAAGGTTAGGGTTCGGTCATTTCCTGTGTTCTGTGTGTTCTTTCTGCTAGAATCGGGTGGGGAAAATTTGTCTGAAGCGAAGGAAATCTCCAAACGCCTTTCTCTTCTTCTATTCCTCCAAGGAAATCTCCGGTGGCCGCGAATCGCTTTCGGGAAGCGAGCAAGGCAGGATACGGGCCAGTGGCAACATCAAATAACTCTTTCAGGCACGTGCATATCCAAATTTCTCTTTCAACTCTCATGCGTGGTATTTTTGTTTAAATAATTTCTTTTGCATAATGGTCGAATATGTGATTAATTCGCATTGATCTTCTTTATAGATTATATTGACCATTTTCTCAATCTTGACTCGACTTGAGTTCTTTGGTTACATATTTTGTTGTCAGTCCAAGTCTGACCCGAACCCTTGTCATGATCAAGAATGCCGTCTATTCTTTCCTTAGCCAGGATCTTAGTTCCGTAGTGAGAACTTGAAACAGCGTTTTCTCTTTGCAATTTTTGTTACCCCCACACTATCTTCATCCAATAGCGATGGCCAAGGGAGCTCCCTGCGTCTTAAGTCTGATAAAGCAGTCGTCAATTCCATGAAGTGGTAACTGTTTCCTGCGTGCATCTTAATCTTAATTTTCTGATGATCTGAACGGTTCTCCAGAACAAATTTAGCTGAGACTATATATATATTTTCTTTATATAAATCTGGAACAATTTTATTACAAACATAAAACCCTAATCCTGGACTGTCACGAAGACTAGTAGGGTATTTCTTTCAGATTTGAACATTATCTCTTTCTGAAGGATAATCGATAAAATTCTTATTTGAACCAATGAGATTATTAATAACAGTGAAAACTAGAACTTGAATATTGATATTCTTGAATATAGAAACCTGAAACATATCTAGTGTAAACTAACGAGCAAGGATGCGTGCTGACGGCACAGTGATGCCATAAATAATTAATTAAAAATCCTTGGCCAAGGTAGATGCCCGTTTGGCAATGTCAGCTTCCATGGCCAGATATACCCTGATCAGGATGATTCTTCTGATAGGAGGTACCTATAGAGGAAGGATCGATCAGTGGTATAGGTTCGTGGACATCAGGCTCAGAGAACTGATAACAATTGATCCTTGTTAATTGACCTCGTGAAGGGCGGGTTCTTCAGTTGAAGAAACTCGGGAGACCAGCAGGTCTTGGTTGGGCGGTAAAGCCCCTGATGATGGTTTCTTTTCCTTTCTGAACAGTATTGCCAATGAAGATGGTGTTAAATGCAAAATCTTTCTTCTCGCTCTATTTCCAGGTACAAAGATCTGAATGTTTACTATTTGTTGAAATAATATTCATCTTGAATTTTGAGCAATGTCCTTTTAGCTGAAATTATCGTTACTTGTTAGTTATTGTTAAATTATACTGCTTAGTTGAATTCTGCAAGTTAGATGTAGAAATTTTAGATAGCCGTTGTATGTAAACCCTAGAATGGTAGTTATTTATTTCATGATATTATAAAACTGTTTCTGAAAAATCAGTTAGAAACGTTGGAAAACTCTAGATCTCTTGAAAACAATTAGTTACAATTCAGCTGAAGGTAGTTACCAGTTAAACCTTCGTAACCGTAGAATAGTTGGATGTTACAGCTATTCTAAATTTAAATATAAACATAAATATAGTGTTCTCAATTGTTCATCAAAAGATAAGGAAATTTTTGAAGGATTTCTTCATAATCCTCCCATGTTGCATTTTCTTCAGAGTACTTGTCCCACTAGACCTTGCATTGCATAACCTCGTGGTTACGTAAGCGCATCCTATGCACCTCGAGCACTCTAAGCGGCTCACCTGTGATCACCCCTAGATCCCGCACCTGCAAGGAATTCCAGTCAATCTGGTGCTCAAAATCTACATAATATTTCTTAAGATAGGAAACATGAAATACATTGTGTAATCTGGTGAGGGCTGGTGATAGAGCAATTTTGTAAGCTACTGGGTTAATAACTTCCAAGACTTCAAATGGTCCCACATATCTCGGAGCTAGCTTTCAAGGCTTTTCCGAATTTGATTGAGCTTTTCTGAGGTTTTACCCGTAAGAGAACTTTATCCCCAACTGCAAACTGCCTAGGAGTTCTTTTTGCATCCGCGTAGCTCTTTTGTTGGTCATTGGCTTCTTTTAACCTCTGCTTAATTAGCTTAGCCTATTCTTCCATTTCTAAGAGCATTTCTGGTTCAAGGACAATCCTATCCTCCATTTTGTCCCAGCTGATGGGTGTTCTGCACTTTCTGCCGTATAAAGCTTCAAATGGTGCCATTTTGATAGCAGACTGATGGGAGTTATTATAGGCAAACTCTACCAATGTTAAATATTCCTCCCATTTATATTGTTGATCCATACAATACATTCTAAGTAGATCTTCCAGAATCTGATTTACCCTTTCCATTTGACCATCGGTTTCTAGGTGATAAGTTGTGTTGATATTTAGCTAAGTTCCCAGGGCAGAAAATAGGGTTCTCCAAAATCTGGATGTCATCCTAGCATCCTTGTCGGAGATAATCTTCTCCGGTACTCCATGTAAATGAAAAATTTCCTGCAGAAACTTCCGAGCAATTACTGAAACTCCATCTGTCAAATTCCCTAGTATAAAATGTGTTGTCTTGGTGAGTTTGTCCACCACTACCAATATTGTGTTGTGCCTATTCCTAGTCATCGGTAATCCCTGGACGAAATCCATACTAATGACTTGCCATTTCTATTCGGATACACTATGAGGTTGTAATAACCTTGCTTGGTGTTGGTGCTCTACCTTAACCTTCTGACATTCAAAACAACCTGCAATGAATCTTGCTACATCTTTATTCATTCCTTTCCAAAAATACAGAGGTTTGACATCTTCCAAAAAATTTGTTACTCCAGTGTGTCTTGAATAGGGCGCTGAGTGAGCCTCTTGCCATATTATCTTCCTTAATTCTAGCGAATCGGGTATGTACATCCTACCCTTGTATTTTAATAGCCCATCTGCCTCAATCTGATAACCTTTGTATTTAGGGTCCTAAGGGTTTACCTAAAGAGCCTCTCGCACTTGAAGGTAAAATTCATCTTCACTCATTTTCTGCAACACCTGAGCTCTAAAACTAGTACTGACTGTCGTCATAGAAGTTATATGCCTCCATCGGCTCAATGCATCAGCTACTCTATTTTCTTTGCCCTTGATGTAACTGATTTCAAAATTGTAATCAAATATTATCTCCATCCATCTTCTTTGTTGGGCATTTAAGTTAGGTTGAGTAAATAAGTACTTTAACCCTTGGTGATCTGACTTGAGTTCAAAGATTTTTCCCAACAGGTAATGTCGCCACATCTGTAAAGCATGAACGATAGTTGCTAATTCTAGATCATGTGGAGCATAATTCTGCTCATATTGTTTCAGTTTCTAGGATTTGTATGCCACCACCTTCTCATCGTGCACCAATACTCCTCCTAATCCGTCACTAGACACATTTGTGATTACCACAAAACAATCATTAGGGTCTAGTACAATCAATATAGGTGTTGTGGTTAACTTCTCCTTCAATGTATCAAAAGCCTCCTAACATTTTGCAATCCATTCAAACCTCTTTCCCTTTCTCTGAAGGGAGGTGATGGGGTGAGCAATTCTTGAAAAGTTTTTCACGAATCTTCGATAATACCCAGCTAGACCCATGAAGCTCCTAACCTCGTGCACATTCTTAGGTACCAGCCATTCTACTATAGCTTTTATCTTTGCAAGGTCTACAATTATTCCCTCAGCTGATATGATATGACCTAAATATTGTACCTCCTTCTGGAAGAAAGTGCATTTTGACAACTTACCATAAAGCTGGTGTTCTCTTAATCGTTGAAGGACTATCCAAAGATGTCGAAGATGTTCTTCCTCATTCTTGGAATAAATAAGAATATCGTCAAGAAATACCAATACAAACTTGTCTAGGCAATCGCAGAAAATGTTGTTCATCAAATTCATAAATGTTGTTGGAGCATTGGTAAGTCCAAAAGGCAATATTGTGAATTCATAATGGTCGTAACTAGTTTTGAATATTATAAGAGTTGTCTGCTCTTGTCAAATGGCCTGATCTGTTGATAGTTTGATCGCGAATCTCACATGATTGCCTACCCTGACTTATTCCCCAGGTTTAAATCTTAGCGTGTCCTTGAGAATTGCAGGAAGCATTTCAAGAACCAACAAGATGTACACCACTATAAGATGTGAATGAAAAAACACTTTCACTTAACCATCCATAAACTTTACTTTTTCCATACCTTTTTTAGTGCACAATAATTCTTGCTAAGATAACAAGCTTTCAACAACTCAGGATTTTGCCTAACGTAATAGGAGAAAATAATCCTATAAAGACGTGTGAATTGATTAAAAAAATTAACAATCCTGTACTTGAAAAAAATTGATGTCAAAAGAGAATGAAAAAATATTTTGAAAGAATTCATTTTGCAAGGACATTAAGAAGATAAGTAAAATATTGATGAAAACGGATGGTAGGGATGAACAAAACATGGTATTATTTTCTGCAAGAATAAAGAGGAACTAGAAAACATTACTTGGACTTGCTCAGGAACAATTCAGCATTCAAAACAAATAAACTTGGAAACAACTTGGTAAACAGTTGACAAAACATTGAATCAGATCATTTTAACTAAAACGAGTCAAATTTAATAATAAGTTTTGAACACAATTTTATAAGATCTAAAACTCAAACTCTAAAAAGAGATCACCATTCTTTGAGAGCAGAGTTAAACTCCAAGATATAAATACTCAAGAATATTATTGTAGCTATGATGCAAACTAAGATGAAGATTTGAATACTCAAAGAAGTAAGAATGATGCACAAAAAATAAGTTTTTTATCCTCAATTTCATTGCCAAATCTTTTGGGTCATGCTTGGAGAACAGCGAATTTGAATATATTATTTTAAACTCTTGATATTATTGACTGGCCCAACTTGTTCCCCGGTGTGAAATCTCAACATGTGTCCTCTAAAATTGTAGGAAGCATTTTGGAGCACCAATAGGTTGTACATTACTACCAGACATGAATGAAAAAACACTTTTACTTAACCATCAATTACCATTACTTTTTACATTAATCTTTTAGTGTGCAATCATTCTAACTAAGATAACAAGCTTTCAACTACTCATGATTTTTCCTAACGTGATAGGGGAAAATAATCCTATAAAGATGTGAGTTTAAATTTTTTAAATGTAGAGTTGCCATGCCCACGAAAAGGTGACACCAAACTAACACTAAAATGCCAATAATAAAATAAAGTAAATATAAAAATAAGAGATATCAATTTAAATATTTTAATGATAATTATCTTAATAACTTTATTGTATAATATAAATTTCTATAAATAACATTATCAAATAATAAATACTAAAAATATATTAAATTAATGATATTATAATGGATATTATAGGATTCCATGAATATTCCTTAAACTAGTCGCTACCTGTGTTCTCAACCACGATCTTCAAGTCAACCATCAATACTCACTAGGTACGGGACAATGGAAGTCCGATGAGAGGCATCATTAGTTTGTATTGCTATATTATATAGTTGGGCAATCCTATATTAGACGTCAAAGATATAGCATAGCACCGCCTGGTAGAATACTATCGGGCCTTCTATCCAAAAGTAGCATTGGCACCTAAGATAATTCTACTTGATGTGGCTTGATAGTTTTGTAGCTTTTGTCTAGGTGACGTAGAGATAGAAAGCATGTGGATCATATGCCTATCGAGGGTCGCCAGCAAGTGAGCATCTCACATAGAGCTTCATATGAATCATTCATTCTTTATTAGACGACTTTAGGTCTACAGAGATATTGGTTTGGTATTCTCATACGCACTCACCCGATCAAGGCACTAATAAGATATTAACGAAAGCAGCAATTAATGCTAAATCTTATTTCATGAGTAATAATCATTAGTTTAAAAGCCATGATTCAAAATAGGTTAAGCAATGAGCAATCATCTAATCAGGAGGTACGCCCTTGGAAGGAAGACGACTCACATAAGTCATGTCACTTGGTCACTCGAGGGTATTAATGGAGGAAAAAGTTGTCCAAGGCAAGGGTATGAGAGAAGATGAGATGGGAATAAAGTCTAAGGATTGAATCTAGGCACTTCTAAAGAATCGAATCATCCTCAACACAGTTGTGTAATAGCAGAGAATCCCCGTTCCAAGGGTATTCATCGATGAGTATCTAGCATTGATCAATAATCCCAGTTTGACGTGAAGGCTTAATGAGCATTTATAACAAAGGCAGAGAAAATTATAGTCACCCACTGGGCTAATTACATATGCATGTAATCTATAAGAGGATATCAAAAATGGTATATAATTGATGGTGTCTGATCTGCATCTTTAGACAGGCATAATTGCAGATATACCCTCCCTCATAGAAGATACTTACTCCTACCCACATATCTTTAATTGTTATCATTGAATATAAATCTAGTGGTCGAGTGGGTCACCATTAAAACTATTCTTATGATATTTACAATTAGAGGTCTTAAGTCTTCTTAATATCTGATTTAGAAGATTAGGCTGTTAGTTTATGATCAGAAATTAGATAAGCAGATTTTAATTCAAAATCAGACAAATAGACACAGCATATACCCTGGGAAAACCCTCCACTTGAGGGAGAAAAACCCAGCAACAATATATCACTTATATATTGAATATGAAATAATTATCTCCTTTACAATGAGGCCGAATATGAGGCCAATCAACAGCACCACAACTGATGCAAACACAGAATAATATAAGACACCTTGCTGGTGATAATATCGAACTCCCTTAGTGATAAATTCGGCCTCCTTTCAGACTATGATCTGCTCTTAGAGAAATTCGCACTTGCTTGAAAACTCGAACTAATGAATAATGGATAATTGTGAAATGACAAATGATCAACTCCAATATATACAAGTGAGAGGGATAGGTCGCATCCCTTCAAGTCTTCATGTCGGACTTCTACAAAGAATCGTGTCTCCTTGAAACATGATGTGGCCTCCAAAGTACATCAATATATCTCCAAGAGGTGGCAGATGAGATAAGTCGTCCTCATTTAATTATTCACAATAATTAATTATTTGTTTAAGTTGCAAGTGAAGCACCTCTTCACATTGACATCGACTTGAATAAATTAAATAGCCGATAGGCAATATTGAATTTATTTCATCAAGTTCGTGGCGGGAAGGATAAGGCCTGAAGCTGCTATAACATCAACACTCCCTCTCAGCTAGGAAGGAATACTTCCAGCTAACCAATGTCATGAAATGACATCCACAATGGCTACACCCAAATGTGAAAGCAGCTCATCACGGAATCACTCAACGTGATATCAACCATCACGACTACTCCCATGTATGGTAAAGCACATGTGCACAAGGGCCCATCACAAAATCACTCAACATGATGTCGTCATCTCATCATGACGTTCACCATGGCTACTCCTAGAGGGTGAAAAGCACAAGTACAAGAAAATCATCAAGGACACTCTCACGTGATGTTGTCACGGAGTCACTCAACATGACATCCACCATGGCTAGTCCCAGAGGGTGGAAACAAGGGCATTCACCTCAAGGCCTCACCATTAATTACTTTGAAGTACAGGTTCGAATCAGCATCATTCTTGGAGAACCCCAAGCTCAGCAGGAATCTATCAATTCTCTCATACCAAGCGTGAGGAGCTTGCTTAAGGCCATACAAAGCCTTCTTTAATCTCCAAACATGAGACTCCTTCCCATGAACTTCAAATCCATCAGGTTGCTCAATGTATACCTCTTCCTCAATTACACCATTTAGAAATGTTGTCTTCACGTCCATCTAGTGTAACTTCCATCCTTTAGCTGCTACAATAGCAATGATAGTCCTAATGGAGGTATAACGAGCAACTGGAGCAAATGCTACCTCATAGTCTATTCCCTCTTTCTAAGAGAACCCCTTAGCCACAAATCTAGCCTTGTACTTCTCAATGCTTCCATCAACCGCATGCTTGACCTTGAATAGCCACTTAGAAGATACAACAGATTTTCCCTTTGGTCTAGGTACTATATCCCAAACATCGTTCTTGAGAATAGATTGATACTCTTCAGCCATAGCATCTCTCCATACTTGTTGACTAGAAGCTTCCTCAACACTGGAAGGCTCAGATTCAATCATTTGACTCATCAAAGCAACATAACTTGAAAACTTGTGAGGTCTTTTGCTCTCTCTGAATGTTCCTCTCGGGGCTGCAGACTTTTCTACCTCCTGCATTGTTTGCCTAACCCAAAGAGGTCTCTTTTGACCAATAACAATGTCTGTAGACCCATCAGTAGGTTCCAAAGGCTCAACTGGATCATCATCTTCTTTAGGATTAGTAGCCTCACTCTGAATCTCAGGAGTATGATCAACTTCCATGTCCTGAGGAGACTCTTGGTCTTCATTGTCTATCTCTATGTGAGTGCCCTTAGATCTCTTAAATGCAACATCCTCTTCAAATGTAACATCCCTGCTGATCTCTATCAGTTTCTAACCTGGAATATAAACTTTGTAGGCTTTTGAAGACTCACTATAGCCCACAAATATTCCCTTCTTGCTAGATGATTCCAATTTTGTCCTTTTATCTT